>CM051349.1:44477104-45159960 GCA_028015215.1 Gynostemma pentaphyllum | reverse complement strand
TTAGTTTGATACACAAAATGTAAAGTAGGGGAAGAATGGGAGAAGAAGAAAGAGGTACCAAATTTAATTATCCTATAAAAAAGTAATTGAATAAAATTCCTAAAATTCACTTGTTTAATAATTTCCTCAAGGAATTAATACTATATAACGGTTTCATATATAATCCCCATCATGCCAATTCAGTATCTGAAAAGGATAAAATTATTCAAAACCTAAAATATTCACAATTTAATATCAGTCGATAAAACAAAAGATTCCATAAATCTTTAGTATAAAAATGTCTTAAATTGTTGAAAAAGATGCCCTTGAAGTCCAATCGTTGCCCGTCTTCAAAACTTATCTAGTTAATGACTTTCGGCTGTCTTAATCATAAAGCAATTCATCCATATGAAATAAGACATTTTGTCATTTTAACACCAAAGGAATTAAAACAAAAAGACTAATGCTAATCATTATTTTGCTAAATTAAGTAATTAGCACTTCTCCAAAGTACATGCTTTTGTATAATTATATTTAAACTTTTTTTTTTAATTTGTGCTTTTAAAAGGATATTCTAATTAATCTAGCCTTGCTTTTAAGCTTTATAAAATAAATATATAAATAGACTTTTTCTTTTCCAATAAAGGGAGATTCACACTGAAATATGCACACTACAAAGATTCCATAAATTGATAATAAATTTACTTATACATGAATTTGTTTTTATTCAAAGCAACGATATTTCGTAGCTTCATCACTGCATGCTTTAATAAGTAATTTAATTTATTATATTGCAAACCACATAATATAATTTATCAGTATAAAGTATATAAATAGGGAGTTTATATATATATATACATTTATAGCAGTGAACATATATACGTATGTGAAAAGGGTACATATTTGGGATGTTGAAACTAATTAAACTTGTCTTATTGCAATTATTCAATGTTCTTAGGAACAATAGGCTTCGATAGAAGTCTTAAAAATTGTTGGCTAATCAGAATATATATATATAGTGTTAATTAAATGTGTAAGCTATTTTTAATTAGCCAATTAAAGTGATCTAATAAAGTTTAGGTATTGACATAATAGAGTAATTAGATATTTCCATGGACTTACATATATGCATAGATATCATTTCTGATATTTATAATTTATTGAGAGGCTAAATTATAAATATGATTTGTAAGGTCGCGAAGCAAAGCCATGCATGCAAGAGGATTTCTATTCCCCTGTCGCTGGGCACGCATGTTCATCTCCCCTTCAGAGAAGACTTCTACACAAAGAAAAACTACAAGAGTGACTCCAAGTTATCTAACCCGTTTAGCAATCGCTTTCGACTGGCGAAATAAGGTACGCTCCTAAGCCCGACATAATCATTCTGTGATTCGCTTTCTCTTGAATCGGCCATGGGATAATTAAGAAATCTCCAACACATAATTCATAAGTTACCTTTTAATGACGTTTTATCAAATAAATGTTGTTAAAATATGTATATCAAGAATTGATGACGGATTAAAACTAATTGTTTAATAACAATACCACTTTTTTTTTTTTCTTCCCAAAGATAGACTTAAATTAAAGATTAAAGAAGATTACAAGAGTTAATTGCTCTACGGGCAAGAGCATGAGTTTTAGAATTGTTCTACTAATAAAGGTTAGAACAATACATTCAAATCGGAGTACTTAAGGAATTATAATCCCCTAATAAAAATGAAGTCTTTAGGAAGGTAGCAAAGAGAGAATATATCGAGGACCGTTTTTGCATCGTAAAAATATCTTAATCCCTTGAATAACCCATTGCTAATGTAATATCAATTGAAACGCTATGAAAAGATAAACATTCCACAATATTTTTATAAATGATTAAATGCATGGGATGACCCCAACATTTTAGGTTTTTTTTTTAATTTACACCCTTACATTTCTAATAGTTAGAAGTTTAACCTTCCATTAACTACTTGTTAGACGATTTCATGTGTAAAATGTAAAACAAGGCTTTTATATAAAGGGACGAGCAAAAATTTGAACCATTTAGATAAAATTGAAGCACATGGTGACACTATGTTAGATAGAGAAGAACTTGCAATTACTAAAACAAAAGATGTGATTTTATCTCATCCGATTTATTTTCTGTATTAGATAGTTGTTTTTTGTATTTTTATGGTCTAAATCTTCTTAAATTTTAGAAAACAATAAAATTTAGTGTAACTAAATCACTTAACGCAAGCAACAAAGTTAAACTTGCAACTATTTTATATAAATTAAAGTTAAAATTGATAACATCTAAAGTTCATGGTTAAAATTGATCATAACTCTTAAGCTCAAAAGGTAAAAATATATTTTTTCAAATGTTTTTAACTTGAGGGTGATATATTAGAGTTTTCTTTTTCAAAATCAAAAGATTGTTATAAACAAATTTCAAATAAAGATGTTGGGTGTCTAAATTCTCAACAAAAAACCATCTGGAAAATAGATACCCAAAAGTAGGGTAACTTGTTGAATACACATAGTAAAACCAATAATGCTTTTTATTTCTTCTACAAATGATTTGACATTTGTAAAACATGGATTTAACCATTGTCAATCCCCCAAGCTACTTCACCTTATTTTTGGTTATCAACCTAACTAATATGGGCACGAATAACTTTGATTTGGTAGCAATTTGACCAATTACCACTTGCCACGTCAGTTTTCCCTGACAAATCTTTGCCTACTTTGACATATATATATATATATTAATCTTACTTTTAAAAAATTGTAACAAGTATCATTTTATGAATTTAAATTAAAAAGAATAATAGTTTTGATATGGTACTAAGTAGCATATTGTTTTTATTGTTAATTTAAATGATTATAAAGTCTATTTCAAATACTTTTTTTTTTTAATTTACAAATTTAAGTCATTATATTATCTCTCTTAATTTTTCTAACAATTATGAATAACAATGTCAGTCAAATATTATTAATGTCCTAACCATAATTAGTTGTATGCATAGATGAAGAACATAAACCTAATTTGTAGACAATCTAATCGGGTTTAAAACTTGTCTTTTCACACTATCACACGTGTCATAACTCTATTAGATAAAAAAAAAGAGTAAAATGTCGTATGTATAAAACTACAATATAAATGAACCAATAAAATTATGGCGAATATATGAAGTAAGTAAAACCTCCTTCACTTCATTGGTTACGTCCGATGAGACAAGTTTTATTCTTGGCCCTAAGTTAAATTAAATGAATATATATGAAGACACGTGTAAGGTGAGGAGATGATTTTGATAAAACTAAAAGAAAAAAAAAAGTGTTATCGTTTGCTCACAGTATCGGGATGATATTTTTGCAGCTTAACAAATTATAATTAAACAGAAAAAGAAAAAAGAAAAAGAAAAAAATTAAAGGGAAAAGACAGATTGCTTTTTCACAAACCTTGAACTAGGGTTCGGTATCTTCCAAACATGTCATAAGAGTTATGTGAAGGTTTGTTCTATTTTTATCTCATTAATTTTGATTGGATTGTTTTATTTTAATTTTCCATCCCGTGATTTTTTTCTTCTCGTGATTGTTTCTTTTCTTTCTTTTTTTTTTTTTAATTTAATTTCCTCCTAAATCAATTTTCCTTTCGTCCTACTTTCTTACAATTGTCTCATTAATTGGTTGATCTTTTACAGCTTAGATTGGAAATGAGATTTTCAAAAACAACTCTTTCATAAATATTATTCAATATCTTTGTTAAAAAAGCTATTTTAAAATAGAAAACTCAAATAAATAATACTATTAAGAGCTCGCTTTGGGGAAAGCCTATTTATCAAAACATTTTTCTTTTTAAAAACACTTTAAACATTTTCAAAATAGTCATTCCAAACGGGCACTAAGTATTATTAAAACCAAAATATTTCTTTATTAAACTAGGTTATGTAGTTTTTAAATTTGAGGGTTGATTCTTAGCTTTGAACTTTTATTCTAGCCCTTATGTTTTATTTTTGGTCCATAAATTTTTTTAGTTTAAATATATGTTTTCATCATGCTATTGAATGTTTGTATTTCATATATAATATAAATTTTAATTTTCATATTTCTAAACTTACTATCAGAATCAATATATGCCTTAATAATAAAATTAAATTAACGTGATGCCCCATAAATTTTTTAAAATGGTATGCAAAAATGCAATGACAAAGACTACAACAAAATTTTACATAAATTTCATAAATCAAAATAATTTTTTAAAAGAATATAAGCGCCAAAACTTTAAAATGTGAAAGTTTCATGAGTAAAATAAAATTTAAACTCCGATTAAATAACTAATAACAATATGTATAATATAACAATCACATTGACCAAATTACCGTTCAAATATTAATGAATAAAAATTTGGGGTTAAAAATCCAAAAGAAAATAACTAAAGAATTGATGATGAACAAATTAATTCCTACAAGGCCATAAAGATATTTTCAACATTATCTTAAAAAGTATCTTTCTTTTTATTACAAAATTATTTATTAAAAAAAAAAGTTCACAGCTCGAGGCTTTAAAAAATGGACTCTTTTATTTACTTTGATATCATTTTCGTATAAAACTTTATTGCATGGAAAAGAAGTAAAAAAAGGAAGCATGCAAAAAGAAAAGGAAAAGGGTAAAAGTGTTAGCCATTGGAAGGATCGTTTGTCAATTGTCGATCCCATGCATATGTGTGTTGGCGTTTTCGTAAAGATAACATTCATCAATCTACCCTACAATACTTGCCTTTCACTTTTGCTTATTAATATATTTTTATCGGGAAAGAAATATCAATTTCAATCCCAACTTTTACTTGCTTCATTTCTCATCCTTAAACTTTCAAAAGCTTACATTTTTCTTCCCTAAGTTTACGATTCATTTCGCTTTTAGTCATTTTGTCTATTGGGACACTACCAGAGCTTTATGTAGAAGATGTAATTGATAATGTGATATTATATAAATATACAATAGAGTTATATGATATGGATTTCGAATATATAAATGAGGTTTAAGACTGGAATTATGGAGAAAAAGATGAGATTAACCTCAGACATATTCCTTTTTCATAGTATTTAACCTCACATAATATTTCTATAATGCCACATCATCAATTACATGCCACATAAACTTCCATTAATATGTAGTATGAAAAACAAAGACAGGAGGACCAAAACGAAACGAATCGTGAAAGTTTAAGGACAAAAACGAACTTTTAAAAGTTTAGGGACGAAAAAGAACTTGGGTGAAAGTTCAGACCAAAATAGTATTTTACCCTTTTAATTGTTATTTTTTCCCATATATACTAAAAGATTTGAGTTTGGGTATAAATAACTTTTTTAATATTTTATACAATATATGAGGTGGGAATTGAACCTCTAATTTACTTTGATGAAACCCATTTAGCAGTAGTTCTTATAATCATATTTAAGAAATTTATATATTGTTATCTTTGAAGTGAATAATTTTTTTGTATTATCATGAAGTGAATAATATTTTAAAATGTATGTCAAATCCGGAATTTTTTTGTTTGTGTTAAGTCAGTTTTTTTTCATAAGTATCAGCAAAAAAAATTATTTAAGGTAGAAATTTGTAGATTTTCAAAGGATAAAGGTTTATCATGATTTTAGAAAAAGTTGCATAAGATATAATTATGCAATTCAAAACAAGGTTACTCCCAACGATTAAAATTGTAAAAATTACTGAATTTCTAAGAAGTCTTTTTAGTGATATTTTTAAAGTCATCCAGCTATAAAAAAAATTATCTCAAATAGCATAAATCTACATACTATTTATAAAAATATCATAACTTTTTAAAAATTGCTCAAATAACATAATTATAGTTCAATAAATATATTGAACTATTTTCATGGGTATTTTTAATGAATTTGTTTATTTATATTTTTATTTTTTAAGTTCAAGTTCAATAATTTATCGACTATTTGATTATTTTTCATTATTATTTTCAATGAATTTATTAGTTTTTTTAACTTTTTTTTCAATAAATTTATCGAATTATAATTATGTTATTTTGGTTATTTTTAAAAAGTTCATTTACTTAAATACTTATAGAAAAAGTATTTTTTTAATATACTATCTAAAAAGAGGTGAGCCAATTACAATGTGTTTAATTGGGAGGGGGCAGCCAGCTGTTTTAGAGTGTAGAATGGGGCTTGAAACGTCTCCCACCTTTGACCTACTTTGAAAATCATTAAAAAAGTCTTCTTCCTAATTTAACCTTCGAAGAGTCGTTACCTTTTACTTTCCCCACAATTCATTTTTTTATTAGTTGCTAAGCTATACCCCAATAGTAAGCATTATGAATACATCATCTTAAATGGTCTATCTAAAAGGTTAAAAAAAAGAGAGAGGAAATTATCATTAATAGATGCTTTGTAGAAAATATTTACTAATTAATATATATATATATATCACTTGCTATTTTTATTAATATTTAATAGTTCATTTCTTCCATATTATTTGAAAGACAAATTGTGCATTTATTGTGAATTCTTTCCATTTTCTACTACATTAATAACACATTTTTGTCCCTTTGTTTGTTTGTGTTTTTTTTTTTTTTGAAGTTTTTTATCCCTTTTTGTTTGCCTTTTATATGATTTTTCTTTAATTTATCATTAGAACTAAGCCTCATCAATGGTGGCGCATGGCCCTGACAACTGCTTCTATAAATGGGCCTGCGACTTAAAAGGATAAGCCAAGCCAGCCACCTAGGCTTGGACCCATGAGATAAAAAAGTTTGCTAAACAGCCGCCTCGACCCGTTTTTGCTTCTTGGCCCAAATTGCTCAAATTTTTATGCATTTAATTAAATTTCCAATAAATTATTAGTTGTATTTTTAAAAAATTATTTTAACTTTTTAAACTTAAACTTAACTCTAAAATGATGAAAAAAAAGTTAATTTAAATTTTTACTATTAAATTATTTATTTATATTTGTTCCTATATTTAATTAAACTTAAATTTAACTATAAAGTGATGAAGTTAATTTATTATTTTGTTATTATATATTTTTTTTTATTTATACTTTATTTTATATGGAATTAAACTTTTTAAATTAAATTTATTTATCATTCTTTTAACTTAATTTAACTATATATATATTTTTTTAATTTAACTTAAAAAGAGACAAACTAAAATGGATAAATAATAATAATGAAGTATAATGATTTCACCAAGAAATAAGATTTACATAATTGTTTTTTCGAGAAATAATTTACATCATTACAATGTAAATACATCCCAACTAGTTGGCACCTACTTATATGCATAAATCATGTGCATTTTTTCAAATATAAAATATATTTATATATATTTTAAATAATTTTTAATCCAGGCCGGTGCTCACGTGGGGCCTATAGATAAAGCCGCAGCCTGGCCGGGAAACGCATCTTATCCATATCCACTTTCGTTGATTTATCGTTTGGCCAGTTCAAACCGCCGACTCACGTCTGGCGGCTCCAGGGCAGTTGCTGGCTTTATCCATATGATAGGCTTGTATAGAACGAGGGATTTTCAAAAATAACATTATGTAAAATGAGTAAATGACTTGAATTTTGAGTAATTAATTTTAGTGGGACCCAACCGTGGAGGTCAAATCGGTCCCATACATAATTTTCTCTCAAGCAAAGATAATAGGAATAGAATCTTAAATATTTAAGAACAAAGTTTGCGTATATCACTCATAAGGAAAGCGAATTGCTACCAAAAGAGAAAGTATAAAAAATATCAATAATAATAAAAAAGATGAGAAAAAAAAAAAGAAAAAAAATCAAAGGAAAATGGTCGCTTTATAGACTAATGGTGACGCACCACATCACCCTTCAATATTGTTTTTATTCTAACATTTTCTTTTAAAAAATATGTAAATATAAAAAGTGTTCAATAAATATTTAACTACAAATTATTTAATTGTAAATAAAAAATTACACATTTTTCTTTTAATTGTGTGTTCTTAGATAAAGGTCGGAGTCTGAACCTTACCCCTCAAAACAGTGGTGGAGCCAGAATTTAACTTGAGAGTGGGCACGCAGTTAAGCTGCAACTTAAAATTCTCAAATCGATAGAAATTCATCTCGAAGTCGACTACCTATTGAAATTTAATAACTTAAATTGCTTATGTGTCAAAGCTAATTCAAATGTAAATTTCAATTTTGACACATAAACTAGTTCGTAGAGACAAATGAAGCGTAAAAGATTGAACTAGGGCCTTTGAGGTTAGTTCAAAACATTTTGCCATCGCACTACGGGTTGTATTGTTATGAATTATAAATTATATAATTTATTTACAAATTAAGGACCAAAATTAATTTTAATTTAAATTTTATATATTTATAATTAATCTAAAAATTGAGGGGGCAAGTCTTTGCACCGTCCCTATGTAGATCCGCCGCCTCAAAACCTCTCCCCTGTCAATTACGATAAAATAAATAAAGAAATAAATTACTTTGTAAAGGATGGATATTTGAGAAATTTAAAAATAAAAAATAAAAAACCTAAAATTACAAAAATAACAAAATTTGAGAAAGATCTTAATTATGTTAAAAAAGATGAATTAATTACACTAATAACCACTTTAATTCACCTAATTTCGCTTTTAATGGTTGTTTCATATCAATATCGATTTACCCATGAAACACCATTTATGGTGGCGATTCTGGTGGATTCCGATTTCAGTGTTTACCGTATTACCCTTTTATCTCTCCTAACAGCTATATCTCATTAATTACATATCATTTAATTAAGGAAAATTTATCGGGGTATGTTTCGTCTTTTCACAATGTAATTTAATTTTCCTGGTGGTGGTTTTGGGTAGTTTGATATATATATAAAGATTGTGTTTTTTTTAAATAAACAACATTAATTTGTCCAATAATCAAATTAACCCAAAAAGATCTTAATTATAAGAAGTCAACTTTAAAGAATGAAAAGGAAAACGCATGTAAATATTACTAATAAAAAAAAAAAAAAACATTTATTGTAATGGGTATTACTCCATTTTACATGGAATAGATATAGTTTTGAAAATATTCCAAATGCATGAAAGAAAAAAACAGACATTTTATAGCTTGTGCTTTCTGTTGCGATTTTGATGAGTAGATAAATCAAGAATACCGGATTATGGAACAGTGAGATGTAAAGATTTGAGGGAGAAGAAAGATGAAGACTCATAGAACAAAGAAGAAGTTTTATTTCTTGGATAGAAGATTGCAATGAATTGCTTGAATGAGAGATTCCTCCCTGATTTTCAGCTTTTATATCAATGCTTTTCTAATGACAAGACTTAACAAACTTAGTTAACTAATTACAACTAAAAAGCCATCACATCAAAGTCCTGTTATTGCACGTGGGAATCCCTCATCAGCTTTCTCTTCTTCTTCCTAATATAGCTTCTTCAATTCATCTCTTCACTTACTTTGATCATTTAGCTCAATCAATTTTTCAGTGCCCATAATTTTTCAAAATAAAGGGAAGGGAAAATTGTAAACATATGTTTTAAAAATATAGTTTTAAACACCTTTAAATTTTATGAATTTATTAATAACACACTCTGTCAATTAAGTTTTAAATTAAATTCAAGGCAAAAAAATTTTAAATGAAATTTATATAAATAAATAAATAAAATTATATTTATCAATTAATACGAGTATCAAATTTCATAAACGATATGAATGTTTAAAATTATTTAATTCATATTGGTAGAAGATCTATAATTATAGAAGGAAAAAAAAAGTAAGAGGCTTGATTTTTGGTCCCTCGACAGAAATAAGTTTGACTACACGTGCATTTAATTAAGTTATTTAATTATTTGTTTTTTAAAAAAATGACGTAAATATAGTAAAAATGAAAAACCATGCAATATTTCTATATAGAAAGTGACCTAATCCACTCCCCACCCCATCATCAACAAAATCAAAAACAAAACGCGTCTTCAGTTTTCTTACCTTAACAAATTTCTCTGTTTTTTTTCTTTTAAATATATAAATTCTCTTCGAAACCCATTTCAAAAATCCAAAACCATGGCGTTCCCCAAAAAAACATTCCTTCTCCCTCTTTTCTTCTTCTTCTTCTCCATATTTTCTCTCTCCTTTTCCAAACCCAATTCTCTTCCTTCTCTCTCCTTCCCTTTAACCACCGTTTCTCTCTCTAGAAACCCATCTTCAGATTTATTATATTCATCGTCTCTTTCCTCAAACCCCACGAAAAGAACCTTAAAAAAGCCGACATCGTTTAATTACAAGGTTCCGTTCAAATACTCGACGGTTCTCGTCGTTTCCCTCCCGATTGGAACGCCGCCGCAATTGCAAGACATGATTTTGGACACCGGCAGCCAGCTGTCGTGGGTTCGTTGCAATAATAAGAAAACTCCCCCTGTGTTTGACCCTTCTCTCTCCTCCTCTTTCTCTCTCTTGCCTTGTCTTAATCGTCTCTGTAGACCCCGAATTCCCGATTTTACCCTCCCTACTTCTTGCGATCAACACCGCTTCTGCCATTATTCTTACTTTTTCGCTGATGGCACTCTCGCTGAGGGTAATCTCGTCCGAGAGAAATTTACATTTTCCTCTTCCTTATCTACCCCTCCCTTGATTCTTGGTTGTGCTCAGAGTTCTGATGATGATAAGGGTATTTTGGGAATGAATAATGGACGGCTGTCGTTTGTTTCCCAGACAAGAATCTCCAAATTCTCTTACTGTGTTCCGACACGGAGGGCGGCAGTCGGGTCGGATCCAACCGGTTCGTTTTTCATAGGAGCCAACCCGAATTCGGTTGGATTTCAATACGTCAATCTGTTGACTTTTTCAGAAAGTCAACGCTTGCCTAACTTGGACCCTCTGGCTTACACCGTACCGATGCGAGGAATCAGAATAGGCGGGAAAATACTGAATATCCCGGCGGCGGTTTTCCAACCGGGCACGGGCGGGTCGGGTCAAACCATTGTAGATTCAGGATCCGACTTGAGTTATTTCGTAGACGCGGCGTATAATATAGTGCGGGCAGAAATAGTGAGACTGGTGGGCCCGATGATAAAGAAGGGTTACGTGTACGCAGGAGTGGCTGACATGTGTTTCGACGGTGATGCGATTAAGATCGGACGGTTGATAGGCGATATGGCATTGTTGTTTGATAAAGGTGTGGAGATTTTGATTCCTAAGGAGAGGGTATTATCGGAAGTGGAGCGAGGTATCAAGTGCGTCGGAATCGGACGGTCCAATTTATTAGGAATATCGAGTAATATAATCGGAAACTTTCATCAACAAAATATGTGGGTGGAATTTGATCTCACTAATAAGAGAATAGGTTTCGGTAGAGCTGATTGTACAGGATCAAAGTAACGGTATATAACAAACGTGAGCGATTCATTAAATTTAATAGTTTAGTAGAAGCGAATCTTATTGTTTAAATGTTCATTTAATAATTTCTCACGAGAAGAGATTGGTTAACACGTCGAACGTGCATATATTTTTTTTTATCTTATTTGTTATCATATTTTTTGAAGGTTCTAGAAAATGATTTATTTTGTATGATAAAAAAAAGGAATTGTTTTTATCATGCAACTCAAGTATTTATTTTCAATAATGAAATTTTATTAAATTTTCTTTTTAATGATTGAACTTTTTATATTATGTATTATCACTTATCAGTTTAGATTTGAATTATGAAAGTAATTCTAAATTTTTCTTTTTTAGAAAAGAAATTTTCACTTTATATTTGACTGGGATGTGGAGGAGATTCAAATTTCTAGAACTATATTGATTTATAATTAATCATTTAATCAATAGCACTGCATTGGCTAAATCAATGTTAATTATTGATTGAATTGATTAAAATTAATCACTATAATTTAAATAACATATTTGGTAAATTAATCGATATCAATTAGTGATTGAATACATCAATTTTAATCATCAATAAATAAATCAACATGAATCAGTAATTGAGGAAATCAATATCAATCATTAATGGGTAAATAATGTTTTTAATAACTGATAGAGTATCTCAATACTTATTTCCATGAGAAATTAATTGTATGCGGTGGATTATTTTTGGATCATATTTACAACTCAATTGATTTCCATAAAATTATAGGGAAATTTCATTGGGTGACAAATTTTTATGAAATATTTGTAAAAATATCAACTCAAAAAAGTATTTGTAAATATAGCAATTTTTATCTTGTTTATCAATGATAAACACTGATTTATGTGTTTATCAATGATAAAAATAGTGTGAAAATATGTAATTAAATGTTTATCATTAATAAATCTCTTAAAAATTTGCTATATTTGCAAATATTTTTTTAAACTTTTACTTTTACAAATATTACTAAAAAAAAACTGCTAGATTTGCAAATGCCCCAAAATTTTATAAGTATGACCCTTTTTAGGTTTTGCTAGTTTTTAAGTGAAGAATAAAATAAATCATAATAAAATTTTAAACAATTATAAATCTAAGAAAATTTAAAAATTATATTTTAACATCTTTATTACGAGGACATCATGCAAGATGAATGCTTGGAAAGAAGAAGACAGCTTAGTATTAACCTTCCGATTTTTTTTTTTTTTTGAGAACAACCTTCCGACTTAAACAAACCAAAACTCATCCATTTACTTTAATTATTATTTTTGTTAAAAAAAAAATTATATACCTCGTCACTAGTCTCTTTTATATTTTATTTCCATTGATTAAAACAAATTAATAAGTCTCATGTAGTTAATAAAATTTATTTATTTATTATCCCTATTTTTTAACTAATAGAAATAGAATACATTGAAAATCAGGAGTCGAGGTAACCATCTTCCTTATTTTTATTATATCCAAGCTGACTTTTAATTAATTATTTATATATGGTTTCATTCTGCTTCTTGCTCCAATTTTTTTACCCTTCAAGTTAAATAGTCATATTTTAATTAAAAAAAAAAGAAATATATATATTTTTTCAAACTACAAAGATAGAAAAGATAGCTTTAAATAAAGATTAATTTTTTATTTTTTTTGACCTTTTAGAATTATTGGAAAGCAAATGAGTCTGAAAATGCTATCACCTGCCGACTTGTTTGAAATAATTTGGGGCTATGGAATGTTCCATTTGCATTCTTCTCTTTTTGGCCCCAATTCTGGCACAAAGCAAGTGCCAGTCTTATGCCAGTCTGTTCCCTCTTCCTTTCGGTTTTGTGTCTTCTAATAATATATACATATTTAGCACTTTCCAATGTTCACAACAATCCTTGAGAAAATCTTGTTTGTTACTTGTCTGATTATCTACGTTGTTCGGAATATCTTCAGTGGGTGTTTGATGCGCAGGAATGTGAATATATTGTATGAAACTATGATGTCTAGAAATGAGTTGATTGAGAATGTGATGTATGTGTAAATTATATAAGAGTAATGTTAGTATGTGGGGATCGAGATATCATCACCAGGACATCACCCATATTAAACCTGGAGAAAATGATGTCATTATCAATAATATCTTAATATTTTTTTTTTAGAAAATATTAAGAGGTGTTTTAAAAAATGACATTTCCATATTAAATTAGTCTTATCTAGGACTGAGATTGATTCCAATAATTCTTCAAAAAAAAAAAATTGAATTTGATAAAATCTTACAATGGACTCACATGTACAAGGATAAAAAACGATTTTCCCGTTCTTCAATTAAATAAAAACAAAATTATATATCTTTTAGATTAAGATCCATGGGAAATTTGACTCATAGCCTAGTTCACATAGCCAAACATGTCATAGGGATAAAGAGGTAGATTAGATTACAACAAAAACAAATAATTGGCTAAGTTAGATTAGTACCTAATAATCTATACAACTGATATAGATGACTAACTAAAATATTCATAAGAAAGAATCATTAAAAGTTAAATCATTAAAAGTTAAAATTCAAACTTATAACTTACAAAACAAATATCTTGCTTCAAGTGTGCTGGTCCTCAACTCACAAACAATGAGATTTATTGTCATGATTCTTGCCTCATAAGTTTGAAGACAGAAGGCCGTATGTTTTCAATTCGAGATATCAGTCTCGTGTAGGCGTCATCCAACCACTCGAGTCAAGCACTACAGCTTGGAAAGAACTGCAAATATAATCTGCCCGATGATTTACAAGCTCAAATCATAAACTCAACTTACAAAAACAAATATTTGGCTTGAAGTGTGCGGGTCATAGACTCATAAACAATGAGATTTATTTCCATAGCTCTTGCCCCATACATTTGAAGACAGAAGACACTCTGTTTTCAATTCGAGATGTCGGTCTAGTGTTAGCAGTCCACAATCAGCCGAGTGAAGTACTGCAAATTTAATCTCCCCTATTATTGGAAGCTCAAATCATAAAACATTCTGCATCAGTTAGAAATTATAGTATGATTGATTCAGAGTGACTAATCACTGGTCACGCATCATATCAAACATAGCCCCTTTTAGCCATATTTTACCCCTTACCGTTCTTCTAAATTTTTTTACACACACATGCTGCAGAAAGTAGCAACAAACTTCTTCAAACTCAAATTTGAAATTTGAAGCTGACCATGTCTACAAGGTTGATTCATCCCAAAGATGATTAGCTTCAAAGCTAGTGCCATGGAAAGATGCTGCAAACATCATAAAAGATGAGTTCCTTTCAGCTCGGAGTTCATCGTTTTTGGGACAATCATTAATCCATTGACATTAGTCTCAATCCTGTTTGATTTTTGTGACCTGATTCCACTGCCAAGATCTTTAAGAAGGTGTTTATTTTGAGCATTTGAGCCATGAGTTTGTACAATGCATCATATTACCTCCTCAAAACCATGTATTCATTTTTTTCTTCATATAATATGGGTTTGCACACTGGATAAACTCGTATATCAAACTCATGCCACACAAGCCCTAGTTTCTCAAATTTGCAAACCAGTCATTCCCTTAAAATTATCCCATTGTCATAAGCTGAAAGATGCTTGTATCTAACAATATATCATCACCTCTTTTGACGATCCTTCAAGTTTTTCCTGTATTCGCTTACTAAAGAAGTATAATATGCATAATCTACCACAAGTCCTTTCTCATTTCGTAGTTCGAGGAAATCTTCTGCCTTTCCATTTTTGCAGTGCCCTTCTAAAAGAATGTTATATGTAATGTCATCTGGAGTTACCCCTAAATTAAGCATTGCATCCAAAAGCATGTTTGCATTTTTCATCTGCCCTTGCTTACATAGTCCATTAAGAAGCACATTGTAAGTTATGACCCCTGGAATATGGCCATTGGTCTGCATCTCTTTCAGCAGTTTAAAGCCCATTTTAACATCACCTTTCTTACAATACCCATCTATCACCATCGTATAAGTGGCATCATCAGGTTTCATGCCAGCATTCAACATCTCCCTCAATGTCCTTTCTGCATCAATAACCCTTCCATCTCTACACAAACCTGAAATAAGAGCTGTGAAAGCTACATCATCAAGCTCAACCCCTTCTTCATACATCCCTTTCCTAATCTCTAAGGCCGATTCTAAATCCCCTTCCTTGCAGTAACCATCAATGAGAGTAGTGTAAGTGATTTTATCCGGTTTCATCCCCATCGTTTTCATCTCACCAATTAGCATCCTAGCTTTATCAACATCTCCAACCTTGCAAAGCCCATTTAAGAGTGTATTGTACATTATTAAATCCGGTTTCACTCCACTGCTTAACATTTGCTGATAAGTATGCATTGCTGAATCAATTTGTCCACTCCTACATTGACCGTCGATCATAGTTGTGAAAGTAACATCATTCGGCTTCAATCCTCTATGCTGCATTTCCTCAAACAGCTGTTTTGCATCATCTAATCTACATGCTTTGCATAACCCATGAATCAGAACACTGTAGGTGAAAACATCAGGACATATTCTATTCCTTTCCATAATCTTCTTCCACCTAAAAGCCTCATCTAAATTTCCCAATTTCGAGATTCCATTAATCAAAGTGTTGAAACTAACAGTAGTAGGATATGAACCCCTCTTCACAATTTCACTGAAAATCAACTTGGCATCTTTAACATTACCCTCTTTACAAAACTTATTGATCAAAACATTGAAATTTCGCACGTTTGGCGGAAACCCATAATCCAAAATTTCCAAATAAAATCTCCAAGTCAACACACTCAAGTTAGAATTCAGCATCATCTTATCAAGCAAATAACCACAACCCCGAAACGGGATTTCGATATTATTCTTCCTAACCAACCTAAAGCATTGAATCGCATCCGAAACAAACCCGAAATCAACATATGCAATCATCAAAGCATCAAAAATGAAAATGCAATCAAGGGTACCTCTAGTTTCAAGAATGGAAGCAAAGATTGAAGAAGCTGAATCCTTTCCTTTCCTGGAAACAAGAAATTGGAGAATAGATTGAGCTTCTTGAAACATTTGATGGGTGTAAAGGAAATGAGTCATTGTGATATAGGATTGAAGGGTATGGCGAAACGTGGGTTGATGAGAAAGCCAATTGAAGAACGAGAAGAGAGAGAGAGGGGAGAGAGAGAAAGGGTTAAGGTTAATGAGGTTGATGAAATGGTGGGTTGTGAGAGAAGGGAGAAGCTTTTTAAGAGAAATGGAGAGAGGTTTTGATTGAGAGTTATTGATGGCTATGGAGATTGATGTGAGAATTGGATCAGCTTCTTCATGGTGAAGTGGGGGAGAGTACCATGTGGAGTAAAGGAAGAAACTTTTAGGAGACAGAAAGATTGGGGATTTTGGGAGCTTGAATTTCAGGATGGCCATGAAAATGAAATGATCAAGGATTGTTACTGGTTTCTGAATGCTGCTGACTGATTTTTGGCTATGCCTACTATATAGTTTAGTGTTTTTTTTTTTTTTTTTTTTAAATGTGGCTGATAGAAAATGAAATGAGGAATTTGTGATCGGTAGCTATTTTTATATTGTATATTAAAAAATGTTTTTTTTAAAATAATTATATGTATAAGAGATTTAAAAAAAGAAATTAAGAATGTTAATGAAGAAAATAATGTTTTTATAACAGTACTCTAGAAAATAATATTGATCAGTATTTTAGTATTCTAAAGTCGATGGACAAATTATCAGCTGTTAATACTTCATGATTCACTTTTTTACAAGTCTAACTAAAATTAATAATATTTACAGTTTTAGCAGTTCAAGAAATCTGTTTTATGAAAATAATAAAAAATCAAGTAATAATGAAAATAGTCCACACTAAATTTTATTTAGTAAACTGATTATCAATAATGATAAATCATTGATATTCTTACCTCAATAAAATGTATTTGATTATTTTCATTAATCTACTAATAATAATTAAAATTTGTTAGTCAATTAATTAATCAAAATGTGATATAGATGACTCAGAATTATGTCACTTACCAAGCTATTTGACATTAAAATTTAAAAAAAAAAAATCACTAATTAACATTGCTATTTCTACGCATTTTACAAAAGAGGTCCCTCACCGTCATTTCCCTCTAACATTGGTCATGGATTGTGTAATTGCTCAATCTAACCTCAGTGAAGGTAAATAAATAATTATTACTTTTTTTAATACAATAATTATTTAACAAAATAATTTAAATTAAGTTATTACTAAGATAATCCATAGAATAATTAGATTAAGTAATAATTATTAACAATGGTAAATGATTTATTTTCCTGTAGAATTTTTTTATTGCATATCATTAAATTATACATTATTAACAAAATTTTATCATCACAAGACTATTAATAATAAACATTTTGATATTTTACTATGTTCATTGCTCATGAAATAATAAATCAGAAAATCATATTAGAAATTTGAAAATTTTGATTTTTTTCTTCACAAATCTTAAGAAATTGATATCTTTTAATTTTCTAAAATAATTGACGGAAAAGTGGTGACAGCCCAAACATCCAGCTGAAGTTACTATTAAAATCAAATGGTTGATTTATTCAGAACAAATTAATGATATTACAAAATGAAGAAAAAGCAATTTGAGGACTGCTGCTCTTATTTATTTCAATTTTACAATATCGGTTCCATGCTTGAGCCAGTGACTCTTGCAAAACGACCAACACAAATCATTAGAGAATGAAGAGAAGAAAAATAAGCCGATAAATATACATATAATAAATAAATAAATATTGTCCTTCAGATTTCACATGCATGAATGAACACGAGTAATTTATTAAGGAACCTTCACCTACCATCCCATCTAATTGCTTCAGATTACCAAAGCCATAATGATGGTCTAGAGTCTGAAGCAGCAAGATTAATTTTTTCGTTTCCTGTATGGAGATAATTCAACCTCAAGCCGATTGATTTCATCTTTCAGATCTTGCAAATTAATTCTTCTCGTCTGGCTACTCATACTGTCATCACTAATAAGGTTTGAAAGATGCTTTAAACATGCACAGTACTCGGCCTTGGCTTCAGGAGTTTGAAAAATTGAACCATTGAACTGCATGATGATTATCGTTCATATTTTAGTTCAAGATACCTACTATGAACTATGAAGTAATACCGCCATACTCCTCAAATATAACCAGAACTAAAGAATCGGTGGGCACCGATCCTT
The DNA here is from genome assembly GCA_028015215.1 of Gynostemma pentaphyllum. Classification (NCBI taxonomy): domain Eukaryota; kingdom Viridiplantae; phylum Streptophyta; class Magnoliopsida; order Cucurbitales; family Cucurbitaceae; genus Gynostemma; species Gynostemma pentaphyllum. Next base: position 45,141,403 of record CM051349.1, on the reverse strand, counting down.
GGGAAATCTACGGGCTCTAAGGTCAGCTAAAAGACATCAAAGGTTTTTTCTATTGAGGCAAGTTGTGTAAAATTCTCATTTTTAGCTTCACATGTGCAGCCTTGGGGCAGGGAATTATCCATATAAAAATGTCTAAATGCATGTTATAAAGACCGTGCAGTCATTGATGTCAACATGGTGCAGCCTTGTGCTAGGGAATTATCCATATATAAATTGTCTAAAATGCGTAGTACATAGTTCGTGTAGTCATTAACGTCGACATGTGCAAAAAAGATCAACATAAGGCTGTGTTACTTACCTCTTGATAAGTAGAAATGCATTCAGAGAAGGCATTCTCAGCCTGAACTAGCAAGGAAGTATCCTGTAAGAAAATTCTGGTTATTCCAAGTGGTAGCAGAAGATTCAATGATATTGATGAATTGAAATAAAACAAATACGAGGGACTCATACCAAATAACTTCCAGAGAAAATGTCTGGTGATCAAAATAAATTCATTCAAGTCAAGAAGTTCAATAATTCTTTCCCTCACTAAGGAGATACATGAGATGAAGTGCATATATACAATCAGCAGTCAATAGTTGCTGAAAAAGTAATAGCAAAGTTGCAGGTTCCTCTAAACTAGAAGGTTCTAGATTTTTGCCTTTCCAAAATAGTGATGAATAACCAACCATGGGTTGGCCTAGTGGTTAAAGGGCTTGCCTAGAAACCTTGAGCTCATGAGTTCAAATCAGGTGTAGTCACCTACTTACGATATTATCCTACAAGTTTTCACACGCCAAGTATTGTAGGGTCGCGTGGTTGTCATGTGAGATTTGTCGAGGGAGCGTAAGCTGACCCGGGCACTCACAGAAAAATACCGTTGGATTTTTATTCTCTATCCAGTCCTCTATTGATCCCAAGATTCAACTTGATGCCCATCATACATTTATAGAAATGAACCGATGGACTAAGTTTAAGAAGATTCACTCCCATTTGGATGGCTGTTCCTTGTACTATGCTAGTATTGCCCATCCTTGGGAAGAGTACAACTCAGCTAGTGGACTTGGTATTGGCAAATTCATAGAATCATAGCTAAGAGTATATGTGTATTTATATCTCTATATTTCATCTGCAATACCACAATTAAGAAGCAATTGTATGATCCTCAGACATCATCACTTATTAAGCCTCCACTACTAACCTTTGATTCTTGCAGCTCTTGCATTGTGATCTCCAAAAGCCCAAGGGCGTCAAGTGATTGTAACTGCAAAAAGTTGAACACGATTAAATTGGTTTATTTGACATGAGAAAATTCTACACCAGAATAATCATTCAATTACTCAAGCCCTACATGTTGTAAATTTAATGATTATTGTGGTGTAGAATTTTCTCTTAAACTCCATAGTACTCTTAAAAAAAATTTAAATAGATAAATAAATTTGAAAAAAAAAATTTAAAATAGAATTTCATTGTTTTAGGGTTGAGAAAGGATAACTAACCAGTACGATTAGTGCCGTACGCCCATCCTTTCTAGTTTCTCCATCTTTGTGAATTTGTTTCTTCTCGGTATTCCTACTTACTTTATCTAAGACTTTTCGTGATATCCTATCATGGAAAGATAATCACCTGAGTATTTAAGGAAAGACGGCTCAAAAGCCCATTTCATTGAGTAAATAGAAGATGTAGAAGAGGGGAAAAAACTACCACGTAATTACATTTACAAGTATGTAGCCCAATTATTAGTAATGCTACAAAACAATTTGGAGAACACCCAAAAAAGAATTATTTACATGAAAGTCAAGTCAAGATTATATAGGTGGTTCCTTTGCAATAGTTAAATTGTCGTCCAACTTTTTCACGTCAAGCATAGCAAGGATGTGGAATGAGGGTGCCTCGGTTTTCCTGTGGTCTCAAACTAGCACTAATGGGTCCTGTGCCTCTACTAAAACATCTATGATGTGGGTTTTTCCTGGTATTGGATAGGCAGTGCAAATAATATTGGGATTAGTATGCTCAAGGATGGCTACAGTTTGGGTGAATTTGGACCTCCAAATTTCAAGCCTGACATGGTGGAAATGGCTACACATTCAAAGATGGCCACCTACTTCGATGGTTCTTAGAAAGTGACTTGCTTTTCTGCTTGAAATGTGATGGCTTCTACAAGTATTTTTAGTACCTTTTATTGGGTGGCAATGAATTGGTAGGGTTGAAGTTCTTCGAGTGTTATTACTTAACCTACACTTTAAGGATAAGGAGTGTATCGAGGGCCGGGTGATGATAGGATTATTATAAGTTAATTATCAGAAGAATATTAGAAATTATGTAATAAGTTTGTTAGAGGGGTGATTATGGGGTGTAGAGGAAGGAAAGCAATTGTCTAGTTGTTTGGATTTGAGCTTGAGCTATGCTCGAGAGGGAAAGCATTCAAACTCCTTAAATTACTTGGGATTATGTAATTTTCTTGTTAGAATTTCCATTCCATTTTCCGGTTCCTATCATATGGAGCAAAAACATTTTTCTACAACATACCTTATGGATTTATTTAAAAATTCTTTAGCTTTATCAAGCTCAACAACTGTCTTGGGAATATTGATCTTCCTTAGTTCATTGGAACTAAGCAATACGACTCGAGCAATGTGAAGCATGTTAGCGCCAATCTGCAACCCATAAATAGGATATGAAGTCAGGGAAGTATAAATGCCATAAATAGTTTATAAAAAGAAAAAAGAAGACACATCATAGGGAAATCGAAAATATGAATACCACAACTAAAAGATTTTGATATATTGCGGACAAACAATTAGTTGACCAAACTCCAAAACATAAAAATCATACAGAGAGGAAATTTGTTCTATGATAGATAAGAAGAAGAATAGAGACATTCATTCTCTACAGTACATCAAACTGTTTATGGAATTTACGAATCTTATGACTTTTTATATCATGAAAGCGTCGAATGAATTTTACATGTTCAGAGTTGTGAATGTCATTGTTGACAAACGTATACTTGCCTGATTTCTGTCGTTTAATAAGAACATAATTTCATTGACTGTAATGAAATGTACAAAGGTTACCAAGGATTACAAAAAAAAAATCCTATTGGAAGCAATCGAGGAAGGTGTATAGTTACAAAAATCTTGGAAGAGGAACTCCAAACTCAAGAGAGTACCAACTACAAACAACATGAACTTAGTCATGTGAATTAAATCTTAAGATATTGAATGAAGCTACAGAGCCGGTCACATAAAAGTGAGATTTGTGGTGTCTATAGGTGGTACACTCAATGAAGAGCTAACTCAATAAAAGTTCAACTCTTAATGTGGGTAAACACTAGAAAGTGGATAGATAGGTAATTATTTGAAGGAAGGTTTCATGGTCTTATGTTCACAGAAAAGATTGCTTAGAGTGTCACTAAAGTTACTCTATTTCTGCTTTACAAGATTGAAAGTCTTATTCCAGACTAAAACTCGGGTCCTTCATATAAGCACTTCTTTTCATACATATCTTGTACAATCTTTATGGTAATAATCTCCAGTTGTTATAAGAAAAATTGGAATTGAACTTTTAAGCTTCTTGAGGATATGCTTGAGAAGTGGTGAAGTGCATACATGGCATTTTTCAGAATCAATTATAAATACAAAGAACTGGTTGACCTATGCCTAATTATCAGCTTGGCTAACATCCAATCTGCTAACTAATGGCTAACGACAAAAATGCAAGTCAGCTTTAGCTTGCATCATGAAGTCCTACCAAAAGATGATATGTAGATAAGCCACTATATCATCTCCCTCTCAAACCTATACATAGAACCCAAATTCATATCTCTCTTAACACAAAGCCTGAAATAAGACACTCATTGTTTAAGTTCAAAATTAAAACATCGATGTTGGAATAACCTGTCATTGTGAAGTCCTTCCATAATAGTGCTACATCATCATCCCCTCCCTCCCTTTTGGTGGATGTGTGAGGGGGTCAGGGAGGGACTGCATGAATGAGAGAGGTATGGTAAGGAATGGTGTATAGGTGTTAAAAGACTCAAGGGAATGTTAAGTTTTAATATGGGTAATAGAGAGGATTTTAGTTCAAAATTTTTAATTTTTAACACGAAGGCAGAATGTCTGTGATAAAGTTTTAACATTAGAGTGGGCATCAATAAGAATTAAGATATACAAATGCACCCCATAAGCAATGACTTTTTAATATAAAAACCAGCTTTTATAAATAAGATATACAACATATCCTTTGATTATATGCATTGTTGTTATTCAATCTAATGAGTAAATTTTCAAGCATCGTGGTCGCATACATAAACATAAATGCATAGAAAAAATGTATTGATTCCATCCAGGGAGGTGATTTGACTGTTAAAAATTAAAAACCTGAATGTGGTCCTCAGGTAGTAAAGTTTTCCGTGCATCAAGGCACCTGAAAGTAATATGAATGAATTAGAGAATCTATCCTACCTTAGATTAATTAACCCAACTAGTTACCTCTCAAGAAGCTCTTGTGCTTCCTTCAAGCTTCCAATGGCATACAGAGTTAAGGCCAAGCCGTCGGCCGAATTTATAGTATCCAAAGAAAGCCATCCCTGCTTTAGATAGATATTATTTGTTGATAGAGAATCCCATTAAAAAAAAGACAACAAAAAGCCTAAAAACCCATTGAAAAAATAATAGTTACAAGAGCACTTTGTCTTATAAAATTATATTAAAGAAGAAAAGAAGAAAAAAATTAAGATGAACCTTTGATAATTCCATAATGTGCAAGATTTTTCTTTGCACATTTTCAGCCTCCGAAAGACGATTAGACTTGAGATGTATCTGGAGCATTAGAAAAAAAAATAACATAAAAATTGATGGAACTTGTATAATAAATTGATTAATAAGAAATATGTATACTAAAAATTAACAATATTATACAATTCCCAAACTACTCACCCCCCTCTCTGTACTCATAATTGGTATCAAAGCACCCTTCGAATAGTGGCTAACACTCAAACAGTGGAAAGTCACAGTTTTAACCATTAGGGATGTTTGATCCAGCAGATGATGAGGTGGGAACTATTCGGCTTAATTTTTTGTTCTTTCCACTCATACTTGAAATTTTTTGTAGCTTAAAAAAATGGGCTAACCTCTATGTCCAGTCTTGTTTCATGTATATTATATTAATATACATATATGTATATTATCCATCCTAGATTAGGAAAGAGTTTTTAAAGTAAAAAATTGACCAAATTTTATAAATATGAAAAAAATGAAGAAAATATGGAAATTCAAGGATGATGTTAGGAATGGGTTAAGGGTATATTAGTAAATAGATGAGAGAGGTTGTTAGGGGAATAGAGTATAAATAGAGTAAGTGAGAGGAGGTGATGGTATCCTATTTTGAGTATTGTAGTCTTGAGACTATTGAAAGGGAGAGTTCTAAGCCTCTCGAATGCTTAGTAGTTGTGTAATTGTTCTATTTTCGTATTAATATAGTTTGGATTCTATCAATTGATACCATCACCTCCTCTCACTTACTCTATTTATACTCTATTCCCCTAACAACCTCTCTCATCTATTTACTAATATACCCTTAGCCCATTCCTAACAGATGACTACAGGATGAATTACCTTAGCAAGATATCTTAATCTTCTGACACACAGAATTGACTCGCCTAGTCCACCTTCCTGTGTAACAACAATACAAGGTTGTGAGACGAGTATGGCTTGTTGAAATACATGAGGCACCTCGATGGCATAGTATGTTGAAATACCTCCAATATCCTTATAGAATCCTGGATCAAGGCCTCAGAATCTTTTTCCTTCCCTAAAAGGTGTAGCACCTACAGACATATATATGCATCCAACTATCAAGAAAGGTGCAAGTTGACATTGGAGCAACATATCTTGGTCGTTACTTAATAATATAATTTCTGTTATTTAGGAATCTTGTAGATATGCAAGAAAGGTGCATGTAAGGAATCTTGTAGATATGTTACTTACCACTTACCAGTGATAAATTTTTCTGTATAAGTTTGTTCCTTTTCCAGATTTCCTAGTTGTCTCAAGACTAAAAACCTCCTATAATTTTATTCTGAAATATAATATAAATTTTCCAAAATTTGTCTTGTTGTGTAATAAGTGAAGGGATTGCATAAGAATAAATATTTCATTTGATTGATAGGTTCAATTAAACCTGCAAGCATTGGACTATTTTTTCTCATCTATTTTTAGAAGAATTCACAACAATATTATTAACAATTTTTTTTCATATATCCGTAAGTGTCAGGGCCACCTCACTTGCACCTCAACTAATCTCCTGGACAACCGGACAACCTTACAACACTTGGCTTCGGGAACCTCATAGGACAATATCATACGTAGATGGCCACACATGGTTTAACCCATAACCTCAAGGCTTAAAGGAAAGCCCCTTGACCAATGGACCAAACCATGGTTGGTTAAAATCTTGAACTTTAAAAACTTTGAAAGAACAAAATCCATTTTATCCCGCTTTATCTAAAATCCAAAAAAATAAAAATAAATCAGAGAGAGAGAGCCAACCAGAAACTAGCATTATCCTAAGATTTTTCTAAGGTCAATTATAAAAAGAATCACTCCACTGATATCTTTCTGTGCATCATACCAGCAATAAACCGAATGACAACTACTACAGATTTCTTTTTTCTTTTTTGATACTGTAGTGTCCGGATCAGCTTACGCACATCTCGACTAGTCTCACGGGACAACCACACGACCTTGATGCATTTAGTGCTTCACTGAGAAAATCTCATATGCAAGCTAATTAAAGATGTAGGAAGTTCATTTTTTATCTTTGTATACTGATACATGAATCAAGGCTTTGACTGATCAAATATACTTATTCATTTGATTGTGTATGTCTAGGTCCATGTCAACACAGCAAGAGCATAAAACTACACACAGACAATATAGGAAGACTTATCACGGTGCAAAAAATTATTTGAAAATTTGAAAAAGGCACAATTCTGAAACTAGTAAAGATTAAACTGGGATCGTACTGTTCCAAGATGGTACATAGTATCTGCATAATCTACATGGCCATGTCCCAGAACACTACCTTTGATCTGAAGGAATAAAAATTCACAAGTGAGATGACGAAACAGCAACCATCTATTCAAAAAAATGTAAACCACATACCTTCATTGCACGCTGTCCAAGGCATCATGAAACAGAAGCAAAGGGAAAAATATTAGCATGAAATAGCATATTTAAGGATCAAGAAAAGAAAAATGAAAAATATCATAAATAGCCAGGCCTTAGAAATAGTTTTTACTTTCATAATTTCTCGTCCAGCACTAAGTTCCACTTCCTCTGCCTTCAACTTCATAGCCACTTTTTTTTTATTTGTTGTTGATTTTTTCCCAAACAAATTAACATTTCGATTTCGATTTTTTCAATATATTAAATCTGATTTATAACAAAATGTAATGAGATAATGTTAGTTTATTTTCTTTTTATTGTATGCTAACAACTTAATGTTTGTATAAAGCTATGAATATTATTTTCTTTTACTTTATATTGACATTTTCATGTCTTCAAATATTAAAGTTTGATGCTTTGATATTTATGGCAATGTTTGTTGAGTTGGGTTCCACCAAAAGAGGCTAGTGAGTTATTAGTTTGGGATTTTTTTGAGCAAAAGCTTCTAAATTTAGGAAGACTTTCTAGAATTGTGTTGTTTCTGTTTTGCTTTGGAGCATTTGGATTAAACAAAATTCTCAGATCTTTAACGACATTGCCTTGGTTGCATACTTGGGATTCATTTATTTTTCACATTTTTATTTGGCCTAAAACCGTTAATTCTTTGGACTTCAATTTTCCTCTAGATTCCATGTTCTATGAATGAATTTTTTTTTATTTAGTCTTAGCTCTTTTTTTTTTTTTTTTGCTGGATTTCTCATCCTCTTTGTACTTGAATTGCCTTTTAATTTTTCTCAATGAAAGTTCATCTTTCTATAAAAAAATAAAAAAATAAATAAAAATTATGGCTATGTTTACTTAACAAATTTGAGCTATATATAATTTTCTTTGGGTGTGTGTTATTTCACTCAAGCGATACCCCTTGATTATTTCTCACCTTGAGACGATCTAGAGGATTGTCTCCTAGGAGTGAACCATGTTATTTGAAAAGACTACCTCCATCACACTCTTGGCACATCTTTTTTTATCACTCATCTCTTATTTAAAAGTAGATAAAAAAAGAAGGAAAATTTGTATATCCACATGAAACAAAAATTCTAATGAAAGTATAGAAGTTAATTTCAAATATTACATCATAGCAATTGCAGGCTTCTTCTAGCTTCATTTGGACCAGATAAAACTGCCCAAGGTTGTGAAGTGCAGAACCAACTCTGCATAATAACAATTTAAGTTGCGTCAAAGACCCTTTAGATTTTCCTAATTTAACACAAAATCAAACTACTCCAAGAAAACAATTAATTGGTTATAAAAATCATGACAATTTATATATATATGTATATAACAAGCAAATTTCATTAAAATACATGAAAGAACAAAAGGCAAGACAAGAAAAGGGCATATAAAAAGTATTTACAAGGAAAAAAAACCAATTATTTGTGATAAAGAAAAGTCGGTTATCACAAAAACACTAAGACAACATAACCTAATTGGAGGCATTAGCATCATAAGCAACCTTCCAAGGCACTACAATGCCCTAGAAAACCAATATATTTCTCTCAAGCTAAATGCTTCATAATGAGAATACTTTTAAAAAGTTAAATATGGCGCTTAAATTTTTGCATCAACTACATGGTATTAAAACAAAAAGACATCAGTTCAAACCTTAATTATGTTATTTGTTCCCATATTGGTAGTCTACATATTGGGCCTTTGTTCATATCCAAGCTCACATGTGAGGAGAGTGTTGAGAATAATTTGAAAAGGTCAAATTTACCTTTGCTATAGGTATAGTGGTGATTTAACACTTCACAAGAAGTCGATAAATGAGTATGCCAAAGAATCCTTCCTACATCTTGAAAAGGGATGCGGTGGGTGCCCAATAACCATCATCAACCAGCAACCACAATTAAGGACCCAAGAGAGACAAAAGACTTGGGAATATAAACTACTATACCACACCTTGGCAGGTAAAGTACAAAGCAAAGAGTACGGTCGTAGTCTTCCGATGTCTAGCTACATAAGTAACACCACTAAATCTGAAACCAAGCAAAGATCTTTGGAAAAATTCAAAGGTATCATTGCAATCGCCTCTTATTATATTCTAATTTTATCTTTATTCGAATTTAAATTTAGTGTTAGTTAGGTTTTGGGACTATAGGAATCATCTATCTAAGCACATTTATAGATGGTAGGAATTTAGAGGAGAAAAAAGTTATTCACATTCAATAAAACAAAGATGTTGAAAGATATTTACAACTTTGCCCCCAAGGGAGGCCCGGTGAATAGGGCTCAAGGCCTCAGAGGATAATGGGCCCTAAGTCTTGAGTTCAAACCTCCAAGTGGAATGCTTGAAAAGGGGGAGGAAAAAAAATTGGTGTCTACAAAATCTGGCTTTGGGACACACTGGTCTTTCCCGAGGATTAGTGGGGGCGAGACCTCGATTACAAAATATACATGTGTGTGTTTACAAATGATTACCTATGTACATAAGAAATCCTAGAGTAAGAAAGAACTGAGATCTGCCCAATGAGAAATAAGCAAGAGATTTGCATGTACAAATAACACAAAACAACCAAGGAAACCCAATGAAATAGATATTTCTCCCACACCACAACCTTATATCGTCAAGGCCATAGGACTCCTCCAATATATTGACAGCTTCCAAATACATAGGTTCTGCTTTGTCAAATGTTTTCATAACTCTGTACAGTTCTGCCTGAAAAGAGATTATATACTTAGTTAGAGATTTCTCTGATGGAAGTAAAGAACTGATTTAAAGTAAAAGTTTCATACCACTTTCTAAATTTTAGTAACAATCCAAATGAAGACTTTATTCTTTTTTGGGTAACTTTCTTTCCAAATCGCTTTGGAAAGACTTAAAACATCACCATTATTTCTATTCCAAAGGACATTTTTAATAGATATTCCAAAGGACATTAAAACCAGATTTGACAGAAAAGCCTTTTTGGGCTCTAGCTTCCATTGTCTAATATCAGGCCTATCTAAAAGGTGAAAAAACTTCAAAAGAGACAGCATACCAATCCACTCTTCCACTTCAATGTCATTCAACAGATCAATCAAGTGGGGGAAAACCCTAATCAGACGTTTCTTTATTTGAAGAAATGTTATTCCATCAGGATACTTATGCAGTTACTAAAGGGAAATCCTAATCTACAATTCTAAATGTAAAAGATTAGAAAATTGGGCAGTCAACATACCAGATTGTTGCAAGCAGATGCAACATGAGGATCCCTCTCCCCAAAACCAACTTTAGCTTCATGAAGAGCAGAAATGAAATATCTTTCAGCTTCTTCAAGTCTTCCCTAGTTAAAGAAAAATATCATAATAACTTTTAGTGCAATTTGAAAAAAAACAACTTTTGTGAAGGTAAAAACAATTTTTTTGTTGTTGACAGAAGTGAAGGTAAAACAATCTTGCCTGTAGAAACAAGTCTCGAGCATTATCGGTAAAAACCCTCCACTTTGAAGTATGTAAATTTGATATCACAGAACCCTCTTCCACTCTACGTAATCCAATAGTGTCACCCTCGTCAGTACCATTATCAGAACTCTTAACTGATGCGTCCTTGGCTAAGACAGGATTTGAATTTATTCCAATAATTATAGCTGCAAAACAAGAGTTATTGGATGTCAATGCAACTAAAAGCCATTCTAAAGGCATCACGAATTATTTGTTGTCACAACTTAAATTAAGAAACATAAAACTGCATGAAGTGTCGAAGAACAGAGAGCCACATCGAGTGTCTAAAAAAAACCCACCCCCCCCCCCCAAAAAAAAAAAAAAAACTGAGTAAGCCCCTCTTGACTATGTACATTCAAGAAAAGCAGAATGTTTGAAAATTCAGGGTTGGGGATGCCCTGGTTGCGTAGGCTGGGAAACACGAAAGTTAATAGGAGGCAATTATCAATGTAAAATTCATAATCTAACGAGTGTCATTTGGGTTTAGCAAATTTATAACCCGAGCATTTGTTTTGGGTTCAAATTTTTACTCAACTCAACCGAACCGAACCCAACCCACGAACACCCCCTAGATCGATTGAGTAAATACACACATTCTCTCCTCCTTCACCGTCTTTTACAACCAAGATTGTGGCTGTTGTGTTTGACAAAGAAATACTTCGCCTTCATGGGTGCCACACTCCACAATATCCGACCGCGACAGAATTTTCATCAATAATTTCTCGTCTAAACTTTTCATCAATGAGGAACACTTTAACATTGCAAGATTGTGATTCACCCACAAACATATGGGCAAACGAAGGAGTTAAATCACTGTTTAGAAACATACGTTAGATGTTTCTGACTTTAATTATGAGTTCTTATTAGAAGATAACTTCAAATTATACGCTAAAATCAAACATATAAATAAGCTCAGTTCTTCTTTCTTTTTTCGGGCGGGTGGCTAAAACGTGGATTAGTGATTAAAAAGAAAACACCTAAGAAGATATAAATGTGAAGAATGCAGACCTGCAGGTCCAGATACAAGAATCCACGGATATCCATTCCAATAATCTTTACGACTACTTCGAGAAGAAGAATTCACAATGCCTGCTAGAAGAAAGGTAATTATGAATCAAGCAAAAAATCGTTCAAACATTAGTCCATAACGAGCATAATTATTATTATGTCGATCACAATATAGCTAAAAACAATGTAATTCAGCTAAACAAAGAAACCACGAATCCATAAATTCATTATAATACCTAAACGATCTAAGTATATAACATAATTAGCTTAAATTCTATTGTATAGGATCATAACACGGTTTCATAAATCAGAGAAAGATAAAAACAGCACTGATTCAGTAGCTAGCTGAAAATCTTAAATTGCTTACTGGAAGAAGAGAAGATCGGTGATTTGATTAAGGAGGGAGCTTCGGAAGTTGAAGAAGTTCTGGAGAGAAATCGGAATCGGTTCAACCATTTAGAAGCTGATTGTTTCATATACATATCCTGCTTTGATCGGTTTCGGTTTCGGTTTCTCCAGGAGAGTTTAATGGCAGCTAGAGAGGTTTTAGTTTTTCGTATTTCTCTTTTGTTAAACCCTTTGTTCGATTAACCGAAAATTAGTTTACTTTTTTTTTTTCAGAACACTTTTTCCTAACTTAAATTTAAATGTTTAAAATAAATAACAAATAACAAATTTTAAACCGTGCCCGTTTGGTTGTCATATTTGAGTTGTTTGAGCAAGGTTGTCATATTTTAAACCGTGCCCGTTTTGTTTGTTAAGTGTAAAATGTATTTAAATTATAGATTGAGTTTTAAAACTGAGAAACACATGCTGATTAGTGTTGGGTAACCCTCAACCTGAAACAGTGTTAAGTGAATCATTAAATCATACCATAACTAAATTTTTTTTAATAAGATATCCAATAATCATTGTTTTTTTTTTAAAGATAATAATCATTGCTAATTAATGATTAATATAGTAAAAATTAATATATTTACAAATAGTTTTATATAGTAATATATTTATAAATATTACATCAAATTATCTATCTAGTGAAATTTCACTTAAAACAAAAATCGTTTATTTAAAATAAAATAAAAACAATTTAATTAATAAATCTGTTTTCGCAAAAGAAAAAACTCTATCACACTACATAATGACAAATTTCATTATTTTATTACGATTATTATTGGGATGGTTTTAATGCGAATTTATATTTTTTTTCATATATTATTAATTATTACTATTTTGATAATTTCATTATATGATAATTTTATTTAACTATTTAACGTATATTAGAAACAATATTATTTTTTAAAATTCTTTAAACATTATTATTTTTGAAAATTTTATTCAATTTTCTAAAAGAATCATTCGTAGAAGTGCCTCGTTTTTTCAATATCCTCACAAGAAATTATAGAAGGAAAATACTTCCTCCATACTTAGAAATTATAGAAGGAAAATCTTTCCTCCATACTAGTTTGAAGGACTCCTTCATACTTTCATATTTGTTTTATTTCTATTGGTTTATAAAAGTTAGTGGGGCCCACATTTTTATTCAATGTGATAATGTTTAATTGAAATTGAGCAATAGAAATTAGAGGATGTAGGAGCTCCTCCAAACAAGTATGGAGGCAAGTATTATCCATTATAGAATGGACTATTTGTTTATAATTATTGGATATATGTAATTGTTTTCTCTTCCATTAAACATAAGAAATTTAGAGAAATAAGCATAATTAATTTAGGATCAAACATAAATGAGAGAGAATATATTACAATTAGTGATCTATTAATAATATGTACATGCTTTAAATTTATAATTTGAAAATACTCAATTGTCATAAATTTACCTTTTACCATCTTTCTTCATGTACCGTAAACAGAGTAAATTAATAAATAAAAATTATAAAAGAAAAATCCAATGGAAAAAGCATACAAAGAAACCCAAAGAAAAATATGATTAAACTTTTATTAACAGTTTTAACACAGAAATCATGGAAACTTTGCCCATGCTACCTCAAATGCAAGAGTAAATAACAATACAAAAGTATAAGAATCAGCTGCAGATAAGCCATTTTTTGAGCTAGAGCATGAAAGGATTCTTCTTATGGCTTCCACAAGATGGTGGTTTCGGCAATCATGGAAGTAACGACATACGGATTCATGTTCGAAGCCGGCCTCCTGTCCTCAAAATAACCCTTTCCTTCTTTCTCAGTGTCCCGCCCTACTCGAACAGATGCGCCGCGATTTGCAACACCCTGTCAATTTTTTTAATCCAAAACAAACAAACATTATTTACAATAAGATTTTTTTCAAGCACAAGTTTTTTGTCAAACCATGTGGTGAAAAAATATCAATTAGCTTTACCCATGAGAAGGTGTTGGTGGAGATTTGGAAAAGTCTTGGAAACTGTCTTTTGAGAGAAGTGCCGTTAGCCCAATGATCATTCTAGAAAAATGTAGAGTCGCCCTTGCCAATCTTGATGTTGTAGAGATCATCACACTTTTTCGTGCAAAAAGAAACAAAATTATACAGGTGGCTTCGAATGGGGTATTTAGGGTGAATCTTCCGTCATCCCGCATCCCATATTTCGTAATGACGATATTCTGCCACAAAGAGTTTCTGTCCCTTGAAAACCTCCAAATCCACTTAGAAGCAAGAGCAATGTTTTTTTCCTTGAGATTGTCTAAGTCGAGGCCCCCTCCATTCTTGTGGTTAGAGACTTTTTTCCAATTAATGAGATGACTACCATGCTCAGTACCCTCCTTGGCCCAGAGGAAATCTCTAATTTTCCTTTCAATCCCTGAAATCACCTTAGTTGGCATCTTGAAGATGGACATGTAGTAAGTGGGGATCTTCATAAAGATGGATTGAATTAAGTTAAGTCTTCATCTTTTAGAAAAAATAGCATTTTTCCATTTGTCGAGGCGTTTGGAGTGTTAGGAATGGTGTCCTAGAACTTGTAATTATTTAATAATAATAATTTATTAAGAATAAATTAAATAAATAAACATAAGTTCTTTATATTATCTAGATTGATTCAATTAATGATATTAGGAATATATGAAAATATATAAATATCAAACATTCAAATAGTAAAACCCTAAGTCGCTCTTATGAAATCACGACTTAGTATGTGAGTCATACGAGAGGATTAAAGTCGAGATGAGTAACTTAAACGTGTCTACAGTAAACGGATAACGTTTGGGAACCTTATCCCTGGTAACACTGTTGATAGCTTCGCATTTTGTTTATAGACAAATGATCGAATCCTGATCATTCATGTGGGAGACATGAAATGGAAGTATCATATGCAATGTTGATTGTATAAGACAGGACCACGATGTTCGATCAAATTTCTCATTAGTACCGCTTACGAGAAATAATCGAATATCAAACTAAATTTATCAACCGTGATAGATCTCAATCCTGAGTGAAATGCGAACTCCTATTTGTGGAGTTATGTTCTTTGATTCACATAGTTGAGAGCGGTCTGTAAGAACACTCAATACACTCCTGTTTTGGGAACATGACTAGATAAGTAGTGGGAACTCATTTTCACGAGATGGAATTCATAACTTTCCTATAAATTAACTGGTATCGGTGCGATACCTAAACATTTTAGGAACTTTAGGAAACTCCCTTGATGTACTGATTCGAGACATGAACAAGTGACGTCACGACTTCTATTGATCACAGAAGTATCTTATCTCTAGTTCGACTAAAGATAAAGTTCATTGGAGAATTAGCGGGAACACAAGGATAAAGCAGTAATTACAGGGGCAAAACGGTAAATTTATCCGCCTGTAATTATGAGGGTTCCACGTGAAGGATATATCACAAATATAAATAAAAAATAAACTAAATGGACATAACTCATCTATAGTGAGGGGAGTTCAGCTATGAATCTATAATGGAATTATTCATAGTTAGATAATAAGTAATTAACTGATTATGTGTTAATCACTTAATTGACTAATTATTAAGCCCATGATCTATAGGTCCATCGGGTCCCTATGCTAGCCCAAATATCGTAGTCGCGAAATCAAGTAGAAGAAATGGAAATTTTAAGTAAAGTGAATTACTTAAAATAGACAATATTAATTGTTTAAATATTGAGTATATTTAAACGGTAATTAATATAAACATTATTAATTGTTTAAATAATGAGTTTATTTAAACATGAAATTAATAATGAAATATTATTAATTAGATATTATTAATTATTTAAATATTGAGTATATTTAAATGGTAATTAATAATTTGAAATTAATTAACAATTATTAATTGTTTAAATAATAAATTTTATTTGAATGGAATTAATAATTAATAATTAAAAATTAATTAATTAATAATAAAATGTTATCAATAAAATTATTAATTAAATAATGAGTTTATTTAATGGAAATTAATAATTAAAATATTTATTATTAATTATTTAAATAATGAAAATTATTTAAATGGAAATTAATAATTAAATATAATTTGATAATATTTAATCGGGAGAAAATATTAATATTATTAACTGTTTAAATAAAATATTTTATTTAAATGGTAATTAATAAATAAATTAATTAAGTTGGACTTATTAATTTAAGAGAGAATTTCAAGCCCAATTGGATTAATGAACCCAATTGAAATTGGCCCAAAATAATTAATTAAATAAATTAGAATTATTTATTAATTATTAAGCCAATTTTCGGTCATGACATGTATTTTAGGAAGAGATAATTGTTTGAATTATATCCTAAAATAATTACATAGATTTATTTACCCAAGATAAATAAAAATAAAGAAAATAAAATAATCTCCTATTTATCTATGACATTTTCGAAATTGCAAGATAAAGGAAAGAGATAATCTTTTTTCTTTTTGTATTTATCTCTATAGATTAATCCTAATGGGATATGATTCCTATTTTCCTATAAATAGGAGGGTTGGGTCATTCATAAATCACACAATTCAATTTCTTAGAAATTCGGAATTCCCTCTTCCTCCTCTCCTCCCCTATTGCCGATTTTCATAGGCCATTGGGAAGAAAAATATTTTTCTTCTTCCCAATTTCTTCTTAAGTTCGATCCCACAATCGGATTTCGTTTGATCGATCGAGATATAGCGTAGAAGATCCGGTGTTGCTGAGGATTTGATGCTGTAAAGAAACCTCCAACCGATTCTCCATTAATCAGTCAATGTAAGTTCCAGTTTTAATTTTTGAAAATATAAGCATGTTCTTCATGTTTTTATCACAAATTGCATGATATTAATAGATCCTAAATTAAGTGTTAATTTGTGTTACTAAATAAATTCCGCTAATTTAGTAAATCATCCCTTCATGGAGATCTTTTCAGAAACGAGATTCCAGAAAGTGATCGAGTTGGGGTTTCCTCCAAGGGGCATTCCAAGATAAGTTAGGGGCCATAGGCCTATGGTGCAACCAATGATGGAGGCTTGGGGGGAAACTTCTTGAGGACCAATGTTTAGACCATTGAGGGTTGTTTTGGTGAGATTAATCTTCATTGCAGAGATGTCTTCAAAAGATTTGAGGATACTGAAGATTTTCCCTATTTCGTTTTCTTCATAATCACCAAAAATGAGAATGTCGTCTGCAAAGAGGAGGTGATTTATGCGTTGCTCACTGTTTCCCACCTTTATACCTTTGAGAGAGTCATTTCTTAGGCCTTCATCAAGGAGACCACTAAGAACATCCATAACTAGAACAAAGA
Source organism: Gynostemma pentaphyllum (assembly GCA_028015215.1). Classification (NCBI taxonomy): domain Eukaryota; kingdom Viridiplantae; phylum Streptophyta; class Magnoliopsida; order Cucurbitales; family Cucurbitaceae; genus Gynostemma; species Gynostemma pentaphyllum. Next base: position 45,124,062 of record CM051349.1, on the reverse strand, counting down.
GAAAATGGGAGATAGGGTCCACTTGTCTCAGGCCACGGGGTGGCCTAATTTTTCCTCTTGGACGACCATGGACAAAAATAGAGAAAGTGGTGTTAGTAATGCTGTTGTAGATCCATTTCCTCCAAGTTGGGGCAAAACCTGTCATCTCCATGGTTGCAAATACATATTTATCAAATGATTGGCTACAAAAGTTGATGGGTGTTTGAACCCAGTATGTTTCAAATGAAGGTGAATACATTTACCTCATTTGAAAGATTTAGCTTGTCCACAAAGTCGCAAGAGATGGGCAAGAGTACGAGAGGGTAAACATAATACTCTATCTGCCAATGAGTCTAAGTAAGAGAGAGCTTCTGAAAGTTTCCCTTGAGAAGAATGTTTGAGAAAAGATTGGACAATACAAGGACGATTGGAATAGGGGCGTTCTTTGGCTTTGATGCGGAAAAAGGTGGGATTTTTAAGGGATCGGGAAGCAAAAGAGGGCATTGCAGAGAAAACCCATTCATTTACGGCGAGTTAGTGGCTACGGCGGCGGCGTAGGGTCTTCAACGGCGACGAGCTGGAGCTCATCGCAGTGTTGGAAGACAGTTTTTTCAGGCATGGTCCAATAATTCTACGGGTTTTTTTTCCCTTTGATCCCTTTTGTTTCTTACCCGTGTTCTATTTCTCACTCACAAGGCTTAATCTCCAATGGGTTTTTGAAATCTGGGTTGATTCATGCTTCTGATCATCTTGTGAAAAAAATAAGATTTTTATGAATGGTTTTGCAAAACCAGAGATGGGGTTTTAGAAAAGGGAATGAAAAGATGGAGTTTTGGAAGAAACTTGATGGATTGGGATATAAACCATGTTTAGATTTCAGCAAGAATATTGAAAATCAACAGATGGAGCAGTGAATGAGAGGACGAAATTTCTTACGGTTGTTATTGTTAATGGTGGAATGAATTAACAAAGAAATCAGACCGTTGATGTTGTGGTTATTAGGGGTGTTCAAAAAACTCGATGAACCGACGAACCCAGCGTACCCAACCAAAACCAAGTGGGTTGGGTTGGGTCTGTTTTTATTTTGGGTCTCCTTGGGTCTATTTTTGCAAGAACAGAATTTTCGGTTAGGTTCTCGGGTCTCTATATTTTTCTGTCAGTTTGAGTCAAACTAACCCACACTTCTTTTATATAAAATATTTTTAAATTCTTCTCATCTCATCTTAACCCACTTCCGTTCCTTTTCTCGCTCACAAGACAACGACAGGGAAAAAGTTAGGGCTTTTCATCTTTCCCACCCTCTCTCACAATCTCATCTCCATTATTTATCTTTCATTCACGCAGAGCAGTTGGTGGTTGTATCCTCCATCATTCATCAGTGATCTTCGCCAATCCATGCTCCGTTGTTCGTCAATCGCCCCCATTGTCGATCTTTTCTCCATCGTTTGTCAATTGCCCACTGTCCCATTTTGAGTCTCTCCTACAACGATTTTGTGTTTGAATCTTTCTTTAATTCTCACTATTTCTTCTTTAATCATAGCTTAATTTGTTGTTGTTCATTCACTTTGATGGATAAAATCGGTAAATCTGATTCTTTGCCCTTCATTCACACACCATGTGAATTTCTTTTATTGCTTGAACATTTTCTTGGCATCAATTTCATTTTCAATTAATTTCAAAATTTTGGTTTTGAAGTTCTAAATTTTCTGATTCTAGGTAATTAAAATTTATCAAAGTAAACAAGCTGTGATGATACAGACCCGTGTATCCATTTGTCTTAAATACTCTCAATTATCTCTTCTCTCAAGATCAGCCGATCAGAAGGTCCAACCCAACCCAATCTAAGTAGGGTCGGGTGCCCCCAATACTTTCGGGTTGTTCAGGTTGGCAAAACATGCAACCCGAAGTTTCGGTTTGGGACTGAAAATACTCCCAAACCGGCCCGAGAACACCCCTAGTGGTTATTACAAGAATCCTTGGAGCTGCTTTAGTTGTTCCAATCTTACAAGTTAAATTATAATGATAGTCTTTTCACTAGCAAGATAAATTACATATTTTTACGAGCTGTTTATTGCCTTAGGCTTATCTCTATTTCTATTGGGCAGAAATTTAAACTTATAAACCCATTTACCCCCAATGATTTTATAAATTGATGGTGGAGGGATGAGGGTCCAAGGAATATGTTAGGATGGCAATAAAGGGCGTATTAGTAAATAGTGTGAGAGTTTGTTAGGGAATATGGTTATAAACAGAGTATGTAGGAATGGTGTTAAATCATCCAAGATATTAGTTAAGTAGTCATTAGACTATTGAAAAGGAGACTTCTAAGCCTCTCGAATGCTTAGTAGTTTGGTTGTTCATCTTTTTCGTATTAATATAATTTGGTTTCTATCAAAATATTTCCAGGATAGGAGCCTGATGCCATAACAGTATTTATTCTAACACCACAAAAGCCGTAAATTTTATTAGTCAGGGAATTCAGCATTCACTTACCTTTTCCTCAAAAAAACATACGTGAAGCCTTAGTCGCTGAGGGGCGCTCCTTTTCAGAGAGAAATCAAACACAGCGGAGTATTTCCACAAAAGCTAGATTTTTTTTAAGAGAAAATCAATTCCTACACATAGATATATGAAGAGAAATCAAAAGCAATAGGAATTTCCACAAAAGCCGTAAATTTGATTATCCAGCGAATTTAGCTTACCTTCGCAAGGAGTATTTCCTCGTAAAAACATACTTAGCCTCAACCTTATTGAATCACCTGTCATTTCATATGTAAATAATAGATCTATACCACGAAAACCCATTAAGCGACCTCCCGAACAATCAAACGCAGTAGAGGATCTCCAAAAAAAGCCAGAAATTCTTAGTAAATAATATATCTATACCACGAAACTCATTAAGCGACGCTCCCGAACAATCAAACACAGTAGAGGATCTCCAAAAAAAAAGCCAGAAATTCTTTATAAATAATAGATCTATACCACGAAAACTCATTGAGCGACGCTCCCGAACAATCAAACACAGTAGAGGATCTCCAAAAAAAGCCAGAAATTCTTAGTAAATAATAGATCTATACCACGAAAACTCATTGAGCGACGCTTCCGAACACTCAAATACAGTAGAGGATCTCCAAAAAAAGCCAGAAATTCTTTGTAAATAATAGATCTATACCATAAAAACTCATTGAGCGACGCTCACATTCAAAGAACAATCAAACACGGTAGAGAGCCAGAAATTTTATTAGCCAGAGAATTCAGCGATGCCTTACGTTCGCAAGGAGCGTTTCCTAGCAAAAACATGCCTCAGTCACTGAGCGGCGCTTCTTTTCAGAGGCAGAGGATCTGCACGAAAGCCAGAAACTCTTTGTAATTACAGATCTTTACCACAAAAACTCACCGACCACCGCTCCTTTTCGCAGAGAAAACAAACTTTATATGAAGAGAAATCAATCTCTCCCTGTCACGACCCGACCCGGGATCTCCCTATACACCTGTGACGAGTCGTGTGCTGATGACAAGCGATAGCAAGAAAGACAACACCTATCATCAAGGCAAACTAAATATAACTATGCTAAAATTATTTCAAACTAAATTGACTCCTGTAGAAGCTAAACTTATGCAAAATACGTGGTGGATAAGCTCGCCGTAGGCTCGATCATCTTCTGAAACTCGAAAGCTACCTGTGGAGGAAAAACATTTGAAAAAAATGAGCTAAAGGCCCAGTGAGTGGAATTTTTATTAAACTAGTATTTTCTTCAAAACTACATAATATATAATAGTTTCAAAATTCATAAAACTGTTCAAAACTAATATTCGTAAAACTTAATAATCATAAAATTCAAAACTAAAACTCGTAAAACTGGATAGAGTCATAATTTAATAAACATAATATTTAGCTGTCGAAACCATATCAATACTTATACGTATATATATATATATATATATATATATATATATATATATATATATATATATATATATATATATATATATATATATATACACACACACAATAGAAACTGTTCATATACTATATCGTAGTGATAAAAACCCACTAAAAATGTACCCTTAACTGGTCATACTGCATGTAGAGCGAAATCATGCATGCAAAGAGCAAGCAATGAATCTGGCCCGGGTCATACGCAGCAGTGCGCCCCAAAGGGCTATGCACCCTAACATACGGCCCAAAGCCTATGTGTATGCTAAAGTGGGTCCCAAAGACCTGCTAAAAACTGATAACTGAGGGTACTGTTTCTAGCTGTTTGAAAATAAACTACTAAAAATAATATCATAATTTCCAAACCGTTGTAAAATCGCAATTGAAACTTTCGTAACTGGCATAAATCATATATACTGAATAATGAATATCTAAAAAAAAAATTCATTTATATATATTTATATCACTAAATAATCATATACGATAATATAAACTCTAAAACTTTTATGTTTTGTAAACTACTAAAAGCTCAATACTACTAATAATTTTAAATGTGAAAATAGAATTCACTCACAAACTTTTTCTTTGAATACTCCAAGCCGTAAATATTTAAAGTCTCGACATCACCTGAAAATGGTGATTTAAGAAAATACATATTAATCATCTACTTAGTAATTTGAAAGGTTAGAAAACCATATTGAAAATAATATAAAAATTGTGGTTAATATCACATGGCTAAAGCTCCAATTTTCCTTCATGACTACTTTTTCAATATATTTTTCAAAGCCAATAATATCAATCTTATTGCACTTTCTCTTCCCACACATAAATCCCAACTCAAATTGAAGAAAAACCACATACAAATCATCTTCCTAATCCATACAATTTTCATAGCAACTCCATCAAAAATATGGAAAACTCATTCCTTAAACACCAACCTTTCCATTAGGTTCAATTCTTTTATCAATTCTCTTAAAATCCATAAATAATAAGACTCATAAAATCCATAAACCAATCCTTGAAGCATAGCAAAAACTACCAAAATCCATAAAATAGAAGAATTGAGTTGAGAAAACTACTTATCATTAAGCCATTTCACCATAAATTGAAGCTAAAAACTCCACAATTCCAAGCCAAATCCCAATTTTTCCTTACTTTTTCCCCTTTTCTTCCCTTTTCCTTCCCTTTTTCCTTTTCTCTTTCTCTTCTTTCATTGCTCACGGGTGGCTGAAGCAAATGGACTTGGTTTTATTTATTTTTCTTTTAAAAACCTCTCTTGCCACATGTCAAGCCCACATCCACACTTTTTTTTTGAACTTATCTTCTTATTTATTTATTTTTCTTTTAAAAAAAAGAGTTTACACTCCCAAAATTGTATATGGAGATATATCAAAAGCAGGCGGGGATCTCGACAAAAAAAATTTGTGGTGGGAGACGAAGATATCTAGTAGGGTATTTTGCAGTTTTTTTTTTTTTTTTCTAATACGCGCAATTTTTCCGTAAATAAGCTTTTATTTAACTTTCCCATAATAGGACTTGTATTTTTTTAACTCATTCGGGTAATATATTTAGGAACAATTATTAAACTAGCCACTTTTTACCTCCCAATTTCTTAAATAACCACTTTTTTAAAACATCATCAAAATAACCACTAAAAAAATGAAATTACATTTATACCCCCTCTCTTCTCTTTCCTCTCTCCTCTCTCCTCTCTTCTCCTTCTTTTTTCTTGTCAGGCGTGTCACTTCCTCTTTTTTTTTTTTCTTTTTTCCTTTATCTCTCTCTCTCTCTCTCTCCTCCCTCCTCTCCCTTTTCCCTTCCTTTTCCCTCCGTTCAACATATCTCTCTCTCTCTTTTTTTTTTTTACAAATTAAATAATTATCTACTTTTTCATAAATATTTCAAAAAAAAATTCCCTCCCATTTCCCCCCCCCCCCATTTTCTTCTATATATTATATTTTCCTCATCCCTCTCTCATTTTTTTTCCTTTCATTTTTTATTTTTCTCTCATTTCTTCTTCCTTCTCTCCCTCATTTCTTTATCCATTTACTATCATTTTGTCTCAAATCTCCACTCATTCTCTTATTCTTTCTTTTTCCTTTTAAAAAATCTACCATTTTTATCTTCTTAATTTCTTCCCATTCACGTTTTTTCATAAATATTTTTCATTTTTTTTGTTCCAAATCTCGAAGATCTAAACCAAAAATAGCATGAAATTGACGAAAGGTATTATTTTTTTAAGTGTTTTAGTTTGATTAATGTCTTTTGTTGTTTTATGTAATATACATAAGTTCTTATCTTGTTTTCTCGCTATATATGTAATATATGTGATATACGTTGTTTTTACAATATACGTAATATACATATCTTGTCTATCATTTGTTTCGTTTTTGCTTAATCGATCAGTAATATACGTAATATAATATTCGTAGTGTATTATCTCGCGATATATGTAATATACGATTTTATTTTCTAAATATATATTTCTATAATATACGTAATGTACATAATTGTTGTAATATACGTGATATACAAACTGAGGCAATGGTCAACACATTCCCATCATTTGTTCTGTTTTTCCTTATTCTTTTATATTTCTCTATTCAGGGACGGATCCAGACTTCATACTTTGAAGGGGCCAACAAATATTTAATAATGGTCCAATGAAAAAATATATGTAATTATGTTAAAATCTATCATGTGTTGTTTTAGAAGATTGTTGCTGCTGAGAAGTCAATCTTTCCATACTGGATGTTGTTATTGTTTCTAACATATCAATATCCTTTCTGTTGAAAAAATCATAAAGTGTTTTTTGAGGTTTCCCCATTATATGAATAAATTGTCTTCAATAACAATAAATAAATTGACCTAAAAGTAAATATTTATTAATAATTTAGTATTTGAAAGATGAATAGTATACATATTAAAAATATATGTAAGTGATAGAATTAACCTGAATTCCGACGCTTGTATTACGTTCACAAAACATAAAAAAAAATTATAAAAAAAAGTTAGAAACTTTAGATGAAAAAAGTAACATTTGAATTTCATATAATTTTTTAATGAAGCTTGCCAATATATTATGAAAGAAAAAAAGAAAAGAGTGTCATTAAAATTTGAATGGAGGCTAATCAAACTTCTTATGATATTTGTGTTATTATTAGGTTAAAATACTAAAACATTAAATTGGCCCAAAATAATTTAAAAGAAGCCCATGAGAAGAAAAGAAAAAAAAAACCCTTAGTTTTTTACTTGCCTTGAGACATTAGTAGCAGAAATAATTGAAAAAAAAAAAAAAAAAAAACTAAATTGGAGGTACACATCAGACAGTAGCAGAAATAATTGGAAAAGAAAAAAAGAAATCTAAATTGGAGGGGCCACTGTGCATATAATATACCATATAAGAATTTTGTCAAAAAAATTGGGGGGGCATTGGCCCCTCCTAGTCTCTCAATGCATCCGTCCCTGTCTCTATTATCCGTACACTATGTAATATACGTAATATACATTGGTTGTTTATTTTACACATATTTGTAATGTATTATCTGCAATATATGTAATATACGACTGTTTGTTTTGTAAATATATATTCTACAATATACGTAATTTACATAAGAGTTGTAATATACGTGATATATAACTGAGGAAATGGTCAACGCATTCTCATCATTTGTTCTGCTTTTTCTTCTTCTTTTATATTTTTTTACTATCCGTACACTGTGTAATATACGTAATATACATTGGTGTTTATTTTGCACATTAAGTATTATGTATTAACATTTTTTTTGTTTTCATTTGCAAGTTAAATGACATGTATATACGTATATTTACATACTCGTGTTATTTTTCAAATGCACTTACAAAATCGGAGGACAATATATTCAATATATTAGAAGACAAAGACATTTTACCTGATAGAATGATATACTCAATATACTAAAAACAATATACATAAACGAATTAAAATGAAAATATGTACAAAACATACAAAATACAATAATTCAAAATCGAAATAAAGCATTTACTTAAAAATATTGAAAATGTACAAAAAATATCAAATGCAATAAAAACTATACACGATATACTAAATATACGAAAATTAGAGAAGGAAAAATGCATTGGGAAAGAAAAAATGTCAGAAATGTCAGATATACGTCATATACGGAAGTATCAGAAGTGTCAGACATGTCAGAATATACTTGGTATACGAAAAAAGGGCATTTTGGGTATATTTAAAATTTGAATAGTAAAAATTGGCTAATTTAATAACTTTTAAAAATTATGGCTATTTTGTTAAATAGCCTCTCAAAAGTGGCTAGTTTGATTTTTCCCCCGTCATGTGTTGGTAGTTTGGGTTATTTACTATATGATTGCTTCATTATTTGGTTTTTACTGCGTCACTTTAACTTTTTATTTAATTATATTTAAATACATAAAACTTTTTCTTTTTTTCTTTTTTTTTAAGTTACATAAAACATATTATTATTTTATTTTTTTGAAAACAACATATTATTATTTATATTGTACCTAGAAATCTTAGATTCCTATTGAAATATTGGGTCTATTTTCTTTTGTAGAAGTACTACAGTATGTATGTACTTCTTTGGCAGCCAAGCTACTAGGAAGGTCGACCGGAAAGATTTCTAAAAAATCGTCTAAGCTTGCACGGTTATCGAAACAAAACGGGTGAAGAAGACGAAAAAAGAAAAAAAAAAAAGAAGAAGGAGTTTTGTCTGAAGGAGATGCTCATAATAGATTTCAACTCATCAAATCAGAGGTATCTTATAATTTATTTATTTATTTAATTAATTATATAATTTAAGTTTTAATTCTTCTTCTTTTTTTTGTTACAGTTAAACAAAACACTTGTTTGGCGTTCTGTTTGAATATGAAGGGATATGATCATTATAGCCATATCTTTTATCAATTTAAAAAACATTTCAACCCTGATCATAATACAAAGATGCAATACTTTAGATATATCATCAGCGTTTTTCAGTTCATGACAGATATTATTATGAATGCTTTAGAGGAATTAGGAATAAAACTGAATGGCCGAACGTACTCCAAAAAGGCAATTGTCGATGGATTGAGGCAAAAACTGGGGTTTTCACCGCAGATTATGTATGCAGTAGTTGGTGATCAAGTGATTCTTTGTGAATTCATTATTTATGTTAGCATTTATGGCGGAATCATTGACGAGGAGTACTATGAGGAAGTGAAAATGGATGTAAAGGCAGAGAAGTCAGACACATTTATTTGGCCTTCTGTTTTATTCTGTTGCGGAAGCTCATCATCCGAAGTTGAACTAGAATGTCTAGGAATAGTCTCTAAACCTCCTTCAAAAAACAAAAAGAAAAAGATGAGAAGAAAGAAGGAATAGTTGCTAAGAAAAAGTGAGACGTCTGATTAAATTTTTTCCCATACCAGTTGCTATAATGAGACTTAATTTTGTAGCAGCTATGAATTTACGACTATGAAATACTCTTGTTGAAAGTAAGCTGTGAACTTTTCCTTTTAGCAGCTATGAATTTACGACTCTTGTTGAAAGTATGCTCTATATTGTGGATAATTGTGGTATCTTTGAATTTAATTCCTTCCTATCTTTGCTCTAATTGTCTTATCTTTGCTCTGTTTATGAATTTACGACTCTTGCTGTACAGTTCTTTTTATTCCTCAGCTTTCATAAGGTGTTCATTTTTCAAATTAAAGGTTACTGAAGAGAATCTTTCGCTATTTTATACAAATCCAATCAAATGAGATTTTCTGTTGTATTTTCAAATTCAATTTTCTAAGATTTAGTTGTAGATTTTATTGTTATTTCTTGTGTATAAATTACAACAATCTTATCAATCAATAAACTATAGAGAGAAATATTTTATCACATATCTGATAAAATTCTCATGGTATCAGAGCTTTAAACTCGTGAGCCACGATCAAATTATTTTATCATTTCTAACGCTCATCTTCCTCTGTCACAATGGCAAAGAATCTGGGCTTACAATTCAACAGTTTCATCAATGCACTAGCTTGGTGTCTATAAAATTGAATCTCACAAATTTTCTCTTATGGCGCTCACAGGTTATTCCATTGATTAGGAGCCTTGGGATATATCACCATGTCTCATCAAGTGACAAACCTGCAGAGAAAGTAAATGATGCTGAAGGAAATGAAGTTGCTAATTCTGACTACCAAACTTGGTTTGTCAATGATGGTCTTCTCACATCTTGGTTGCTGGAAACAATGAAAGAAGAAGTCATCAGCATGATTCATGAAGAAAATTGTACTGCCTATCAAGTTTGGTCTTCACTTGATCAACAACTTCTTCCTCACACGGTAGAAAAGGAGGGAAATCTCAAAAATTTGCTAATGGGAATTAAAAAAGGATCTCGCTCCATTGAAGAATATCTTAGAGAATTCAAGTCCATATGTGACAACTTAGCAACCATTAAAAAGCCAATTTCAGACTTAGACAAAGTCTTCCAGTTTGCTCATGGTCTTGGTGGAGATTATATGAATTTTGATACAGCCATGCTTACCAAACCACCATATCCTTCTTTTAGTCAATTTATTATGGCATTGCAGGGATTTGAACAAACTATCATGGCTCAACGAAATGAAGAAAAGAGTTCTTTTGATCAAGCTCAAGTTTTCTTTTCTCAAAGGGGCCGTGGAAGAGGTTGTCGTGGAGGCCGTGGGAATTTCAATTCACGAGGACGCAGTTTTACTCCAGCTGGGCGTTTTGGCAATCAAAATGATAAAAATGTACAATATGGTGGTGGTAGGAGTTCTACATATCCAAACAATGGAGGAACTCAAAAAGAAGATGATCAGCCAAAGCTAAACACCAACAATTATGCTGAAAAATCTGGTAATAAATCTATATGTCAGATTGGTGGAAAGGCTAATCATCTTGTTATTGATTGTTGGTATAGGTTTGACTATTCATATTAATCAGACGAGTTTCCCCAAGCTCTTGCTGCTCTTAATCTTGCTGATTCATCTATTTATGCTGATACTGGTGCAACAACTCATATGATTAATGATGAGGGTAAGCTTATCTCAAAGACGCAATATACAGGTCATGATAAAAAATTTGTAGGAGATGGATCTGGATTATCTATATCTCATGTTGGTGACACATGTGTTTCAACAAAACATGGAAATTTTAAACTTAATGATGTTCTTGTTGTCCCTGAGTTAACAAAAAATTTGCTCTCTGTTGGGAAATTTGCATCTGAAAATCATTGTATTTTTGAGTTTACTGGTTCTGGTTTTGTGATAAAGGATCAAAAATAGCAGATCATTGCCAAAGGACATAAGCAAGGCAAGCTCTATGCTTTGGATGGAGTCTTTCATGAAGCTTTAAGTGCAATAAGAAAAGGTGGTACAACTCATTCTATATGGCATCAACGGCTCGATCATCCTCACTCAAAACTACTTTCTTTATTGAAGAATAAAAAGTTTATTGATGTTAGTCACTGGATTTCTAAACCGAGTGTTTGTGTGAGCTGTCAAATGGGAAAAAGTTGTAAATTACCTTTTGATAAAGCAAATAAAATTTCTATTTCTCCTTTGGATAAAGTACATTGTGATTTATGGGGTCCAGCGCCAGTAATGTCAAATCAATCTTTTCGGTATTATGTTGTTTTTGTGGATGATTTCTCTTGTTTCACATGGTTATATCCTCTACGCTGAAAATCAGAGTTTTATTGTTGTTTCGTTAAGTTCCAAAGGTTGGTTGAGAATCAGTTTGATCGAAAAATTAAAAATTTTCAATGTGATGGTGGTGATGAGTTCAAATTACAGGTTTTTCGTGACCATTTATCAACTAGTGGAATTGCTCTTCAAATTTCTTGCCCAAATACTCCAGAACAGAATGGAGTGGCTGAGCGGAAACATCGACATGTGGTTGAAACAGGTTTGACAATGCTTTTTCATTCTAATCTACCAATATCTTTATGGGTGGAAGCTTTTTCTACATCTGTTTATCTTATAAATAGACTTCATTCTTCAGTTTTGAATAATGAAACACCTTATTACAAGCTACTTTCTAGACATCCAGATTACAGTGGCTTGCGAGTGTTTGGATGTCAGTGCTTTCCTTCTCTTCGACATCAAGGTGGATCAAAGTTTTCAAAAAGAACTTATCCTTGCATTTTTCTTGGATATAGTCCTTTGCATAAAGGTTATCGTTGTTTGGAACCATGTACGAAACGGGTCTATATATCTCGACATGTTGTTTTTAATGAAGAGATTTTTCCTTATAAACCTGTAAAGTTGACAACTTCTAAACCTGTTTTTGATCTCACAGAGTATCCGTTTGTAGATGAATGGTTTTCTTCTACCTCATCCAGTAAAGTTCCTATTTCTTTGGAAGAAAATGATGATCCTTCCTCACATTCAGCATGTTGTGATCCTCTTGAGTCCAAATTCTCAGGAACAGATGTAAGTGAAAATGGACCTATTGGTTCACCACAGAATATTGATGTTGAAGAGCCATCAATCATTCTACAATCAATTGAGTCTAGAGAATTGCCTACTTTATCATCTAATGATTTTTCTCTTGAGACTCCAAATACAAATGACAACCAGGAAATTCTTGCAAATGTTGATCCAGTAGAGTCACATTCATTAATCATTGATTCTCCTCCAAATAATGTAATAGTTGACCAATCTTCTCAAGATCAACCAATTGCTTTGTCAAGGCCATCACGAGCTCATAAACCACCCACTTATTTGAAGGATTATGCAACTATTGCTACTACTTCATGTCACTTTCCTATGGAACCCAAGTCTTTAAAATCAGCATTGAAGGATTCTAGATGGATTATTGCAATGCAGGAGGAACTTCAAGCTCTTAAAGACAATAAAACATGGGAATTAGTACCACGGCCTTCTCATGCTAATATTGTTGGTTCAAAGTGGGTTTTTCGAATAAAACTAATGAGGATGGATCTCTCGATAGGTTTAAAGCTCGTCTTGTTGCTCGAGGTTTTACACAAATTTCTGGGGTAGATTTTGATGAGACTTTTAGTCCTGTTATTAAACCCAACCCAACCCACGAACACCCCCTAGATCGATTGAGTAAATACACACATTCTCTCCTCCTTCACCGTCTTTTACAACCAAGATTGTGGCTATTGTGTTTGACAAAGAAATACTTCGCCTTCATGGGTGCCACACTCCACAATATCCGACCGCGACAGAATTTTCATCAATAATTTCTAGTCTAAACTTTTCATCAATGAGGAACACTTTAACATTGCAGTATTGTGATTCACCCACAAACATATGGGCAAACGAAGGTGTTAAATCAATGTTTAGAAACATACGTTAGATGTTTCTGACTTTAATTATGAGTTCTTATTAGAAGATAACTTCAAATTATACGCTAAAATCAAACATATACATAAGCTTAGTTCTTCTTTCTTTTTTTCTGGCGGGTGGACAAAACGTGGATTAGTAATTAAAAAGAAAACACCTAAGAAGATATAAATGTGAAGAATGTAGACCTGCAGGTCCAGTTACAAGAATCCACGGATACCCATTCCAATAATCTTTACGACTACTTCGAGAAGAAGATTTCACAATGCCTGCAAGAAGAAAGGTAATTATGAATCAAGAAAAAAATCGTTCAAACATTAGTCCATAATAAGCATAATTATTAGTATGTTGTTAAGACAGAAATCAAGAAAGAAAGAATAGATTAATTAAGGCTAAAGCTTGCTTTTCTTCCTTTTCTTGTCTATCAAGTTTTACTTTATTTTCTGTTATAAAGTATCCAATGTAATCTTGACAGCTGTCTTATTCTCTTGCTATTAATACATCACAGTGGCCTCAGTCATTTCTAGCTGAGAGCATCTTTATTCCTTTCTTTGTGTCTCTCTCTCTTCCTTTATCTTCTCTCTTTTATGTAAAGTTTTCATGGTATCAGAGCTTTGATAAAAGCTGCAATGGCTCTTACACCTGGGGCCTCATCTTCTACTACGGCTGAAAATCAGAACAATCTTGTCAATGAAGTTCCTCCCATCACAACATCAACTGTGACAATTACTGTAACCACTTCCCCAATTCCAAATCCTACAAATAGAGTACCATATGTTTTTCCCCAGCTCAATACTCCGATTGCTCAAAGACAGCCCATCTTCCATCCTGGTGTTCATCATCAGAATCAACAAAATCAAAATGCAACTCCTGGTGTTCATCACCAAAGTTTTCATCCTGGCATTACTTCTTCTTTCTATCAACCTACATTTTACCCACAATATCTTTATCCTCCACAAAATGCTCCTCAAATGTTCAATCCAAACAGCTTTCAAGCTCAACCCAGAAATCTTGGCTCTTCCTCACTGACAGTAAAATTAACAGATACAAACTACCTTTTATGGAAAAATCAGCTTCTTAATGTCATTATATCCAATGGACTTGAACAATTCATTGATGGCTCACTACCTGAACCCCCAAAATTTCTAGATCTGAATCAAACTCAAGTAAATCTGGAGCATTATTTCTGGCAGAAATCCAATCGATTGGTAATGGGATGGTTGCATTCTTCTCTTTCCGAGGACAAAATGAGTGAAATAGTTTGTTGTTCCTCTGCATTTGAAGTTTGGGAGACCCTTCGTAGAGTGTATGAATCAGTTTCAACAACTAGCATAATGAGCCTAAGATCCCAACTCCAGAAATCAAAGAAAGATGGGGTGATAGTCACTCAATTCTTAGCTCAAATCAGACAAATATCAGATAAGCTTGCTGCCATTGGGGAACCTCTTTCCTATAGAGACCATGTTGCTTATATCCTTGATGGTTTGGGTGCAGAATATAATCCCTTTGTGACTTCAATCCAGAATAGAACTGATAAACCATCTCTTGAAGATATAAGAAGCCTTCTCTTGAGTTATGAAGTTAGATTAGACAGACAAAACTCTGTGGATCAACTAAACATGGCTCAAGCCAATCTTGCTAATCTCTCCCTCTCTCAAAATACCTCTCACAGACCTCAATGGCAAGCCGCATCATCAAATACATCAAACCCACAACCAAATACACCTATGATTTCCCAGCCATCTTCCCCTTACTTTCCTTATTACAACCCTACCAATTCCACCCAATTCAGGTCTGATTCTAATCCACGCCCAAACACTAACCCAACTCAGAGATGGCCTCCCAGATCCTCTAACAGACCTCAGTGCCAAATTTGTTCCAAAATGGGCCACACAGCTCTTGTTTGTTACAATAGGGACAACAAAGAGAGATATCCCCCAGTTCTTCAACGTCCTCAAGATCATTTGGCCACTGCCCCTACCAATCCTTCAATCCACAACCAGGGTTCTCCTATTGCTAATCCCTTTCAATTTTATACTACACCATCACCCCCACCTTACTCCAATCCATCTTACTCAATCCCACAACCATTTAATCCATTTCTCCCATCCAGCTCAAACACATCCTCCACCTCTCATCCTGACCAAGATTGGCTGCTTGACTCAGGTGCCACACATCATATGACACCTTCATTAAACTCCATGACTAATGCAACTCCCTATTTGGGTCATGAACAAGTCATGCTTGGAAATGGTACGTGTGCTTCTATTTCTCATATTGGTACTGTTTCTCTACATTCCAATTCTCATCCTATCAAACTTAATACTGTTCTCCTTGTTCCTTCTCTATCTAATAAACTCATTAGTATAGCCAAATTATGCTATGATAACAAAGCTTTTGTAGAATTTCACTCATCTTACTTTCTTGTGAAGGACATCCAGACCAAGGCCACACTCCTTCAGGGCCATCTTGATAAAGGTCTCTACAAGACTACATCCACATCCTCCACTCCTTCAATTCATTCTGCATCATCTTTTCAAGCTGTTCTCAAATCTCCTACTGTCTGGCATTATAGACTTGGTCATCCTGCACCTTCCATAGTTAATCAAGTTTTAGCTTATTGTAATCAATCTCCAATTCCTGAGTCTCATTTTGATTTCTTTCTTCTTTGTCAAATTGCTAAGAGTCATAGATTACCTTTTGCAAAGTCTTCTAGTCATAGCTCTCATCCTTTTGCTCTTGTACACACCGATTTATGGGGTCCATCTCCCATTCCATCTATTAATGGAGCAAGATATTTTTTACTGTTCATTGATGATTATTCCGGTTATACATGGCTATATTTACTTAAATCAAAGGATGAAACTCTTCATTATTTCACTCATTTCATGAAACTGGTGGAAACTCAATTTGACAGTAAAATTAAGTCACTACAAAGTGACTGGGGTGGAGAATTTCGTGCTCTGTCTCCTCTGTTAGTCTAATATGGAATCCATCATCAAATCTCTTGCCCTTATACACCTCAGCAAAATGGAAGGGTAGAAAGAAAAAATAGACATGTGGTTGAAATGGGACTCTCCTTGCTTGCTCACTCTAAACTGCCTCAATCTTTTTGGTCATATGCATTTCAAACATCAGTCCACCTTATTAATAGACTTCCTACTCCTGTTTTATCTAATTCATCTCCCTATCAGCTTTTATTTCAGACAGTCCCAGATTACAAACTCTTGAAAACCTTTGGCTGTGCTTGTTTTCCTTACCTAAGGCCATATAATCACAACAAGCTTCAATTTCACTCCACACAATGTATCTTCATTGGATATAGCTCAAACCATAAAGGTTATTTATGTCTCAATCCCAGTTCTGGTAGAATATACATCTCTAGACATGTCATTTTTAATGAGCATTCTTTTCCATACTCCACTATTTCCTCTCCTTTGTCACAAGTCCAACAATTTCATTATGACATATCCTCTTTTCCTCATTCATATATTCTACCACAGCCTCTACCAAATATATCTCCCTCACCTCTTTTCCCTCCTTCTTCTTCTCCCTTGTCAACAGCTTCTCTACCAGCTCAAGCCACACCAACCCATATCTCTCATCAGTCATTCCATCCACCTTCTATTCCCTTAACCCCTTCAACACCCTCCACTACTGCCACATCCAGTCATACCAGAGATTCATCTCCTGACCACTCACCTGAAGCCCCTATTGTTCCTATCCAGCATCCAATGATCACAAGAGCACAGGCAGGCATTTTTAAACCAAAAGCATGGGTCTGTCATTCTAGCCCAAATCTCCATTCTCCTATCAAAGAACCCACATCTTATAAGACTGCTATTCACATTCCACAGTGGAAACAGGCAATGGAACAGGAATATGCAACATTATTGAACAATAATACATGTGAATTGGTTCAGCTACCCTCAAACTGTAAACTCATAGGCTGCAAATGGGTTTATAGGATAAAACTAAAGCCATCTAGTGAGATTGAGAGATACAAGGCAAGACTTGTTGCCCAAGGGTATAACCAATCCTATGGTGTTGATTTCTTTGAGACTTTCAGTCCAGTGGTCAAACCCACCACTATTCGCATTCTTCTCAGCTTAGCTATCTCCAACATATGGGAAATTAAGCAACTTCATGTCCAAAATGCTTTTTTAAATGGGGATTTAGAAGAAGCTGTTTATATGGCTCAACCACAAGGATTTGTTAATCCTAGCAGCCCTCATCTTGTTTGTAAACTCAAAAAGGCATTATATGGCCTCAAACAAAGTCCAAGAGCTTGGTTTACCAAATTAAGTGCCTGTCTTCTATCTTGGGGATTCAAATCCTCCAAATCTAATACATCTTTATTTTTCTATCAGCAACCTACTGTCTTCATTGCAATGCTGATTTATGTGGATGATATTATCATCACTGGCACTTCTCCAACTCTCATGAATCACTTTATATCTTCCTTAAATCACCTCTTCAAACTCAAAGATCTGGGACCCTTATCCTTTTTTTCTCGGCATCCAAGTGCATTCTTTTGATGGAAATTTACATCTTTCTCAAGCTAAGTATATCAGTGAACTTCTCCATCGAGCAGCCATGGCTGATTGTAAGCCAACTTCCACTCCAATGGCTATCAACATCCCCTTATCTATTAATGATGGAGAACCTCTTCAAGATCCTACGATGTATAGAAGTATTGTTGGTGCTCTCCAATATTGCACCATTACAAGACCTGACTTAAGCTATGCTGTCAACAAAGCTTGCCAATTCTTACATAAACCAACAACCACACACTGGCTTGCTGTAAAGAGAATTCTTAGGTTCTTAAAACATACCAGCTCTCATGGCCTTCTTCTCACACCTTCCCACAATCAATCCCTTACTTGCTACACAGATGCAGACTGGGCAGCATGTCCAGATGATAGAAGAAGCACAAGTGGTTTTTACACATTCCTTGGAAATAATCTCATATCTTGGTCTTCTACAAAACAAAAGGTAGTATCAAGATCTAGTGCAGAGTCTGAGTATCGCGGCCTCTCCAATGCAGCAGCCGAACTTCTATGGCTTCAATCTTTACTCACTGAACTTGGTATGTTTGTCCAATACACTCCATTGCTTCTATGCGACAACATCAGTGCATTACATCTTGCAGCAAACCCCGTTATGCATAATAGAAGTAAACATATCGAAATTGATCTACATTTTTTTCGAGAAAAAGTTTCCAATCGACAACTACAAGTCTAATATGTTCCTTCTGAAGATCAATTAGCAGATATTATGACAAAGCCATTGACCTCTCATCGTTTTGCAACACTCAGCTCCAAGCTCACAGTCCAATCCTTGCCTATTCGCTTGCGGGGGGATGTTAAGACAGAAATCAAGAAAGAAAGAATAGATTAATTAAGGCTAAAGCTTGCTTTTCTTCCTTTTCTTGTCTATCAAGTTTTACTTTATTTTCTGTTATAAAGTATCCAATGTAATCTTGACAGCTGTCTTATTCTCTTACTATTAATACATCACAGTGGCCTCAGTCATTTCTAGCTGAGAGCATCTTTATTCCTTTCTTTGTGTCTCTCTCTCTCTTCCTTTATCTTCTCTCTTTTATGTAAAGTTTTCATATGTCGATCACAATATAGCTAAAAACAATGTAATTCAGCTAACCACGAATCTATAAATTCATCATAATACCTAAACGATAGCTTAAATTATATTGTATAGGATCATAACACGGTTGCAGAAATCAGAGAAAGGTAAAAACAGCACTGATTCAGTAGCTAGCTGAAAATCTTAAATTGCTTACTGGAAGAAGAGAAGATCGGTGATTTGATTAAGGAGGGAGCTTCGGAAGTTGAAGAAGTTCTGGAGAGAAATCGAAATCGGTTCAACCATTTAGAAGCTGATTGTTTCATATACATATCCTGCTTTGATCGGTTTCGGTTTCTCGAGGAGAGTTTAATGGCAGCTAGACTGTAGATAGATGAACACCACAGGCAGAGGTTTTAGTTTTTCGTATTTCTCTTTTGTTAAACCCATTGTTCGATTAATCGATTTTTTTTTTCATTTTTTTGAGAAATATTTTTTCCACCTTAAATTTAAATATTAAAAAAATAACAAAAAACAAATTTTAAATGCGGCGTTTGGTTGTCAGCTTTGAGTTGTTGAGTAGTGTGTGAAGCAGGGTTGTTACCGGTATTGTGTTTGTTAAATGTAAAATGTGTTAAAATTATGAATTGATTTTCAAAACTGGGAAACAAACGCTGATTAGGGTAACCCAAAAATAGTGTTAAATGAATAGTTGAATCATACAATAAATAATTTTTTTTATAAAATACACAATAATTGTTGTTTTTTATGGATTAATATAGTGAAAATTAATATATTTACAAATAGTTATATATATATATATATATATATATATATATATATATATATATATATATATATATATATATATATATATATATATAATTATTTACGTAGTGAAATTCCCTTAAAACAAAAATCGTTTATTAAAAAAAACAATTTAATTAATAAATCTGTTTTCTTAAAAAAAAAACAAAAAACTATCATACTACATAATGACAAATTTCGTTATTTTATTACGATTATTATTGGGATAGTTTTAATTTTTTTTTCAAAATTACTATTTTGATAAATTCATTATATGATAATTTTATTTAATTATTTAACGTATATTAGAAACAATATTATTTTTAAAATTCTTTAAACTTTATTTGTTTTTGAAAAAAATATTATAAACGCGCCTTGTTTTTTCAATATCCCACAATAAATTATAGAATGGACTATTCATTTATAATTCACTACAAGAAAAACTGCATTTTGAGACCTGGGTATAGAGACGTAATTCGTCTCTAATAAAAAATAGCGACGAAATTAGAGACGAAACATTCCATCTCTGAAAATGGCATCGCTTCTTCATATTAGAGACGAAATTTATCGCTATTAGAGACAAAATAAATGTTGACCATTTAGAGACGAAACAAATCTCTAAAATAAGGACACAATATAGTCTCAATATTAGAGACGAAATGTGTCGCTATATTGAGAGTGAGAGTTTGTCTCTAATATTAGAGACGAATTACATCTCTAAAACAGAGACGTATTGAGTCTCTAATAAAGTGACTTTAGAGACGAAATGGATAGCTAAAAATAGTTGATAAATCTGTATTTGAAATATTTAGAGACGTATTGAGTCTCTAAAAATCTGACTTTAGAGACGAAATGTATCGCTAAATAAAGTTGATAAACTGTATTTAAAATATTTAGAGACGTATTGAGTCTCTAATAAAGTAGATTTAGAGACGAAATTTATCGCTAAACAAAGTTCATAAAACTGTATTTGAAATATTTAGAGACGTATTGTGTCGTTATTTCCGAATTTTAATTTAAAAAAAAATATTTAAAAATTAATTTTAAATATTTAATATTTAAATTTTTTTTTTTTAAATTAAAACAAAATGAAATAAATATTTCCATCAAAAACAAATTAAATGTTTCCATCAAAAAAAAAAAAATCCAAAAGCAATTTAAATTATCCCAAAAAACAAAGAACTAAGGAGAGCTCGTCATATCGTCATCTGCACGATGAGAAGTAGACCCGGCAACGGAGCCTATCTTTGAAGCATAAATGCTTGCATTTGAGCCATAATATTATTACATTGAGCCTGAAGATCGTCATGCGGGCCTGAAGCGGATCTCGTTAGCTTGAATCTGCGGACGCAATGATTCGTTCTCTTTCCTCAAAGCCTCCGTCTCAAGACGCATACACTAATCGAAGAACGCGACCGGTCCGCATAAAGCTCCCTCCCATAAGCGCCAAGACCAGGGATCAACCATCAGGCTTCACACCACCAACGGCCGAAGGAAAGCATCACGATGGTTCTCCTGAGTAGGCCGAGACTCAAGAGTGGGCAATAACGACTCGAGCTTATCTTTAACTTTTCCCTACAAAAAATAACAATAAACATATGAGTAATTAAAAAAAGAAATATTTTAAATAAATTAAAAAGCACCAAAAAGACGAAACTAACATGTATGTCTCGAGCTCGATCATCTACATAAGTAACCCCATCGTGGCCCTTCGTATGCGGATGGAGGAACAACTCAATCGGGGTACCTCACGTCCATCCCGAGTCCATTAAGATGAAAAGAAGAAAAATAAGAGATTAGTTAAACATGAATTGAGAATATTAAAGATATTAACGAAATAGTACAATGACTTACCAAGATCTTGTAATGCTCGTCGTGACTACGAGTCCCACCTGTGTGCAAAGCCGGTTGGCGATCGATTGGCCGAGTTGATTTTAGAAATGCGCAACGCCTCCTCGATCCCGAGCATCCGCCGGAGCTTCAGACGAGCCTCCTCTGTCATCCACAAAAGCTTTTCTCTGGTTTACCCTTTGCTTTATAGATGGTGTCCCGATAACGTTTCCTTGCCATTCCGCTCCAGGGCCTAGAATAATCTCATCGGTGAGCTCCTGGAGGGATCGTAAAGTGTGTCCGGAAAAATAAGAAAGTCTTAAATTTGTTAGAAATTTAAAAAATTATAAAATCAAATTATAAAATACAAGTTTTACCTTCCAGGTTTGAAACCACCGTATTTTGGCGAGATCGAAATCTCTTTCCATTTCCCGAACTCCGGACTCTTCTTGTAAACGTCTGTGAAAACTCGGAAACCTTACCCGATGGATGTAATCTATAAAAAAGGAACAAAATGAATTTTTTATAAGTTAAAAAATTAAAAATGTAAACAGAAAAATGTAAATTGTACTCACTTTCTCTGGTCACCGCAAAAGAACCCCTTGATCGGTATTTGCTCAATGGCCTGGGTGTCGATCTTTGCGATGACGTGGTCGGGATGATGGGGACATGTGTATTGGATACTTGTGTATCCCCTAACGCCCTGCGCTTATCGGTGTCACAGGAGTATCAAACTCCTGTGACCGAGGTGGATGGCGCCGTGACGTGGACATCTACAAAATAGATAACATACAATGAATTAAATAAATTAACATTTAATATAATTATTAATTAAACTAATTAAACTAAATTTTACTTAAGTAATGAATTCTATTAACAATTAACAAACTAATGATTTAAAAATGAATATACAACATACAAATTAATTAACTCTAAATAACACGACATTTTAAAAATGTACATTGTAATGAAATAAAAATTTAATTAAAGAATATGGATTCAATTAACCGTAGAATTTGAAATTGAACCTAATTAATTAATTAAACTTAATTAATAACATATAATTTAAGTAATTACCTAATTTAATTAAATTGACACTAGATTATGAAAACTAACCTAACTAATCAATTACAAAGTGATTATTAACACCTAATTGAATTAAGTAAGTAACATTATTCACCTAACACTACAAGTATACAATTTATTTGTTTTTAGTTTTAGAATTTGAAATTGGGCCTAATTAATTAATAACATATAATTTAATTAAATTGGCCCTAAATAACAATAAACTTATGAGTAATCAAAATATATTTAGCTATAACCCTAAATGCAACAAATAATCCATAAAGTTCAATAACTCATTAATAATCCAGCTAAATAACTCATCAACAAACAAATAATCCAGCTAAATACAGATCCTAAATTAAAATTAAAAAACAGAATAATAAAAAAATTGAACAATCCATCGATATAAGGAAAAGTAAAAGAAAATCCATATATACCAGAATCGGACCCCAAAGATGAAGGCTTTAAATCGCCGACTTAACGATAAGCATGAAGAATTAACTCTCTGATAAATCAAAAGCTCAGTCGAGTCCCTGAATTGAGCTAGCAGAAGCTAAATCGGCAAAAAGGAAGATCTAAAATCCAAAACAAATGAGAAATCACGAAATCAAATACAATCATCATTGCATAAATCAAATTAGCGTATGTAATTTAAAGTAAACAAATTTAACTACATGTAAAACATTCCAAAGATCCTCAGATGGTTTAACATTTTCAGAATAGATGGTTACATTAACAGCAAACCAAACAACCTATGAATTTTTAAAACAGGGCCGACTAAATGAGATCAAGCCCGTGAAATATTAGAGAGATAGATAACACCTGGTGTTGCATTTTACCTAAAACTCAAGAAAAAATGGCATCTGATCCGAATGTGAAATGGAGACGAGGAAAGGGAAAACTTCTTAGAGCCCTAATCGTGAAATTACATGGCTTTCACGATGTTAGGGCGTTCAAATCGAATAGGGGATTTGGTGATTCAAGGTAGCAACAGTGAGGTAGTAGACGAGGAAAGGGAAACCTTCTTAGAGCCCTAATCGTGAGGTAGAAGACGATCCCAGAGAGAGAGAGTCGGGGAAGGAAAAAACTGACCAAAAGAAAATTGGGGGAAAAGCGTTTTCAAGGTGAGGGGTTGTGGTGGTGGCAATGTGAGGGGTGGTGGTGGCTGGAAGAAGAAAAGGAAAAACGAGAGAAAGGAAGAAGAAAAGGAAAAATGGGAGAAAGGAAGAAGAAGAGTCGGGGGAGGGGAAGGGTCTGTTGATCCCCTTTAATTTGATTTTAGAGACCAAATCCATCGCTAAAGAGAAACGAAATACGGTGGGATATTTTAATGAACCGCCAAATTAAAATTTTGTCTTACGCGCCTTCTCATTTCGTTTAGAGACGGAATTCGTCTCTATTTATTTTTAAAAAAAAGTAATTAATTAGTATTAAAAGCAATCCTCTTTCTTTTAGAGATGAATTGTGTCTCTGTCTATGTCAATTAGAGACGAATTGTGTCTCTGTTTCCAATAGATATTTCATTTTAAAAAAAAGTAATTAATTAGTATTAAAAGCAATCCTCTTTCTTTTAGAGACGAATTGTGTCTCTGTCTATGTCAATTAGAGACGAATTGTGTCTCTGTTTCCAATAGATATTTCATTTTAAAAAAAAAAGTAATTAATTAGTATTAAAAGCAATCCTCTTTCTTTTAGAGACGAATTGTGTCTCTGTCTATGTCAATTAGAGACGAATTGTGTCTCTGTTTCCAATAGATATTTCATTTTAAAAAAAAGTAACTAATTAGTATTAAAAGCAATCCTCTTTCTTTTAGAGACGAATTGTGTCTCTGTCTATCTCAATTAGAGACGAATTGTGTCTCAGTTTATTGAATGTTCTGGAATCCTATCTCCATTAGAGACGAATTGTGTCTCTGTCTATCTCAATTAGAGACGAATTGTGTCTCTGTTTCCAATAGATATTTCATTTTAAAAATGTAAATAGTTTTTTCATATTTGAATGATTAAAATAAAAATTGAAATGTTTAAAAAAAGGATCAGTGTGTAATTTCTCTTTTATTTCTTACATGTCTTAATTTTTTATAATATAATAAAAATAAAAATGACCCTCTCTTAACGAAGGTTTGAATCTGTCGAATGTTCAATGATTAGATAAATGTTCAACTTCCCATTACATTGACGATTTGAGTTTGACCTCTTTTAATTTAATTTAATTAAAAATACGAGCATTAACAACTAAGAAGTTGTTGATTTTTTAAATCTGATTCCTTCTGTTTAACAATACACCATCTTCACGATCATCGCTGTTTGATGTAGAACTGTTGTCTTCAGTATCTTCTTCTTCCTCCTCTGAAGGTATAGGGGATGAATCATCAATGAAAGGAAGTTCAATATATAAGCCGTCGGGATCAAACAATGTTTCTGTTTCGTCATTCAACGGTCGAAAGCGGTTTGGAGTTTATTCCTTCATCTATGTGACGACTCGAACCTCTTCTTCTTCTGAAAGCTACAAATTCCTCGCTATCTTTATCCTGGGAGACTTTCTTCAATGTGATACGGTCGACTTTGCAAACCACTAACCAATCATTCAATGGTCTACAAGATGGATAAGGCGGAAATACGATTGAATCGCTTGTTGTGCCAATACAAATCGATCATTTGTGCGCATGTGCTTTCTCTTATTCACCTCTAAAATCTGCAAATGTGGTATCTTCCGCATCCCACCTCGCCGCATTGTCTCAAACCACGTACAGTTAAATAATACGGTACGTTTTACACTCCCTCCTGCATATTCAAGCTCAATTATTTCATCAATGACTCCAAAGAAATCCTCTTCAGTGTTTCCGAACACTTGACCCTTGATGCAAACGCCGCTGCTATCAGTTGCTCTGCTCTGTGAATGAGATTTTGTTTGAAATTTGTAGCCCTTCCCTAGATAACCAGAGTATGATTTGGCAATTCTAGCAGGGCCTTTTGCCAACATTACTATGTGATTGTTTGTAACTGGTGCAGTGGGTGAATCAACCTGCACAATCGTTAACTTAGGTTGAGAAATTACATTATTGCAGATCATATGAACAATAATAACATGTAATCATACTCACGAAAGCATAAAACCATAAACGGAAGTCTCTGTCAATTATGATCCCCTCCCCGGCTGCGTTTATTCCAGGATTAGCCGGACGTACAAATAACTCAACGAATAACCTATTATTCAATTTAATATATTATGAAATAAATTAATAATATAAATATTTCACTGATTAAGTTAGTTCATCCTTACTCGATATACGGCTCCACCTCTGGACAATTACACAACACGTACGTCTGTGCGATGTGAAACTCTTCCTCGTTTAAAGGTCTCCGACGGGTTTTCCAATAGGTCTCCCAAATACTGTAAA
This sequence comes from Gynostemma pentaphyllum, assembly GCA_028015215.1. Classification (NCBI taxonomy): domain Eukaryota; kingdom Viridiplantae; phylum Streptophyta; class Magnoliopsida; order Cucurbitales; family Cucurbitaceae; genus Gynostemma; species Gynostemma pentaphyllum. The sequence continues at coordinate 45,098,133 of CM051349.1, read as the reverse complement.
AATAGACAAATCATTTGGATCGACTCCAACTGGAAGTGAATCTTGCACAAAATTCCGCTTCACGGTTCGGTATTGTTCTACAATTCGTTGATCAAAGTAATATGAACAGAACGTGGTCGTCTCATGTATTAGGTATGAATTGCATATAGATCCTTCCACTCTAGACCTATTTCCTACCGTTCTTTTTAGCCTACGCAAGTATCTGACATAAAAATATATCAATTACAAACAGTACCTTTAAGAAACATTTAAAATACAACAATCAAAATATGTACCTTTCAAATGGGTACATCCATCGATATTGAACTGGACCTCCTAGATATGCCTCGTAAGGTAGATGCACTGGTAGATGCTCCATAGAGTCGAAAAAAGATGGTGGAAACATTCTCTCTAACTTGCAAATGATGATAGCAATCTCACTGCTCAATGACTCGATAGTGGCTTGGGACAGCTCTGCACATGTTAACTCTCTGAAGAAAACACTCAATTGTGCCAACGGTTCCCAATGTTTCTGCTCAAGAAATGGTCTGAATGCAGCAGGCATGAGTCGTTGCATGAATACATGACAATCATGACTTTTCATTCCAAACACAGTATGACTGTGCACGTCAATGCACCTGCTCAGATTTGATACATATCCGTCCGAAAATTTAATCGATCGCATCCACTCGAACAACGTTTTCTTCTGGTCTGCTGTTAGCATGTACTTTGCCTTCGCATACTTTTTTCCACTTTCATCCGGCTCTAACTCTGGTCGATGACAGATTTCTCGAATGTCGTAGCGTGATCTTAGATTGTCTTTCGTTTTTTTCGGAATATTTAGAACCGTGTTGAAGACATTATCGAAAACGTTTTTCTCGATATCCATGACATCTAAGTTATGTCTAATCATTAAGTCTCCCCAATATGGTAGCTCCCAAAAAATACTTCTTTTCTTCCAACCTGTATTTTTTCCCGCCGTCTTATTCCAAGCCTCACCACCAATCTCTGTAACACTTCGCATCTCAAGCGCATCTAACCGTTGCAGAATTTGGTATCCATTTATAATTTCAGGAGGGCCTTCGTTCCGTACACTCCTCCTTTATACCAATCAGTTCTATTCGATCGAAATGAATGATTGAGCGGTAAGAACCTTCTATGGCAGTCAAACCAACACGTTTTGCGACCATGCACTAACGAGAATGCACCGGTATCGTCCATGCAATGAGGGCATGCAAACTTTCCCCAAGTGCTCCACCCTAACGAATTTAGTTAGGGTAGTATATTCCTTATGTTTTGTGCTCAAAAACATAAATTTTATTCTAATCTAAACAATGATAAAATTATTTTACAAACGTACCTGATAACATTGAATATGCAGGAAAGTCACTTATCGTCCAAATAATCGCCGCCGCATCACGAAGTCTTGTTTCGTGAAACATCATACGTCCACAACGCCTTCGTTCCATAAACCACAAAGCTCGGCAATTAATGGTTGAAGGTAGACATCCAACTTCTGCTTTGGACTTTTTGGCCCAGGTACAATGACCGTTAAGAAAATCACAGGATCTTTCATGCACATCGATGGAGGCAAGTTATACGGCGTCACCATAACTGGCCAGACTGAATATTGAGCTCCCGAAGCCCCAAAAAGGTTAAACCCGTCAGTACATAACCCTAATCGAATGTTTCGGATTTCCCGTGCAAATTCTGGATGACAACGATTTAAATGTTTCCATGCCTCAGCATCAGAAGGGTGTCTCATTACTCCTTCATCTTGCGAGTGCTCATGATGCCACCTCATGTGAGAGGCAGTGACTTCTGACGCGTATAAGCGTTGCAGTCGTTGCGTGATCGGTAGATAAAACATGCGAGTATGTGGAATAAGAGTTTTTTTACCTTGTTTGTATCTCGTATGATTGCACATTTTACACATATGAAGATTTGCATCTGCACCCCAATATATCATACATCCATTTGGGCAACAATCGATCTTCTCCACGGGTAAACCGAGACCCTCCACTAATTTCTTCGTATCGTACAGACTCTGTGGCAACGTGTTGTTCGCTGGAGCATAACGATGAAACCATTGTGAAATTGAGTTGTATCCTCTTTCGGGAATGTGAAATTCTGCCTTTATATTCAATAACTCGGTAACAGCTGCAAGTTGCGTGACATCACAACCTTCGTACAACGGCCTGCTCGTTGATTCTATCATCTTAAACATTCTTTGCGCATCCTGATTTAAATCTTCATTTAATAAATTTTGAGAACCGTCACCTTGATAACCGCATCCATCATAAACCATCTGTTCTAGATGATCGTAGTGATGTTCAACATTTTCAGAACTTTCATTCAAATTCAAATTGCACTGCAAGCTGCTTCCTTCATTTAGACATGACTCCCCCCTCGCTGCATTGAACATTTCTTCAGATTCTCCTTGATAAACCCATTGATAATAATTATCAACGAAACCCCGACTATACAAGTGTAACTTCACATCATTTGTCGGTAATATCTTTTTATTCTTACACTTTTTACATGGACATCGTATCTTCTGTCCGTTGTTATGAAAAATCACAGTAGATTGACAGAACTCAACAAACTCTTCGACCCCGGCTACAAAACGGACATACATCCACTCACGCATTTTCTCTCACTCGAGAAAGTGTTATAGCGTAATTTCTTTATATTCAAAGGCATTCTCAACACACCTATTTATAACAGTTGTTCTGTCTTTTTTAGAGACAAAATATGTCTCTAATTAGGTGGGAACCCTTCCCGCCAAAAAAATTGGAGGGAAAATTTCCCGCCAAAAAAATTAGAGGGAAAATTTCCCGTCACTATTAGAGATAAAATTGGTCTCTAAATCAAAAGAAGCTCCTTCCCTGACACGGACTTCGTCTCTAAATAAGGAGGTGGACTAAAATTTCAATTTTGAGGTGCATTTCGTCTCTATTTTAGAGTCCAAATGAGTCTCTATTCTGGAGGGAACATTTCCCGCCTCATTAAAATGGAGGGAAAAATTCCGAATATTTTAGCGACAAATGTGTCTCTAGGAAAAAGATAGTTTTACTTTTCAAATTAGAGGCCAAGTTCGTCTCTATTTTAAATTCCCTCAAATTTTTTAGCGACGAAATGTGTCTCTAGTCAAGAAGATAGTTTTACTTTTCAAATTAGAGTCCAAGTTCGTCTCTATTTTACAGTCAAAATACGTCTCTAATCGAGTGGGAACAGGGGAAAAAATTCCATCATTTTTTTTAGCGACGAACTGTGTCTCTACTCAAGAATATAGTTTTACTTTTCATATTAGAGGCAAAGTTCGTCTCTATTTTACAGTCAAAATACGTCTCTAATCGAGTGGGAACAGGGGAAAAAAATTCCATCATTTTTTTAGCGATGAAATGTGTCTCTACTCAAGAGGATAGTTTTACTTTTCATATTAGAGGCCAAGTTCGTCTCTATTTTTACAGTCAAAATACGTCTCTAATAGTAGATATGTAATTTAGAGACGAAAGTGGTTGCTGAAAGTCAAACGTCTGATTTAGAGACGCATTACGTCTCTAAATAGCGTCCCAAAATTTTCGTCTCTAATTTTTGGACGCTAATTGCAGTTTTTCTTGTAGTGATTAGTGGATATATGTAATTGTTTTCTCTCCCATTTAACATAAGAAATTTAGAGAAATAAGCATAATTAATTTAGGATCAAACATAAATGGGAGAGAATATATTACAATTAGTGATCTATTAATAATATGTACATGCTTTAAATTTATAATTTGAAAATACTCAGTTGTCATAAATTTACCTTTTACCATCTTCATGTACCATAAACAGAGTAAATTAATAAATAAAAATTATAAAAGCAAAATCCAATGGAAAAAGCATACAAAGAAACCCAAAGAAAAACATGATTAAACTTTTATTAATAGTTTTAACACAGAAATCATGGAAACTTTGCCCATGCTACCTCAAATGGAAGAGTAAATAACAATACAAAAGTATAATAATCAGCTGCAGATAAGCCAATTTTTGAGCTAGAACATGGAAGGATTCTTCTTATGGCTTCCACAAGATGGTGGTTTCGGCAATCATGGAAGTAACGACATACGGATCCATGTTCGAAGCCGGCCTCCTGTCCTCAAAATAACCCTTTCCTTCTTTCTCAGTGTCCCGCCCTACTCGAACAGATGCACCGCGATTTGCAACACCCTGTCAATTTTTTTAATCCAAAACAAACAAACATTATTTACAATGGGATTTTTTCAAACACAAGTCTTTTGTCAATCATGTGGTGAAAAAAAAAATCAATTTGCTTTACCCATGAGAAGGTGTTGATGTCGGCCGTTTCATGTCGTCCGGTGAGACGACGCTCATTACCTTCTCCATATGCAGCAATATGGTCTTTGTGCCTAAGCTGCAACTTCTCGATTGCTTTCTTAATCACCTCGTAACCTCCATTGTTTCGCATCGACTTCGTACTGTCGAATTATTACAAAAGGACGAGTTCAATCCATGATCATTGTTGTAATAACAAACAAATCTTTCAGTACCTGTAGTTTGTGTGAGCACCAGCACCATTCCAATCACCCTGATATCATTTATTCAAAAAAAAACGGCTAAGATAAGCAAACTGATAAAGATTGAATTTTGCAATTGGAATTAGATCGAAAGGAAATAAGGTTTACCGGGATCGGTTTCGGGTCAAAAGAGAGAACTACCCCTGCAATCTCTGTTATCCTCTGTTTATACAAATGCAGAGTTGTAAAAACTACCAAATTCATAGAAAAATGAGTATTTTTTAAGTTAATTTGTGCAATTTAAGTTACCTCCAAGATGTAACGAGCAACCCACAATTCATCTCCAGAAGATATACCTACTGTAGGACCAACTTGAAATTCCCACTATAATTTAAGGAAAATATTGTTGAAAGAAAAGGCAGGTTAAATAAGAACATGAACATATAAAACATGGTATTAGAACTAAAAAATTAGTAAGGATATCACTTTACCTGCCCCGGCATAACTTCTCCGTTGATACCGCTGATGTTAACACCGGCATATAAGCAGGCCTTGTAATGGGAATCGACAATGTCACGGCCAAAGGCTTTGTCTGCACCAACACCACAATAGTATGGTCCCTATCGACAAACAACGGAAACTTCTAATCATATAATGCAACTATACAAAAGTGATATAAGGAGAGAAACATGTTTGAAAAATTGTGGAACATACTGACTTTGCGAAGAAAAGAAAAAAGAGTGATTCTCATTACCTGAGACCCGGGAAAACCGCCAATCGGCCATCCAATAGGCCATTTGACATCCTTCTGCAACAAGGTGTACTCCTGCTCAAGACCATACCTGTATTCCAAAAGAAACAAACCAAGGCAAATGGCAAAGTAGACAATCAATATTGCAGTTATATAACATCAACATGCCTTCTGAATCATGATAATTACCATGGTACTTCGGCAACAACATCGGGATGGCTAAAGATCTTCGCAGCAGCGTGCCTCTTGTTAGTTGGAATCGGCTCTCCTGCCGGAGTGTAAGCATCACATATGACCTAAGAAAATTTGATTTAGTTTAGCATCATCATATCAAGTCATATACCACTAAAAGAAAGTTGTGGTTTAACTGAATTTCCTTGGAAACTTTATAACAACTTACAAGAATATTGTTGCCTCTCCTAAATGGATCCTTGAAAATTGCTTGAGGACTGTAAAAATAATGTTTAAAATGTTATTAAAATCTTAAATATTATGTCACATAATTTATTTTTAAAAAAGGAATAAATAATTAATAAGCTTACTAAAGGATCACTTCACTGTCTTGTCCAGGGGCTTGACCTGTGCTGGAACCATCATAATTCCACTTTGGAAGCTCTGAGGGATCACTTACAGGGCCAGGAAGGGTCTTCATAGGCAAAAACAAAAATTTAACATAATAAAAATTTATTATTATTAAATCATCGATAGACCCAAAAAATATAAACTATTAAACTAAGATAAATTAATATTTTATATATTCTCAATATATATGGGCTCAAATATTTGCAGAAGGTTTTATCACGTGAAACATTAAGAGTGAGAGAGAAAAAGCAATAGGAAAATTTACCCTTGCTTTGCTTCTCATATCCATGCCAGACCCACCAATCCTGTTAATTCAAATAACAGGATTTAAAAAAAAAAATCTCATTTCTTGAGGAAAATTAAAAAAATAAAAAGAAATCGAAATTTGCTCATATTGTCTTTTTCTTTTTTAATCTATTTTGTTTCATAAAACTATCTGAGAAAAAATGAAAAGAAAAAGAAAAGCAAAAAATGGGAGATAAATCTGAGAGAGTGAGTGACTGACCAAATATATTCAGCAATGATCTTCTCATTCTGGGCAGTGTCGGAGAGGTTAAGGTTGACAAGATCTGAAAGGAGAGACATGTTTTTTTTTTTAAGAGAGAAACACAGAAATCAATGTGTTTTTTTGATGAATGAATGTCTGTCTGTCTGGTGATATGAAGAGATATGATAAGAGCCAAAGGAGGTTTTATAGCGGTGTGGTTGTCTACATAGATACGACTCCCTCACTATCATTTCATGGAAAAGTATCTTTTCTTTTTTTTTTTTTTTTTTTTTTTTTTTTTTTTGCTTTTTAGATTCCATCTTGGGATTTAAATTTTATTTTGAGGTGTCATTTTAAAAATAGGGATTATTTTTAAATATAGTAGATTTTAAAGTTTTACTACTTATTAACCGCTAATTAATAATTCTTAATACTGTATTTACAGAAATACAAAGGTCATATATTCTGATGGATTGGGATTCTAAATTCTGAAAGAGGATGAACCTTCAAAGTTTTCTTTTTAATGTATTTATTTATGAAAATAAGATTGAGGACCGATAAATATTGAGATGAAAATAATTGTAAATTAATAATGAGTATTAAATAAATATTCAAGCCATCCGTATTAAGGCAGGTTTGAGATAATTTTTGGAATTGTTTGAATGTATTTTTTTAATAGTTAACAAAAACATTTTTTTTATTAAAAAAACAATTTTAAACACTTCTAAAAGTTATTACAAATGGACACTAATTCTCATAATTTTTTTTTCTCCGGTGATTGGTGAATTTAAAAAAAACATATATTTTTTATTAATAAATTACTATATATGATATATATATTTTTCATTCATGAGGTGAGATGACGTGTATTCGCACATTTCTGATTCTCGAAGTTAGCTTAAATAAGTCGTAAATATTAAAATTTTGATTATTTGAAATATTATTTTCATATAATTTTCGGTTATGAAACTAGATTCATTGAATGGTAGAGCAAATTGAATTTATTTAATGAAAGAATCAACTGAACTTATTTAATGACTTACTAATAATTTATATGATTTTTTAAACAAAACAAAATAAAGTAGTAATCGATAATTTATAAAATAAATTATTTATATGATGGACATTCAAGAGACTTTCATTTTTTTATTTTTGATATATACGTCCACCGATTCAGCTCAAATAGAGCCGGGAATCTCAAGTTTAAATGGGGATGTGGATATTTTTCCCATTTTAATAATGATTTAAAAAATGTTAGGGGAATTTGATTGGGTAACAATTTTTTATAATTTATAAATATAGTTTCATTTTTTATTTTATAAATATAATATTTTTTAAATCTATTTATAAATATCTTTTTTGTAAAACAAGTTAATTATTCATCGTCTATAATATATGATAATTCCACTATAATTACCGATTTACATAACTTGGTGATTGACATGTTTATTAGTACTTAGCAGTCATCAATAATCAATCGGCGATGACAAGTGTGTATCTACACCTGCCCGCTACGAGCTCTTCTGTCGCCGTAGCGACCAAGGCGCTCATAACATATTTACCAAAAATATAAATAAAAAGAAGATGAAAACATGGGAGGAGTGATGATATTATTTAAATTAGTTATTACCTTCAATTTTCTACTACAAAATGCAATAAAATTGAATAATTGGCCACGTTTGGAATTTATTCATTCGATAATATAAGAATGTCGAATGCTCAATTTACCAAACAGAAATTACGCAATGTTGGGTGGACAGTTTCCTTCACAACTTTACGTATAAGTAACATAAAATTAAAGTTTGTTCATTTTCACTTTTTTTTCCTCCATTGGTAAAAGTCTCTATCAATATTATTTCTTATAGACAATGTTCGTTATAACTTATTATTGCCCTTCTCTTACATTATTAATTTTTGCATATCATGGGCTCGTAATTTTTGGATGGTCAAATGCCAATTATTCATTTCGAAATGTTTATCTTGTTGGCTTCAATTTCATGAGGATACCATTTCCTAATTGTTTTGGGATGTTGGGCGAATTTCATTAGCCTAACTCATATTTATTAGGTAGGTTTATTAATTTAATTAATAGAATTGAAACACGTGTGATAAGTAGAATAAATGCATATCTAAACAATATATGATGTGATTTATAATTTTTAGGGAAAAAATCAATTTACACCCTTGAACTTTACATGGTGTGTCAATTTAAACCCTAAACTTTCAATTGAATCAATTTACACCCTGAACTTTAATAAATGAATCAATTTACACCCATTATTAATAAACTTACTATTATTTTTGAAATTTTTTAATTAGACATAGGCGTTTTTATATCGAAATAAAGTTAATTTTTTGAAAATTAATTTTAAGTTTATGTTAAATATTTTTATGGTTAAATTTGACCGTTTTGGTGTCGGGTTTGAACATTTTTGTACCGTTTAAATTGGTAACTAGGATTTGTGTTTTTTCATAGTTGAGGTTGGGCGTTTTTATGATGAGGTCATAGACGTTTTGTTATTTTTATCTTTCGGTGATTTGGTAATTGAATTTTGATTAATTTTATAGTTTTAGTATTATGTGGGTTTAAATTGATTCACTTAAAAAAGTCCAGGGTGTAAATTGATTCAATTGAAAGTTTAGGGTTTAAATTGACACGACGTGTAAAGTTCAGGGGTGTAAATTGATTTTTTCCCTAATTTTTAAACAAGAGTGATATTTAAAATCATTTTTAAAGCACATAAGTGTGATTTTTGTAAATCAAACAAATCATAAAGGTGTGATTTATTATTATTTAATAATATAAAGATTTCTTTGTATTTTTTTAACATTTTATTATGTTGAGATTGATTTGGATCTATTGTTTAAAAAAATATTTTTAGAAATGTTTATATGTTTTGTTTTTATATTTATATTTTCTAAAAATTAAAAGCAATTGTTTCGGCCATCTTCAACTTTTAATCATCTATAATTTTATTTTGCATAACAAAAATTGACTCAACTGATAGATTTTACATATATTTCTAAAATTTAATTTAATTTATTTTATAATAAAATGAAAAGTTTTAGTTCATAAGAACTCAATTAAAGACAATTATTCATCTAAAAATAAAAGTTAAAATAATAAAATATTAAATATCAATATTTAAAAATTTATTATATTAGAGATCGTATGTTATTGTGATAAATTTTTAAGATATTACATCAAATTAAAATAATATGAGACTCGAACTTTACACCTCGAGGAAAAAGAAACCCGTTAGAGCAATGCTATATTTTGGCAGCAAAGTGTCAGGTTGTTGTACGGCCGATAATAAATCTTGCAGTTTGTTGGGTTGTTTGTTATGCGGTGGCCGATCGACTCTTGTCATGAAGCTCCCAATTTTTTCTTTTTCTTTTTCATTTTTGTCCTTTGAAATTCTCAATTCTAAGTTTTTTTCTCAATTCTAAGTTTTTTTTTTCAGACACTCAATTCTATGTTAATTAAAAAAAAACTGATTCAAAACGAAACTCACGCTAAAATAATAATTTTAATAAATAATATAGTAAAATATATGAAAATGTGCAGTATTATATTTCTTTCTTAATTTTCAAATTTTTTAATTTTAAATAAGTTAATAACTCCCTTGTTAAATCATAGTTTTTTCAATAATAATAATACTTCGTGAAAAGAAAAAAATATTATTATTATTATTATTTTGAATGTGAAACAACAAACAGACTAAGAAGACAAATGAAAATTCCCAAAAGGGATAATTTCCTTCCAACACCCCGTCACGCCATTGTTTACCGCCAGCTTAGCAAGATAGTGAGCTGAATGATTGCAGGCTCTTTTCACATGGTTGAAAGCCATAATACGCTTGGAATCGGCCAAGAATTTGATCTTATCAATAAGATTTTTTGTTTCAGTTAAATAAGTAGACTTCCCCGGTTACCATTTTGATTACCTCCAAGCTATCCGATTCGACGATTGTGCACTGGCCAAAGTCTTCAAGAGCGAGAAGCCCTTGAACCAAGGCTTGAGCTTCCATGAATTTAATGGAACTAGAAATTCTCGTAACCTTACAACCTGACATGATGCAAATCCCCTCAGAATTACACAGAATCCAGCCATGACCTCCCCTAATTAATCTTACATTAATAGTAGTATCTACGTTAAGCTTGTTCTGATGCACAGGGGGAGGAGACCAACTGGAAGGAGGGGAAGGAAGCCCATTCATAGCATGAGCTAAAGTTGAAGATCGCGAGATAGATGTAAATTCTTCTTCCCAGCCTACTATTTTATTAATAGACACCTCGAAAATGGCTCGTGAGTTATTAAAAATCAAAGAGTTTCTATTGTTCCAAACATGTCAAGGCAGTAGCAAGGATCCTCTCAAAGGAGTTTTTGTTTGCTTCAAAAAACAAAAAGAAACAATTCGGCAATACTCCAATTATCTTGGAAATCAAAATGAACATCAGGAAATAAAGAAGACCCTTAATTTCCTAGCTTGATGACAGCCCCAAATAGCATGACTAGAAATTTCAACATTAGAGTTACACACAGGGCACCATGGTTCAGAATCCATACATTTCTTCCTTAGATTAGACATAGACGGAATAATATCGAGAATGGTTTTCCAGCCCAGAATTTTGATTTTTGAGGGGATCTTGAACTGCCATAATGCTTTCCACCAGAGAATTGAGAGATTTGAATTCGAAGATGAAGCCTCATATACATGTTCTTCGTAAAGCCTAAATTGGTACGCGCTTTTCACAGTAAAGATACCATTCGGGTTTCCCCTCCAAACAATTGAATCAGAGACACCAATACCGAATGATATAGTTAATGATAACCGTTTTTTCGATTATTTCTCTCTCTCACTTTTTTTTTTTGAATTGTAGAAGATTTATACCTTAAATTTATTATTTATTTGTTATTTTTTTTATCATTTTTCATATAGATTTAGATTTCTCTAAAAATATGTATCTAAAATCTAGATAAGATAATTTTTTATAAAACGACCATCAAATTAGAAGAAGAAGAAGAAAATCATTGATGGGAGCAACTGATTTTCGAAGAGAATTGTTTAGATTTTGATTATTAATTGAAATCAACAATAATAATATGATAGCATTACTTTGAAAATTTGTTGGAAATTATTCAGTTATCAAATTTCATGGATCAACCATGAAAATATTTGGCAAAATTTTAGCATAATAAGCAAAAGCAAAACCATGTGCTGAGATTCTTGGGAAAATACGTGGAACCTAACTTGATATACTATATTTGTTGGAGATTATTTTAACGATAAAATATTTATATTATCTTTATTAAATTATGTGATATATTGATTAAAAAATAACTTTGATAAAACTATTCTCAATCTAACCGTTTTATTTTTTCTCGCTCAAGTTATTAATATGTCTAAGATTGCTTCGGATAAATTAAAAAAAAAACCATTTTATTAGGGATGTATTTAAGAATTAAGGAAAATTTGACGACCGATTTTGATATAATATTTGTAAAAATAGCTACTTCAAAAACTATTTGTAAAATATAGTAATTTTTATCACTTTAGGGTTTAAGGTTTATGATAAATATAGTAATTTTTATCATTTTAATCAGTGATGAATACTAACTAATATGTGTATTAGTGATAAACTCAATATAAAAATGTGTAAATCAAAAGTTATATTTACAAATATTTTTTAGAGTTTCTATTTTTATAAATATTATTAAAATAATTTGTTAGATTTACAACCATCCTATTGATATCATATCTCAAGAAAAAAAACATGAAAGAGAATGTTAAAGAAAAAATTATTTTTTCCATATTTAGGAGACCCCTCCACAAAATTATTGAATCCCTCATTGGAAACTAACTAATGACCATAACTTAATTCATTAATAATTTATTGAAAACTCAAAAAAAAAAAAAAAAGACCACTCCTTTGATGATGAAACCGTCGATGTGATAAATTTTCAAGATTCCATTTAATTAATTGTTTGACAACTGAGTATAATCAATATTAGTGGGGCCTTAATGATAAAAATAATATAGATCCTTATTTTTACTTGATTGTTCTGATATTTGATTATGACTGCAAAGGAGACTTTCTTGGTTGGGGCATTTTAAAATATGTTAGAAATTTTTATAATATTTATAAATTTGTTAGGGAAAAAAATATTTACAAAAATATTAGAATTTTAAAAATTCTAAATATATCAGTCAATCATTTTAGTATATCAGTGAAATATTAGTATATCAATGATAGTTTATCAGTCGATCATTAATAGTCTATCACTGATATACTATTATATATCACTGATATATACTATTAATTATTGATTGATATACCGATAAATTGATTGATATACTCGACTTTTGAAATTCTAACATTTTTGTAAATATTTTTTTTTTCTTAACAAATTTGTAAATATTTCACCCAATTATAACATTCATGTAAATTTCCCTTCTTGGTTTCCAAACTTGAGATATATTATGCAACATTATGTTTAAATTAAGAGTTTAATGTAAAATACATTTCGTACATTAGATTATTATCAAATCATACTTTATAATTCAATTGGTTTGACATATACTTTCTTCCTCTTGAGGTCGAAGGTTCGAGTCTCCCCTCCCCCACTTTGATGTGATCTCAAAAAAAAAATAATCATACTTTTATAGTTTTAAAAAATTTAAACACATACACTTTAGTAAAATTATAAGCACGCCCTTCTATCCGTTAATTTTAATGAAATTGAGATACATACATATTCTACGCATGTCATGTATTCTAATTTTATGAAAAATAATAATTTTTTTTTGACACGTGTATAATTTTTAGAATAAATCATTATATTAGTAAGAATGTAAAATCTATAAATCAACACTTACATGTTCAAAATTTTCATTATTTTTAATACTATTAAAACATGGTGGCATGTATGGAATATGAACGGTTCTCAATTTCGTTAAAATTAATTAATAAAAGAGTGTGATTTATATTTTTACTAAAGTACAGAGATGCTATAAAAATAATTAAAATATAGAGGCATATAATTTAACAATAATCTAAAAATAATAGGGTATATTTCACATTTAACTCTTAAATTAATCAATTATGTTTAGATTGAATCCAAGGGTCACCCAAATTCAGAGTTAATTTATTGTGAAAGGACAAGTCAATGTTTTTAATTTTTCTTTTAATACTTTTTTACTCATGAAAATTTGTATGGTCCCCGACTATTTAATATTGAGCCAATTACATCACCTCTACATTACTTAAAATCCATATTTTCAATTTCCTACGTCTAGTCCTAGCATCACATAAAATATAATAACTTTAATTTCCCCACGTCTAATCCTAGCATCACATAGAATATAATAACTTTCAATAACAATCATAAATGTCGCAACTACTATACAAAAATGTATAAAATCTTGAAAGTTGCGGTTCATCATTCCACACCTAATATCGACCTCAATTTTTATCGTTTGATAAAAACTCATCATGAACTTTTGGATTGGATAAAAAGAGTATTTTGAGCTATCTATGAAAAATTATCGTAATTACAAACAAAAACTTCTAATTTGTTAATCCCTAAAAAAATATCTATTTTGCTTATTTATTTTTGGTAGTTATTTTGCTTCTTTATTATATGCAACAATTTGTTCAATTTAATTTTGTCTGGTGATCCTTTGGATCCATAAGGGTCACCCCATATATTTAGACGTTTATTCATATTTTTGTGGTCCCCTACTATTTAAATTTTGATCCAAATACATCAGCCAATTAGCATTATTTTCATAATTGTCAACTCATTAAAAAAAAAAACTTCAATTTTCTACGTCTAATCCTAGCATCACATTCCTGGTTGGTTAGTTGGGACGAAACATCTTGAAGTTTAAAGTTTTTATATTTTTAATTATTGTAAATTGTAACTAATCATGAATTTGGTTTATAGTGGTAGTTGGACTTTCTTTAAAACTTTGGGGGTATTGAGTTCAAATCATGTATATATCTAGGATGTTATCCTATGAAATTCCTAATGTTATGTGTTGTAGGGATCATAGTGCTATCCGTAAAATTAGTCGAGGTACACACAACTGATCTAAATACTCATGAATATAAAAAACAATGATAGAAAATTTAATCGTGTAAAGAGTAATTGAGGTAAACTATAAATAAAACCCTTGTGATTTTGGTCAAATGCATAAACACCCTACGTAGTTTAAAAATGGCAAGTCACACCATTGCAGTTCTAAATTATGCCAATTAGATCCCCTTTCAAGGCCGTTAACTTTTTATTAGTCATAATTTCTTCGCTTGAACTCTGATTTTGATGATTCGAGATGCGTTTTGATATCCTCATTTTGGCCTCTACGTTATCATCAATTTAAAACTTCTAAATCATCTGTAAACAAAAGGGTTAATGACTTCAATCACACTAAATATTTTGATGATAATAAAATCTTTTATTTATTGAAGCTTTCAAAGTGTTGAAGTGGCCGTAACGTAGAGCTAGAAATAAGAAGTTTAAAACATGTTGGATAATCCAAATCGGAGTTCAAATGAAAAAGTTATGACTAAAAGATGGTTAATGACGTTTGAAGGGAAGGATCTCATTGACATTATTTGGAACTATATGAGTATGATTTGCCATTTTTAAACCATAAAGGTGTTCATGCATTTGACCCAAATTAAACTACATGAGTCTATTTTACCGTATTATATATTATATTACAAATAAATTTTCGAGATTATCAAATGAAATATCGAGTGTGTTTGTGAAATAAGTATTTTTTTTTTTGTTAAAGTACTTTTATTATAAGTACTATGATAAAAAGTGCTTAGTGTTATAGTATTTTATTGTTTGGTTCTAATATTTGGGAAGTGCTTTTAGTGTCCGTTTGGGATCGCTTTTAAAAGTGTTTTTGATAACCATTAAAAAAAACTTTTAAATTATTTCAAAGACTATCCCAAACGGGCACTTAATCTTATATAGAGTTATTTTTAGAAAAAATGTGTAGAGAAAGAAAATATGTAGAAATAACATAGAGAGAAAGTGTATGAGTTGAGGAGAAGTTAGAGAAAGTAAGGAAAAAGGAAGTTAAAGGGAGAAACAGTGTGTAGAGAGAGGTTAGAGAGAGAAAGTGTGTTAGAGATAAAATGTGTAAAGGAACTTAGAGAGAAGGTTTAAAAAATCAAAAACACTTAAAAAAAACACCTAAAAAAATACTTATAAAATGTTGCAAAACATAAATATTGTATCTAGGAACTGTTTTGATCATTTAAAAGCATTCTTATCTAGACCAAAAGCGCTCCTAAACACCCATAGAGTAAATACCAAGTTTAGCTGAGTTGTACTCTTCTCAAGGTTAGGCAATACTAGCATCGTTTAAGGAACAACTATCAAAATGAGGAGTGGATCTTATTAAACTTAGTCCATTCGGTTCATTTCTATGAACGTATGATGGGTATCCCAAAAAATCCTTCTCACGTCTCGAAATAGGGTTGCAGTGGATACCCAATAACCATCATCAATCAGCAACCAAAATTAAGGAGGGATATATTGGTAGATAGCCCACCAATTGAAGAAATAAAAGGTTTAGGGCCCATTCTAAAAAAATAAAACAAAATAGCCTATTTAATATGTAAAATATCCAAACCACCCTTATTAAACCTTAATTAAGAAGGAAAGAAGAAAGAGAATTAAGATTTAAAAAAATGCTTAAATCAAGGAAACATTAACTATTGAAAAATCAAAAAGAAAATAAGAGAGAAAATCAGAAATTTTAAAAAATCAAAACTAAACAAAAAAAATCTAACTTTTCAAAACCAACTTTTTTTCCGGTGAATCTTCTAAAAATTCTTTCGAATTATATATTAAAATATTGTACGCACATCCTATTATAAATGTACGGCAATAGAAGACAATATACCATACGTAATATAATACATTTATGTACAATAGGAAGATGTAATAAAGTAATATAATATATATTGTACATCAAAAAGAGGTAAGGCATAATTGGATGAATAAAAAAGATAGAAATATACCGTATAAGTTGCGATACTGTACTCTACCAAACCGGCAAAACTACTCGTACCTAAACGATTGTATTGTACAATGTAATGTACTGTACCAACTAAATCCTTCCCAAATCCACTATTCAAATCGCTTAAACTCAATACTGTAAAAATTATTAAATTGTACTGTACACAAACAATCATCTCCATGAAATCTAAACCAGATATAGACAGGAAAAGCACATCTGATTCACCAAGCATCTCCATTTTCACAACCACAAAATTCAACCCCATAATTTTCCACTACTTTAGATAAAAGGGTTTTCGTAAAAGGGTTCTTCAGGAAATTCACAAACTCCATAATTTCTTGCTTTTGCCTCATCACATCAGGCAACATCTTCGAAGTACATCTGAAAAAGAACGAAAAAAGGTTGAAATCATTTGTCACATTCTTCTTGAATCGATGATGGGGTGAGAACGACAATTTGAAGGGCTAAGGGCGGTGGTAGGTGACGATCTTATAGGAAGAAGGCGGTGAGCGGTGGTCTGATGGGTTGAAGTGGCGGCGGCTGCTAGTTAGAAGAGGAAGAAGAAGAAGATAGATGCAAGTTAGGGTTTTGAATTTTTTTTTGTTTTAATATCCTACTAAAAACGTATTCTTCAAATCTAAAAAAAAAAAATTCAAAATGAAATCAAAATAAAGAGATAATAAAAAAAAAAAAAAATTCTAGGCTAGAAATCTGCAAAAGTTTGAAACGGAATGACAATATAGAGAGAGAAGAATTTGAGTGAGAGGAGAGAGACTGTGAGGGACAAATCGGGTATATTAAAACATATCAAATCATAAATGGGCCAAAAAGCTTTATAAAAATTGGGGGGGGCGGGGGGGGCTAAAAAAACATAATAAATAGCCAAAATAGGCTATATCCTGGATTATCCCAATTAAGGATCCCATAGATACCAAAAGACCTGGGAATCTATACTACTATACTACACCTTAGTAGATAAAGTACATGGCCAAAGGGTACGGTCGTAGTCTTCTGATGCCTAGCTACATAAGTAACACCACTAAATCTGAGAGCAAGCGAAGATCCTTGGAAAAATCAAAAGTGTGTATCCTATCAAGGGCAACAATGCCATGAGAAGATATCATTGTAATCGTCTCTTACTATATTTTAATTTTATCTTTATCTTTATTTGAATTTAAATCTAGTTTATTATTATTATTATTATTATTATTTAAGAAAACACCTCACAATAACATTTTATTCATAAAATGAAAGAAGTGTTAGTTAGGTTTTGAGACTATAGGGATCATCTATATAGCTAAGCAAATTTATAAACTATAGGAATATAGTTTACACAATAAGAATTTAGAAAGAAAGAAAAAAAGTTATTCACATTCAATAAAACAAAGTTGTTGTTGTTGGGATTAAGGCCTCTATAAAAGAGTTCTCGTGCAGAATTTCCAAGAATCTTTCCATGCAGTATAATATATTCAAAAACTAAATGCATAAAAGAATACTAACCCTTTTAAAGAAGTGTCTGGCTTTTCCTTGTTCTTATTGGTTATGATCCTGGGACCACCAAAAAGTTCTTCCTCACTAAATACAAAAGAGAATCGGTACGTGGACACTATCCTATTTGGAAAAAGGAATAGGGAAGAAAATTATTTCTCCCCTTACCCTATGGGCGGCGACGGCAGAGAGAGAGGAGAGAAATTTTCCTGAGCCTTTTCTTTTACTCTCTTAGTTGTGTGTTTTGTGGTGACCCCAAAGTTATTATTTATAGGAAAACTAAGGCCTCAGAAAATCTTTGAATATCTTTTTAATTATCAAATAATTAATAAAGATATTCTAAAATATATTTTGAATAATTAAGATATAATATCTTATTCCATAATAAGATAATTCCCATATCTTTATTTAAATTAATCTTTATTAATTTAAAATAATTGTTCCATATCTTACTCATTTAAATTAATCATATTAATTTAAATTAAGATATTCCTTATATATTTTAAATAAAATAAAATACTAATAATTGGTTAACTATTAAAACTATTTATTAAACGGTTATTAATTATTAATGATAAGTAATTCAAACATCAAATTTTATTAACAAACATTCAAGCATTGATTTATAATTTTTGATGTTTAATATATGTCTAATTTTATTAATTACATCAAACTAATTATCAAAACAACCCAATAATATTAATACAATAATTCAATATCAATAAACCAAACACATAACATCGAATTTAAGTCTTTATGTAGGGATTTAACCTACCTTAACTTCAAATCAAGCTAGCAAACGACCTCAAAATACTCCTAACGATGTCCGAGACCTGTAATATTATTAATTTAAAGTTAATTTAAGGAGAATCGGGCTAACAAGACATAACCGGGTTAGAATTGACCTAAAATTGGCCCTAAACCGGGCTAACAGGATGAAAATAGGCTTTCATACTCATCCATTTCCCCAAACCCAATTATTTCGTTCATTTTCAATCCTTTAAGAATTCATTTTGTTCATCACTATTTCTTTTTTCCAGACTTTCATAGTTTTCCTTATCAAACCCAAATTCTCATCCCTTACCCCAAGCCCAATTCTCAGCCAAATAAGCTTTGATAATTCCTTAATTTTCAAACCCAAATTCAATTTGTTGTATTCTTTTTGCGTTAGGAGAGATCCATGGAGAAAGGTTAAGTTGGATTTAACCCAGAAAATGAAGAAATCTTAAAGGATGATCTTCAATTAAGAACCCGCAATATTGGAGGTGGAAGAAGATGATCATGAAGATCATTCGGTTGATATTCACGAAGAAAGAGAGAACTAATCGGAGAAAGAAAATAAGAAGAAAATAAAGTTACTCGTACTAACCAGGAAAGAAATATTTCCTATTACAGTCACCATCCATAGTACAGGCGGGGGACGGCGGCGCGCGTGTGAACTGAAGCGGTTGGGTGCCAAAATCTGTAGAATCCCAAAGGGCCCAACCGCTTATCCAAGTGTAGGGTATATAAGTAGGTATATGTTTTGTGATCTTTCCAATGTGGGACAAGTGATATTTCACTTTCCCACAAATCACGACTTCTACTTTTACCTTTACACTTTCACTTACTTTCACTCTTAAATTTTATACTTAAATATGTATAAAATCCAAATTTAGTTTTTTTTTTCTCCTCTGACATTTTCTATTTTCCAGTTTAACTAACTGAAAACAAAAACAGTTTAAAACTAACCGTCCTTGATTTTTTAAAATATCTTTTATATTTAGGGTTATGGGAAAAGACATTTATAATCAATTAATCTTCTTCCCCTAATTGTTTTTCTTCCTTTCACGCTTGTTTACCTTCTCCTTCTTCACTGCTTCTCTATCATTTGCGTTTCTTCAGATTTGAAGTTTGGAAGAGTCTCCCTATATATCAGAATGAGAATTAAATTTTGAGAAAATGAAAGCAAATCATGGTTGCTTTTATCAGGCGAGCAATTCCAATAATTATGCAATTTCTCTAACATAAATGGAGGAGCTGATGGTCTGGTAAAAAGGTTTGAATGTGGAACAATTTTTAATAAATATTAAAAGCAATCGATAAATATGAAAAATACTTGCACCCAAATATGTTTACAAGCGAATAAGAAAACACCACATAGGTAAAAAAGAAAAATTATAATTCCTCTTTTATTTATGTACCGTTTTCTTATTGTCTTGTAAGCAAATTTAGATAATAATAACTCATATATAAACTTATATTAGAATCTATGTATGATGTAAGCACGTAAGTGGCTATTTATAACATTACAAGAGAAACCCTTAATTTAACTAAAATAACTAGAAACTAATAATAATAGAAACTAATAATAATTAATTATACTAATTAAGTACATCAAAGGTAAATTAATATTATAATAATAACTCATATATAAAGTTGTACTAGAATCTGTGTATGATGTAAGCACGTAAGTATTGTTCGATAAATATTGTGATTTCGTTATCAAAAGAACGCAGGGTTCATCCATTTGATCACCTAACAATTGAATTACATAACTCTTTATATGTATTGGGGAATGGGGATCAGCATGTAAAACAATAAAAGAGCCCATTATGCTGAATATGAAATTAAATTAACAGAAAATATCTGGTGAAAGAGATAAAAAAGAACCTAAAAAATTAAACTTATATGATTTCAGAGGAAGCTTGAAGATCAAACCTACTTCCTCCTTTGACAGACATCAAACTCTTTTCGAAAACGAAACCTCGGACAATGTTGTACGGATAAAAAAACCCCGCGACTGCCGGTTCCCCTTTCAATGGAAGATTTTTTACCTTTTTAGTATTTATATTGTAGGAAATCACTTGTCCATCCTTAGCTACCATAACAAGTTCATCAGAATTCACAAACATTACTGGATTTTGAATTCCTGAAACGGGACCGATTGTAGGTAGCTTTGACAATAAAATCTCACCAAATTCATTCTTCTCCAATGTCCAAACTTCGATATGTTTTTCATCAATGTGTGTTGGGTAATGAAACAAAACAATCGATCCGTTCCAAACCCCCAAACTTTTGCATTCTTCAGAACCAAACATGAATCTCTCTGGCAACAAAATCCGATGGAACACTTCGTCACTTATGTCGAACGAGAGGAGAAACTCGGTGCCACAGTTATTAGCCCACCAATAACACACCCCATTGTGATACATCGCAAATGAATCATATAAAGTAAAGTTGAACACCGGCCGGGTTTTAATTTCTCTCCACCGATCTGTACTCAAATTATAGACTTCAATGACGAGAGCTTTCGAAATCCTAACGACCTTAAAATCATTAGATTTGTGATCGTAGCCGAATCCAACGCCTATTATATCACTTCTAATATTATCCTTGTGTGGTTCAATAACTGGTGGAAGTTTGTGAAACTCCCGAGTGACTGGATTACATAACAAGATATTGTCTTCATTAAAATGATAGTAAAGACAAACAATACCGTGACTATGACCATGGATCTTCAACGACTTAAAATCCTTCGTAAAGCATGCCAAATCAATGTTTTCAACAACCTCGGTGTCGGTGTCGGTGTTGGGATATGTGAGTAATGTTAATTTGTTATTAAGATGACTGTTTGATAAACGTTCAAAAAGAAGGCAATTGGTATTACTGGTAGTGGAGAAATTGGGGCCATTTATATGAGTAATGATCAAACGTTTAGATATGAATTTGGAGTAATGGTTAATGTTAAAGAGACGAGAAATAATCTTTGCCATTTCTTCTTCAGGCAGACATAAATTAAGGTTTAGGGTTTCTGGTTATATAATGAATGAAAGGCAGATAAAAAAAGAAAAAAAGAAGATGAAATGAAAGAAAAACCCTAAACACAAAGTAGGGTTTATAAGGAGATGAAAGGCAAATTAGGGTTTTTTTTTTCCGATCCTGCGCTATTCTGATTTTATTTGATTTGAAACTGAAAAGTTGGAATTGATTTTAAATTCCTGATTTTATTTTTAATCAGTTTAATTTGATTAGAAATGAATCTTATGGAAGGTAGTATCTCAAAAATAAAATAATTTTTTTTTAATTACCTTTCTTGCGAAACAAGAAATATAGTAAATTTTGGGATTCTAAAATTTATATCATAAATTGACCATATTAGATTTAAACAAAAAAATAGTCGATTTTCATAATATTAATATATAAAATTCAAAAGAAGATAAAAAAAAAATATAGATATTCCCAATCAATAAAAACAAACCTAAAAATCAGCCTTCAATCCCTAGCAATTCATCACCGCCATCTCTCAACCCAGGTATCTCTTATTCTACTTCCTTCAAACTGATTAAACATTAGTATTTATTTTTTTAAAAGTCGAAGGTTCGAATCTCTCTTCTTCTGTTTCGGGCGGAAGAAGAACATGGCACGTCTCTTTAACATTACCGGTTGCTCCAAATTCATATACAAACATTTGGTCAAATTCTCCACTACCACTACAAATAGCAACTGCATTCTTTTTAAACGTACTACTGCAAATCACAATTTTAGATGGAGAGAAAACATATTATCATTACTCACATATCCCAACACCAACACCGACACCGAAGTTGTCGAAAACACTGATTTGCCACGTTTTAACTTCTCTATGAATTTTGGAATTCATGGTCATAGTCACGGTATAGTTTGCCTATCAGATCTTAATCAAAAAGGCGAAATCTTGTTGGGTAATCCGGTCACCAAAGAGTTTCGCCAACTTCCGCGATCGGTTATTTTGCTAACTGAACCGTCGGAGGATCCTTGTGATATGAGAGCGGTAGGGTTCGGCTACGATCACAAATCTAAAGACTTTAAAGTCGTTAGGATTGTGAATCTCTACCATCAAAGAGTTGAAGTCTACAATTTGAGCACGGACCGATGGAGAGAAATCCAAACACCGGTGTTAGGCAGTGTCTTCTCAAATTCTTCATGTGAGATATATCACAATGGGGTCTATTATTGGTTGGCTTATAATGATAAGGATGACACTCGTTTTATCTTATCATTCGACATGAGCGAAGAGGTATTCCATCCGATTCCGTTGCCTAATAGTTCAGGACTTTGTGGAGATCACAAAAATATGGGGGTCCGGAACGGATCGGTTGTTCTATTTCATTACTCATGGACCACAGATGAAAAGGAAACAAAAATCGACATTTGGGCATTGGAGAAGGATGAAGATTCTTGTGCGATTTCATTCTCAAAACAATTAACAATAGGTCCTATCACAGGATTGGTGAAGCCGTTATTGTTTGTGAATTCTGATGAACTTGTTATCGAAAACGAAGAAGCGGAGGTGATTTCTTACAATGTGAACACCAAGGAGGTAAAAAATCTTCCTATGAAAGGAGAGTATCACTGGATGATTGAAGGTTTCGTTTTCGAAAAGAGTTTGTTGTCGGTCAAGGGAGGAACTAGGCTTGATCTTGAAGAAGCTGTCTCTGAAATCCCTTTGAATTCATACAATTTAAGTTATAGGTATTATATAGATTAGATTTTTGTCTCTTTTTTTTCCGTATTAAATGCTAATTATGTTCCTAGTCTCTTGGTATTTTTGACCTTCAATTCATTGCTGATCGTGGGTTGGAATTTGAGTTCATGGTTTAATAAAAAATGTTGGTGATTTTGAAGTTATAATTTCTGCATTTTCTGGGTTTTATGATTTGAATAAATACAATTTCTGGGATTTTTGTTGATCAAGTGTTATTTAATTGAGTATTGGTTCTAAAAATTGCTTCTTCTTTTAAATTTTTTTCACAAAAATGGACAATTATATGTGGAAAAAAAAATTGATCTCTGAATCCGAGACTAAGGCACAGTTTTCCTATTTAAGAAAAACAATACAATGAAAAAAACAAATAAAAAATCAACCGACCAAGTGCTAATATAGGATTAAAATTGCAAGGTACATCAGTCTGAGACAAACAATATCAGTGTGAGAGTTGAAGAAAACATTCATTGTGTGACCGGGAATGTTGCAATGCGTACAAATAGGACGATCTTTCTTACAAAATTTTGCATTGGCTGACGGAGAATTTGAAAAGCTAAATATTTTGTGATTTAGAAATCAAAATAGAATGCAGGGCTAATCCATTTGATCACCTTACAATTGAATTATATAATTCTTTATCTATATCGGGGATAAGCATGTAAAACGATAAAAGAGCTCATTAGATATATGAAATTAATTAACAGAAAATATCTGGTGAAATAAAATAAAAAGAACCTAAAAAACTAAAGCTTATATGATTTCAGAGGCAGCTTTCAAGATCAAACCCTACTTCCTCCTTTGACAGACATCAAACTCTTTTCGTAAATGAAACCTCGCAATGTCTGGTTCGGCGAAAAGAACCCGTCCGCCCCCACCGGTTCCCCTTTCAATGGAAGATTTTTTACCTCTTTAGTATTTATATTGTAGGAAATCACTTGTCCATCCTTATCTACCATAACAAGTTCATCAGAATTCACAAACATTACTGTATTTTGAATTCCTGAAACGGGACCGATTGTCGATAGCTTTGACAATAAAATCTCACCGTATCCATTCTTCTCCAATGTCCAAACGTCGATATGTTTTTCATCAATGTGTGTTGGGTAATGAAACAAAACAATCGATCCATTCCAAACCACCAAACTTTCATGTTCTCCAGAACCAAACATAAATCTCTCTGGCAACAAAATCCAATCGAACACTTCTTCGCTTATGTCGAACGAGAGGAGAAACTTGGTGCCCCGGTTACTAGCCCACCAATAACACACCCCATTGTGATACATCTCAAAATCCCATAAATCAAAGTCGAACGCCGGTCTTTTGATTTCTCTCCACTGATCTGTACTCAAATTATAGACGAGACCTTTCGAAATCGTAACGACCTTAAAATCATTAGATTTGTGATCATAACCGAAGGCAACGCCTCTGGCTCTTGTATCACCTACAGTAAGGGGAAGTTTGCGAAACTCCCTAGTGACCGGATTACACAAAAAGATATTGTCATCTATAAAAGGATTGACAAGGCAAACTATACCGTGACTATGTCCATGGATCTTCAACCACTTAGAATCCTCCGTAAAACATGACAAATCAATGTTTTCAACAATCTCGGTGTCGGTGTTGGGATATGTGAGTAATGATAATATGTTATCAACATGATTATTTGATAAACGTTCAAAAAGAAGGCAATTGGTATTACTAGTAGTGGAGAAATCGGGGCCATTTATATGAGTAATGATCAAACGTTTGGATATAAATTTGGAGTAATGGTTAATGTTAAAGAGACGAGAAACAATCTTTGCCATTTCTTCTTCCGGAACACACAAATTAAGGTTTTGGAACGGGAAATACCCTTTTTTTTTTACAAAGAAAAACCCTAATTTAAAATACGAAGCCGTGATTTTTTTTATATAAAAAAAAGTAATAATAATACCAAATCGAAGTACCAGCCAATTGATAAGCGGTGTTTTTTTTTTTTTTTTTTAACATTAGATTGGTTTGGTTTGAATTTTGCTAAAATTTCAGATTTGATTGGATTTTCTTTTTAGATTATACGAACCAAACCAAACCGTTTAACATAAAAAAACTGAACCAAACCAAACTAAAATGGTTTGGTTCTTACATTTTTTGTTTTTCCGCAATTATTCATAAATACATAATTTACATCATGATAAATGTAACAAAATCACAAAAAATTACTTTAAAAAAATTGTAGGACTAATTTTAATTCATCTAAAATTTCAATAAAACACAAATTACAAATACAAACATGACAAGTTTATAAAATCTTGTTATAATTATACAACCATAACACATATAATATTAAATATTCTTCCTATTTTTTCATTTTATTACGTTTTATTGATATTTAAAATTTAAAATATATCATATATCATGTATTGGTTTGGTTTGGTTTGGATCGCTTCAAAAATCTATCAAACCGAACCAAACCGTTATTAATTGGTTTGGGTAAATGAAAGTTTAAAAACCGAACCAAACCGGTTTGGTTTTGTTTGAACAATTAGTTTGGTTTGGATTTGTTCATCCCTAATCTCAAAAAGATAAAAAAAAGTATAAAGAAATTATATACCAATTTTTTTCCATCTATTTTATGACTTCCATTTGATATATATGAATTCCTAATGATAAATAACAAATTTCGTTTTATATAACTTTATTATGTTTAGTTCTATTCGTGAAATAAAGAAATCAATTGCCAACATGAGCATAGTTCAACTGGTTAGACATATACTCTCTTTCCTTGATGTCGAAGGTTCGAGTCCCCCCTCCCCCACTTTGATGTAATCTCAAAAAAAAAAATCAATTATTTAAGTAAAAAACAAAATATAATAACATAAAAAAGAGCGAGTAAAGTAAGTAACAATACAAAAACAAAAATAAAACAGTACAATATAGTAAAATTTCTCTTAAAAGGTAATTAATAATAGTAAACACTATATTGTATAAACACTATACTTAGTAATAATAAATGCTATACTATACGCTATAAATATAAAATAACAAAAGAATAGTAAATAATTATAACGAATAACCATATTCATGTACAAAAAAATCACCACAAACCCTAACTCAACAAATGAAGAACATCCCAAAAACCAAAAATTAAAAAAAAAAAAAGCCATTAAAAGAAGAAGACGAAGAAGGAGAATGAGAAGATGAAGGAGAAGAAGAAGAAGGAGAATGAGAAGATGAAGGAGAAGAAGAAGAAGGAGAAGATAAACCCTAAAACGTACAATGCTGCAACTATAGAAAAAACAAAATAATAAATAATAAAAATACAAACCCATAACCAAATCCCAACAAAATAAGGAAAATAATAAAAAGAGATAAAAATATAGCCAAATCAGATATAAATTTTAAAAAGGAGAGAGAGACATTTAATGAAAGGAGGGTAAATCAGTTATATTAAAAAATCTGATACTCTAAAAGGCAAAAAAAACATAAGAAATTTTAAAAAGTCCTGCACTTATTATAGCCTTTTTTCAATGCTATGCTAAACGCTATTATTAAAACGTACTATAGGCTTTTCAAAATACTACAAAAGAACGTTTAATAGCATTTATAAATTACTATTATTAAACTTACAATGAGACCTCAAAAAGGCTATGCTAAGACTTATTATAGCGTTCAACATAGCCATAAAAAACGCTATTATAAAATTTATTATAGGTTTCGAAAACACTAACAATTTTTTTTTATAATGTTTATTAAACTGGACACGAGACCTAAAAAAAGCTATAGCAAAACATTTTATAGGATTTATAAAAGCTTTATTTTCACTCTCTTTGCTCACTCAGACACAATAATATTATATTTTCTCTTCAACCTGTCTATCATTACAAAATATATGTAAATATATATTTACTCATACACAATACTAATCAAACTTTAGTTTCCAATAATAAAGTGATGATCCAAAAAGTACATTTAACTCATTGTAATTTAACAATCATCAATCACATTACATTAGTTTAAAAAAAAAACATATGAAATTCAATAATAAAGAGAGTATTAAATTGATTAATCTCCTTTATTTGTACATATTGAAGAGTACGAATTGCGAAAACAAAAGTAGAATCCAACTACTAGCGGAGACCTCTTGACTCCATTGCAACGAGATAGTCTCTTGTTTATGGACCTATAAAAAGTAGCATAAAAAATCAACACATCATCAATTAAACGAAAGTTAAAAGAAAACCCTTTAAAAGTGCTTATAGTCTTAAGTGAGGAACAATATGGTCTTAAGTGGTGAAAAATATCTGGAAATATAAATCCAAAAGAAATAATGAAGCATTGATAATGGTTACGAGATATTCAATAAATGGGTGATGAGAGTGAGTCATACAACTCTATTTAGTGCCAAAAAATGTGCAACCGGAAGAGGAAGAAAAAATAATGATAAATATAAAAATAAAGTAACTGGTATTATAATCTGATTCATACAAAGAACAGGGAAAATAAGGCATCCTATCTCATTCATCCAGCCAAGGATTAGATATTATCAAAATTCACACCTGATGATCTGCAAGTAAGATATCATCTAGAACCGAGCCATTTATATTGTTTCTGGATTTCACTACTGCTCCATTATTGAAATCCAACATTCTGAAAATGAATTTAGATCAGGATTATAAATTAAAAACAAAAATAGTGGGATGATGCTAATTAACATTAACAGAAAGTAAGAAGTTTAAATTATGCCATCTAATTACATATATAAATAATATAACTTAGATCGAGTGTTGTGTCTTTATCACCAAGATGCGGGGGTCTTAATAACTCTGTTCTTCCTGTTTTATCATCTAACTTCTCATAACCCCAGCTTGGCCAGTGTGCCGCTAACCTAAAAAGATGATATAAGATACACAATCATAAAAGGATCTACAACAAAATGGGCTAAAAATCATCAAAAACAGCCAGAAGTAGTATAAAGGGTACCTTTGATACAAGCCAGTGGCAGCATCTTAATATTTTGACAGGAAAAGAAATAAAAATTATGTTGACTCACACTACAAAGATGAGATCTATTTATGATCAAAGAACCATGAGACACCACCCCAAAAATAAACAGTAATAACCAAATTTTACAATGTAAAATAACAACCACCTTGTAAGAAGAATAATGTCAAACTTTTACTAAAAACCATGATAAAATTGGATATTATGAACTTTATTATCCACCCTGAACAAGTTGGTCAACATAATTGCTACAAAAAATGTATATATATATAAAAATTGTAAGCATAAAACCTTTCAAGATTAAGAGTAAATTGTTATCGTGGACACTAACAAAAGATGATAACAAATCATCAAAGTGGCTGCAGTAAAAGACCATAGATGTTTTAAGTACTAAACTATTATCACTCACATAATAAAAATCATATAGTTTCTCTGCCTTGACAAATAAAGTTTCAGACTTAAAATAACCATTACGTGAAAAGACAATATCATTAGAAGACAATATTTGTTTTAAATTATGAAATAATCAACCTTTTCCTTGTTTAATATCAACTCGACCAATATATTCCTTTTCAGCTTTTGGTTTAGTGAGAGATGGTGGAATTTGAGACAAACATGAGATAATAGTGTAGCACTCTACACTAGTCTTTTTCAAGATCTCCTGAATGATAGTGTTTCTAACAAATAAAAAAAAGAAAAAATACATATGCTTCAGAGTAAAACTTGACAAAAAATTACATATTTAGCACCCCCCCCCCCCCCCCCCCAATCTTTTTAAATAGTAACAGGCAAATGAATCCAAGATTATCTACCTGCAAAAATAAATAATCATTGAGATACCACAAACTATAGTCTAGTAATATATTAACCACAAAAATGAAAAATATTTTCTATAATTAACCAATTATCTTGCCCTAAATTCAAATTACTCTAATTCCTAATTAAATGAGAGAAAAAAACTTTAAAATTTGGTCTCTTACCTGCCTTATAGTCAATAAATCCTATAGAGGAAAAATAAAAATTCTGAAAAAGATACCCAGATTTGAACTAAGATCCATTCAAATCCAAATCATTCTAAATTTGAAAATCCTTAGAGCATGTCTATAGCGAAGAACCATTGAACTCCATAAGTCATACGATAGTTAAAGATGCATGCTTCACAAATTTTGGGATATATTAAGATGAAGACGCTTGCGAGAAGAATAAGTGTACGATGATAAAGAGAGATAAGGGTTTGAAGAGAGAAAAATCCATAAAAAAAATCATTCCTATTCGTTTAGTTTTGATTTCATTTTCTTGGAGAGAGAGAAAAAAGTGCACAATTGAGTTTTCCTCCAAGGATAAGCTTAAGAGGACTTTCCCCAATAATCTAGTTGAGGTTTATGTCCCTATTCTTAACAAATAACACTTTAGCTTCATTATCTTTGCCACACGATAGGTGAGCTATAATAGAAGGAAAGCTTCTAACACATCCCTAAACGCCTCGAGAATTTTAAATGAATCATTACAAAAGTTCTTTCATAATACAATTCAGTCAAATACCAATCTACCTCCAACACCCTTGGACTTACAAGTCACCTTAAGCATCTTTCGACATGAGTAGCGTTACAGCCTCAATGGCATGGGAGAATAATTTATGAACTTGTGTTTCATTCAATCAACTCACAAAAGTGTAATAACGTTAATTCTTACAACCTCTATTCTCCACTCTTATCATAAAACTTCTCCAACCAAAAAATAAAATTAACAAAAAAAAAAGTACAACAATTCCTTCAAGCTAGAACCTCTTAGAACACTCATCAAAGTAAATTTCATTCAATTTCTACTCCACTAAGCATCTAAGAAATTCAAAATCAAAAAAACCCATAGAAACACTAAGAGAATGAAAAGTTAAAGCTCCGAAAATAAGCAAAACAATACACATATGAAAAATATGAAAACTTTAAAACACAAAACCTAAAAGAGAATTCATACAAGAAAACGTAAAATTCAAATGAAAGAAAAAACTGAAAGAGAGAGACCTGAAGGCCAGCACAAGAGAAGCGAGAAACAAGTTTTTTTTTATCCCATAGAAAACAATAACTAGGGGCATCAAATCTCAAGCCAATAATTATACGAGAGAGAGAGAGAGAGAGCGAGCGAGAGAGATAACACCTGGTGTTGCATATGATCTGAAACTCAAGAAAAAACGGTTTTGAATATGATATTTCATGCTTTCGCGATGTTAGAGGAGTCGAATTTGATTGGGGTTTTGACGATTTGGCGATTAAAGAGGTAGAAGACGAACTTATGTGAAATTTCTTAGATCCCTAACCGTATGAGTCTTAGAGAGAGAGTCTTGGAAGGAAAATAAGAGAAATTTTGGGGAAATCTTTTTTTAAGCTGCCGCATTTTTTTTCATTCTATTTCTAAATATAGCGTTTTGTTAATTACCTATTAATTAACGCTATTATAACCCTTATTTGTTGTAATGTTTCATTATTTAAATAATTAATAATATTTTAATTGATAACATTTTATTATTAATTAATAATATTAATTTAATTATTAATTTCTATTTAAATAAAATTAATTATTTAAACAGTTAATAATTATCAATTAATTTCAAATTATTAATTATCATTTAAATATACTCAATATTTAAATAATTAATAATATTTAATTAACAATATGTCATTATTAATTTCCTGTTTAAATAAACTCGTTATTTAAACAATTAATAATGTTTATATTAATTACCATTTAAATATACTCAATATTTAAACAATTAATATTGCCTATTTAAGTAATTCACTTTACTTAAAATTTTCATTTCTTCTACTTGATTTCGCGACTACGATATTTGGGCTACATAAGAACCCGATTGACCTATAGATCATGAGCTTAATAATTAGTCAATTAAGTGATTAACTCATAATCAATTAATTACTTATTATCTAACTATGAATAATTCCCTATAAATTCATAGCTGAACTTCCTTCACTATAGATAACTTATGTCCATTTATTTTATCTTTTATTTATATCTGTGATATATCCTTCACGTAGAACCTTCATAATTGTAGGCGGATTAAATTTACCGTTTTGCCCCTGTAATTACCGCTTTATCCTTGTGTTTTCGCTGATTCTCCAATGAACATTATCTTTAGTCGAACTAGAGATAACATACTTCTGTGATCAATAGAAGTCGTGGTGCCACTTGTTCATGTCTCGAATCAGTACATCAAGGGAGTTTCCTAAAGTTCCTAAAATGTTTAGGTATCACACTGATACCGTTAATTTATAGAAAAATTCTGAATTCCATCTCGTGAAGATGTGTTCCCAACTACTATTTCGTTATGTTCCCAAAACAGAAGTGTATTGAGCGTTCATATTAAATCGCTCTCAACTATGTGAATCAAAGAACATAACTCCATGAGTAGGAGTTCACATTTCACTCAAGTTTGAGATTTATCACGGTTGATAAACTTAGTTTGATATTCGATCATTTCTTGTAAACGGTACTAATGAGAAATTTGATCAAACATCGTGGTCCTGTCTTATACAATCATTATTGCATATGATACTTCCATTTCATGTCACTCACATGAATGATCAGGATTAGATCATTTGTCTATAAACAAAATGTGAAGCTATCAACAGTGTTACCAGGATAAGCTTCCTAAACGTTATCCATTTACTGTAGACACTTTTAAGTTACTCATCTCGACTTTAATCCTCTCATATGACTCACATACTAAGTCGTGATTTCATAAGAGTAACTTAGGGTTTTACTATTTGAATGTTTGATATTAATATATTTCCATATATTTCTAATATCGTCAATTGAATCAATATAGATAATATAAAGAACTTATGTTTATTTATTTAATTTATTCGAAATAACTTATTAAATAATTACAAGTTCTAAGACATCATTCATAACAGGTATCAGAGCCCAACAAACTCAAACGGGCATTCGGTCCAAAAATGGGATTCGACCCAACAATGGTGAGCCCAAAAGAGGCATACCATCTTGATATCATGGGGGGGGGGGGTTTCATCTCAGAACCAATTGACAATGAGAGGAGTATCCCATGTATTTATAAACATTCTGAGTTCCTTTATCTTTCCGATGTGAGATTCTCAACATGTCCCCTCAAGATGGTGCCTCGTTTAGGCTCACCATTCTTGGGTCGAATCCCATTTTTGAACCGAATGCTCGTTTGGGTTTTTTGGGCTATGATACCATATCAATATCATAGGGTTCCATCTCAAAACCAATTGGTAATAATGAGAGGAGTAGCTCATGTATATTATAAAGATTGTGAGTTCCCTATCAGATCTTAATCTAAAAGGCGAAATCTTGTTGGGTAATCCGGTCACCAAAGAATTTCGCCAACTTCCGCGATTGTTTATTTTGCTAACTGAACCGTCAGAGGATCCTTGTGATACGAGAGCGGTAGGGTTCGGCTATGATCACAAATCTAAAGACTTTAAAGTCGTTAGGATTGTGACTCGTTACGATTAAAGAGTTGAAGTCTACAATTTGAGCACGGACCGATGGAGAGAAATCCAAACCTCGGTGTTAGGCTATGTTTTCTCAAATTCTTCATGTGAGATATATCATAATGGGGTCTATTATTGGTTGGCCTATAATGATAAGGATGACACTCGTTTTATCTTATCATTTGACATGAGCGAAGAGGTATTCCATCCGATTCCGTTGCCTAATAGTTCAGGACTTTGTGGAGATCACAAAAGTATGGGGGTCCAGAACGGATCGGTTGTTCTATTTCATTACTCATGGACCACAGATGAAAAGGAAACAAAAATCGACATTTGGGCTCTGGAGAAGGATGAAGATTCTTGTGGGATTTCATTCTCAAAACAATTAACAATAGGTCCTATCCCAGGATTGGTGAAGCCGTTATTGTTTGTGAATTCTGATGAACTTGTTATCGAAAACGAGGAAGCGGAGGTGATTTCTTACAATGTAAACACCAAGGAGGTAAAAAATCTCCCTGTGAAAGGAGAGTATCACTGGATGATTGAAGGTTCCGTTTTCGAAAAGAGTTTGTTGTCTGTCAAGGGAGGAACTAGGCTTGATCTTGAAGAAGCTGTCTCTGAAATCCCTTTGAATTCATACAATTTAAGTTATAGGTATTATATAGATTAGATTTTTGTCTCTCTCTTTTTTTTTTTTTTGTGAAATTTCATATTAAATGCTAATTATGTTCCTAGTCTCTTGGTATTTTTGACCTTCAATTCATTGCTGAATGTGGGTTGGAATTTGAGTTCATGGTTTAATAAAAAATGTTGGTGATTTTGGAGTTATAATTTCTGCATTTTCTGGGTTTTATGATTTGAATAAATACAATTTCTGGGATTTTTGTTGATTAAGTGTTATTTAATTGAGTATTGATTCTAAAATTGCTTCTTCTTTTAAATTTTTTTTTCCCAAAAATGGACAATTATGTGGAAAAAAAATTGATCTCTGAATCCGAGACTAAGGCACAGTTTTCCTATTTAAGAAAAACAATTCAATGAAAAAAACAAATAAAAAATCAACCGAGCAGTTGCTAATATAGGATTAAAATTGCAAGGTCCATCAGTCTGAGACAAACAATATCAGTGTGAGAGTTGAAGAAACCATTCATTGTGTGACCGGGAATGTTGCAATGCGTACAAATAGGACCGATCTTTCTTACAAAATTTTGTGTCGGCTACGGAGAATTTGAAAAGCTAAATATTTTGTGATTTAGAAATCAAAATAGAATGCAGGGCTAATCAATTTTATCACCTTACAATTGAATTATATAACTCTTTATCTATATAAGGGATAAGCATGTAAAACGATAAAAGAGCTCATTATATATATGAAATTAATTAACAGAAAATACCGGTGAAAGAAAATAAAAAGAACCTAAAAAACTAAAGCTTATATGATTTCAGAGGCAGCTTCAAGATCAAACCCTACTTCCTCCTTTGACAGACATCAAACTCTTTTCGTAAATGAAACCTCGCAACGTCTGGTTCGGCGCAAAGAACCCCTCCGCCCCCACCGGTTCCCCTTTCAATGGAAGATTTTTTACCTCTTTAGTATTTATATTGTAGGAAATCACTTGTCCATCCTTATCTACCATAACAAGTTCATCAGAATTCACAAACATTACTGTATTTTGAATTCCTGAAATGGGACCGATTGTCAATAGCTTCGACAAAAAAATCTCACCATATTCATTCTTCTCCAATGTCCAAACGTCAAAATGTTTTTCATCAATGTGTGTTGGGTAGTGAAACAAAACAATCGATCCGTTCCAAACCCCCAAAATTTGATGTTCTCTACGATGTAACATGAATCTCTCTGGCAGCAAAATCCGATAAAACACTTCTTCGCTTATGTCGAATGAGAGGAGAAACCGGGTGCCACGGTGATAAGCCCACCAATAACACACCCCATTGTGATACATCTCAAATGAATCACATAAATCAAAGTCGAACGCCGGTCTTTTGATTTCTCTCCACCGATCTGTACTCAAATTATAGACTTCAATGACAGCTTTCGAAATTGTAACAACCTTAAAATCATTAGATTTGTGATCGTAACCGAAGCCAAGGTCTTTGGCTCTTCGATCACCTACAATAGGTGGTGGAAGTTTGTAAAACTCCCGAGTGACCAGATTACACAACAATATATAGTTATCTATAAAACGATTGACAACGCAAACTATACCATGACTATGACCACGGATCTTCAACCTCTGAGAATTATACTCCGTAAAACATGACAAATCAATGTTTTCGACAACCTCGGTGTCGGTGTCGGTGTTGGGATATGTGAGTAATGGAAATATGTTACTAAGATGACAATTTGATAAAGGTTCAAAAAGAAGGGAATTGATATTACTAGTAGTGGAGAAATTAGGGCCATTCATACGAGTAATGATCAAACGTTTAGATATGAATTTGGAGTAATGGTTAATGTTAAAAAGACGAGAAACAATCTTTGCCATTTCTTCTTCAGGCAGACACAAATTAGGGTTAGTGGTTTATAATGAATTAAAAAAAAGATAGAGAGAGAGAGAGATGGAATGAAAGAAAAACCCTGATTAAATTGGGAAATTTAATTGGGTAACATAATTTTTAGTAATATTTATAAATATAGCATTTTTAAAAAGTATTTGCAAATATAGTAGATTTTTAAAAATCCTCATTTATGTGATCAGATATATCAGTGATAATTTATAAAATAATCAGTGATTTCTGCACAAAATATCAGGATATCAGTAAATTAGTGATTATTAACCATTGATTACTAGTGGCAATTTTGTAATATTTTAGTTGTGAATTTAATTTTTCTGCTATTTTTGCAAATATGTTTTTTTACTGCTATTTTTACAAATATTAGACATATTTTTGCTATTTTCGCAACTGCACCAATTAAATTTGTGTACTATGTGTGAATCTAAATTCTATTATGATTTTATGTGATTTGAAACTAAAAGGTTGGAATTGATTTTAAATTCCAGATTTTATTTTTAATCAAGTTTGATTTGAAATGAATCGTATGGAAGGGTAATATCTCAAAAATAAAATAAAATTTTTAAATTACCTTTCTTGCCAAACAAGAAATATAGTAAATTTTGGGATTCTAAAATTTATATCATAAAATTTGACCATTTTAAACACTCTCATTCATGTGAATCAGAGAAATCGGTGATAATTTGTAAGATAATCAGTGATAACTATTAGGTAATCAATGATTCATACACAAAATATCAGTAAATCAGTAAAATCGGTGATTACTTATATGGAAATTAGTGATTACTTGTGAGGAAATCACTGATTACTCATGCAAAATTAGTGACAATTTTGTAATATTTTAAGCGTGAATTTAAGTTTTTTTGCTATTTTTTGTAAATAAGTCTTTTTACTACTATTTTTAAAAATATTGGACCTAATTTTACTATTTTTTATAAGAGCCCCCAATAATTATATAATTTCTCTAATATAAACGGAGGAAGCTGATAGTCTAAAAGGTTTGAATGTAGACTTGATGGAAGGGCAGATAGGAGAGAAAGAGGGAGGGGTTAGAGAAATTTAACCTGAGTTCAGCTTTATCATTATAATATTCATATTCAAAATTATGAAGGAGACTAGGTAAAATTAGGCTAATATAATAGTGGAGAATACTTGCCTCCTGATAAATCAGGAGGATCTTCTTCTCATCTCTATTCCTATTGGTTAAAAATTATTAAAAGATAATTAATATATATTTATTAATTATATGGGGCCCACCATTTTACTTTCAACCAATAGAAACTGAATATAGGAGGTATTTTCCTATAATAGCAGTGTTTGAACAATTTTTAATAAAAATTACAAGCAATCGATAAATATGAAAAACAATACTTGCACCCAAATATGAATACAAGCGAATAAGTAAACAACAATTGGGTAAAAAAAAATCCACTGTTTCTCATCTTCTCTTTTACCCATGTTGATGTAGCACGAGGCTGAGTTTACGGCCCCATGTTAATGTAGCACGAGGCTGAGTTTAAAGCTTCAAAAAATCTATACTTGAAGGGATATTCATCTCAAGAACTAGGGGCAAACCACCTTAAAAGGAGAAAACTCTCTCTAGAATAATATTTGATAAATTGGATAAAAGATAAGATTTAAAATGTCTACAAATAAAACCCTAAATAGCTATTTATAACCTTACAAGAGAAACCGCTAATTTAACTAAAATAACTAGAAACTAATACTAATTATTATACTACTTAAGTACATCAAAGGTAAACTAATATTATGATAATAACTCATATATAAACTTATATTATAATCTATGTATGATGTAAGCACGTAAGTGGCTATTTATAACCTTACAAGAGAAACCCTTAATTTAACTAAAATAACTAGAAACTAATAATAATAGGAACTAATAATAATTAATTATACTAATTAAGTACATCAAAGGTAAATTAATATTATAATAATAACTCATATATAAAGTTGTACTAGAATCTGTGTATGATGTAAGCACGTAAGTATTGTTCGATAAATATTGTGATTTCGATATCAAAAGAACGCAGGGTTCATCCATTTGATCACCTAACAATTGAATTACATAACTCTTTATATGTATTGGGGAATGGGGATCAGCATGTAAAACAATAAAAGAGCCCATTATGCTGAATATGAAACTAAATTAACAGAAAATATCTGGTGAAAGAGATAAAAAAGAACCTAAAAAATTAAACTTATATGATTTCAGAGGAAGCTTGAAGATCAAACCTACTTCCTCCTTTGACAGACATCAAACTCTTTTCGAAAACGAAACCTCGGACAATGTTGTACGGATCAAAAAACCCCGCGACTGCCGGTTCCCCTTTCGATGGAAGATTTTTTACCTTTTTAGTATTTATATTGTAGGAAATCACTTGTCCATCCTTAGCTACCATAACAAGTTCATCAGAATTCACAAACATTACTGGATTTTGAATTCCTGAAACGGGACCGATTGTCGGTAGCTTTGACAATAAAATCTCACCAAATTCATTCTTCTCCAATGTCCAAACTTCGATATGTTTTTCATCAATGTGTGGTGGGTAATGAAACAAAACAATCGATCCGTTCCAAACCCCCAAACTTTTGTATTCTTCAGAACCAAACATGAATCTCTCTGGCAACAAAATCCGATGGAACACTTCGTCACTTATGTCGAACGAGAGGAGAAACTCGGTGCCACAGTAATTAGCCCACCAATAACACACCCCATTGTGATACATCTCAAATGAATCATACAAATCAAAGTCAAACACCGGTGTTTTGATTTCTCTCCACCGATCTGTACTCAAATTATAGACTTCGATGACGAGACCATTCAAAATCCGAACGACCTTAAAATCATTACATTTGTGATCGTAGCCGAATCCAATGCCTGTTGCAATATCACGTTTAATATCCTTGAGTGGTTCAATAACAGGTGGAAGTTTGCGAAACTCCTTAGTGACCGGATTACATAACAATATATTATCATCATTAAAATGATCAAAAAGGCAAACTATACCGTGACTATGACCGTGGATTTTCAACTTAGAATGCTTCATAAAACATGACAAATCGATGTTTTCGACAACCTCGGTGTCGGTGTTGGGATATGTGAGTAATGATAATATGTTATCAACATGATTATTTGATAAACGTTCAAAAAGAAGGCAATTGGTATTACTAGTAGTGGAGAAATTGGGGCCATTTATATGAGAAATGATCAAACCTTTAGATATGAATTTGGAGTAATGGTTAATGTTAAAGAAACGAGAAATAATCTTTGCCATTTCTTGGTCAGGCAGACGTAAATTAAGGTTAGGGTTTCTGGTTATATAATGAATGAAAAAAAAAAGATGGAATGAAAGAAAAGCCCTAATGAACACAAACCTCACCACTCATTTATCCTCTAGATTTGTTTACTATGTATTAATAAACTTATACCCTTAAATTATGTGATTTGAAAGGTTAGAATTGATTTTAAATTCTTGATTTTATTTGGAATTTGGATTTTATTCTTAAATTATGTGATTTACATTTCCTTTTTAAACTTTCTCTTACCACCTTTAATTTCTCTCCTACTCCATTATATGGGTAGGGGGCTCATATAATTTTTGCTATTAAAATATTGATATACAATTCTGGCCTGGGTTGGACTCCAGTTTTGTTCTATTTTACAATTTAAAAATTATATTTTAATAAATTTAACAGTTATATTTTAAACCATACAAATTATATGATTAAATATAAAGTTTAAGATAACTTTTAAGAGATAGTTAATAAATCTTATCTAATTTAACATAATATATAGGATATAGAAATTTATATTATGAATTAAATTTGGTACTGATATGAATTATATACACGAGAATCACTACACCAAAAGAAAAAAAAAAACTACCTTGTTAATAAATGTTTTTAAATATTGAAAGATTTTAATATTTAATTTTGAAATTTTATATTAAATCATATAAGTTTTTATTTTATATTTAATGTACTGCTTCAAATGAAAACATTAGATTTAGAAAAACTTCAATTGATTTTAAATGAAAATTTATATAATTCAATATTAAATTTGAAAACTCAAATTATGGTTTCCGCTACATGTCTATAAGAGGTTAGTACCGTATTTATGAAACTCAACATTATATATATATATATAAAAGGATAAAATATACATCAACTTTACATTTTACAAGGAATAAAATTATACATTAACCTGAGAAAAAACTGAAGTTCAACCCCGATTTTTTTTTTTTAATAATACAGAAAAAACAAACAAAGTAACAATTGTTTATAAAATAATAGCCTCCAATCTCTTAATAAAGCAGGGAGAGACGCTGGTGAAAAAAAAAAACAATTGTTTATAAAAGATGTGGGCCCAAGATTCAAAAAAAAAAATTATAACAAAAGATTAAAAAAAAGAAAAGAAAGAAAAATATTAAAAAAAATTATTTAAAAGTAAAAACCCAATCATTATCAATTGAGATTTAGATATAACAAAAGATTAAAAAAAATATTTATAATATAAAATTTTAACGATGTTTGAACGCTTTCTTCGTCGTCCTCTTCATAGTTAAAACAACAACAGTAGTTATGAATTTTAACGATGACAACAAAACCGTTCAGTAGTGCGAAATCATCAGTGGGAACGCGAAAAAAATCGAAAATGAGTTGCGAGAAAGAAAAAATATACTACTAGAGGCAGAGCCAGGGACCTGGTTTAATTTTCTTTAATTCGTGCAAGATTTAAAAAAATATTATAAAATTTAAAATTTTGTTAAAAAATCTCTGTATGTTTAACAATGATAAACCATTTATAAATGATTAAAAAAAAACTAATAAATAGTAAAATGTCTAAACAGAAAAAAACCCACCAATAATTTGACATGTTTATTCTTTTATAAATTGTGTGTAATTGATAAATGCAATAAAAATAAACCCATAAATTGTATTGAGTATTAATTTTCAATTCTTTTTTATCATTAGTAAATCCAGTATTTATATTCAACAAAAAAGAATTAAAAATATCAGATTCAACCAAAAGAATTAAAAGTGTTATAAATTGAGTATTGTTTCTCTATACTATTTATATATAAGCTTTCTGTTTATTCTATGCTTTACTGTTGTCTAAGTTGAAAAACTGTTTCTTCTCTTCTTCTTTTTCTTTTCAAAAACGGACGATTATATATATATATATATATATATGTGTGTGTGTGTGTGTGTGTGTGCAAAAATATTTGATCTAAAGAGTTATGTTATATAGTTGTTAGCCCTGCTTTGTACTTTGATTTCAAAATCACAATATTTATCGAACAATACTTAATTTCTTTTTTACCTTTGTGGTGTTTTCTTGTTCATTAGTAAACATATTTGGGTGCAAGTATTTTTTGTCTTATATATCGATTGCTTTGTAGTTTTTATTAAAAATTGTTCAACACTGCTATTATATATTAGCCTAATTTTACCTATAGCATATAGTTTCCTTAATCATTTTGAATATATAATGATTTGCTTTTTATTTTCTCAAATTTAATTCTCATTCTGATAAACATGCGTGAAAGGGAATAAAAAATTTCTCTTCCCATAGCCCTGAATATAAAAGATATTTTTTCAAAAAATAAGCATTGTTTAATACATAAATTAAAAATTAGAAAATGTAGTGGCGAAAACAAGCTAAATTTATAATATAAGGGTGTAAATTGAAAAAAAAAAAAATAGAAAGTGTGGGTCACTGGTGCATTTTAAGAAATAACATATTTGAAGATTTTAAAGTTTTTAGTTCACCACAATGTAGATGGAAATTCAAATGAAGAGTTATGTCTAAAACAAAATTTACAAGGTTGAAAAGGTCGGACCTTATTGGCATAATTTGGTACTATAGCCTATAGGGATAGTATTTGCCATTTTTAAATTATAAGGTATGTTCATGAAATTGACCAAAACCACATGAAGTATTATTTGTAATTTACCCTAGATACAATGTAGTCAAATAGGCATTTTATGATATGAAATTTTTAAAAATAATATTTTTCTCATCCATCTTACTTACCCAAAGCAAGGACCCAAATGTGTTCAAGAAATGTCATTTTTGAAAAAATTCAAAAAGTTTCATATTTTTGAAAATATCATTCATAAAGAGTCACCTAATAAATAATCAAGATGATGCTATTAATATAACCATAATGAGATTTTACTAAACGTTAATTGATATATAATTTCATTATTTTTAGTAGTTTTTTAGGATAAAATGCAAAATTGAACATGTAATTTCACCCAATATCAAGAATGACCCACATGTTTTTTTATTTTTGTTTTTTTTGACAAAAAAAACACTTCTACACTATCAAGAAGACATCATACGTTAGAATTACCATCTAATTTTAACATTATTTAACTCAATTAACTGACTATAAGGTATTATGGGACCCACATTTTTTAAAATATTATACTCTTTTTTTAACCATAAGTTATTCGGGGTCGGTCTTGTATTTTACCCTTTTTTTTTAATGTCTTTCACTTAATTGTAAAATAAGTAAAAAAAAAAATATTGATCCATGTAAATCAGTTTATTGATTGACATCGAATTGACGTTCATAAAATCAACCACAGATTAAAAAAAGAGGTTTACTTTACATTTTATGTTTAATTAATTGTTGCAATGTCAACATTTTGTGTTTCTTAAAAAAATTTCAACCTCCTCTTTTTAATCCAGCTAAATCACCATTAAAAAAATTATGTCACGTTTAAATTAGGACACTGAATTATGAACTTAAAAATTGTGATTAATTCCTGAACACAATTACAATCTTAATAACAACAATTATAATTATTGCATAGCTTCATTACCCTAACTTTTTAAGTTTTAACAAACATTATTTTTCTTCTATTTTTACTTCTTCATTGTTGATACTAAAGAATATTAGAGTTATCACAGATTGAAGAAAAAAACTTTACAGTTAATTAAATATCTTATAACAAATACAGTTTACTAATTAGTTATTAAGTAACGTAACTACTAACTACTCTACTAATTAAGAAGTCTAAGATGGTTTTCAATCATAATGAAAATAAAATAATTCACAATGGAAAAAAGTGATCAAGAAACTCTGAAACTGAGAATGATTTTATTTCTTTAATGAAGAAATCTAAAAAAAAACTCAAGGAAAAATTGATTCTTCCTCTGTACATATAATATTCTTCATATCAAAAACCCAAAAACAAAGAAAAAGAAAAGAAAGGGAAAAGAATTTGTATCATTTCGACTTCTTCACTGCCAAGAACTCCCTTTCTTCAACTTCATCTTCAACATGTATGCGTATTTCTTCCTTCTGGCGTTTCTTTCACGCGCTTTTTCCCGTTCACGCCGATGAATTTCGACGACGTGAACGGTTTCGTACTCGTCATCAGCATTCGTATCGAAAGCAGCAGCTTCAGGCCGGGCATTGTTTCCTCCATTAAGACGATCCATTTCTCTCTCAGTATCAAAAACGAAGATTGCTTTCTGTGGGAAATTCTAATAAAAGGTTGAAGAAATGAAAAACTGGAATTGAAACTGTTTTTATAGAATGAAAATGGGCTTTGGTTTCTTGTTATGGATCCAACCCAAAAATCTTAAATAACGTCCGTTTCTAGGATCACTCCCACTTCTTATCCAACAAAATATCAATTTATATTCTTAAAAAAAAAAAAAACCCTATTGTTAATAGTAGTTACAAAATAAAATTTGAAAAAAATGTAATATAGGAATTGTTAAAGTTTGATTAAATACTTCTATATTTTTTATATTTACATTATATATATATATATACACTACCCTTGTGGTTTGAAAACCAAAAACATTAATTGTGTAAATGATTCTAGAGAATCATCCAAATCGGAGTTTAAATGAAGAAGATATGGTTAAAAGAAAATTAATGACGTTCAAAGAGAGGGGTATTTGCTATTTTCAAACCAATTGTTGCGTTTGGCAAAAACATTAGGGGGCATATTTGCATTTTACCCTTTAAAACTATTATTGATTCGCAGGTTGCCGCTATAGCCATGTTCGGGGGAATAGCTAAATAATAGGTATATATGTTAAAATTTTATTTTGTAACTACTATTAATAATAGATAGGGTACTTTTTTTATACTATAAATTGATAAAAGTGAACTAAAATATTTATTTTGATTTGGATTGGATCCAAACCCTTTTTCATTCTATAATAACAGTTTCAATTCCCGTTTTTAATTTCTTCAACCTTTTATTATTCATTCAAGAATTTCCCACAAAGAATTTCATTCCAACCTTTTATCTATTCAAGAATTTCCTTTGAAACAATGCCCCACAAACTGCTGCCGTTTATGAATTTTAACAATGAAGACAACGCCGAAACCGTGCCTTTGTGCGAAATTCATTGTTGGAAACACGAAAAAGCTCGAAAAAAAGATGCTAGAAAGAAAAAATATGCTACCAGGGACAGAGCCACCAAGGGACCCGGGGGGGCACCGTGCCCCCTCTCATATTTCAATATATATTATTTTATAAGGAATAAACCGTTTCTTTTAAATTATATATATATATAGAGTCAATGAATTCATTTCTAGATTATATTATTTATAATTTTAATTATAATGTAAGGAATTATATTGGTTTTTCCTCTTAGATTTTAAATCATATATTTTTAAAAAATACTTCCTTACTAAAATTTTTAAGATATAATACACCCTTACTCTAATTCAATATATTATATTTTGTTATAGTAGTTTTTTTTTATCTTAACTATTTCTTTTGTAAATGGTCATTTAATAGAAAGTGGAGTATAAATAACAATAATTTATTTAATAATTTATAGATTTTAAAAGGTATATGTAATTGCATTGTATAATAATTTAGAGATTTTCAAATTCACCAACATATTTGAAACCATAAACTCATTTCCAACCAACAATTAACAAAGTTTTATAAATATATAAATAAACCCATCACGGAAGTATGGAAACTCTTTGATGACCGGATTTCCTAACAAGATTTCGTCTTTTTGATTAAGATCTTATAGGCAAACTATGCCATGACTATGACCATGAAATCCAAATTTTGAAAGAATAGTTAAAACGTGGCAAATCGGTGTTTTCGACAACTTCGGAGATGGTGTCGGTGTTCGGATGTGTGAGTAATGATAATATGTTCTCTCCATCTAAAATTTTCATTTGCAGTAGAACGTTTAAAAAGAATGCGGTTGCAAAATGTAGGGGTTAATTAGTAAAAGCATCCGGTTTTAAAAAAAATTTGGCAAAAACATCTACCCTAGAAAGTATTTAGTAAAAACATCTTGTTTTGACCGGTCAAAGTTCGAATACGCGTTCTTTGACCGCGTATCCGACGTGGCAGGTTGGCTGGCCAGATTGGGTACATGTAGGATGCGTAGTCATGGCCTACGCATC
Source organism: Gynostemma pentaphyllum (assembly GCA_028015215.1). NCBI lineage: Eukaryota > Viridiplantae > Streptophyta > Magnoliopsida > Cucurbitales > Cucurbitaceae > Gynostemma > Gynostemma pentaphyllum. The sequence continues at coordinate 45,053,338 of CM051349.1, read as the reverse complement.
CCATTCATTGAATGCGTAGTCAAAGACTACGCATTCTTTGATAAATTTAAAAAAAAAAAAGGCAACAGCTAGTGGCATTGGCTGGCGTGCGTGCAGGTGCAGCAGACTGGCAAAGAGCGCCAGTCTGCCAGATGCGTAGTCGTTGACTACGCATCTATAGTGAATGCGTAGTCAACGACTACGCATTCACTTAATAAAAAAAATGGCCTCTCTGCAACAGAGGCTCATTCACTTACTTGGGAAAGAAAAAAAAAAAGCGGCGGCGATTTTTCTCTCAACTTTTCTCCAAATCGAAATTTTCTCCTTGAGATCCGGGTGATTTCAAGTGATAAAGGTAAGTTTTTCATGTATTTTGACAATGTAGGTAGTTATTTTGTATTTATTTCTCTCAAACTTGAATTTAGTTGAGATTTTGAGATATTTTGATATACAATTTGTAGGTCGATTTTGTTCGTTTCCTGGGCGATTCATCTTATTTCTAAGGACTATTCTTCAATCTCAATCAATTTCAAGAATATTGGTAAGTTTTGTGTAATATATTTAATTTTTGCTATGATTTTGATAGAAAATATTAATGTAGGGATTTGTAAATTATGATAGAAAATGTTATTTAGAATTAATATATTATAATTTTTAGCATGATTTTGATAGAAAATGTTTTTTAGGAAATTAAAATATTTGATAGAAAAGTGTGATTTTCAAATATTATTTAGATTAATAATATATTAGAATTTTTGTCAATTTTTTTTATAGAAATTGTTATTTAGGAATTTGAAATTGTAGCATGATTTTGATAGAAAATGTTTTTTAGGAAATTAAAATTTTTGATAGAAAAGTGTGATTTTCAAATATTATTTAGATTAATAATATATTAGAATTTTTGTCAATTTTTTTTTATAGAAATTGTTATTTAGGAATTTGAAATTGTAGCATGATTTTGATAGAAAATGTTTTTTAGGAAATTAAAATTTTTGATAGAAAAGTGTGATTTTCAAATATTATTTAGATTAATAATATATTAGAATTTTTGTCAATTTTTTTTATAGAAATTGTTATTTAGGAATTTGAAATTGTAGCATGATTTTGATAGAAAATGTTTTTTAGGAAATTAAAATTTTTATTGGATGAAGTTTATTATTGTTCTGATAAATTATTATTATTTTAAATTAATTACAGCAAAAACAATTTATCTGATTGGTCAAAAAATTTAAAAATGTGTTTAAAAATAGGGAACTAAGAACAAATAGCACCTCAATTACTCATTCATTTCCATTAATTACTCAACTCGCAAAATAAATAAAAATCCTAATTAATCATGGAGATTAATGTTAATTTTATTTGTATAATGAAGTCATCTATAAAATCAAATTCTTTTCCCTCTTTTATTTATTTTTTCGTTAAGAGAAAATATAATTTGCATTAAATTAATGAAAAGAATAAAATATTTGGAGGGACTAAGACGAGAGCATGGGTTTAAAATTTGAAATAGACAACTGGAATTTATGGAATTCAAATTTACGTCAAAATTATTTGGTTCGGTGCTCCTAAAATCTATTCTCATTATTTTTTTATTTTAATTTTACTAATGTAAGAAATAAAAGAAGCTTTGCAATTTCAAAATTTTAATATTATTATTATTATTATTATTTTCTCAATCTGTCAAAACCCATTATTTAGCCAGTCTGCACGCCTGCCAACGAGCAATCTTTTTTTTTTTTTTTTTTTTTATAGAATGCGTAGTCCTTGACTACGCATTCCATGTAGTGAATACGCGATCAAGGACTACGCACCTTACCTGTCGCCCGCATTCACCAATCCGTGCCCCCCAAGCGCCCGATCCGCATGCCACGTCGGATTACGCGGTCAAAGAACGCGTATTCGAACTTTGACCGGTCAAAACAGGATGTTTTTACTAAATACTTTCTAGGGTAGATGTTTTTACCAAATTTTTTTTAAAACCGGATGCTTTTACTAATTAACCCCAAAATGTAGAGGTAGTGCAGAATTTGACCTAATGTTGGTGCATGAATTTGGAGCAACGGGTAATGTTAAAGAGACAAACCATTTTCTTCTTCTTCCAAAAACAAAAGATGAGAGATTGGAATCTTTTACATTAAAGAAGCGATGTAGAATGAGAGATACGTAGGGTTTAGGGTTTAGGTGGGGATGGATAGATGGCGGTGATGAAATTGCGGTCTTTCGAGAAGGTATTTTTAAAAATATCAATTCATAAAAAATCACTAATAAATAATCAAGGCGATGTTTTTTAATATATAACCATAATGAGAATTTACTAAACGTTAGTTGATATATGCTTTCGTTTTAGTAGTTTTTTTAGGGTAAAATGCAAAACTGACCCTGCATTTTCACCCAATTTCAAGAATGACCCTGCTTGTTTTTTTTTTAAATATTATTCTCTTTTTTTTAACAATAAGTTATTCGGGGTCAATCATGTATTTTACACCTTTTTTTAACTTCTTTCACTAAATTTCAAAATAACTAAAATAAAAAAATCCAAAAAAAATATTTGAGGATGATTTTATTTCCTTATATGAGGATGATTTTACTATGCCATGACTAAGACCATGAATTACAAATTTTCAAAGAATAGTTAAACGTGGTGTTTTAGACAACTTCGGTGTCGGTGTCTGTAAAATGCAAAATTGACCCTGCACTTTTTTTTTTTGGACAAAAAACACTCCTACACTATCAAGAAGACATCATATGTTAGATTTACCATCTAATTTTAACATTATTTAACTCAATTAACTAACTATAAGTTATTATGGGACCCACATTTTTTAAAATATTATTATCTTTTTTTTAACCATAAGTTATTCGAGGTCGATCTTGTATTTTACCTTTTTTTTTACCTCTTTCACTAAATTTCAAAATAACTAAAATAAAAAATCCAAAAAAAAAAAATATCTGAAACTGAGAATGATTTTATTTCCTTAATGAAGAAATCTAAAAAAAATCAAGGAAATTTTTAATCTTCCTCTCTACGTATAATATTCTTCATATCAAAAAATCTAAAAAAAAAAAAAGGAAAAGAAAAGAATTTCAATCATTTATTCACTGTCAAGAAGTCGTTTCTAAGAGCTACGTGAACGCTTTCTTTCAAGCATATTTCTTCCTTCTAGCATCTCTTTTTCGAGTCGATGAAACTGTTGCAGTTATGAAATTTAACGATGACGATGACAAAATCGTGCAGTGTTGCGAATTTATCGGTGGGAAGGTTAAAATGCTCGAAGAAGAGATGCTAGAAAGAAAGAATATGCTATCAGGGGCGGAGCCACCAAGGCACCAGGAGCGTGTGCCTCCCTTAAAAAATATTTGTAAATATAGTAAATTTTGATATGATGTATCAATGATAAACATCGAATTACATATTTTTATATTAAGTTTATCAATGATACACACATTAAACTGAACCGTTCAGATTCCATTCTTAAAAAACCGAACCGAATCGGTTAAAACTGACTAAAACCTGGATCGAACTTGCTTCTAAAAAAGAAAAAGAAGTAAAAATCTCATATCACTTCCCTATTTCCCCCTAGTTTTTATTTTATTTTATATATTTATTTATTTATCATTTTATTTTAATTTTAATTTTGTATGTTTATTAATCTAATTTTTTTCAACTAAGGTTTTTTTTTTTTTTTTTTTTTTTTTTTTTTTTTTTTTATGTTTGATTTTATTTTGTTTCATTGTTCAATATAGGAGGATTTTATCATTAAACTAAATACAAATCTCTTTTACTAGAAAACTGTTTAAAACCGAAAATCAAAACCGGCAAAAACCGTTCAAAATCGAACTGGTTTCCATTATAAACCGAACCGGTCTAGTTTTTAAAATTAATTGAAAAACCGATCCAAGCCAAACTAATTTCACCCCTACATTTTAGAGTTGACATTTTTACAAACATTGTATCATAATCTGTGCTAGCCAATGAAATTTCCCTATTTTATACGCATTAATTGTTTTAGAACTGTTTGGCTGAGCCCCAATTATCATTTAACCACTACTACAAATTTTTTGCCTTAGTTGATATTAGCTTATTTGTGTAAGTTGACATTTTTCAAATAAAGTGTTAACTATTTTAAATTAGCAGTCAACAAATAATTTATAAAAATAAGACCAAATATTAAAAGCGTTAACTATTATCAATCCCGGAAAAAGGTGATTAGTGAGTACCTTCCAAGTTTGATCTCCATCTAAGAATTCTTTCAAATTTTAGGATTTTTTACTTCAACAATTTTATATTAAAGTCTTTCAATTAATTAAATTATAAACAAGTAAAACCTAATGGAACTAAAAAAATATAATTCGATGTATCTCATTAACTAAAAGAACTTATAAAGGAAAAAATACAGTTTTTAAATAAACAGAATTTTTACTTACTCAAAATTAATATATATATATATATATATATATATAATTTATTTAAAGGTCATGTCTTTCTTGTTTTTTAAATTATAACATTTAAAATAATTTATATTTAATCTTTTAATAAATTTTTTCAAATAAAATGTTTAATAACCACTTTTCGTAAATTTATTATCTTCGGAAATATATAATTTTTAGAAACAATTATGAATCAAATGGTTTTCAACATTATATAATATTAAATAAAATAAAGTTTATTAAAATTTACTTGATTTATTTTATAAAAAGTAATATTCAATATATTTATCGGTGGGAACGTGAAAAAGCTCGACTAAAAGATTCTAAAAAAATATGCTACCAAGGGCAGAGCTACCAAGGAAACGGCCGGGCCCTCTCATATATCAATATATATTATTTTATAAGGCTAAATCTATATATATAGTTAATTAATTCATTTCTAGATTATATTTCTAATTTTAATTATAATGTAAGAAATTATATTGGTAGATTTTAAATTTTAAAATTTTTAAAAATACTTCCTTACTAAAAAAAATTAAGTTATTTAAATATTGTAAGATAATAAACCCTTACTCTAATTCAATAAATTATATTTTGCTAGAGTAGTTTTTTTATCCTAACTATTTTTTTTTGTAAATAGTCATTTCATAAAAAGTGTAGTATAAATAACAATGGTATGTTTAATAATTTGGAGATTTTTAAAAGGTAATAGATAATGACATTGTATAATAATTTGAAGATTTTCAAATTCACCAACTTATTTGAAACCGTAAACTCATTTCCAACTAGGAGTGTTCACGGGCCGGGCCGGGGACGGGGAATGCATTCTCTGTCCCCGTCCCCGCTCCCATTCCCCATCCCCGGTAAATTTCTCGTTCAAAGAGGTCGGGGACGGGGACAGGGATTCCCCGCAAGGAAATTATGGGGAATGGGGATTTAGCGGTGAATTTTCCCCGTTTTCACCTAAAACAAAACAAAAGCAACAAATTATAATTAAAAAAAACAAAAAATCAGTAAAAATAATTATATGAAAAATAGTAAAAAAACAGTTTATAATTTTTTTTTAAAACAGATTTAAAAGTCTTTAAAAATAGTTTTAAATTTTTTTTATATAAAACAGTATAAAAAAAAAGTTTTTTAAAAACAGTTTTTATTGATAAAAAATGAAAACAATATTTACAAAAAGTTTTAAAAAAAATTTAATATAAAAATATTTTAAAATATATTATATATATTATTTTCGGGGATTTAATCGGGGAACGGGGTCGGGGACGTCCTCGAAACTTGAACTGGGAATTTTTCATCCCCGTCCCCATCTCTGTTGGGAACGGGGATTCCCCGCTACTTTCGGGGCGGGGCCCCGCGGGGAAAATGAACACCCCTATTTCCTACCAACAATTAATTAAGTTTTAAAAAAAATAAAAATAAAATAAATAAATAAAATCACGAAATTTTTTTAAACTCTTTGATGACCGGATTACCTAACAAGATTTCGTCTTTTTGATTAAGATCTGATTGGCAAACTATGCCATGACTATGACCATGAATTCCAAATTTTCAATCATACCAACCGTCATTAATTACTTCTTCAAACTCTAGAATTTTGTTAAAAGAATCACCCTAAGGTTTAAACCGTTTATAAATGATAAATAAAACAAAAATAATAATAAAGTAATAATTAGTAAAATGTATAAAAAAACACATAATTTACATTAATTTTTTTATAAACTGTGTAATTGATAATTAAAAAAAAATAGTATTGAGTATTAATTTCATTCTTAATACTCAATAGTAAGTTTTATAACGTGTTTATCATTAGTAAACCAAGTATTTATGTTCAACCAAAACAATTAAAAGTGTTATAAATTGGATATTGTATCTATACTATTTATATATAAGCTATTCTGCTTATTCTATGTTTAATGTTGTCTAAGTTCTAAAACTGTTTCTTCTCTTCTTTTTCTCACAAGATTAAAAATAACCATAGATTAAAAAAAGGTTCACTTTACATTTTATATTTAATTAATTGTTGCAGCAAGTTTTCATGAAAATAAATCTCACGAACTTTAAAATTGAGATCCATTTCCTTTACACAATAACATACACAATAACAAGACAATCATAAATATGGTATAGCTCATATCAAATTTTTAGAACTTTGCAAATATTTATTTTTCTTCAGTTTAGTTTTTTATTTTTTTTAATTTTTTTGATACCATTGAATATTAGAGTTTATCAAATAGAATAAAAAAAACTTAGCAGTTCATTAAAAATCTTATAACAAGGACAGTTTGCTAATTAGTTATAAGTAAATGTTAACTATACTAACTAATAATTAAGAAGTCTAAGATGGTTTTCATTCAATTAAATAAAATCAAAATAAGTAAATTGCAATAATTCACAATGGAAAAAAGTGATCAAGAATCTCTGAAACTCAGAATGATTTTATTTCCTTAATGAAGAAATCTTTAAAAAAAAAATAGAGGAAAATTTAATTCTTCCTCTGTACATATAACATTCTTCATATCAAAAACCCAGAAAAAAAAAAGAATGGAAAAGAAAAGAATTTCTATCATTTCTACTTCTTCTTCTTCCTTCACTGTCAAGAAGTCGTTTCTAAGAGCTACGTGAACGCTTTCTTCAACAAAGCGGCATATTTCTTTCTTCTAGCATCTCTTTTTCGAGATTTTGCTCGTTCCCACCGATGAATTTCGCACCACGGAACGGTGTCGTCTTCATCGTTAAAGTTCATAACTGCAGAAGTTTCAGGGTCAGTGTTTCCTCCATTGATGGGATCAGGGAAAGGATAACGAACGGGGTTAGGAATTACATTGATTTCTTGGGCACTTTCCACATTAACCATTTCTCTCAGTCTCAAGATGAAGATTTCCCGCCAAAAAAAAAAAACAGACTTTTTGCTTTCTTGGCTGATTTTCTTGCTTCGTTTCTGTTAAAATTCTTGAATGAATAAGTGGTTGAAAGGAAAACTGGAATTGAAACTGTTTTTGTAGGAAGAGAGGTTAAGTAAATGGGCTTTGGGTTTTGGGCTTTTGTTTCTTGTTATGGATCCAACCCAAATGATCCGACCCAGCTTGCATATGTACTGTTCTCATAACTACCTATTGGACCCTAAAACTAGTAATTTTATTATAGGGTAATTTTCATAACTACCCCTTTTATAATTTAAGTTATCAAAACTACCCTAATGTTATTAGACTTTTCAAAACTACCCCAAAATTAACAAGTGGCCACAATTAATTGGTGAGATATTACAAGTAACTATGCAAAAACTACCAATTAAGGGTAGAAAAGAAACTAATTTTTTTATTAGGGTAGTTTTGAAAACCACTCTTAATTAAAGGGTAATTATGATAATCTTTCTTTATTATAATACATGAGAAAACTCTCAATTAAGAGTGAAAAGAGAAACTAAAATTTTAATTAGGGTAGTTTTAAAAATCATACTTTATTTAAAGGTAAATGCGATAATTTTTCATGTTTTTCCCCCTGTTATTATACACAGAGAATTAATTAATTTCATGACTTGTTCTTGACAAAGAACACAATATTACAACAATTAAATCAACTAACAACAAATTTACTCTAATAATTTTAGGGATATGTATTAGAATAGCCACTAAGGGGGCGTTTGTTTCCGGGTTTGCATGGGATTGAGATGCCTGGGGATGAGATGTATGGGGAAGAGATGACCGGGGACAAGATCACTGTGTTTGGTTTTGGATGGGATTGTGAATAATAAAATTATAATATAAAATAAAAATTTTCTCTCACTCCTCTCTTCTCTTCCTATCTCTCTCATCTTTCCCATGGGGTGATGAGATCCCCATGTGTTTTGGAGGTGTTCTAAACCCCATGGAGGGGGGCTATGGGAACCCCATGGGGTTTCAATCCCCTTCCCTATTGGCAAAACAAACATGGGGATGAGGATAAGATCACCATGGGGTTTAGATCCTCATCCCCAAACACTACAAACAAACACCCCCTAATAGGGGTTAAATAAGACTAGCTAGCCCCATACTCTCAATTTAGAGCAAATAGCCACAATTTTAAAATATGGAGAGAGAAAATATAATGAAATTACTTAAAAAACCTTATTCTTTTTTTTAGACTTTAATGCTAGATTGTAGGCACAATTTACAAGTTAGATGCATTTATTTCTCCCACAATCTCTTTTCTCTTCCATCTCCTCATTTTACCATTCCACCATATTGCATTTCTCTCTCTCTCTCTCTCTCTCTCTCTCTCTCTCTCTCTCTCTCTCTCTCTCTCTCTCTCTCTCTCTCTCTCTCTCTCTCTCTCTCTCTCTCTCTCTCTCTCTCTCTCTCTCTCTTTTATTCTCTCTTCTCTTCCAAGCTCCATCTTCATCTCCATTTTCTTTCCACATATGAATGATTTTTAGGAATTTTTTTTAAGTAAAATCTCAAGAATCTTGAAGATATGAAGCATAAAAAACTTAAAATCTATGAAAGGTATATACTTTTTTTCAAAGCTTGCTAAAAAAATTGGTTTTTATTTTATTTTATTTATTTAGATGGTTTTGTGTTTGATATTTCCTAGTTTTTTTCTCTCATAAATTTTTCTTTTTTTTTAATATATTGTAATTTGATATATCCTGATTAAATATATTTTGTATATTATGCATGTAATACAAAATAGTCACGTTATAAAAGTTTTAATTTTTATGTTACACATTATACATACTGTATAAATTATAAATTGATTTATTCCTATAAAATTTTCTGGCATTTATTATAATGTGATGTGTCTATAACAAGTATATTTTGTACATTATGTATGCAAGATAAATAGCCACCTTATAAAGTTTGTTAATTTTTTTTTTCAATGCAGATTAAAAGCAGTTATACTATCGTACATTATGTACATAATGTAAACGAAGCGGGAGACAATTATATTATGTAAAAAATAAATGTACAAAATGTATCTATTGAATGAAAATGCATTATAAATTGAATTGAAAATCGGAAGACTAAAAGAGATAATCATAGAAAATTAAACCAAAAGTTCTATAAATCATGAGATACCATTTAAAAATGAAATCATGGAAAAAAATATGCATTACATTACAAATTTTAAAAACTATAAAAAAATGTACAAAATGTACTATATGTATTATAAAATCTAGAAAATGATATACTAAAAACGGAGAAAAAAAGTGACATTTGTTTTTTAAAAAAGAAAGAAAAAATATATGTTTGATATATTACAAAGATAAAACTATAAATAATGTACAAAATATACCATATAAACTATAAAATCTGGATATGTATTAAAAAAATTAAGAAAGTGATGGATGGTGTTCTTAAAAAATGAAAAAAAAAATTGAAAATTAAATTAATAATTATGAAGAATGTGAGAAGTTAAAATATAAAGAAGGAAGATTAAATTCAAAAATAGAAAGAGAAAGAATATGGGAAGTCTGTCTTGGAGTTAACAAAAATCTTGAAAGAGCCATAAATGACAACTAATGCAATTAATAAGGGAAAAAATAGATATGTAATTTAAAAATAAGAGAATCCTAGATGTGGCTATACATTTAAAAATTGAGATATGTGGCTATTTAATAATAGAGAGTAGTGAAATGTAGCTATCTAATTAATTAACTCACAATTTTATGATGATGGCACGGACGGATCCAATAATTTTTTATTTTTAGAATTGGTCTCAAATAACATAAATTTGCGTACTAACTACAAAAAATATCACAACTTTTTAAAAATGACTTAAATAGCATAATTATAGTTCAATTGAACAATACTTTATTATTTTTCTTGTGTATTTTTAATGAATTTATTTATTTTTTGCTCTTTTAAGTTCCAGTTCAATAGTTTATTGAACTATTTGATTATTTTTTATTATTATTTTCAATAAATTTATTGGTTTTTTAACTTTTTTTAATTCAATAAAATATTGAACTATAATTATGTTATTTGAGTAATTTTTAAAAATTTCTGATATAAAATAATTATCTTTTTTTAGTAGAGCTCACCATATAAATATATTTTCTATAAATAGGGAGAGAAAATGGATAAACTACATTAAATATTTATATTTACAATTTTTTTTACATTAAAAAAATCAAAATCTAAAAAATTAAGAGGGAGGCTATGGGATGAGTTGAGATTGTATGGGTAAGCTATCGGTGATTATTTGAGATTTTAAAGATATTTTGATAAAACAAACATGACTTAGATGATACATATATTTTAATGAAAGGATTTTTTTTTTTTTTTTTTTAAATTTCGACACGAATTGAGCGTATAAAATGTAACGGTCTACTTATTTACGATAGATATGAAAAATATCCTATCTTCAATGGCGAAACCATAAAAAAATGGTTTTCATACTAATAATCAAAACTTTTATTTACTCTCTTACATTATTAACTTTTGTAAGAATGTGATGTGATATGGGACAAAATTAGGAGAAATATAGCTTTTTTTTCAATTAATATTTATAATTTATTATTTATATTTTCTTGTAAGAATATAAACCGTTAACAATGTAAAGGTATTGGAGCTTTTGAACCATTCAATGAAATAAATTATTACATAGTTCTCTTTTAGTTTGGAATTGTTTTTTTACGTTTAATCATCAGCTTTGACTAGTTTCTAAATCTGTTACATCGATAAGTGTTTATTATATTAATAAGAATAAATCACGCAAAAATTAGTAGGAACTAACTAACTTGTTGATGTTGAGTTTTTTTTTTTTTTTTTTTTAATTATCAATTGGGTAAGTACTGTTGAAATATTCCAAAGAATTGAACCACTAAAATGAGGATTAGAGGGAGGGCAGATTGAGTTGTCGAGAAAGTTTGATATAAATGAGTAGGTGATAGTTTTACATTATTAACACTCAAAGTTAAAGATAATAATAATAATAATAAATAAAATAAGGAAACTTGTTAATTGTTGCATTAGTTAATTGACTGAAAAAAGGAAAAAATGGATATTAATTGTCCAATAATAAATTCACATTGAAGTCTCTCTACTCAATAGGATTGGCTGGTCCAATCCTCATGTCTTCATTTACTTTAATTTCTTCTTTTGTTCATATTTGCAAGCATACAATATTGGGCGACTTGTGAGAGATTTCTTTGAGCCTCCTCAAGTAAAAATTGTAGAAATTTGGGATGATCGGGAGTTATGAAAAAATTGAGATAAATCATATGAAAATAAACAATAATCCAAAGAAATATATCATGTCAATGACTGATTATTTTAATTAATATATATATATTTTTTAGATATTATATTAATTTGATAATGAGAGATTCAAACCTTCGAACAAGTGTCTATCAGTTAAGGTGTGCTTATGTTAGAATATATTAAAGTTTGAACTTAATCTTAACCGTCAAGTAAAAGACATGTATACTTACCGCGAGAATAGTTCAATCTCAATCCCTACACTAATTATATATATATATATATATATATATATATATATATATATATATATATATATATATATATATATATATATGTTTTTAATCTTCCATAGTAAGAGCTAATTCTTTAACACCTCCCCAATTAATAATTTCACATATATATATTTTTTAAAACAATAAGAAAATTCATAGGCTGTATTGATAGAGAAGAGACTAAGAGAGTAATGACAGAAATATCAAAATCTGAAAAGAGGAGAAAGTGGATAAGGTGAATTTTGAAGTCCAAACATATCATCACACTAACTTGCATCCAAATAATGCATCTCTCTTTGCAAATCCAATTTCAATTTCCAAAAGCCTACCCCCATCACCAATTATCCTCCACATACTCATTTCATCACTTCCCACATTGATTTTGTTTCTCTTTTTTCCTTTAAAATCCTTCTTTTTCTCTTTATTGAGTTTGGGGATGGAGTTTTGTTTGCAATCAATGATACTTCATCTCCTTCACATTTCAGCTACATTCTTAATCATTTGTGGAGAAGTTTATTTTTTTTCTTAATCACCAATAGACTTGAAAGTATAAGATGGTTTAGGTCAAATTTAATCTTATATCTCAAACTCCCCTCTCATGTGTGGATTTGGAGATTTTCACAAGTCCCAATCACATGAAATATTAATAAGAGAGGAGGAAATGATGGAGAATTTTTTAAATTTGAGTATAATTAAACTAATGAAACATCAGTGTTCCATCTTAACCCCTGTTTGTGTATATATCTCTACTACTTCTAAAAGGCTGGATAATGGAGAAACATTCCATTCCATATTTGCCCTCAAAATTTCATAATATGCCACTTTTATCCTTGAAATTTTGACAACTTTTTCATCACATCTTACAATTCGTATTCTCTCATTCATGGTTTACTGCATCTTGAAAATTGGATCCATTATTCATTCACCTCCTTCATCTCCCTCTCCTACATAAACCTTTCATTTTCTTAATTGGAAATTGAATTATCTTTCAATATAATTAATTCTTTCTTTAATATCTTAGCAATCAAATAATATAAATTGCTTAGGGTTGAATATTTGGGATGTGAGGACGGTTAATTGTCCAATATAGTTGATGTTACATGATGAAGGATGTCAGATGAATTTTAATACATTCCAATAATAGTACTGCTTGCATTTGAGAAGTGTTAATGTCGATAAGCTTGCGTTGAAGATGGTAACCCACTAAAGAACCATTCATACCGCTTCCTTGCAACTATCGGGTAAATTGACTCTCAATGAACTTTGGTTTCCAGAGAAAATTTGTGGATAAAGAAAACAACGGAGGGAAAGAAAAAATACAGTAGGTGTCCTTCTGGATTTGGTTTAGTAGGTAGTAAAGCGATGTATTTTCTTTCATATTTGGAATTTGTAATTCATATATTATATTTCATAATTAATTATTTCTTTAGCATCTTAGGTTAAGAAGAGAAAAAAGACCATTGAAAAAAGCTAAATCACGAACAACAGGAAGTTTATTCTCTGCCATTTGATATGTTTCATCATGGATTTTTTGTCATAGCCTCTCAACAATAACAATCTCTTGGTTTATATTTTTTATTTTCTTTGCCATGAAATCTTGACCCTTTTTTTTAACAAAACAATGCATAATTTTCTTTTGTGAAAAATTGTCATAATATTCTTCAAACTCTCGAGACCAAACTCACTATTTTACTCTCAGACGTGCAATTTGCAGAAAGGTGTAAATCATATATTAAAAAAAAAGTCCGATTTTATGGCCAGTTGATTCTCTTTGATTTCAGATTATGATTTGGAGGACCGTATATATTAAAAATATGAACACATGAATTTAGTAATTCAAAGAATTTCTTTCTTTTTGTTTATATGGGCTCTTCATTAAGTTATTCTTTTCCTTTTCTTCTATGAATTCCCCAAAATTTGATTTCAATTCATTATTGTCCATAATGGAAGAATTGCACTCTACCAAGATGTAAAATATTTAATTACTTTTAAAAATCCAGCTATTTTAGATAGAAACCCATTTCGGTCTCTTGGGTATGAATTATGAAGTTCTTTAATGCTTTACAAAGATTGTAACTTATTTTCCTTTAAGTGTCTTTGATTAGGTTGCTTCATTTCTAACCTCTTGGACTCCCTAATTAAAAAACATCTCCTTATTCAACTATGTTATTTTGTTGTTATCAATATGTTAATGGACGGTTATGGAGTTTGGTTTCCACTTTGAATAATTAATCTATAACCCAATAAAATAAATAAATAAATCGTAAATTTTACAACTTATTAGAAAGTAAAGAAACAAAACTCAAAATGAGATGGAAAAAAAAATCACGTGCGTAGCACGTATTATTAGACTAGTATAAAAAAAACACCCAATTCTTTTTGTCACCCTAAATAAAAATTATTATTATTTTTCTCAAATTCTTTTTTCTTTTCGATTTTAATATATATATATATATATATATTATCATCCATTCATGAAAAATTGAAACTCTCTCACTAACCATAAAAGATTATTCAAAATTTAGTAGAATTGAGAATATAATATTTTATGTCATTAAATCAGAAATAAATTTAGGATTTAGGATTTAAAAATTAAATATTCATTTTAATTATTTTTTGTGTAAATTTATGGAAAAATTCACCAAGTATCAAATTTTTATGTGATATTAATAGACATATCAGTGTTTAAAATTATTTACAAATATAACAATTTTTATTGTGTTAATTAGTAATTAACATTGATTACTTCATCAATCGGTAATAAACTTATTATAAAAATATGTAATTCAATGCTAAAAATTGATTCATCCAATCAAAAAAATTTATATTTACAAATATTTTTAAGAGTTAGATATTTCTATAAACATTAAAGACAAAATTTATAGAATTGCAACTCCTCAAAATTTATTAAAAAATAAATAAATTTGATTAATTGTAGCATTATTAAAATGTGATAGGCTGAGAACACACAATAACTCTAATAAGGAAAAGCCCACGAAATTAATGCTCTTTTCAAATGGGGAGTATCGAAATTAAGAAGTGTGGGGTCCACGGTAGCTGAACCAATCAATTAAACCGTTCTACGATAGACATTTAGCCAACCAGATATCAACATCACAAACCTATTAGCCAATCAAAACTCACCTAATCCTATACATGAACTGCTCACGGTTGGCCGCTGTGTGGGCAAATCAGAGACGTTAATAGTATTGACTTTTAATTATGTCAAAACGTCGGTTTTGACACTTTCTCGCCGTCGGACTCGTCCATTTTGGAACTTTCTAAATATTCAAAATTATATTAAATAATTGGGAATGAATTTATTTATAGCCGAATTTAATTGAGTATCTCAATTTCAATTATATACTATTAATTTAGTCAATTGAATTCTTAATAATTTTTATAAATTGTACAATTTAAACCATGAATTAAGTCGAACATGAAACCGTTCAAATTTTGTAACTTAATAACTATTGATTAAAAAATTGACTCATAATATTTTCTTTCTAGAAAATGCCTAACCAAGTTGGATTTTAAAAAAAATTACATTCTATTATTAAAATACAATCGATAGAAAATAGAATTGGTTTATGGCTCACCAAACTTATATTCATTTTAATTTAGACCAAATTGAATAACACCCATTATTGGTTAGAAACCTCCTTAATCACTCCTCCCATTATTTCGATGGTACAAGAAAACTTGAATAAAATTCATGACTCCTAAAAAAAACCAAATAACACTCGTGGCCTATTTGATCTAAATATCATTTTATTAAACTTTTACTCTAAAAAAAAGTTACTTTTGAAAACAATATCAAAACTAGACTCAGATCCTTAATTCAATCCCTAATGATGTATATATACGAGAGTATTCGAGTCAGTTCACGTATATCTTAATTCATCTCATGAAACAACTACACGGATCTACAATAATTGAAATTAAACATCTCGGATCCATATGGAAATTATTTATTTTAAATTTCTAAGTGGCATGAAACTTACTGACAGCCGGCAGGCATCAATTTGAAGAAAAACCTTGGCGATGAAGCTTCTTCATCTAGTTAGTTGTCACAAAAAGTTGAAGCCAGAGTGCAATCCAACACTATTGAAATTGTGTGTACAATAATAAAAATACAAATCTCCAAAAAAATGTTCATAAAAATTGATCCATCTATCCCAAAGTTTTAATTTTCAAACATTAAAAACTTTTCGTGGTTTCGTTTTAACAACACCAGGACAAACATTTGTCACCAACCCTTCTCTTTCTTCCTACCCAAAACTCCACAAAAATCTCAACTTGTCAGTTTAAATTCTTCATACCCATGTGGGTTTCTTCCTGATTTCTTCACAATTCAGTGGAGGAACACACACAAAAAAAATGAAGCTCCGAGATCACTTCAGACCCGAATTCGTGTCATCAATTCTCTTAACGTTCCTTTTCTTTCCCTGTTTTCAGTCGGATCTTGTCTCCGACAGGGCGGCGCTGGTCGCTTTCCGAGCTGCAATGGGTGGTCGTCCCCGTCTCGAATGGAACCTCTCCGACCCCTCTCCTTGTTCATGGGTCGGTGTCGGTTGCGATAAAAATGGTGTCTTTGAGCTTCGTTTTCCGGCAATGGGACTTTCCGGTCAGCTTCCTGTCGGTCTCGGGAATCTGACACAAATTCAAACTCTTTCTCTTCGTTTCAATGCTTTGTCTGGTCCTATTCCTTCTGATTTTGCTAATTTACGTTCTCTTCGGAATCTATATTTGCAAGGAAACTCATTTTCTGGCGAAATTCCTGGGTTTCTTTTCAATTTGCAAAATCTTGTTCGGTTAAATTTGGCTGAGAATAACTTTTCAGGGGAAATCCCATCTGGGTTTAATAATCTTACTCGTTTAGCTACCTTGTTTTTGGAAAACAATCAGCTTAGTGGTGGGATTCCTGATTTGGAGATTCCTCTTGCTCAATTTAATGTTTCTTTTAATCAATTAAATGGGTCGATTCCTTTAAAGCTTTCTAGTATGCCTGCTAGTGCTTTTGAAGGAAATTCTCTTTGTGGGAGTCCTTTACTATCTTGCAATACCACTGAGATTGGACCTTCTAGTAGTGGGAAGAAGAGATTGTCAAAGGGATTGATTGCTGGACTTGTGATTGCTAGTTTCTTTGTGTTTGTGTTGATTTTGGTTATCTTATTCCTTTTGTGTCGAAGAAAACGTAGCTATAAGTTGGAGTTGGCTCCGGGGGCGAGGACTCGAGAGGTTGAAATTCCTCGTGAAAAAACGGTTG
Organism: Gynostemma pentaphyllum; assembly: GCA_028015215.1. NCBI lineage: Eukaryota > Viridiplantae > Streptophyta > Magnoliopsida > Cucurbitales > Cucurbitaceae > Gynostemma > Gynostemma pentaphyllum. Next base: position 45,036,200 of record CM051349.1, on the reverse strand, counting down.
GGAGTAGTGATGATGTTAGTGTGGATCATTTGAGTGTTCCTAAAGAGAAAGGTAAGAGTGGTGGGAAGGATAAGAGTTTAGTGTTTTTCGGGAATGTAGCTAATGTGTTTGATTTGGAAGATTTGTTGAGGGCGTCGGCGGAGGTATTAGGGAAGGGGACTTTTGGGACTGCATACAAGGCAACTTTAGAGTTGGGATTGGTTGTTGCAGTGAAGAGACTGAAGGATATGACGGTGTCGGAGAAGGAGTTTCGGGGAAAGATGGACGAGGTGGGACGGATGAAACATGAAAATTTAGTCTCTCTCAGGGCTTACTATTATAGCAGAGAAGAAAAGCTTTTGGTTTATGATTATATGCCAATGGGTAGCTTATCTGCACTTTTACACGGTGAGCCTATTTCGACTTTGGTTCATTTGATTGCTTTGCTTTATTGAATCACTGCAATGACTTCCTTGACATTATTCTTTTTCTTTTTTTGTTTTCCCATTGCTTACATTTTCTCTTGCTTTTGTGATTGAATTGAAATTCAATTGGCTACTTGCTGAAAATGGATGTGATTAGGGGAGTTGAAATTTGTTTTTTATAAGCATATGCAGCTCATTGAAGCTAAGTAGTAGGGAAATCTATAGGGCGTCTAATTCGAGTTACGGGGAATATAAGACGTAAGAATTTGTGTTTGTTAATGAGTTGAGATGAGATCTAAAGCATGACATTGAGCTTTCTGTTTCCTTTGACAACAGGCAGTAGAGAGGTAGGTAGGACTCCACTGAATTGGGAGGCAAGGTCCGGCATTGCCCTTGGAGCTGCTCGAGGGATTCATTACCTACATTCTCAAGGCCCTACAATCTCTCATGGAAACATCAAGTCTTCGAACATTCTCCTCAACAGGTCTTATGAAGCCTGTGTATCCGATTTTGGCCTTGCTCACCTTGCAACCTCTTCCTCACCTCCAAGCCGAGTCGCTGGATATCGTGCCCCAGAGGTCACCGATTCTCGAAAAGTATCACAGAAAGGAGATATCTACAGCTTTGGAGTGTTGCTATTGGAGCTTCTAACCGGGAAAGCTCCAACTAACTCAATTTTGAACGAAGAAGGCGTAGACCTTCCCAGATGGGTCCAGTCAGTGGTTCAAGAGGAATGGACAGCTGAAGTGTTTGATGAAGAACTTCTCAGATACCAGAATGTTGAGGAGGAAATGGTTCAACTTTTAGAACTTGGTCTGCAGTGTACCACTCCATATCCCGATAACCGACCACCAATTGCCGAGGTTACCCGACGAATCGAAGAAATCTGTCACTCCACATCACGTAGACAGACGGAGACATTTGAAATTGCTTCTAGTGATGTGAATATTGGCAGTTCCACACAATTTCATTCAGCAAACTCAGCTGATCCACATCCTGCAGTATAGGAATTGAAGTAAGATCAAACACATCTTGCTTCTTTTCTTTTTCAAACTCAATTTAAAGTTCTTTGTCTTGAGTTTTAGTATTATTATTCTTGGATTTATTTTCCTACTCAATTAGTGTGTATTTCATTACACCACCTATTTCTCATACCATACTTTTTTTTTTCTTATATAGTTACATTTAAATTTTTACCATCCAAAAACTTTGTAAAACTGTCCCTCTATTGTATTTTGTGGGAAATGTCACCTACATTTACTTTGTTGTGTGAAATGTGAATAACAGTTTTGATTATTTACCTCTTTAATGTCGTCAATGAAGCTATGTAATAGCAAATTTTCATTTATTAATGGGATGATTTCTTAAGGTTAAGCTGACAGTTTTTCATTTGTCAGTTTTGTTTTTTAATGGGTGAATTCAAACTCAGGATGAGTTTTTTTTTTTATCAGTTAAGATATTTTGTCTTTCAACACTTCATTTATTTAACTGAGATATTATTATATACGAGTTTTCTGATATTAATTATTGTAGTGTCGTATGGTTATATTGTGAGATTAATAGAGGTTCAACCCCCGAATATATAGTATATATATTTCTGATAAATGAAATTGAATTTAAAAGAGATCTTCATGAAATTATTCTTGAAAAGTTCGTTAAATAATACAATAAAAGGGGATCAAACCTTGACTTGAGTCTTGACTGCTTATGTCTCGACTATTTATGTGATTAGTAAATTTTGCAATTAGAAAATTTGTCTATTTACCACTCCACAATTAAACGAATCAATCAACATTATGTAGACCCCGTTTGATAATTGTTTTATTTATTGTTTTTGGTTTAAAAAAATCAAAAATAAAAAACTTAAAACCACATAAAAAAATTTAAATTAAAAAAAAAAATTCATAAACAAAGAAGAATTAATTACAGCAATAACCACTTTAATTCACCCAATTACAATAATACTGGTTGTTATGATTTTTTATCATTTTTGCCCATAAAACACCATTTTTTGTGGTAATCTGGTGGTTTTCGTTTTTAATGTTGTCTATTTTACCCTTATCTCTCCTAATAATTATATATAATTAATTACATATCATTTAATTTATTATTTACTTTTTTATTTATTTTGAATTCAAATAAATCTTAATTGATTGATTTGATGAATCTTTACTTATTTAAGGAAAGTTAAAACAATATGAAATCAAAATCAAAATAAACCCTAGGCTTCAACAAACATAATTCTGCCGATTTTTTTATTATTAAAGATGATAGTACTTCTGCAAGTGAATGCTTTTCCCAACCCATCGAAAGAGCAAGTTGATGCTTAATTGATTTCATAAAACGAAGCATAACAAATAGCACAATCCTGCCGCCGAGATCTTCTTTTCCATCGATTTTCTTTTTCGTTGGCCATGGAAATGGACTTTAAGGTTTTTAAGTCTTTGGGTTTTACCTCCCCGTCGCTCCTTGAGATTTCCAAACCGTAAGTTCTAATATCAATCTCTCTGAATGAATCGTTTTTCTCTTTCGTTTTTTCTTTCAGTTTCTATTTGTTTTTCGATTTTGCTAGTGATTTTTCTTGCGGATGAGTCGGATCTAGGGTTCTGGTGATAGATCTATCATTTTTTCGGTTTATATATTTGATGATTTCTTTGATTTTTTTTATCCAGATTTGAAGGATTTTATTAAAATGTTTATTTTTGTTCAACATTTATTTTTATTTTCTATTTACATATCTTTAAAAACTATTACCTCTTTTTTATCTTCAATTTTTGTGCCTTCGCTATCTCTAAATGAATTGTTTTTCTCTTTCATTTTTACTTTCAGTTTCTATTTGTTTTTCGATTTTGCTAGTGATTTTTCTTGCGGATAAGTCGAATCTAGGGTTCTGGTAATAGATCTATCGTTTATTCGCTTATATATTTGATGCTTTCTTTGATTTTTTTATCCAGATTTGAAGGATTTTATTAAAATGTTTATTTTTGTTCAATATTTATTTTAATTTTCCATTTACATATCTTTAAAAGTCATTACATCTTTTTCATCTTCAATTTTATGCCTTTATCAATTTTGAGTACACATCAATAAATGTTTACTTAAAGTAAACAGATTATAAAAATTTGTACCTTTCAATTCTCCAGCGAACTCGCTTTTTTTTGTATTTTATAGAATAAGTTATTTTTAATTAAATGTTTATTTTTTATCTCTGTATTTTGTAGGATGACGAACAAGAAAGACATTCGAATTTTCCTGGAAGAAGAAGTCAAAAGTTTGAAGATTTTTTTTTTAAATTTTTTGTTATAGTTTTATTTTTGTTTAGATTTGATTTTTCCATTAATTTTGTAAAATTTAAGGGATTTTTATAAATTTTCTTAAATTTTGCACAAATCAAGGAGAAATTAAATCGGGGTATGTTTGTCTTTTCACAATGTAATTAATTTTGCCGGTGGCGGTTTTGGGTACTTTTGATATTTAATAAAAGCAGCCGGTATATTTGATATATCCATATATTTTTTGATTATTAGTGAAATTAAATCAACAAAGAAACTAATTGATTTTTTAATAATTTTATTTTTCAAACAATCAAAACCACAAACAAAAAATGAATGGTTATAAAACAGGGTGGTAATTTTTCTGTCTTTCTTATATTTTTATTTTCTTTGGTTCTCTATTCGGTAATAGATCGATTTGGTAGAGTAAAAAGGGGTCGTCATTTTACTAAAATATAGCATAATTAGTTTGTTAGAAGAGGGGTAAAATAATAAAACTATTTATTTTGCTTCCATTATAATTTTGAAAAGTAGGTTGAAACTGAGTTGTTTGGGTTAGTTATCGTATAAATAAGTGTTAATGGCTAATGGAGGGTCTCTTGCCTTTCAATTTTATACCAAATCCAAGCATTCTTTTATACGTTAGATGAAATACCTTTTTCCCTTTGTAGCTAGGAATCATGCTAAGATGGTGAAATTCTTTCGTTTTCTTTGTTATATAATATATAAATTATGATTAAAGTTACCATAGCATTTTTAGTAATTTTAAAGAGAAAATGTACTAGATAGCCACTTTTTAAGTTTGTGTATTAAAATATAGCCACCAATCTAAAAATTACAAAATATAGTCACCCATTCTCTTTTTCAGAAATTACATACCGATTATACCCTCAAATATACTCATTACCTCATAACTGGGTTTTTGGCATCGTGCATATAACATTGGGATTTGTTATTTTTCTTACGGTTTTTAAGGATAATTCTGACTCATTTCTCTTCTTATGTTTTATTTTATAGAAAGAAAGAAAGTAAAATGGGGTCTACTTTTTGAGTTTGACAATGACTAAACCACACATTTTTTGGTTACGTGTTCAAGTTGTCAAAAGAGATGTCTTACTTTATTAATATAATATTATTATAATAATAAATAAAATAAAATAAAAGCGATGATCATATTTTCTTCTATAAGACTATATATATATATATATAAATTTCAGAATTAAAAGAAAAAGAAAGTCATAATTTTCTCCAGCCGTTGATCTCAAAAAGGACTTCAATCCGACGCTCCACATTCGTCCAATATATATATATATTTCGGATTTAAAAAATTGAAAAAGAAAAGGAAAAGACAGATTCACCCTCAATCGTCCGATCTCGTCTGCATGCTCATCTGACGCCTTTCGTTCAGCCACGTTGGAGCGTGATTCTCAGACACTGACGCGCCCCTGCGCAACGCCTGCAGTCACTGACGCACGCTGGGCCCCACCGAACTGCTCCCTCCATTCGGTTGTTGACAAGTGGCCAAGCTGTTCCCAATGCAACTGATTTGCTTTTTCTATGCGCATGAATTGACGAATCAACCCCTAGCCTTTTGGTTTTATACCTTATGCGTCCTGACCCTTATTTTTTCAATCTGCTGACTGAAATTGAAGCCTTCTCCTCACAACGGTCTGCTGCCCAATTGCCCCTCCTGACCGAGTTTATTCAATTAATATTTTATTAATTCAAAATCAGATTTGATGGACCTCTGAGATTGCGACACGTGGCACCAACGGCTCTTTGAGTCTTCTTCCTCCTTATATGGCCGAAATCAGTGAGCAAAATGGACCAAGAAATTTCAGATTTTGATCTTTATTGCTAAGTGCTTTCAAGCCTAATTTTTTACATTATTTTAGGTTTATTGTTGAGTGATATATTTGGTTATTAAGAGCCTTATTATATTGTGAGATTTAATCTTCTTATTTACTCTTTTGAGAGAGATTTGTAATTGTGTGAAAATTTATAATTCACACTTGGGTCAGTTTCCTAGCCCGTGAAATAGGAACGTGGGTTTGTTCTTGATCCCGTAAAAAGAACGGTTGAGTTTGATCTTGAGCCCGATAAAAGGATTGGATTGTACTTCCTCCCGGAAAAGGTATACAATTCCCGAGAGGCGCTCAGGGAATGGACTAGACCGGATTTTGGCCGAACCAGTATACATCTGAAAGGATGATTTACTAAATTAGCGGAATTTTATTTAGTAAACTTATTAACATTTAATAACGGATCTATTAACATCATGCAATTTGTGATAAAACATGTAGATTCATGCTTATATTTTCGAAAATTAAAACCGGAACTTACATTGACTGATTAACGGAGAATCGGTTGGAGGTTTCTTTACAGCATCAAATCCTCAGCAACACCGAATCTTCTACGCTATATCCCGATCAATCAAACGAAATCCGATTGTGGGATCGAACTTTAGAAGAAATTGGGAAGAAGAAAAAAATATTTTCTTCCCAATGATAGTGGGAAAATCGGCTAAGGAGGGAGGAGAAGAGGAAGAGAGAATTCCAAATTTCTAAGGAATTGAATTGTGTGATTTATGAATGACTCAACCCTCCTATTTATAGAAAAATAGGAATCCTAATCACATTAGGATTAATCTATAGAGATAAATACAAAAAAATAAAACATTATCTCTTTCCTTTATCTTGCAATTTCGAAAATGTCATAGATAAATAGGAGATTATTTTATTTTCTTTATTTTATTTATCTTGGGTAAATAAATCTATGTAATTATTTTAGGATATAATTCAAGCAATTATCTCTTCCCAAAAATACATATATAGCCGAAAATGCATATATTAATTAATAAATAATTCTAATTTATTTAATTAATTATTTTGGGCCAATTCCAATTGGGTTCATTAATCCAATTGGGCTAGAAATTCTCTCTTAAATTAATAAGTCCAACTTAATTAATTAATTTATTAATTACCATTTAAATGAAATATTTTATTTAAACAATTAATATTTTCTCCCGACTAAATATTATCAAATTTATATTTAATTATTAATTTCCATTTAAATAATTTTCATTATTTAAATAATTAATAATAAATATTATAATTATTAATTTCCATTAAATAAACTCATTATTTAATTAATAATTTTATTGACAATATTTTATTATTAATTAATTAATTTTAATTATTAATTTCCGTTCAAATAAAATTAATTATTTAAACAATTAATAATTGTTAATTAACTTCAAATTATTAATTATCATTTAAATATACTCAATATTCAAATAATTAATAATATCTAATTAATAATATTTCATTATTAATTTCTTGTTTAAATAAACTCATTATTTAAACAATTAATAATGTTTATATTAATTACCGTTTAAATATACTCAATATTTAAACAATTAATATTGCCTATTTAAGTAATTCACTTTACTTAAACTTTTCATTTCTTCTTCTTGATTTCGCGACTACGATATTTGGGCTAGCATAGGGACCCGATGGACCTATAGATCATGGGCTTAATAATTAGTCAATTAAGTGATTAACTCATAATCAGTTAATTACTTATTATCTAACTATGAATAATTCCACTATAGATTCATAGCTGAACTCCCCACTACTGGATGAGTTATGTCCATTTAGTTTATCTTTATTTATATCTGTGATATTATCCTTCACGTGGAACCCTCATAATTACAAGCGGATAAATTTACCGTTTGCCCCTGTAATTACCGCTTTATCCTTGTGTTCCCGTGATTCTCCAATGAACTTTATCTTTAGTCGAACTAGAGATAAGGTACTTCGTGATCAATAGAAGTCATGGCGCCACTTGTTCATGTCTCGAATCGATACATCAAGGAGTTTCCTAAAGTTCCTAAAATGTTCAGGTATCGCACCGATCTGGTTAATTTATAGGAAAGTTATGAATTCCATCTCGTGAAAATGAGTTCTCACTACTTATCTAGTCATGTTCCCAAAACAGGGTGTATTGAGCCTTCTTACGGATCGCTCTCAACCATGTGAATCAAAGAACATAACTCCATAAATAGGAGTCCGCATTTCACTCAGTTGAGATCTATCACGGTTGATAAACTTAGTTTGATATTCGATTATTTCTCGTAAACTGGTACTAATGAGAAATTTGATCGAACATCGTGGTCCTGTCTTATACAATCAACATTGCATATGATACTTCCATTTCATGTCTCCCACATGAATGATCAGGATTCGATCATTTGTCTATAAACAAAATGCGAAGCTATCAACGATGTTACCAGGATAAGGTTCCCAAACGTTATCCGTTTCATCGTAGACACGTTTAAGTTACTCATCTCGACTTTAATCCTCTCGTATGACTCACATACTAAGTCGTGATTTCATAAGAGTAACTTAGGGTTTACTATTTGAATGTTTGATATTTATATATTTCCATATATTCCTAATATCATTAATTGAATCAATCTAGATAATATAAAGAACTTATGTTTATTTATTTAATTTATTCTTAATAAATTATTATTATTAAATAATTACAAGTTCTAGGACACCATTCCTAACAACATCTTGGTGTCATTCTCTAACCCTATCCTCTTTAATTTATTGCACTAATATTAATTGATATATATTTAATGTGCTAATTATTTGGGATCATTAATTATTAATCATTGAGAATTAAATTGATTACTGCTTCACATATTTGTTATTAGAATTTATTGAAGCAATTTTGGTTGATAGAAATTCATTGTGGTAAAACATTTCCTATCATTGTTGAAATTTAGCTTACTTTGTTTATGGAATTTTAGTATAAAATTCATATAAATTGTTTGTGCTTAAAAAGTTTAATCTATTTGTTAATTAGAAGTCATTATCAAAAAAAAAATTTAATTAACCTAAAACCCTATTCATCCCCCCCCCCTCAAGGGTTGCCATACCGGTCCTTCAAAGTTCCCCTCTATTTTTTCATACATATTCAGCCATACTTCTTGTTTTTGTTCGACGTCCTTGATAGGTGTTGTGACGTTCCTAATGTTCTAATTCTACAAATTATACCAGAAGTACTTAATATACCAAAATCCCCAAACGGGAATGTTTGCTCAGTGTTTATAAGTACAGGACCTGAAGATCTACAAGACACTGACACAAATATGGTGGCGAAAAAGATGTACAACGTGCATAGAATGTACAAGATATACTTGTTAAACCGACAATACATGAAGAACTAGAGAATAATTTTCAATTGTTGAAGATGACTGTTAAGGTGTTGGCCCTAAGAATAATTTTCATTTTAGTGTTGTTCTAAGAGTTTGTTATAGGTCGTACTAGTTGTACTGTGTTATATACATACAATACTGATTGTATCCCTTTTTGGTTTCATAAATAAGACGCCTTGCACATTTATACAGATGCATACAATTGGTTGTTTGTTGTGTACTGAATATTTTCAACTTAATATAATTTTGGTTCTTCTTATCTTTTACAAACCAATTGCATTATCACGTATAATTTTTTTTGTTTGATTTTATTGGGATTTATTTAAGTATTAAAAAAAACATATCTCTGAGGTAATGATGATAAATTGTACGGACAAGTGGTATATTAAATCACCAAATTCACTTATTCATAAATGGTTGAAACCTCATATGTTCAATCCATCCACAAAGTCTATTGAGTTTTTAAAGGTTACTTGTCCACACAATATTCTAGTACAGGAAGTGTTACATATTATACGTATAATATTACATATAGTACCACATGTACATTGATTTTGGAATAAGATAGACATTATTGTACTCATCAGTTTGGCTTCACAGAAACAGTGCACAAACAATTCTGGTACAATAAGTGTTACATATTATACTTACAATATTACATATACATACAATATCAAATGTTCACTCGGCTTCACACGTTGCTAGTAAAGCTGAGCATGCACAGACAAAATTTATCACATAAACATCATCTTCTAATCACTGCTTATTTTCTGACGACTACATCCTCAATCTCAGCTACAGGAAGATCCGAGTTTGTGTTCACAGAATCGCCTTTAATTGTTTAATAATAATGTCAATACAATAAAAGAGTTAATTGTACAATATAATAAGTATATTAGTATGAATGTAACCTCGTTCGTTTCTTCAACTACATGTTCACTTGAGGAAATGGCTTATGATGGATCTCCCCACTAGTTTTTTTTTTTTGTCATCTTTAGCCTAAAGACGTCCAATATTTTGGTTTTACAGTAAACATTGACTCGCTGGTTATGTAACCAAGCCTCTTTATGATGAATCCCTAACAATATTATACAATAAGTACTCTATGTACAGTCTCAAGTTTTACGAGACGCTTTAATTAACCCAATCCTCATAGAAAGAAATTGCCAAAATCCCCGCGGGTTAGAGGATGGGAAACGTATCCCCGACCCCGCCCCGCCTCGTTGCCATCCCTATTCATATATAAAAAAATAAAGAATAATATTGTGTATATTTAAAAAAATTATCCTTCATATATATAACATACTATATTTTATCATTTACCACTTCATATTTTGTAAGAAACAGATTTTTATATTTTTATATTAAAAACGATCGTTTATTTATTTATTTATTATTTTTTCATTCTTAAATACTATTTTTCAAAAGAAATCTTATTGACAATGAAGAAATCGAAAATATGAAAGAAATCTATGATATTTTTAGAAGAAATTATTTTTTTAAAAGATTTTTTTGGTTTGAAACTAGAAAAACTAAGTTTTTTTTGGTGTTCTTGAAAAAAAAATCTTCAAGGATATTTTTTAAATAAAAAAACGATATGAATATTCAAGTTTTCTTATGTTTTTTATTGATTTTGAAAGTACGAAGAAAATAAGAGATTTTGTTTTGAGAAATATGGAGAGAGAATGAATATTCAAAATAGGGAAAAATTCAAGATCTTAAATTAGTTGGAGATAATGATGGAGAATAAAGCAAAAAAGAATAAATAAAAAAGAATAATGACAACTATGAATCATTAAGAGTTTTAGGAGAGAGAATGATGGAGTAAATTAAGGAAATAATTTTTTAAAAAAAAAAAAACAATAATGGATATGGAGAATTGGAAGAGACATTCTAGGAATATGCAATAAATCAGACGCATATTAAAAAATTAATAAATGTATCAGATGAGAAAAATGTAAAATGGCAAATTTGGAATAATAAAATAATTAATGTGCTGAAAAGTGGTTTAGGTGGTTAAAATGCCTTATTTTTAAAGGGGTGGGTATTTTTCATTTTGAATGGTGGAAAAGTGGGTATGGAGCAAATAATCTCTATATTTATTATGAGTGATCTGACTGTTCTTTTGGTATTTATGATTGTTATATGATTTGTTTTTCCTATCTTACGTCATCTTAACTTTTTGTTAATTACATTTAAATACATAAAACATTATTATTATTATTTATATTGTGTTTCTATTTTTTTTTTTTTTTGGTTATATAATTTGTTTTTCCTATCCTATGTCATCTTAACTTTTTGTTAATTACATTTAAATACATAAAACATATTATTATTTATATTGTGTTTATATTTTTTTTCTTGTTATATGATTTGTTTTTCATATCCTACGTCATCTTAACTTTTTGATAATTACATTTAAATACATAAAACATATTATTATTATTATTTATATTGTGTTTCTATTTTTTTTTAGCAATACTACAGTATGTAGGCACTTCCTTGGCAGCCAAGCTATTGGTTGGATTTTGGTCCAACGAAAGTATTTCCTCAAAATCTTCTTAGCTTGCACGGTTACTGGAACAAAACGGGTATTGGAAATGATATTGAATTTTTGTCTGAGGAAGATGCTCATAGTAGATTTCAGCTCACCAAGTCAGATATATTTTATTATTTATTTATTTAATTAATTATATAATTTAAGTTTTAAGTTTTTTTTTTTTACTTTTAGTTAAACAAAACGCTTGCTTGGCGTCGTGTTTGGATGAATTTAAATGGAGTTGATCATTATGGGCATATCTTTTATCAGTTTAGCAAATATTTTAATCCGGATCATAATACGAAGATACAATACTTCTTATTCACCGTCCGCCCTTTTCAGTTCATATCATATTGTATTATGAATGCTTTGGACGAATTGGGAATAAAACCTAATGGTCGAACTTACTCCAAAAAGGCAATCACCGATGGATTGAGGCAAAAATTGGGGGTTTCACCGAAGATTAGATATAAAACAGCTGATGAGCATGAAGTTCTTTATGAATTCAGCATTTATGTCAGCATAAATGGCGGGTTCTTAGACGAGAATTACTTTGAGAAAGTGGAAAAAGAATGTAAAGGGAGAGAAGTTTGAGACATTTGTTTGGCTTTCGATTTTATTCAGATGTGGAAGCTCACGATCCGATGTTGAAATAGTAAATCTAGGAATGGTCATTAAGCCTAAACTAGTTGCTAAAAAAAAGTAAATTATGGATTAGAAATGGACGTCTGATTAAATATTTTTCCCCCTTTTAGCAGCTATCAATTTATGATCTTTTGCTGCCTCATCGTGGAATTCAAATTCTTCCTATCCTTATTATTATTATTGTTTATATTGTTAATTATACATTTAAATACATAAAACATATTATTATTATTATTATTTATATTGTGATTCTATTTTTTTTTTGTTATATGATTTGTTTTTCCTATCCTACGTCATCTTAAATTTTTGTTAATTACATTTAAATACATAAAACATATTATTATTATTATTTATATTGTGTTTCTATTTTTTTTTGTTATATGATTTGTTTTTCTTGTCCTACAACATCTTAACTTATTGTTAATTATATTTAAATACATAAAACATATTATTATTATTTATATCGTGTTTCTATTTTTTTGTTATATGATTTGTTTTTCCTATCCTACGTCATCTTAACTTTTTTTAATTACATTTAAATACATAAAACATATTATTATTTATATCGTGTTTCTTTTTTTTTTATATGATTTGTTTTTCCTGTCCTACGTCATCTTAACTTTTTGTTAATTACATTTAAATACATAAAACACATTATTGTTATTATTATTATTTATATTGTGTTTCTAGATATTTTATGTCCTACTTATCTTAACTTTTTGTTAATTACATTTAAATACATAAAACATATTATTATTATTATTATTTATATTGTGTTTTTTTTTGTCGCAATACTACAATCTAGGTTCTTCTTTGGCAGCCAAGTTATTGGTTGGCTTTTGGTCCAACGGAAGTATTTCCTCAAAATCTTAGCACACACGGTTACTGGAACAAAACGGGTACTGGAAATGATATTGAATTTTTGTGTGAGGAAGATGCTCATAGTAGATTTCACCTCACCAAGTTAGATGTATTTATTATTTTTTTATTTAATTAATTATATAATTTAAGTTTGATTTTTTTTTTCAGTTAAACAAAACGCTTGCTTGGCGTCGTGTTTGGGTGAATTTGAAAGGAAGTGATCATTATGGGCATATCTTTTATCAGTTTAGGAAATATTTCAATCCGAATCATAATACGAATATACAATACTTCCGATTCACCTTCCGCTCTTTTCACTTCATATCATATCGTATTATGAATGCTTTGGATGAATTGAGAATAAAACCCGATGGCCGAACGTACTCCAAAAAGGCAATCACCGATGGATTGGATTGAGGAAAAAATTGGGATTCACCGAAGATTACATACAAAACAGTTGATGAGCATGAAGTTTATGAATTCAGCATTTATGTCGGCATAAATGGCGGATTCTTAGACGTGAATTACTTTGAGAAAGTGGAAAAATATGTAAGGGGAGAGGAGTCTAAGACATTTGTTTGGCCTTCGATTTTATTCAGATGTGGAAGCTCACGATTTGATGTAGAAATAGTATATCTAGGAATGGTTCCTAAGCCTAAGCTAGTTGCTAAAAAAAGTAAACTATCGATTAGAAATGAATGTCTGATTAAATATTTTTCCTCCTTTTAGTAGCTTTCAATTTATGATCTCTTGTTGTATGATGTTACATTGCTCTATATTGTCTATTTATGAGAGAATTGTCTCATCTTTGAATTCAATTACTTCCTATCCTTGTTATTATTATTGTTTATATTATTAATTACATTTAAATATATAAAACCTATTATTATTATTATTTATATTGTGTTTATATTTTTTTTTGTTATATGATTTGCTTTTCCTATCCTACATCATCATAACTTTTTGTTAATTACATTTAAATACATAAAACATATTATTATTTATATCGTGTTTCTATTTTTTTTTTTTTTTTATATGATTTGTTTTTTCAGTCTACGACATCTTAACTTTTTTTAAATTACATTTAAATATATAAAACATATTATTATTATTTATATCGTGTTTCTATTTTTTTTTGTTAAATGATTTGTTTTTCCTGTCCTACGTCATCTTAACTTTTTGTTAATTACATTTAAATACATAAAACATATTATTATTTATATTATGTTTCTATGTTTTTGTTTTTTGTTATATGATTTGTTTTTTTCGTCCTACGACATCTTAACTTTTTGTTAATTAAATTTAAATACATAAAACATATTATTATTTATAATGTGTTCCTATTTTATTTTTTTGTTATATGATTTGTTTTTCCTGTCCTACATCATCTTAAATTTTTGTTAATTACATTTAAATACATAAAACATATTATTATTATTTATATTGTGTTTTTTTTTCGTCAATACTACAAGATCTAGGTACTTCTTTGGATGCTAAGCTATTGGTTGGTTTTTGGTCCAACAGAAGTATTTCTTCAAAATCTTAGCATACACGGTTACTGGAACAAAACAGGTACTGAAAATGATATTGAATTTTTGTTTGAGGAAGATGCTCATAGTAGATTTCAGCTCACGAAGTCAGATGTATTTTATTATTTATTTATTTAATTAATTATATAATTTAAGTTTTAATTTTATTTTTTTTGGTTTCAGTTAAATAAAACGCTTGTTTGATGTCGTGTTTGGGTGAATTTGAAGGGAGTTGATCATTATGGGCATATCTTTTATCAGTTTTGGAAACATTTCAATCCGGGTCATAATACGAAGATACAATACTTTTGATTCACCGTCCGCTCTTTTCAGTTCATATCATATCTTATTATGAATGCTTTGGATGAACTGGGAATAAAACTCGATGGTCGAACGTACTCCAAAAAGGCAATCTCCGATGGATTGAGGCAAAAATTGGGGTTTCACCGAAGATTAGATATAAAACAGTTGATGAGCATGAAGTTCTTTATGAATTCAGCATTTATGTCGGCATAAATGTTGGATTCTTAGATGTGAATTACTTTGAGAAAGTGGAAAATGATGTAAAGGGATAGGAGTCCGAGACATTTGTTTGGCCTTCGATTTTATTCAGATGTAGAAGCTCACGATCCGATGTTGAAATATTAAATGTAGGAATGGTCCCCAGCCTAACTAGTTGCTAAAAAAAAGTAAGATGTGGATTAGAAATGGATGTCTGATTTAATATTTTTTCCCTCTTTTAGCAGCTATCAATTTATGATCTCTTGTTGTATGATGTTACATTGCTGTATATTGTCTGTTTATGGGAGAATTGTCTCATCTTTGAATTCAATTTCTACCTATCCTTATTATTATTGTTGTTAATTACATTTAACTATATAAAACCTATTATTATTATCATTATTATTATTATTATTATTATTATTATTTATATTGTGTTTATATTTTTTTTTTGTGATATGATTTGCTTTTCCTATCCTACATCATCTTAAATTTTTGTTAATTACATTTAAATACATAAAATATATTATTTTTATTTTTATTTATATTGTGTTTCTATTTTTTTTGTTATATGATTTGTTTTTCCTGTCCTACAACATCTTAACTTATTGTTAATTATATTTAAATACATAAAACATATTATTATTATTATTATTTTTATCGTGTTTCTAATTTTCTTTTTTTTGTTATATGATTTGTTTTTCCGATCCTCTGTCATCTTAACTTTTTTTAATTACATTTAAATATATAAAACATGTTGTTATTATTATTATTATTATTATTATTTATATTGTGTTTCTATTTTTTTTGTTATATGATTTGTTTTTCCTGTCCTACGTCATCTAAACTTTTTGTTAATTACATTTAAATACATAAAACATATTATTATTTATATCGTGTTTCTATTTTTTGTTTTTTTGTTATATGATTTGTTTTTCCTGTCCTATGTCATCTAAACTTTTTGTTAATTACATTTAAATACATAAAACATATTATTATTTATATCGTGTTTCTATTTTTTGTTTTTTTGTTATATGATTTGTTTTTCCGGTCCTAAGTTATCTTAACTTTTTGTTAATTACATTTAAATACATAAAACATATTATTATTTATAATGTGTTTCTATTTTAATTTTTTGTTATATGATTTGTTTTTCCTGTCCTACATCATCTTAACTTTTTGTTAATTACATTTAAGTACATAAAACATATTATTATTATTATTTATATTGTGTTTCTTTTTTTTTTTGTCGCAATACTACAGTATTTAGGTACTTCTTTGGCAACCAAGCTATTGGTTGGATTTTGGTCCAACAAAAGTATTTCTTCAAAATTTTAGCATGCACGGTTACTAGAACAAAACGGGTATAGGAAATGATATTGAATTTTTGTTTGAGGAAGATCCTCATAGTAGATTTCACCTCACCAAGTTAGATGTATTTATTATTTATTTAATTAATTAATTATATATTATATATTTTAATTTTTATTATTTTTTGGTTTCAATCAAACAAAATGTTTGCTTGGTGTCGTGTTTGGGTGAATTTGAAGGAAGTTGATCATTATGGGCATATTTTTTATCAGTTTAGGAAATATTTTAATTGGGATCATAATATGAAGAAACAATACTTCTGATTCACCGTCCACTCTATTCAGTTCATATCATATTGTGTTATGAATGCTTTGGACGAATTGGGAATAAAACCCGATGGCCGAACATTCTCCAAAAGGGCAATCTCCGATGGATTGAGGAAAAAATTGGGGTTTTTACCGAAGATTACATATTATTATTATTATTTATATTGTGTTTCTATTTTTTTTTTGTTATATGATTTGTTTTTCCTATCCTACAACATTTTAACTTATTGTTAATTATATTTAAATACATAAAACATATTATTATTATTATTATTATTTATATCGTGTTTTTTTCTTGTTATATGATTTTTTTTTCCTATCATACGTCAACTTAATTTTTTTTAATTAAATTTAAATACATAAAACATATTATTATTATTTATATCGTGTTTCTATTTTTTTTTTTGTTATATAATTTGTTTTTTCTGTCCTACTTATCTTAACTTTTTGTTAATTACATTTAAATACATAAAACATATTATTATTATTATTATTATTTATATCATGTTTCTATTTTATTTTATTTTGTTATTTATGTCGTGTTTTTTTTGTTATATGATTTGTTTTTCGTGTCATACGTCATCTTAAGTTTTTTTTAATTACATGTAAATATGTAAAACATATTATTATTATTATTTATATCGTATTTCTATTTTTTTTATATGATTTGTTTTTCCTGTCCTACGTCATCTTAACTTTTTGTTAATTACATTTAAATACATAAAACTTATTATTATTATTATTATTATTATTATTATTATTATTATTTATATTGTGTTTCTATTTATTTTTTGTTATATGATTTGTTTTCCCTATTCTACAACATCTTATCCTTTTGTTAATTACATTTAAATACATAAAACATATTATTATTATTATTATTTATATTGTGTTTCTATTTTTATTTTTTTGTAGCAATACTACAATATGTAGGTACTTCCTTGGAAGCCAAGCTATTGGTTGGCTTTTAGTCCAACGGAAGTATTTCTTCAAAATCTTCTTAGCTTGCACGGTTACTGGAACAAAACGGGTATTGGAAAATATATTGAATTTTTGTCTAAGGAAGATGCTCATAGTAGATTTCAGCTCACCAAGTCAGATGTATTTTATTATTTATTTATTTAATTATATAATTTAATTTTTAATTTTTATTATTTTTTTGTTTCAGTTAATCAAAACACTTGCTTGGAGTCGTGTTTGGGTGAATTTGAAGGGAGTTGATCATTATGGGCATATTTTTTATCAGTTTAGCAAACATTTCAATCCGGATCATAATACGGAGATACAATACTTTCGATTCACCGTTCGCTCTTTTCAGTTCATATCATATCATATTATGAATGACTAATTGGGAAAAAAACTCGATGGCCGAACGTACTCCAAAAAGGTAATCATCGATGGATTGAGGCAAAAATTGGGATTTTCACCGAAGATTACATATAAAACAGCTGATGAGCACGAAGTTCTTTATGAATTCAGTATTTATGTCGTCATAAATGACAATTCTTAGACGTGAAGTACTTTGAGAAAGTGAAAAAGGATGTAAAGGGAGAAGAGTCTGAGACATTTGTTTGGCCTTCGATTTTACTCAAATGTGGAAGCTCACAATCCGATATTGAAATAGTATATCTAGTAATGGTCCATAAGCCTAAACTAGTTGTTAAAAATAGTAAGCTATGGATTATAAATTGATGTCTGATTAAATATTTTTCCCCCCTTTTAGCATCTATCAATTTATGATCTCTTGTTGTATGATGCCACTTTGCTCTATATTGTCTGTTTATGGGAGAATTGCCTCATTTTTTAATTTAATTCCTTCCTATCATTATTATTATTTATATTGTTAATTACATTTAAATACATAAAACATATTATTATTATTATTATTATTATTATTATTATTATTATTATTATTATTATTATTATTATTATTATTATTATTATTATTATTATTATTATTATTGTGTTTCTATTTTTTTTTGTTATATGATTTGTTTTTCCTATCTTACGTCATCTTAATTACATTTTAATACATAAAACATATTATTATTATTATTATTATTTATATTGTGTTTCTATTTTTATTTTCTTGTTATATGATTTATTTTTCCTATCCTACGTCACCTTAGTTTTTTTGTTAATTACATTTAAATACATAAAGCACATATTATTATTATTATTATTATTTATATCGTGTTTCTATTTTTTTTTGTTATATGATTTGTTTTTGTTGTCCTACGTCATTTAACTTTTTGTTTATTACATTGAAATACATAAAACATATTATTATTATTTATATTGTGTTTCTATTTTATTTTTGTTATATGATTTATTTTTCCTATCCTACGTCATCTTAACTTTTTTTAAATTACATTTAAATACATAAAACATATTATTATTTATATCATGTTTCTATTTTTTTTTTATATGATTTGCTTTTCCTATCCTACTTCATCTTAACTTTTTGTTAATTACATTAAAATACATCAAACATATTATTATTATTTATATCGTGTTTCTATTTTTTTATTTTTTTTATATGATTTGTTTTTCATGTCCTACATCATCTTAATATTTTGTTAATTACATTTAAATTCATAAAACATATTATTATTATTTATAATAAGTTTCTTTTTTTTTGTTATATGATTCTTTTTTTGTCCTAAGTTATCTTAACTTTTTGTTAATTACATTTAAATACATAAAACATATTATTATTATTATTATTATTATTATTTCTATTGTGTTTCTATTTTTTTTTTTAGCAATACTAGAGTATGAAGATACTCCTTTGACAGCCAAGCTATGGTTGGTTGTTGGTCCAACGGAAGTATTTTCTCAAAATCTTAGCTTGCACGGTTATTGGAACAAAACGGACTAGAAAAGATATTGAATTTTTGTTTGAGGAAAATGCTCATAGTATATTTCAGCTCACCAAATCAGATGTATTTTATTATTTATTTATTGAATTAATTATATAATTTAAGTTTTAATTTTTTTTTTCAGTTAAACAAAACGCTTGCTTGGCGTCGTGTTTGGGTGAATTTGAAGAGAGTTGATCATTATGGGCATATTTTTTATCAGTTTAGCAAACATTTCAATCTGAATCATAATACGGAGATACAATACCTCTGATTCACCGTCTGCTCTTTTCAGTTCATATCATATCACATTATGAATGCTTTGGACAAATTGGGAATAAAACCACGAAGGCCGTACATACTCCAAAAAGGCAATCACTGATGGATTGAGGTAAAAAATGGGGTTTTCACCGAAGATTACATAAAAAATAGTTGATGAGCAGGAAGTTTTTTTATGAATTTATGAATTTCATTTGCATAACATTTTCATTACATCTAATATTCATCTTCATTCATATAGAAAAACTAAGGCATGAACCTTTGTTTAGATTCATTTCATATAGCATGACATAGTTTTTGAATTATAACTGCATATCATCATTAAAAAATGATTCTCATAACTTTATTCATCATGTCAAAGTTAAAAAAAAATCAAAACCAAAAAAGAAAAAAATAGAGTCATTTTAATGTTTCACTTATGCATTTCATTTGTATGACATAGATCTTGTATTATAGTTGCATATCATCATTTAAAAAAATTGATCCTCATATTTTTATTCATTGTGTGAAGTAAAAAAATCTAAAAAAAAAAGAGTCATCATTTTTTCAATAATGCATTTCATATACATGCTAGCTTATTTAATCTTATATGCATTTCACATAGGAAAGATAGGAAATAACCATCTTTAGATTAATCTCATGAATCATAGCATAAATCATGTATTACATCCTACATATCATCATTTAGAATAAAAATAGGGTCAGGGTCTTTCACATAGACATCATTTTTCATACATGCTAGTGTTACTTCATTTAGTATCATTCACAAGAGCTTTAGTTCAGATTTGCATGAAACAAGTTTTATGAGGTTAAGTCATTTAAATTTTTAAAAAGTCACCATGTAAAACCATGTAAAATAGTATTTACACCTACGTGTGCATCCATTAGCATTTTTCACACATCATTCATGTGAAGTCATTTAGATAGTCACATATGTAAAGTTTAGGTTAAACCACTTTAGGTAAGCATATCATGCATTTTAAATTAAAAAAATCCACAAAATAATCTTCACATTTGCATGTGCATCTGCAAACATTTTTCATGCATTTCATTTAATTATCTTACTATCGTGAAAATCATTTGAATGGTTAAATAGTTAAATTTTGAGTCAAGCACAAAAGTTTAGGTGAGCATGTCATGTTTAAAAAAATAATGTAAAGTCTGTAATTTGCATATACATTCACTAGCATTTTCATGCATTTCATCATTATCAATCATTTAGGTGATCGAATAGGTATAAAGATTGGATGAAGCACCAAATTTTAGGTAAGTTTATCGTACATTTTTTTTACATCATCGATTTTTTGACTAATTTATCTGGCATTTATGCACTCTTAAAAAAATGGATCAAAATAAAGAGTAAATAAGGTGAATCATGAATAAAATAAAATGCCCAAAAAGGAAGGAAAATACAAGCTTCATCAAGGAAAATTATCGATTAAAAATAATTCAGAAGGAGACCTTTGATTTAACCAATGACCTAATTATCTTCCATCAATAAATCTGAGTATCAAAGCCAATTTCCTCAGCCAAACCTTGAACTCATGTGCTATTTTAGAGAACTTTGAGAGTAATATTTGGTGTTTAATCTTGAATTGCGTCTGAGTTTTCTAAGCTTTAATTTCATATAAAAAAGAGAAAAAAAGAGATTATTAACTTTATATTGTTTTGACTTTCTCAAAGTTTAAGAGAATTCAGTTCCAATGAAATAATGATTCTTATTGGCCAATGATAGAACCATTAGAAATTTCCAGTTTTTGAAAATTGCAAAATATTTGTGTGTGTTCTCTAATTTGGCTTAAAACTTGTTTCATCTTGTTTATACTTCTTTTACACCTTACTCGTGCACACAGTCCAACTTGTGTTGTTATTCAGAGTTTTAGAATCGTTTATGTGAGTGTGGGGTTCAAAACTCTTCAATTTTCTAAAAAGTTGTCTAAAACAAGAGTAGGGTAATGTTCCACTTAGGAGTTGAATGCTTTGTTTTATTTGAGGGAGATCGGGTGGAGCTTTTGAGTTAAAAAAAATGAAAAAGTGAGCCATAAAACCTACGTCCATTACGATCTGCTAAGACCGCCTTCGGGTAAAGGTCTCGGTAATGGATGTAGAAAAAAAAAAGAGAATTGAGACAGAAAGAGCTACAATCATTGTGATCAGATAGGGCCACCTTTGAGTAATCTGAGCTTGCCTATCATAAAATAGTCAAGGGATGAACTACCATGGGTATGGTACCCCTGCAATGGATGTGTGAAAGCTACTGTTAAAAAAAATAATGATAAAAAAAAAAGAAAAAAGAAAAAATTTGAGTAAATCCTCATGATCCTAGTGTATTATTACTTAGCTCGAGTGGAGGGTAATTTAATGGAAAATTCAAGAGTTATTAAAGGCCAAGTGAATTTTCATCTTGCATAAACATATCTGATTTGAAAAATAACAAAATAAGAAGGACTACTCACACACACACACACACACACACACACTGTAGAGAACCTTAAATGGGATGAAACCTGTTTTATAGTTAAATTGGTTAACATTGCATGATATTTTGCATTTTTTTAAACTTTAAAATTTTTATGATGAGGCTTGGGTTGTTTATTTCAAATATTGGACTAACAAATAGAAGCAAGAATTATCATCATAACAGAGAATTGTTGAAAAAACTTGGGCAAAGCAAAAAGATAAAGGTTAGAGTTTGTCGTGTCCTACTCTTGGAATGTAATGATCAACATGTTTTATTGGGATAAGGCCAAATCAACACTGGGGCAATCTTGATTGAATTGACATTTTTCATACACTGAAATACATATTTCTAAAATTTCATGATTTTGGATAATTTTACTAAGCTAATCATCATTTTTAGATAATGGTCTTTCAAAGATTAGGTCAGTAAAACATTCAAGTTGATTTACTCTTGATAATTATCTAAGCCAGCACATGAGTATCTTACCAAATAATCCTAATCTTTCAAGCCAAATGACATACCAAAGAATCCTTTATAGGTCATTCCAGATACTTTTCCAAATCTTCCCAAATGACACTCAAATGTATTGCTACTTTCAAAAGCCATTCAAATACCTAATCAAACTTCTTCCATAGGCTAGTCTAGATACCTTACCAAGGATTCTCAAGTGCTTTACCAAACCTCTCAAAAGCCAATTTAGGTGCCTTTTCAAACATTTCCCAAAAGGCAGTCCAAATCCATTAGAATGTCTATCCAAGTGCCTTGTTTAAAATGACGTTCTAAATGCCTTACTCAAATTTCTGAATAAGTCAATCCAATTGCTTTGTCAGATATTCCCAAAGGCCAATCCTGGAGTCTTGGAAAAACTCTCAAAAACCCATCCAAGTGTTTTGTCAAGCTTATATTGAGATCTTCTTATTGAATGTCAAATACTCATGATTTCTCCTAGATGGAAACTCTTGCAAAAAAAAAGGATATTTTCTTTTCTTCATTGGTTAATCTTTATTCACTCATGATCTTGATCCAAAATTTTAAAAAAAAACAGAGGTAGATATATGAGTCGCTCAACTGTGAGAAATTGAAATTGTCAAATAAAAGAAACATCAAGCACATGCATATATAAATCTCATGCATTTTCAATCATACATTTTAGTGATGTTGCATTGTTTCCAACTTGTAATCAACGTTAAGTGTCTCATTGACAATTGATTGTAGTTGAAAAATCATGCAAAGATAAATTCACATGCATATAGTGAGATTTCTTGCACATTATTTAATCATGGATATTTTCTCTCATACATGATTATGTGTTTCTACACATATCACATCATTGACATCATAATAAATGCATACTCATGTCTATTTCGAGGGAGATCATTCCATCATCATCATCTCAAACTGTGCATTCATCTCATTTTGTAATAAGACATTTCTCATAGGTCATTCATAACCTTATATGTAAAAAAATCATATATGCATCTCATGCATTTCTTCATAACAGGGCATTTTGAATAGGTTACTCATCATATCATTTGTTAAAAAAAATCATATATGCATCTCATGTGCATGCATTTTCTTATAGGTCACTTTTCATGCCATTTGCAAGAAGAAAAATATATATACATACATTTTCTCAATAATGAGATAGATCCATAGGTCATTTCTCATGTCATTTGTAAAAAAAAATCATTCATCCATCTCATGCATTTCTCACTAATAAGGCAAATCACAAGTCATAGGTTTACCTCGTTTGTAAGATAAAGAAACATAACATCATATCATGCATTCCTTGTATTTTCTAAATAATGAGATAGATATCATAGGTCATTAACATGACATTATAAAAAAAAAAAACTGCATTTCATGCATACATCACTTGCTTTGTCACTTTCGTATGACATGCATCTCATGCATAAAACCACATTGGTCATCATTTTTCATGTCATTTAAAAAAAGGTTGCGATAAATGCATCTCAAGCAGACTTCAAGGTCATTTGTCTTATCATTTCCAAAAAAAATCCATGAAAATTACACATGCATCTTCTTCATTTCTCAATAATGGGTCATTTGCATGACAAACATAAGTTACATGACGCATGCATAATCTAAAAGAAAGGTCAACTCATGAACTTCTTATTCCAGAGCATGAATTATCTTTTATGATTATGAAAAATATTGCAGTTTTAAAGAACATGAGTTTTTATTCATCACATGTGTATGCATCGCCATATGGTCTGTCAGATATTACATTCTGCACAATCATTTTTCATTATCACGAGCATGATTAGTCTGATTCTATAAAATCATGATTTGAGTGATATTCGCATAAGTTAAACTGATATGCATCTTGCAACACTGAAGTAAAATCTTATATGACAATTTGTGAATGTTTTTGCACTTGTTAATGGTGTATCAGATATTGCATTATGCAAGCATGATTAGCCTGGTTCTTTAAGAGCATAATTTGAATGATATTCGCATCTAAAGCCAAATTGATATGCATTTTGCAACACTGGGCAAAATCTAGAGTAAAATTTAAGTGGTGAAAGTAAGGGAAGGGGTAAAGAAATGAGTAAATGAGAAGAGTTTAAAGTTTGTGGGAAAAGTGAAATATGTGTTTGTCCCACATTGCAAAGAACTCATTTCTTCCAACACCATATATATCAGTTGCTTGGATAATGGGTTGGGCCCTTAAAGGTACCAAAGATTTTGCGAGGACCGAGCGCGCACCTAATGGGCCTCAGTCTACTCGCAAGCGTGCCGTCGCCCGCCCGTCTCGTCTCAACCTGGCCCGACCCGGTTTGGTTTCTTTGATAGCAACGGTCGTTGTTAATGCACCAGTTTATTACAGATAAACGTTTCAGGCGACGACGAGCGGTTTCCAACGAGTCTTTATTTTTTCGTTGGCGTTTTTAGCCGTTTTCGGCATCGGTTTCAGATTTTCCATAATTCTAAAATTAATTTATGAATTAATTATGGAATGGAGAGTTACAGAATTAGTTCTCTATAAATAGAAAACCATTCTGCCTCTTTTCTTCATCTATCAGAAATACATTTTCTCTTCCATTCTTGCTTCCTGTTTTCTTTTTCTGAGTCTTGTTGGAGAGTACGTTCTTACGAGTTCAGCCAGGGTGAACGATTCATGTTGTTGTTCGTTCATCACGTAGTCTTATCCTGCGAGACATCGCCACTGATTGCAAGCAACTGGGTGCAGGCGACTATCGTCTTAAGGACAGTACAACTGTGCGATTCGACGTTCTTCAGGAAGTTTCGTCAGTTTATTTCTTATTTTACTAATCTGTTTATCTATTGGTGTAATCAGTACTGAGTTTATATAAGTATTGTTCTTCTTCATCTCTTTCTGTGTACTCCATTTCCAACACTCTATAACATCAAAAGTTTCAATTAGTTAAAAGGATCACTTTATAATTATTTTTATTTGTAAAGACCCGAAATTTTCTCAAAACTTTAAATCAGAATTAAACAGCGGAAGACTTGTTTTAACGGAAAATCGGCATGGTGCCGTTTGTATTTTGAACAAACCAAAACCTGGATACATCGTTCACAAGCAGAATAAAACGATAAAACAGATAAATCCTGGAAATGCGCATTTCCGACATAGTTTTTAAATTCAAGGGAAAACAACTAAAACCATAAATCAGTCAAGTGCTCTCTCGAGCTCCAAAATACCCAATAAGACAGTTAAAATAATAAAAGTTCAGAGTGTTTAAAGATTGTGCATTCTCAGAATGCACATGTCAATCCAGTCCCAGTCCAAGTCACCATCCCGCGATCACGCGGCACCACCACCTCTAGCACGACCTCTACCACGGGACGTACCTGAAAAAGATTTAAAGTGTAACAACATTAGCATAAAATGCTAGTGAGAGTAAAATGGAGTCATGCAACCCTATGGATGAATTCCACATCGGAAATTGTGTCCAACACCCTAACATGCTCTTTACTACCCATTCAATACTCCCAGACAACTTAACCACCCACATGTTATTCAATCTCGGAGTTACATTCCATAAGTTACCGAAAGAAAACAATTAAACCACTAATCAACATCCGCAATCCATGTATCACCACTAATGTTCTCGACCAAGAAGCATTAGCAAAAATAAATACCCATTTTATTATAACATCGCAACCTCGTTCATTGACAACCCGGCCTATTTCATCCAAGGTCCCCAATATTCCACAACCACATTAGTATTGACAACCTGGCCTGTTTCATCCAAGGTCCCCAATTTCCATAACCACATCAGTGTTGACAACCCGACCTATTTCATCCAAGGTCCCCAATTTCCATAATTGCATAGTTCAAAGTAAGATATGTGCATAATAAACCAATAATCAAAAATGAATTTAAAGTACATGGGTAAGAAGCGATAATTCATGCCATTGACCGTTTCATAATAGAAAAGTAATTACGATGAGCATAAGAAACTTTAAAAGAAACGAGAAGCATTGTCTCACTAACCATACACCAAACTCTTAATTTTTCTCCATATCTCAATTTCAAAGTCTTAGTTAGGCTTAACATTCTCAAAACCAAACCCGAAAACCCACACTCATCTTGAAACCTCTAATTACGATAATAAACTTCACTTTACATATCCAATTTTATATCTTAACTCCAAAATACAATAAAACCAAAGTAATAATCACAACACTCACTTCCGATAATCATCAAAGCAACCAAAATTCTCATAAGAATTCGATTTCACAAACCCTCTTAAACTCAATTAACAACTCGTCATGCAATTCATACATAAAACCACATAAAACCACTTTAAACTCACCTTTGAAGCTTATGGAAGTAGCTAAAATCGGGAACCGGTCTCTATTAAAATAAAATTCACACCCCTAGAGTTGCTCGGAACCTGGAAAATCATTAATTATGACTTATTAGCGAGAGAACCGGATCAAAATAGCCAAAACCGAGCCCAATTTACAAATAGTTCAACTGAACCAAACTAAACCGGTTCAATTGAACCGACCAGCCGGTTCAGTTGAACCGTGTCTTCCTCAAAAGAGAACCCACGCTCACGGCAGCCATTAAAACGAAGGGAGAAGAAGCTGCTCACCGTGGGGGAAGATTCCAGCGTGGTTCGGGGCTTCTGGAAGTGAGAAGAAGGTTCGTATATCGTTGTTGAATGCCGAGCACCTCAAAATCGAATCTCCGTCCAACGAATCTTCTAGAAACCGTGAGCTCGTGACCGTCTTCCGGTGACCTTCAAATCTGTCCCGAGGTGGTTTGGGTGAGCATGGTTAGTCTTAAACTTCTTAAAATTACCCTTAAACACAAAATGTGAAGCTCACCATGATTGTTACAGAACCCGAACGTTCCCTAACAACTCCGAAGCTTCAAGGCGTTCACGGTGGCGCTGGCTTGTTGACGGCGGTGATGAAGAAGACAAGGGCGAGACGTGGCTCACGGTGGCGCTGCTCACGGTGAGGGAGAGACCGAGTGAGAGGGGGTTGGGGTGGCTAACTCAAGGAGTCACGAAGGAGGTGATGAATTTTTTTTAAAAAAAAGAAACCCATGGAGGCGGCGGCTGCGTTTTGACGAGGGAGGGAGAAGAGAAATAAGGAAGTGAAAATATATACATCTCCTCAAATTTAGGTATTGACCAATGATAGAAAACCCTAAAATGTGGGGAAAAGACAAAAGGAAAAGGGGTCCCACACTCCACTACTCTTAAATTAACTAACTATCACCATTTAATAACATAACCAATTTAATTAACTTAATTAATCTCATTTAACTAATTACTTAATAAATAAATAAATAAATAAAAGAAATAAAATAAAAAAAAAAAAAATAATAATAAAACGGAACGTTACATTATTTGTAACAAAATTACAAAATAAGAACATTTTCATTTGCTTTTAAGATTTCTTGACCCTATGATGATGTCATTTTCCTTTGAAAAGACAAATGAGCCCCTTCTTTATCTTATGAAATCTATTGAATAAACAAATATCAATTCTTTTCTAGTTTTTATCTTTTCAAAAACCTCTACCCTCTCCTTAACTTCAGTCTTCAAGTGATTATTCTAATCTCTACAAACTTTCAAATCTTGCTATAAATATAATACATTTTTTCGTTTAGTTTTAAATATATTGATATTTACAAATTCGAGCTATATTTAAGCGGATTTTTAAAGAAAAATCCTGATTTTGGATCGAGATTGAACTTAGCTTTAAATATGAACTGAGATAGAACCGAGATTTGAATATGGACTGAAATTTCAATTAACAAAAATAAATTTATCTTGTTTATAATGTATTCCGGTAATAAATTAATTTTTTTTTAATGGTTTAAAATTTACCTGAACTTTAAAATCAATAATCAATTATTATAACAACTAATATAACATTTTAAAATCGGTGTATTCAATTACTGTTTTTTCACAGTGGTGTTATTAAAAAACAATACTCCAAGGAAACATCACAAATACATTCTCAAGTCTCCTTTGAATGCTAATATTTTTTTCAAATTAAAAACATTGCCAAGTTGCATGATTCTTGTGGAAGTGGGTAATCACTTCACAAGGAATGAAATTTACTCACATTCTCAAGGCCCTCATGGAAACATCAAGTCTTCAAACATTCTCCTCAACAGCTCTTATGAAGCCTGTGTATCCGATTTTGGCCTTGCTCAGCTTGCAACCTCTTCCTCACCTCCAAGCCGAGTTGCTGGATATCGTGCCCCAGAGGTCACCGATTCTCGAAAAGTAGCACAGAAAGGAGATATCTACAGCTTCGGAGTGTTGCTATTGGAGCTTCTAACCGGGAAATCTCCAACTAACTCAATTTTGAACAAAGAAGGCGTAGACCTTCCCAGATGGGTCCTATTAATAATGTGGACATCCATCTCAAAACTAATTGGTAATGAGAGCAGTCGCCCTTAGACTATATAAATGTTGTTAGGTCCTTTCATCTTTCCGATGTGGGATCCTTAACAGGTCCAGTCAGTGGTTCAAGAGGAATGGACAGCTGAAGTGTTTGATGAAGAACTTCTCAGATACCAGAATGTTGAGGAGGAAATGGTTCAACTTTTTGAACTTAATCTGCAGTGTACCACTCCATATCCCGATAACCGACCACCAATCGCCGAGGTTACCCGACGAATCAAAGAAATCTGTCACTCCACATCACGCAGACAGACGGAGACATTTGAAACTGCTTCTAGTGATGTGAATATTGGCAGTTCCACACAATTTCATTCAGCAAACTCAGCTGATCCACATCCTGCAGTATAGGAATTGAAGTAAGATCAAACACATTTTGCTTCTTTTCTTTTTCAAACTCAATTTAAAGTTCTTTGTCTTGATTTTTAGTATTATTATTCTTGGATTTATTTTCCTACTCAATTAGTGTGTATTTCATTACACCTTCTATTTCGCATACCATACATTTTTTTTTCTTATATAGTTGTTATATTTGAATTTTTACCCCCCAAAAACTTTGTAAAACTGTCCCTCTATTGTATTTTGTGGGAAATGTTACCTACATTTAATTTGTTGTGTGAAATGTGAATAACAGTTTTGATTATTTACCTCTTTAATGTGTCAATGAAGCTATGTATAATAGTAAATTTTCATTTATTAATGGGCTGATTTCTTAAGCTGACAGTTTTTCATTTATCAGTTTCGTTTTTTTATGGGAGAATTCAAACTCAGAATGAGTTTTTTTTTTTTTTTTTTTTTGAATCAGTTAAGAAAGTTTGTCATTCAACACTTCATTAAACGATGTGTGGTTATTTAACTTGGATATTATTATATACAAGTTTCCCGATGTTAATGTTGAGATATAATATATAATTAAATTTACCTTGAACCATAGGCTTAAACTTTTGGTTCAATTGGTGATTTAACATATTCAATATGATATCAGAGCAGGAGGTCCCAAGTTCGACTGTCCGTTGTGTCATTTGCTCTTATTTCTCCCCATTTAAATTCCACATGTTTGGGTCATGAGATTAGTCGAGTTTCATACAAACTGACCTGAATATATGTGTTTTTGATAAATGAAATTGAAGTTAAAATAGAAATTCGTGAAATTATTCTAATTTTAACAGTTTCCCTATCTACCTTTCTCTCTTCCTCCGTTGTGAAAAGTTCGTTAAATAATACAATAAAGTAGATCCAACTTTGACTCGAGTCTTAGATTGCTTATGTCTCGACTATTTATGTGATTAGTAATTTTTGCTATTAGAAAATTTATCTATTTACCACTCCACAATTAAACGAATCAATCAAAATTATGTAGACCCGTTTGACAACATTTTTTTAATTAAAATATAGCATAATTAGTTTGTTAGAAGCGGGTTAAAATAATTAAACTATTATGTTGCTTCCATTACAATTTTGAAAAGTATGTTGAAACTGAGTTGTTTGGGTTAGTTATCGTATGAATAAGTGTTAATGGCTAATGGGGGTCTCTTGCCTTTCAATTTTATGCCAAATCCAAGCATTCTTTTATACGTTAGCTGAAATATCTTTTTCCTTTGTAGCCAGGAATCATGCTAAAATGATGAAATTCTTTCGTTTTCTTTGTTATATAATAAATTATGATTAAAGTTACATAGCATTTTTAGTAATTTTAAAAGAGAATTTTGAATTTTGACTTAAATAGTGAATAATTTTGAAATAATCAATGATTTATGATATCTTGAGATTGGGCCTCGTAAGCCTTATGCTTTTCCAATGGACTTACCCAATATTTGGATAATGGTTTTTTTGAGGTCCAAATAAAGAAAATGGTAAATTAATCTATTAAATTGTAGGAAATGGCTGAATTGATATTAAATAAAATACTTTGATTAATATTATGTATAGTATAGTTGAAAATTAAGTATTAACTTTAAAAAAAAATTACCTATTTCAAATTCTTAATATACATGGAAAATACTCACTAGCCATGAAAATTGTCTGAAACTTACTCATTATTTTTTTATACATATATATTTTAAATATTTATTCCAAAAACAAAATCAAAATATTTATATTTTGATGAATTTGATCCGCTTCTGGAGGATTATTTTTCATTGTCGAGGTTTGAATCGATGAAATTTAAGTATTGATGGAATTATTGATTATAATTAACTCTTTCTTTACATGCCATCTTCTAGGAAAATACAATTGAAAGCAATCAACATTCAGAGTGAAAAATGATGGGAAAAAATTAAATTTATTTCTGATATTCCACCAAAAATTTCTCCATACATTATAAAAATATAACTTTCTTTGTAAACTTTTTTAAAATAGCACAAAAATTTATACTGATTGAAATCATAAACATTGTAGTTTCTTTAAAATATTAACAACAGTTTTTTTACAAGTATTACATTCATGTCCTCTTATTTAACCATAAATTATGTATTAAATTAATAATTATAGGTTATTTTTAATGATCTAATAGCTTTCTCAAAATACGATTCATGGATAAATATATACTAAAGTGAATTTTAAATATCATTTTCAAAGAAAATAAAATATTATATAATAAATTATAAGTATTATCAAGATATTTAGCAGATTTGTTTATAGGATTAATTTAGTATAAAATAAATAAATATTTAATATTTTTTATCAATTTTAATTTATTTATTTTTACGCATGACTGATAAAATAAATAAATTATCATCATTAATATAATATTAAAAAAAAAAACCCTTTAATTACACTTTAGTGGACCTTTTGCATTCTAACTTTTCTTTTATGATTTTTTTGGCATTCTTACTAATGAAGTGCGTGCATGTCTAGATTTAATAAATGGTTTCAATTGTCTGTGGTTTAAAAAGCTCTTCCGCTCCAATTTTTTTCTTTCTATATTATACTATATTAAAAAGTGACTTGAAAGGAAAAACTTTTCCCTTATAATTCATTTTATTTTCTATAATACCATCACTCATAATTAATAACCATTTTCTTACTTTTATTTTTATCATTTCTTATTTTATAGAAAAAGTTGTAGTCATTGGGATTTTTTTCATAATATTTAACGAAATTTTGTAAAAATTATATTTATCAAATTAATTTATAATAAATATTTAGAAACAAATTCATAAATGATTTCTTGTAGACTTTTTAGATATTTTTTAATAATTTTATTTCTTTAAAAAAATTAACATTTTCATGATTTTAAACAAATTATTCAATTTTATTTTATTAAAGGACCAACATATATGTTCAAAACTTTTTGAATCTATGCTATACTAAAAAGTGGCTTGGATGGATTTTTTTTTTTCATTTTTACCCTTACTAATTCACTTTAATATCTAAATTAACCATTCTTATGTAAATTATTTATTATTAAAATCACTGCTTATTCATTAAAAAAATAATTTAAAGTAAAATAATATTTGAAAATTAAAATTTTTACCATTATTATAATTTTTTTTATCATTATATCCTTTATAAGTTTTAATCTGTTTTATAATATAATTTTTCAAAGATGTTGTAATCAATTACTTAAAAATTATAATTTAATTATTAATTATTTATTAACTATCAATTAGTAAATTAATTTTAATTTAATTCATTACAAAGAATTAGTAGTGGATGGTGGTGGCATGGAGAGCTTTTAACAAATTCGGTGGCTTTTTGTGTTCTCATTTCAAATGTAACCGCTTAAAACGAAGTGCAAATTTTAACAAAATCGATACAAAATATTTATTAGAAAATGGTTACAAATATTTATTAAACTTAAGCGATAGAAAACGAAGTGTCCGAAAAATGTTTTATTTTCTTTATTTATATCAATCACAATTTTCATTGTCACATACTCACCTGTCATTTGCGTCTTCTCCTTGTCATTTAATAAATAAGACGTTTTCTTATTTTGTTTAGAGTAGCTTCAATTGGGAAAATCAAAAAGGTTTTTGATGGTAAAAAGGTGTAAATTTGTTCAACATAACTCATAGAAATATATTTATTAATTTTATTTTCATTTTTCTTTTTATTCAAATCTACCATGTTTTATTTAATTGACCTAATCAATTTATTAATTCTTATATTTTTGAAATCTAATAGATAGAAAATTACCTTTTTTCAGGTTATAGAGGAAGACGAATCAAGCATTTCTCAAGCTCTTCAACAATTTTTTAACACCTAGATGCCCCATATTCTATTGTTGTTTAATTTATTTATTAATAGAAACATTATTTTTTTCAATTATATCATCTTCCTTTCGCCATATTTTATTCTAAAAATAGAAGGGTGGAAAGAGTGTTAGGAAAACATGAGATTCACTCATAGGAAACAAGTGACTCTTAGACAAAAGAGTCAAGTTATTAATATCGTTTTATTGTAAGCATATTATTTGAGCAATACATTTATATATTGGTTTAATTTGAATGGTTTTTATGTTTCTTTTAAATTTTACATTAAATTGGAGAAAGAAGACACGACTTCATGGGAAGGGAGTAAATATTGTCCATTTAAATTATGCTCGATTTGAATGGTTAATTTGTTAGAGAAATATAAAAGACATTTTTTTAGAATTTTTGCTTAGGATTAAGGTCTTTTTTTTTTTTGTTAGTTCTGCAACTGTAGTAAATTTTGAGGACTTTTTTTATATGGACCATTTTAAAATGACTTTACAAACTGATGTATCAATTGCGTTTTCTCTTCACACAAATTCTTACTCATCATTTTGTACATGTCTGGTATTTGTATTAATGAATTTATAACTTAATTTACTAAAAAAATTATGATTAATTTTTTTAAACGATATTTTAGCAATAATTAAAGTTTGAAGGAGATATCGGTCTCATGTTCTAGATAAGAGAAACAATTCATATTTTAGTTATGAAATTATATTTATATTTCCAATTAACTTAATGTTAAAAAAACTTGCACTCGTGTTTTTATTATTAAATTTTAAAAGATACTTATAAAATTATGTTCAACATTTTTAAGAAAAACACT
Source organism: Gynostemma pentaphyllum (assembly GCA_028015215.1). Taxonomy (NCBI): domain Eukaryota; kingdom Viridiplantae; phylum Streptophyta; class Magnoliopsida; order Cucurbitales; family Cucurbitaceae; genus Gynostemma; species Gynostemma pentaphyllum. The sequence goes on along the minus strand of CM051349.1, from coordinate 45,002,039 downwards.
TTTATCATAATAATTATATATAATTGATTATATGAGCAGTTGTAAAGAAATACACGTGCATGCACGTGCTTAAAAACTAGTAGTTAATAAATAGGTTTATCACGTTTAGTCTTTAATATAGGGACAATTACTTAAATAAAATATTTACATACTAATTCCCTGAAATGTTATAACTTCTCAAAAATTATTAAAATAGCATAATTATAGTTATTCATTCAATAATTTATTGAACTAAAAAACTATAGAAAAAAGCTGAAAAATTTATTAAAAATAATAATGAAGGATAATCAAATTGCTCGATAAATTATTGAACTTGCACTTAAAAGGGCAAAAAACACATACAAATTCATTAAATACCCATAAAAAATAGTTCAATAATTTATTGAAGTATAGTTTAATAATTTAATTAATTATAATTATGTTATTTGAGTATTTTTTTTAAAAGTTCTGACATTTTAATAATTAATATTCCAAATTATGTTATTTAAGACAAATTCTATCAATATATAGTCAATAAAAACCAAACTAACATTATCTTTAAGGAATGAGTCTTTTACACTAACGACTATACATTTGTTTGGGTTGGGTTATTCACGTTCTCTCCATCTATTGCACCTCAAGATCTAATATTATCCCTAGAAAAATAGAAGTTCAAGAGACTAAAAATTGTGTCATTCTATAGATTTTTAGAGATTTTTTTCTAAAAAAATACATTTCCTCTCAAAATATTTTGAAAACTATTGAACTTTTTATCCACATATGAATTAACAACCCAAAAAATCATTTTAACTAAAAAAAATGTTGATTCCTTTAGTTGTATACGTAATAAACTTTATTTTTTTTATTCTAAGTGAGTTCTTGAGCTAAGTAAATTTTTTATTTTTTTTAATGAAAATTATGGGTTGAGTACACGATTTCCCCTGTCGAATTATCGTAATCTCATTTCAAAAATATAGAGAGAATTTGAACCGATGACACGAGTAATTTAAAAAATAGTAAATATTTTAAAATATTTCAAAAAAGTGACATTTTTAGATTCCACTAATATTATTATGAAAATGTCATTTCTAAAAATTTTGAATTTTTTTACCATTTTTAAATATATCAATTTTAAAAAAGTCATTTTTTAAAAACCCCAAATATATAATATTAATAAAAAAAAATCATCAATAACAGCACCAACCTACCATTATTTAATTTAATGGTCGAATCATTGACATTAACTCCTAGTGTTGAGTTGACCACATCCCTTGATGTTAATTTCATGGTACGAACTCCATGAACGTTCTACAATTTCGGCTGTTATAACTCTCACAAGTAAAATATTGATTTCAAACCTAATATGGCCACAAGTTTTGGTATTTTTTCATCGTGTTTTTTTTAGTGCCAAATTTTTACCTTTTTTTTAAGGAAGTTTATATGAATATTATAATTTGGTGAAATATTTACAAATTTATTATAAAAAAATTATTTACAAAAATATTAGAATTTCAAAGGGGGTATATCAGTTAATTATTATTAGTATATCAGTGATGTATAATACTATAACAGTGATAGTTGACTAATAAACTATTGATAATGTGACCATCAATCTCAAAATCAATTGGTAATGAGTAGGGGTATAAATGGGACCCTGTTTAAGGTTTTTTTTCCTCACCCCGCCCCGTCCCAATTATCTTTACCCCCCTCCCCGGACCCCACCCCATTATTAAACAGAGGTGGGGTGGGGCGAGGAATAAATGGGGTGGGAGAAATTGTTAAAAATGCATGATTCTGTATATTTGTTTATATTCAAAATTCAATTTTTCAACGATAATAGTGCATAAATAAAACTTTTCATCATAGTCCATATCAAAATAAACCTAGGAAATTTAAATTACAAAAAAAAAAAAAAAAAAAAGTAGATAAACGGGGCGGGGTGTAAACGGGGGAAAAAAATCCCCCGCCTCGCCCCTGCCTTGTTTATTATGCGGGTTTGGCAGGGGGCGCGGATCGGGGTTTTAGCTTTCACCCCTAGTAATGAGAGGAGATGCCCTTAAACTTTATAAATGTTGTTAAGTTCTTTCATCTTTCCGATGTGAGATCCTTAACATTCCCCTCTCAAGATGGTGCCTCTTTTGGGCTCACCAACCATATTAATAATGTGAGCATCCATCTCAAAACCAATTGGTAATGAGAGAAGGGGCTCTTAGATTTTATAAATGTTGTTAGGTTCATTCATCTTTCTGATGTGGGATCCTTAACATAAACTATCATTAATATATTAATAGTGATTGACTGATATACTCAGAATCTTTGAAATTCTAACATTTTTGTAAAAAAAATTTCTAACAAATTTGTAAATATTATGGAGCAAATTTTTTAACTAATATGATAGACTAAAGTAAATTTAATATTTTTAATATATTCTAAATAAATATTACTTTTTGTTCATAAAATATTTTGTCTAAAATTTTAAAACTATTTTCGAAAGCGAGAAACAATAGCTATAACAGTCCCATTAACAAATATATATGATAATTATAAGTAGAATTAGAAACCATAGTTTAATAATGTTTTGTTTCATATACCAAAATATCTCAAAACTTTCGATCAAAGCTTTAATTTGCTCCATCAGAAACACAAGCTTCCGACAAAGTTCTTCTTCCCTGGTCATGAGGTTGACGTTATAAACTCTTTTTAGTCAAAACTATTTCCTCTTTGAATCAAATTAAAAATTAAACCAAAATCATGATTTTTTAACAGTAAATTTAGAATGCTTCATCAATTCGCATGGAAATGTGAGTGGAATGGAAACTATATCAATGTTGTCGGAAAAATTCAATATTTTAGACCATTGTTGAAAATTAGACATCGAAAAGAGGAAGGAGACTCACAATTTTTATAAGATATACGAGCTACTCATCTCATTGTCAATTGTATGGAACTTCATGATATTAAAATGGTATCATAGCCCAACAAGTTCAAACAAACATTCTATCTAAAAATGGAATTCGGCCCAAGAATGATAAGTCTAAAAGTGGGTACCATCTTAAGAGGGGGTGTTGAGAATCTCAAATCAGAAAAATGAAGGGGGTAATTTATTGATCTCTTGAATTTATCATGTGCTAAATTTCTAACCAATGTGACATTCTTTTGCTTAAAATTTAAGTGTGTGTTGCCATCAATTGGCGTAATTAACTAAAATAGTCAAACATTTAATTGTTTTGGTGAAATTACTTTAATGCTAGTTTTTAAGGCTCTTTAATGTTGATAATTGCTTAATCTATAACCAAACACTAAATTCTGAATCTTAAACCCTAATACAGAGGTTGGGTTTTGTTAGATTAAGCAATTATCACCATTAAGAGCCATTAAACTATCTAGTAATATTGTGTTAATTTTATATTTTATATATCAACTATATTTACTCTCTTCCTTCAAATTTAGTGTAATTTCTATTAAAAAAAATTGACTTTGAATCCAATTAAATTAATGCTTATTAATTAAACAAGGGTAAGAAAGAGAGTTATAAATTTAAACATAAATTAAAGTTTTCGCAAATATAAAAAAAGGAAATTGCTGCTAAATAATCGATTTCTTAATCAATAATAAAACCCAAAATTCAAAATTGATTGAATAATAAAGATGAAAAAAAAAAAAAATAGTGAATTTAAATAAAGAAGAAAAGTGACTAAGCCCATATCAGGAAAGTTCAGAAACTTCATATGCAAATGTTTGCCGTGGTGCCATATTCATTAGTTACTTTTTATTCTACCTTCAAAAGACTTCTATCAATGAAGATATCGTTCTTATTTTATACTCATGATCTTTTCTACTTTTAACCGATACATAACTTTAATCGCACTTCAACTTAAAACAATGGATATAAATAACATTAGCGGGCAACTGATTACGTTTAAGCAAAAGAATTATACATACCATTAACACATTTAAAAATCTTACTGTCCGTTTAGGATACATCTTTGAAGTGTTTAAAAGTGTTTTTAAATAAAGAAGGTATTTTTTATAACCTCTCTTTTAAACACTCTTTAAACCTATGCCAAATGGACCCTTAATCCAATTGCTTATTTACTAAAATAATTCTCTTCTTCTTCAACTTTTTGTGGGGTTTTGATTTTGTTTTACTTTTACAGTTTCTATGTTTGCTTATGTAAAAGTATTAATTAATTTTCACACTTCAAACCCAAGCAAAAGGAAAGAAAGTGGGGGAAATGGAGCTTTCTGAAGAGGACATGAAAGGCAATTCCCTTAACCAACGTACATACACTTTACACAAAAACATGTATTAGTGGGGAATCCCCTTTTAATCTCATCCATATTACTCTCATTATCTTTCCCACACACACCAAATTTTTTTTATTTATATATTTATTTATTTATTATCATTATGATTTAATATGTTATTTTGAGAATAGTTTTTTAGGAAGGTGTTTAAAAAAAGAGACATTTTGATTTAAGTTTAGTGTTCCCTTGTTAAAAAAAATTAATGTAATATTTGGATTGAATTGAGTTAAATTTTATTTTATTTTTATAAATTAATTAAGTGAAATGGTATATTAAGAGAGGAGTGACAATATGCACAAGATAGCTCAACTGATTAAACACATTCTCATTTCCTTTGAGCTCGAAGGTTCGAGTCTCCCTTCCCTTAATTTGACGTAATATTTAAAAAAAACTATAAGTAAAAAGATAAATTTATATTTTAAGAATTCATATGGGTTTTATTTCTTTAATGATACCAATTGAATTAGGTTGATCGAAAATTTTGAGCTCTAATTATTTAATTAACTCTTGAGTCTTGATGATTCTATTTTACTATAGTTAAATATCTTTCCATTCAACAAAAGTGAAGGTTTATGAGGTGATAATTATTAAAGTGAAAAGAATTAATAATCATAAAAATTATTTTTCATTATTTTATGGTTTTTTTAGATAATACATCAAATTAGGGAAGGAGAGGTTCAAACTTACGATCACATGAGAGGAAGCACAAATGTGAGTTAAACTTTACTCATGTTGGCTGATGACTTAATTGTTAATATATATCAAGTAATATTGTGTTAATTTTATCTTTTATATATCAACTCAACGTTGTTAACTAAATAAAAAGAAAAAAAACAATCTATAACCTTTAACCCAAATAAATTAATGGGTGAGAAAGAGGGTCATAAATTTAAACATAAATTAAAGTTTTAACAAAAATAGAAAAATAAATTGGTGCTAAATAATTGATTTCTTAATCATTAATAAAACCCAAATTCAAAGTTGATTTAATAATAAAGATTGAAAAATAAAACAATTAGTCAATTTAAATAAGGAAGAAAAGTGACTAAGCCGCATATGAGGAAAAGCTTGGAAACTTGATATATAAATGTTGGTAGTGGTGGCATATTCATGTGTTATATATCTCTCTCTCTCTCTATCAAAACTCAACATCTCTAAGAGAAGAGGGATTTTTTTTCTTCTTATTTTTGCTTTGAAATCTTAACACAAAAGAGAGAGAGAGAGAGAGAAAAAAAACTTTGGGTGAAAATTAAAAGAGAGAAAATGGGAAGACAGCCTTGTTGTGATAAAGTTGGTTTGAAGAAAGGGCCATGGACAGCTGATGAAGATAAGAAACTTATCAATTTCATTCTCACCAATGGCCAGTGTTGTTGGAGAGCTGTTCCTAAACTTGCAGGTTTCTTCATCCCTATCAATGGAAATTACCATTTTCTTTTCTTTTCTTTTTTTTAATCTATAACTTTCTTTTTCAAAGAATATGCCAATTGTCAATATGATTCACAAACTTTACATACAAAAAACCGTCAAAAACTGAACAGAGTCTATGTAGTTAGACATCAGTATTATCTACCAATGAAGTCAAAAACTTCTAATCTCCCGTTCCCCAATATGATGTAATATCTCGAAAAAGTTTAAATTTATTCTACTTAGTAATAAATGATTAAAAAAAATCAGCTTTGTTTATTATTATTTTGTTATTTTTACAATTGGAAACTAATATGATGGTGGCACATGGGGATTTGGCAGGATTGTTAAGGTGTGGAAAAAGCTGCAGGCTAAGATGGACCAATTATCTGAGACCAGATTTGAAGAGAGGTCTTCTTTCTGAATTTGAAGAGAAAATGGTTATTGATCTCCATTCTCAACTTGGAAATAGGTATAATATCTCATTCTCTCTTCTTTAAAGGCTCTCTCGATCTTTTTGTCCCAATAACTTTTCTTTTCAAACTCATATATAATATCTACTTGGATGAGTGCTTATAAGAGAGATAATAAAAGAACAAAATATTTGAAAAAAAATAATACGATGTCCGTACGGTTTTTTACCAGTACGAGTAAGTCTCCTTACTCCCTCGTAATTATGTAAGTTTTGTTTATTATCTACTATTTTTTAATATTAAAACTCGTTTCCTCCCTACTTTTTTTATACGTGATCAATTTTTATAAATTTATTTTTATTAAAATTAATAAATATGTGAATTACATAATTTTGATCTTTAAAAATAGGCTTACTTTACTATGAAACTTCCAACATTTGTGTTTTTTTTCTCTTTAACTCGTGGACTCGATTTTTCTTTAAAAAAAATTATTTTTCCATTAGTCTTTAAGTGGACAATCCAATCATAGCCTATGAAAAATACAACACGAATGATTGGTCCAATGGGTGCGTTTGACTTCTAAAATATGTTCACATTAAAAATAAATAAATAACTTTTTCTTTTACTCTTTTGAATGATTCAAAATCTCATTTAATTTAATTTAATTTTGTAGGTGGTCCAAAATTGCTTCTCATCTCCCTGGAAGAACTGATAATGAGATCAAGAATCATTGGAACACTCACATAAAGAAGAAACTTAAAAAAATGGGAATTGATCCTCAAACTCATAAACCAATTTCTATCCCAAACGATCAACCAGACCACCACCATCACCACCCGCAGCAATATGTAACGGAGACATCCCCGGACTCATCCGCCATTGCCGAAGAAGAGACGACGATGGCAGACGAGTCCAAAGATGTCTTGTGCTCAGATAAAGTAGCTCCCTTAGCCATTGAACTACCCCATGATGAGCTTCCTATTATTCCTTGTGCTTTATCTTCATCCTCAACAACTAATTCATCTTCATCTCCATCTTCTTCAAATTCAAATTCAAATTCAAATTTAAATTCACCCTCATTCTTTCAAGATCTTCAATTCCCTGATTTGGATTGGCCATGTGATGACAACAATAATAAGGATATAATTAATGACAGCATGGGAATGGAGTTTTTTTTGGAAGATGATTTTAGCAATTGGGACTTCCTTATTAGCCATGATAATGATGATGATGATTATCAAGAGCCATTGATTTTCCAAGATTCTTGGGCTTATATATAATTGGAATTAATTAATGTGATTAAGATCAGTTTGATTCTTCTTTATTATGTTTTGGTTTTTTTTTTTTTTTTTTAATTTATGATCATATATATGTTTATGGTAAAAATGCCAAAGGGAAAAGAGAGAGAATAAGAAGAAGTAGAGTGATTTGGGACTACACTTAGTTTGGCTTTTTTCTAAAAGTCTTTGAATATAAAATTGCTTGTGATTTGTTGAAAAGAAAAAAATTGTTTGTGATCTATGAGTTCATATTGGCACTACCTTTTAAAAGTAGTATTTTATTTTTCTTAAAAAAAAATTGCACTTTTGAATTAAAAAAAAAAAGTTATCATACCCACAAATTCAAAAAAAAAAAAAAAAAATTATTTACTCATTGATAAATAGAGATATTCCGAATTTTCATACGTTTGCAATTTCTATTATATAAACATATACAATTATATATTAAATACACGAGTCTCACTATTAATTTTTCAAATAGCCTCTCACCATTTCACGCGCTTGTCCAAAAAATTTCCTCTATTCACTTTAACATGCAAATTTAGTTCTCAAAACTCTAAAATTTAATCGTCAATGTAAATAGTTTTTTTCCTTCTAATTAACCAGCGTTAAAAATGTAAAAATGAAGATAGATACTTATCATATTCATGTCATTAAATACTCCATATTTGAGAATTTATAGAATCCAGAAAGGGGCATTTGGATGATAAAAATTGTTATATTTGCAAATACATTTTTGAGTTGATATTTTTACGAATATTGCATAAAAATCTGTCAAACAATGAAATTTCCCATCTAGAAATTTATTATTATGAAAATATTTTAAATATCTACCCAATTAGATACCTCTTATAAAAATTAATCTATAGCGATTATCACGAACCAAACGACAATGTATTCATTTTGGGATTGGCATGACGGGTTAACTTGTTAAAACTTGAGAGTTGTAAAAATTTAAATTAGTGTTAAGACTTTCGAAACCAGAACATAAAGATTGCTCTACGAAATCTAAAATTAGATAAAAGTAAAATTATAATCAATTTCCCACTGAATTAATTGTGATTAGCAGCTTTCGTTGATAGCTACTATGAGGTGACAATTTTAAGTCTATCAATTATAAAAAATGAAATAAAAGTAAAAAATAAAAAATACAGGTGTTTGAACTTGTGATAATTTTTAAAACTATTAATAAAAAATTAAATTATCCCTTTTAAGTTGAATTGGTCTGAGATTCCAACCATTTTTTTTTATTTCTATATTAGTCTATAAATTTATACATTTATTATTTTTTTAGTCCATAAACTTTTAAATGTTGTATTTTAATCTTTAAGCTTTTAAATTTTCTAATTTAAATCCAAAATTTCATATTAAAAAAATTCCAATTTAGTTTTATCATTATTTTTTCAAAAAAACAAAATTAAGACATAATAGTAAATTATAGAGTATGGGTTTCACCTTTATTATCAACCAAGATTTAAATCAACCAATAGTCATGTAATCAATAATTATTACATAATTAATTAGTATTTATTAAAATCAATAAAGATGATTGAATTTCTTTAAAAATATATATATATTTTTTAAATTTTTTATCAATAAAGTCAACTCAAATTTATCTATGAATTACTTGAGATGTTAGAATATAGTATTACGAACGTAAGGTGTTTTGTTAAATCTAAATCGTAGTTAGAATAAAAGGCTATGAAGAAAATAGAAAATAAGTCCATATGATCTAGTGTGACACGATTATGCTATCATCATGAGCTCAACTATATAATTCCATTTCTTTCGAAAAAAATTAAATATTTAATTTCATCATAGAAATATATTACCGTTATGATTCTCATTTTAAATATATACATTGGTAATCTTCTCATGTCATGAGGTTAAGGTTCAAGTGTCTCCTCCCCAATTTAATGTAATATAAAAGATTATGATCTTCACAAATTTTTCATGTAGCATTCAAGATCAGATATTAATATGAGGACTAAACGTGAGCTTTAATAAATAAGGGATAGTTAAAATTAAAGCATATAAATTTAAATATGACTTCATACTGGAATATCATGTCAAAATACTTTAAAATCCAAAATTTTAGTTTTAGATTTATGATAGTTTTAATTTTTTAATATATATGTTCAACAATTAAAAAAAATAATATCTTCTAGCAATGATTCCAAAATAAATGTTTTCTTAAAAAGATTAAAGTATTTTGCTTCAATGTTCAACAAATTAATAAGTGAAGGTTTTAATTTTATAGGCATTCAATTACTTCAATGTATTCTAAATTTTTTTTAAAAAAAAAAAAAACTGAAATGATTAATATATGAAGACAAAAAGATTTAAATGCTCTAACATTCAAAGTGTGAGAATGTATGATTATTTATAAAATTAAGCTATAAGGCATTTTCTTGAAAATTAGGCATAATGTTGGCTTAACGAACAAGTAATTCAGTCAAAAAAAAAAAAAAACCAGTCATTGATTTTTGCGAATCATTATTTAGACAGTCCATGGTCAAAACTAATAATCAAGGGGATCAAAATGGCATGATTTACAAATTCCAAATGAACTGTCAGAATCTTATGAATCTTGATTATTATATAATTAGAATTAATGTAAGTCAAATTTAATAATCAAATTTAAAAATTAATATACTATTAATTATGTTTTACATAAAAGCGTGTATATATTGGAATAATATTTAGACACGGAGACACTTGGGTTTAGTCCATTCAAAGTGATTATTAAATTAATTATAAACATTACTTAACCTAAAATCCTAAGTGGATCCAATCATTATTATGTGAAGCAATTTTTCTTCATTAATAATTACAAAATTGATAATAAAATAAATAGGTTTCAAATAGATGGTCGAAAACCTCAATTAAAGATTGAACGATTTACACAGCAAAATTTTAAATTACTGATAAGATTAAATTTATCATAACCTAATAGTTTGGATTAAAAAAAAAAATTTCTAATGGTTGTTAGTTTAGATATTTTAGACTATTTTCAATAATTATTAATCTATAAATAAAGTGATGTAATTTTAATAAAATTTATACTTGTTTTTTTTAATTTATATTGGATTTAAATCGTCTTTTGAACAAACGATTATACTCACCATCTCAACAAAAACAATTAATAAATGTACTGACTAATTAACCACATATTTAAAATAAATTTAAAAAATAATAACACTTTTTGAAAATAAATATCTATCGATCCCCTATTTAAAAAATGATCTAGATAAAAACTTTTTCACGACTAAAATTTTACGAAAAGACAAAAAATGATTATTATAATCTTTTTGAGACATTTCATCCATTTGATTCTAATGGGGACTCTAATGGGAACATTTAAGAGTTGAAATGGTATGTATTAAGTTTTAAATCATAATATAGAGTATTTTGGATTATCTTAATATTCTTTGATTATAAAGAAATTAAAGAATATCAAATAATAAATTAAGAAATCAAAAGTTTGACTTGCACATTTCTACATTTCAAGACTTTAGATATTAAAATGAATGACGAAAATTATCCATTCTCATGTGCATGGAAGTTCACATAATTCAATTAAGAAGATTTTCTTGCTCTCCCTAACACTTCAATATCCAGATTTTTATTGCTGACCAATTGACACTGTCAAACTAAAAAAGAAAAATCACATTATCCACACATTCCTACATTTGTCAGATATAAAGTTATTATGAGTTTAATTATTTTCTAGCATTCATTAATGTTATATATGAATGGGTCTAATATGAATATCTACACCCACACATAAATAAACACGGTTAAAAATATATAAAAGATTAAATTTATGAGCATAACTCATGTGATTAGATATCTGCTCCTTTCTCATAAGGTTGAAAGTTCGAGTCTCATCTCCCTCAATTTGATGTAATATATATGTAAAAGATTAAATTTATTAATTTAGATATTAATTTCAATAATCGACACACTTAATAAAAAGGTAAAATATTATTTTGATCCATGAACTTTCAATCTGGTTTCATTTTCGTTTCTAAACTTTTAAAAGTTACATTTTTTGTCCCTGAACTCTATGATATTGTTGCGTTTTGATCTTTCCGTCCGTGTTTTTCCTTTTAGGACACTAATGGATGGCTTACGTGACATGTTATTGATGATGTGGCATTATAGAAATATGTAATGAGCTTAAATGTCATGGAAAAACTAATATACACTTAGGTTAATCTCATCATTTTATCCTTTACAGTCTTAAACCTTAATATATATTCTTTTTTCCACGTCATTTAATTTCATTGTATATTTATATAATATCACATTATCTATTACATGCACATAAGTCCTTCGGTAGTGTCGCAAATAAAAAAACAAAGAGTAAAGAACTAACAGAAAATGAATCGTAAAATTCAAAGAAGAAAAATATCGCTTTTGAAAGTTTAAGGTCGAAAATGAAACTTGAGTGAATGTTTAGGGATTAAAATGGTATTTTACCCTAATAAAAATTTCCACACATTTTTTTTTCTTTTCCTATTAGAGGTACTGAAAGGGACGTCACGCGTTAAACAGCGAGCGTGGACATAGATTGAAGGTCACGTTACTCGCATTGACTTTGTACATTAAGGAGGACAGTGATAACCAGCTTCCAGTCAAATTCCAAATTTTTGTCTGATAAAAATAAATTAATAGTCAAAATTTTGAATATTTGAAATTTATAGAAAATAAATTTCATTCAAAGCAAAAATTTTAATATGTCTATTTGAATAAATATATAATCAAATATTTTAAGATATGTTCGGTTATTTTCAAGCAATAAAAATTAATGAACTTTCATAATAAGAATAATCGTAATCAAAATATTTTTACAAACTTTTTTTAATCAATTTACAAATATATTCATTAATAATGATTTTATTTTTATAATTTCAAACCCAATTTTCTCACTTTATTATTTTTTTAAGCCTTTGATAGTATTTGTAAAATTGGCTGGAATTTTAAATGCTTTTAAAATTAAATTAAAAATGTTAATAAACAAATTTAATTTCTAAAAAAAATGAAAATGAAAATGAAAATTAATGTCGAATAAATACCTAAAATTAAAATTATATGTGATCAAATTTTGATTGTATGAGTCATTTTGTGATACATCTCGGCTGATCTTTGAAAACTCATAAAATTATATTCTTAGACATGGTTGTTTTAATAGTTTGAACACATGACGTAAGAAATATATCTAAATTGATAATTGTCTTCTTAACACTGGATTTTACACTACGATTATTCTTTTGATGACTATTTGATTTTCATGTTTCTATCAAATTTTACGAAGTTCGTTTCTTGTTTCAAAATTAGAGGATACGTCTAACAATTAGCTTTCATTATTAAAAAAAATTAAGATTTTTTTTTTAAATAATAGTTTTGCTTCATAACAATATATTTTGTTTTCTATTCATAATTTTCAAAATATTAAATTATTTAAAAAAATGAAATTCCAAAAATCAAAATTAACAAGAAGATTCAAATCATTTGATCGAGATATTTATAAAAGATGATAAACTATCGACAAAATTAGGATAGGAATGGAGATGAAGAATCAATCATCATTCTATATTAACCTAAATTTTTAAATTATTATTATTAATTAATTAATTAATTAATTATATATATATATATATATATATATATATTATTTTTTTACAAATCAATGATAAAAAAATAGGGAATTTGCCTATAATGACACTTTTATTAAGATTAATGTCTTAAATAGCTTAAGTTTTTCAAAATCCCTCAAATGACATTTTTTTGAGTTGATTATATTTTTAAACAATCCCCCAAAATCCTCTAAAACTCTCAGCTGCTGCGTTAATGGCGTTTTATTTCCCTCAATTCTCTCAGCTTGATTCGTCTCTCTTCCCTAATCCTCTCTATTGCGATTCGTTTTTCCGCTTTCAGCAGTTTGATGTTCATCAATCACGAACAAACCTGGGTGGGTGAACCCGAAAATGTTATTCCCTCAGAATGGAAGGATCTTCAACAAAAAGCATGAAACTTTAGGGTTCTAATTTCTATCTGTCAATTCCCTCCAGTCTTAATTCTTCCAACACAATAATTTTGAATATTTTCTCAAACTTTGAATTTAATATAAGTTCCAGTGCGCCTCGAAGACAAAATTTTCAATTTTTCTATATCATCTACAAATTCACCACGACGCCACACCATGACTGAGGTATCCTTTTCCCCAAATTTTCTTTTTGAAATCATTGGTAAGAATCCTTTGCGTTTATTTCAGTAGTTGATAACTTTGGAAGAATTTCAAGTAGCTAATCTGCTTGAATTTGTTTCAAATAAAAAGAAGGATTATCATCTTACAGAAGTTAATTTTGTTGGTTATTGTTTGTTAAATGTAACAAATTCTAGTTATTACTGATTTATCATTTTGTTTTTGTCAATAAATCTCTGGTTAGAATTAAATTTGAAAGTAAATTTGTTCGTTTATTGAGTTTTTTATTGATTAGTTTAGAATAGAGGAAGAGATGGGGAAAGAATGTGTTAGGGAAAAGTGTAAGGGTATATTAGTAAATTAGTGGGAGCGTTAGTTAGGGAATATGGATTATAAATAGAGTGAATGTGAGGGGTTAGGATATCCATATTTTGAGTATTGTAGTCTTTAGACTATTGTAAGAGTTTTTAAGCATCTCGAATGCTTAGTAGTGTCGTTGTTTCCTTATTTTAGTATTAATATCAAAAGAATTTGCCTACAATGACACTATTATTAGGATTAATGTCTTAAATAGCTTAAATTTTAAAAAATCCCTTACATGACATTTTTTTTCTTAGAATTCTAAAGCGTGCGCTTATCTCAATTTCAACTTGTTCTTAATTTGCCTTTTCTATTAAGTGATACTCTAAATCTTAAACAAGAATCAGAATTATATTAATTTGTTTTTGCTATTTCTCCCACTCGATCACTCTTCAAATCTGTTTATAAACTGCCCTTCCTTTGATTTCATTCAAAGAATGAAAGCTATGGCTGGTCGTAGGGAAAAAGTTCAATCAGCTCGTGCTTCTCGAATTGCCATCGCCATTACTATCGAGTTTCTTTTGGCGTTTTTTTCCTTCTTTTATCCTCAAGTTCACATAATTAACATATTAAAGGGAATAAGTTAGTGAATCAAATTATAATGTAAATTTGGGATACCTAATATTGAATTTAATTAAATAATTTAGTGAATTAAAGAGAATATTTTAGTGAATTAAAGAGAATAATTTAGTGAATTAAATTTAAATGTACATTTGGGATACCTAATATTGATTTTAATTGAATAATTTGGTGAATTAAAGGGAATATCTTAGTGAATTAAAGGGAAAAATTTAGTGAATTAAATTTAAATGTATATTTGGGATGCCTAAAATTGATTTTAATTCAATAATTTAGTGAATTAAAGGGAATAATTTAGTGAATTAAATTATAATGTACATTTGGGATACCTAATATTGATTTTAATTCAATAATTTAGTGAATAAAAGGGAATAATTTAGTGAATTAAATTATAATGTATAATTTAGTGAATTAAAGGGAGCCGATTACATACTGGTTCAGTTCGTAACCTTTCCTGTTCCGATTCTGGTTCATTTTTTTATGAATTTTCTTATCGGTTGGTTTCGGTAAAGTTTGTAAACTCTGTCATTTTAGTTTTTAAAATAGTCTTTCATCCTAAATCCCTTTTTTGTGTCAATTTAGTTTTTCGGTATACAATTCATTAACTTATATCATATTGTTCACTAAATTATTGAACTAAACTTATTTGTTTTATTCTGCAACATAGTTTATTGAACTTTTGATTTTGCTGTTAGGAATGGTGTCCTAGAACTTGTAATTATTTAATTATAATAATTTATTTCGAATAAATTAAATAAATAAACATAAGTTCTTTATATAATCTAGATTGATTCAATTGACGATATTAGGAATATATGGAAATATATAAATATCAAAACATTCAAATAGTAAACCCTAAGTTACTCTTATGAAATCACGACTTAGTATGTGAGTCATACAAGAGGATTAAAGTCGAGATGAGTAACTTAAACGTGTCTACAGTAAATGGATAACGTTTGGGAACCTTATCCTGGTAACACTGTTGATAGCTTCGCATTTTGTTTATAGACAAATGATCTAATCCTCGATCATTCATGTGGGAGACATGAAATGGAAGTATCATATGCAATGTTGATTGTATAAGACAGGACCACGATATTCGATCAAATTTCTCATTAGTACCGGTTTACGAGAAATGATCGAATATCAAACTAAGTTTATCAACCAGTGATAGATCTCAATCCTGAGTGAAATGCGGACTCCTATTTGTGGAGTTATGTTCTTTGATTCACATAGTTGAGAAGCGATCTGTAAGAACGCTCAATACACTCCTGTTTTGGGAACATGACTAGATAAGTAGCTGGGAACTCATTTTCACGAGATGGAATTCATAACTTTCCTATAAATTAACGGTATCGGTGCGATACCTAAACATTTTAGGAACTTTAGGAAACTCCTTGATGTCCTGATTCGAGACATGAACAAGTGACGTCACGACTTCTATTGATCACGAAGTATCTTATCTCTAGTTCGACTAAAGATAAAGTTCATTGGAGAATCGCGGGAACACAAGGATAAAGCGGTAATTACAGGGGCAAAACGGTAAATTTATCCGCCTGTAATTATGAGGGTTCCACGTGAAGGATAATATCACAGATATAAATAAATGATAAACTGAATGGACATAACTCATCTATAGTGAGGGGAGTTCACTATGAATCTATAGTGGAATTATTCATAGTTAGATAATAAGTAATTAACCGATTATGTGTTAATCACTTAATTGACTAATTATTAAGCCCATGATCTATAGGTCCATCGGGTCCCTATGCTAGCCCAAATATCGTAGTCGCGAAATCAAGTAGAAGAAATGGAAATTTTAAGTGAAGTGAATTACTTAAAATAGGCAATATTAATTGTTTAAATATTGAGTATATTTAAGCGGTAATTAATATAAACATTATTAATTGTTTAAATAATGAGTTTATTTAAACATGAAATTAATAATGAAATATTATTAATTAGATATTATTAATTATTTAAATATTGAGTATATTTAAATGGTAATTAATAATTTGAAATTAATTAACAATTATTAATTGTTTAAATAATTAATTTTATTTGAACGGAAATTAATAATTAAAATTAATTAATTAATAATAAAATGTTATCAATAAAATTATTAATTAAATAATGAGTTTATTTAATGTAAATTAATAATTAAAATATTTATTATTAATTATTTAAATAATGAAAATTATTTAAATGGAAATTAATAATTAAATATAATTTGATAATATTTAGTCGGGAGAAAATATTAATATTATTAATTGTTTAAATAAAATATTTTATTTAAATGGTAATTAATAAATAAATTAATTAAGTTGGACTTATTAATTTAAGAGAGAGTTTCTAGCCCAATTGGATTAATGAACCCAATTGGAATTGGCCCAAAATAATTAATTAAATAAATTAGAATTATTTATTAATTAATACATGAATTTTCGGCCATATGATGTATTTTGGGAAGAGATAATTGTTTGAATTATATCCTAAAATAACTACATAGATTTATTTACCCAAGATAAATAAAAAATAAAGAAAATAAAATAATCTCCTATTTATCCTTGGCATTTTCGAAATTGCTAGATAAAGGAAAGAGATTATCTTTTTTCTTTTTATGTTTATCTCTATAGATTAATCCTAATGTGATTAGGATTCCTATTTTTCTATAAATAGGAGGGTTGGGTCATTCATAAATCACACAATACAATTCCATAGAAAGTTGGAACTCTCTCTTCCCCTTCTCCCTCCCTCGTCCGATTTTCTCATAGTGTTGGGAAGAAAAATATTTTTTCTTCTTCCCAATTTCTTCTAAAGTTCGATCCCACAATTGAATTTCGTTTGATCGATCGGGATATAGCGTAGAAGATCTGGTGTTGCTGAGGAATTGAAGCTGTAAAGAAACCTCCAACCGATTCTCCATTATTCAGTCAATGTAAGTTCTGGTTTTTTAATTTTCGAATATATAAGCATGAATCTACATGTTTTATCACAAATGCATGATGTTAATAGATCCGTTATTAAATGTTAATAAGTTTACTAAACAAAATTCCGCTAATTTAGTAAATCATCCCTTCATTTGCACTGTTGTTTTACATGTGCTAGGGTATATGCAAATTAGAGAGGAAACAAGGAAGAAAAAAAAATGTGAAGATAGGCCAAATGAGGACACAAGAAGATGCCATCTTTTAATTCTTTTTTGTGGTTGTTATAAATTTTAATGAATTGTTGATGTATATAGGTGTAACGACCCATTACCAAGTAAGGGTATTTTAGTAATTTCTCAAACCTCCAAATTAAAATCACAAGTTTAATTTAATATTTTTAGATGATGTGGATCGTCTCGTCATTACGATTCCAACGCAACTTACGGCTCGTCGTTCTGAGCCCCGATGAATGAGTTATGATCGTTTTTGCATAGTGGCATTTCCGTAATTAACTGAAATCGGGATTAAACCCTAAATTCTTCTTCTTCCTCCTCCCTAATTCGAAATCAGCCCCCATTTATCACTTTTTTCTCCTATTTTCGCCTAAAAGACATCTCCCGGATTGATTTCTCCATAACTTCCTCATCTGGACTCCGATTTATGCAAGTAAGTAGTCCATTCTGACCGTATTTCCATTATCTTTCCATTAACGGTAATTTCATAGCAAGATCAATTCTGTATAAAAAGTTATGGATTAAAAACCCTTCGGGTTTGATATGGCTTTTCGACTCTGATCGATTTTTCTTTTCTAATTCATCGTTGTAGGACGTATTTATCGAATGTTCTTAAAATTATATAAGTTTCAAAAGGTGGGGATTATTTCTCTCACATTTTAAACGAGAAGTAAGGTTTTTGAAAACGCAAATTCAAGGTGAGTAGAATCGTGTTAAACTTTAAATTGTGCATGTTTGTATTTTCCTTTTTCTTTAATAGTTAAACCTCTAAAATTTAAGTATGTTAGTTGGATGATTTTATGCATAATAAGAGGTTTATGGGGCTGTTTGTATTGAAATCAAAGTATGGATTAAAGGAAGTTAAAAATTGGGACTAAGCATGCTTAAAATGACTACCGATATCGGGTTTTGCTTAAATTACTTCCTTATGTTTATTGACTTTGTCCTTGGATGTATAAGCATATTCTTGGGTGTTTAAGATTACTTTGAATGTTTAAAAGTAAATTAAACATTGTTAGATAAGAATTACTGCGGTTGTCTGATTAGTGCCCTTTAAGTCGATAATTTAAGCCTAGATGGTTAGTTAGTCAATATTTGTTCTCTGAATCCTTTGTGGCTATTTTCCAAATGTTTAGGGGCTGTTTTGGGAGTCATTTTACAGCCGTTATGCCGCTGAAAATTAGTTAGAAAATTATTAATTTTAGAATGTCTGAAAAAGGAGCGAAACTACACTAGTTTAAGCTAGTTTCGTTTCTAGATCGGTAAATCGTTGGGAGTTGTTGGAAGTGATCCCAAAATGGTTTTATGAGTGATTTTGGGATATTTTGGAATGATTTAAAGGCGAATTTTCTAGAAATTGAGTTTAGAGAACTTTCGGCCTAGAAAGAGGGTTGTTTCGAGAAATTGAGTTTAGACTTAATTTGAACATCATGGTGGTGATGTGTAAGATCATGTTACTCCAATACCTCGAGTAATATGGTAGTAGGTTCGCTTTAAGCATAGGCCTTGCTTAAAGAAGAATATTGCCGTTAAGGGGAGATTATACGGTTGTGCACAACTCTATAGCACTTAACGGGGCAGGTTCATTCCATTCGTACAATGGAAAAGAATATTTTCTCGTAAGGATTTAAATTGAGAAAAGAGTGTTTAAATTTCTTATTGAGCGTAGTCTCTCTTTGTTCGCGGGCAAAGAGGAGATTAGAGGTATTAGTGAAAATTTTAAATCGAAAAGTTTTAAATTGAGAAAAGAGTGTTTAAAACTGTTTCGAGTATTTTATCTTGTTAATTTGAGGATTAAGAGATAAGCTTATGTATTGGAATGATGGGTTAGACTCCGAGTGTTTAGAGTAAGTGAACTTTCGGATGACGGTGAGGCCGGTTATGGACTTAAAGTCTTAGAAAAATCTCTCATGGCATGATTTTTATTTTAACATTTTTCTACTCATTGGGCGTAGCCTCATGATGCTACAACTATTTTTTTTTCAGGTAAAGGAAAGAAGAAACTCGTTGGCTGATGTGGTTCGATGTGGTGTTCGGTTGGCATGGATTTGCACGCCGGCGATTTATTTTCTTCTTATTTTGTTTTCTTTTGGGAATTATTAACTTTCTTGTTTTTGGTTTTATTTGAATTATGTGAAGTTGTTAAATTTCTTATTAAGAATTTTATAGACAATGGTTGAGATTGTCTTGATTTTTAATGATTTATTGTTTTAAAAATAAAACCGATCGGTTGTGAATGTTATTTGGTTTGATTTCAAATGAGAAGAACTTGACTTTTGTTTTAAATGCTTCCGGTGTCTTTATAATATGAATTCCACGTGTTTTGGGATTTTTAGAAATTTTGGGTTGTTACAATAGGTTAAATGGATCTTGCTATTGAGATTTACAATTCAATTATTTAATGCGTTGAGTTCAATAAATTATTGAATTGAAATCTTGATACTATCTTACCACTATATGAAAATATTATTTTGTATTTCAAGTTTATAATCACTAAGATTGGTTGTTGATGTTGCATACTAGTGTAAATGAATGTGATTTTTATTTGTGGAAAGCTTTGAGATTTTATGTGTTTTTTATAGGCAAAATCAAAACCGTTATTCAATAATTTATTAACTTCAATTACTTATTGAATTAAAATCAATATGAAGTATCTCAATTAATTCACTAAATTATTGACTAAGAGAGAAAATTTAGTGAATTAATAAAGTTCATATTTTAATTCACTAAATAGTGAATTAGAGAACAAATATAGTGAATTAATAAATGAGTGGCATTTTTGTAAATTTAATGAAAACAATTAATTTTGTTATATTAGAAAAATGTCATTTAGGGAATTTTGAAAAGAGGGTGCTATTTAGGGAATTAGTTTTATAAAATGTGTCATTTGAGTCCATGCCCCAAAAAAATATTAAATATATTTATAAAATTAATTAAGAATAACTATAACATAAGAGGTTAAGACCCACTATATGAATTAATTTAAAGACTTAAATGGGTTATCCAAAAAAAACATTGGATAGACCTTAATGAAGCACTCACATATTTATATGTAAAATAAACTCTACATGGTAAAGTTTTCTAAACATTAAAAAAAACTGTGTTTCTTCCATATTCGTAAGTGTAATAAAATAATAATTATAATAATGATAGTATAGAAAAGGTTGGCATAAGTTAGAATGATTTGCTAAGGCTTTTCCACACGAAGCACTACACTACAATGGATCACAACAAATGGCAATATATAAAAAGAAAAAGATGAAAAAGAGATCATTTTTTTATTTAAAAGGGTATAATGTTAACTATATCTGGTTATAATTTTTGAATGGATTGTAAATTAAAACCTTATCATTTTTGAAGGGACTGTAAATTAAAACCTTAACACTTCATTTTTGAAGGGATTGTAAATTAAAACCTTATCATTTTTGAAGGGATTGTAAATTAAAACCTTAACACTTCATTTTTCGCATTTATACCCTATATTTATCGTGATTTATACTTTTTTATCAATTGTATTATAAAAATCTATGTAAATAATATTTTACGTGTCTTTACACTTATTTTTTCGCATTTATACCCCTATATTTGTCGTGATTTATACTTTTCTATCAATTGAATTATAAAAATCTTTTTAAATGATATTTTACGTGTGCTTCCTATTTTTTTAGTTATGGTCATAATTTTATATGTATATATATAATTAAGTAATAAATTAACATAAATATGTCTGACTCATTCTCCTACTTGATACAATCTTGAATTGAAAAGTATGATTTTTGTGGATTTGAGTAAGAATGTTATAAGGATCTGGTCTAACAACATTTATAAAGTCTAAAGGTTATTTCTCTTATAACCAATTGTTTTTTAGATGGTTGCCCGCATTATTAATATGGTATCAGAGCCCAATAAAATTCAAACGAGCATTCGATCTAAAAATGGGATTTGACCCCAAGATTGGTGAGCCCAAAAAAGGAAACATTTTGAGGGGCATGTTAAGAATCTTACATCGAAAAGATGAAGAGATCTGACAACATTTATAAAATCTAAGAGTCACTTCTCTCATTAATAATTGGTTTTGAGATGGTTGCCACATTATTAATAAAGGGAAAGAATTCTGTTGAGGGTAGTAAAATCATATTTAAGATGTTAAATATCTTAATTTTCAACGGTTAAATTGATATACATATATATAATAAAACTAAAATATATAGGGCAATTTACCATTTATTGAAGGAAAAAAAAAGGGTTAAGGTTGTGAGAAATTGGGGATGGGGCGGTCGGTTGGGGAATGATGATGGGGCGGTCGAGACCACCATGCGCGCGGGGGCTTGGATTCTTGTTGCCGTGTTTAACGTTGAGTGCATTTGGTGGACCTTCTCTTTCATTTCTTCTTTCTCTTCTTCTAAATTACCTTCTTTACTTTTTTAATTTTTTTTAATTTAATTTCATCCATGGAATTGGAAGGATGATTACTATGTTTTCTAGTAAACTCATATTATAAATTTGTTTCTTACGTTAATTCTAAGTTAAATTAAATGAAACATTTATTATTTAATTATATAACTTAAGGAGTGAGGGTCAGTTTAGGGATAAGATTACATTTTCATTTCTTATTTCCATCTTAAAATTGAAACATAAAAAAAAAAAATTATATTCATCGTTGTGAGAAATTTTAACACTTCTAAATGAAATCAATTTTGTGATATATTTTTTTTATTTATAAATAAAATACCAATAAACCACTATAAATAATTTTATTTATTCAATAAGATATCAATAAAAAAAAACTTTTTAAAAATTTAATCATTTTTACAATTATAATAATTATGGTTGCTATTTTCTTAATTTTGGATCAACACTTTATTTTTAGCCTAGAGATATGGGTGATTGAGTTAATAACACCATTGAACCAAAGATGACGTAAGCAATACACAAAAATGATGTCATTATTAAAGTGAATTTAGAGAGAGAAAAAATTATTTTAGTGTGAATAGGTAAGAAAGTTTTCCATAATCTTTGACTACCAAACCCAAACGTGAGGACATGAAAGTGAAACATTGAGAATGTTCCCCACTTCACTTTCCCAACTCTTCTTCATATGTCTCAAATACTTTTTTATATTTACAAAATTAACCTTATATTTTACTATTTGTTTTGTGGAAACAAAATCTCCATTTTCCACTTGGCTTTAATTTCTATCTCCCAATGATATCCACAAAATCGTCCTATATGTTTTTTTTTATATAAATCATTATTATGAGCACTTTGGGATAGATTGTGAAAACTCTCCTTTTAGTTTTATGGCTTCAAATTAAAGGTGGAGTTCATTGATTTGTGCATTGCTGTATTGTATAAGGTTCTTCTGCCTTCCCACCAAAAAAAAAATGGTACCATATGGATGGAATATTGAAGAAAAGTGGGTGTTTTTTAATTAAATATTAGAAATGGAAATAAAAAAAAAGGCAATATCACCTTTTTTTTTGTGGGCCAATTTTTATTTATAGAGGTTTAGTCTATAGTATTTTGTGAAATAGATTATAAAGAAAGAATGTAAAACGGGCTAACTTGACATAATAGACATCATAAGATAATGTAATATGTATAGGTAAATCTTAGATTAGAGAGAGGAAAAAAGAGGCTAATTTGACTACTCGAGTTATTACAAGTCTGGTTGATTAGGCTTGAAAACTAAATCAAACAATGTTTGAGTGTATAGAATCTTTGAGAATGATTGGTAAAAGGGGGGGTGTCTTGAGCTATTAGTCTAATTTATGTTTGTAAGTATGTTTTATTACCTCAAACTTAGTTTTTCTTAACATATGAGTTTTAAACCTTAAAAGAAATTTAATATAAAACCTATACTAAAACTCATCTATCAAATACAGAGTATAAAAACTCAGGTTTCTGAAACTCATATTTAACACACCTAAACACATACTACACAACCTCATACTACACAATTTATGTTTAACAACTTCTCTCATCAAACATCTGATTAAAACAAATGAGAAGGGGAGATTTCATTTTTATCTAGAAAAATACAATTTTGATTCTTAAAGTTGGTAAAGAGTTTTACTTTAATGCTTAAAAATTGATTTAAAATGGTTTATAAGATCACCTATTTATTTATGACATCAAATTACATCAAGAGGAAAGCCCAATGTTTTTCCTCAAAAATTTTAATTATGATTATTCAATCACACTTTTGATTTTCATCATAATGACGGTGGATCTTCAAAATTTTATTGGGTAATGCACCTTCATATCATTATCCACTTTATATAAAAACACACAAAAATCTTATCTTCTTCAACCACAAATTGGCTTACACATGCTTTTTTCTACATAGTTCCTTCCTGAACTTTCTTAAAAGTGAACAAAGTTTTTTTAGGTCATCCCTGAAATTAATAACAAAGTGAAGACAATAAGTTTTGGAGGACATTCAATTGTTCCATTGCTTTCCATTTACCCCAAACCAAAAATGCTTTGGATAGCACCAATAGCATCATGACATGTGTTTACTTTTTTTTCTATGTGCTGACAGTTAATGATTCCCCAACACATTGGATTTAAAATTATTAAAAATTATTAAAATTGTGTACTTTTTTAGGGCTTTTTTTATTTTTATTTTTATTATCTAAATTGAAATGAGTAAAAGCTAAAAAGGTTTGGATTTTGATTCCTTTTTTGGGTTTGGTAGGATTGCATGATTGATTTTGGAAAGATGGGGAAAAAGTAAAATTGGATCAAGTGTGAAAGTCTTTTGTTATTGTTTAGGACTATTTTCCAATGGCATTCTTTTGAATTCTTAATAGTAAATTTTATTAAGTAGTTAATAAAAAAAAAATAACATGTGTGATATCGTTATCATATTAACTTGGGTTTATAAAACCACATATATTAAATTTGATATCTTGTTTGAAAAAGAGTGACTTTAACATTATTAAAGAAAGTGTCAAATTTAGGTTTTAAAAAAAAATGTATAAAATTTTGATGACAAAGAATTCGTATGGATTTATGTAAAAATTCAAGAACAAAAGTATAATATTTAAAAATATGAACAAAACAAAATAAATGTGAAAGATTATTATCTAAATATAATTTAAACCATAGTTATTTTGTATTTTATCTGCTTACATTTAAAAATGAAGTGTTTCTACTTGTTTTTTTTTCCTTAAATTGCATTTTAAGAATCAATATTTTCAAAAATAGTAAATTTTTTGAAAAGTTTCAATAATATGACATTTCTCACACCGAGATCCACTAATCTCATATTAAGATGCGTCTAATCTTAAACCGAAATTGGTGGAATCTTAATTTGAGAAATGTGATTTTTAAAATTACTCATACAAAAATATCATCTATTAAAATTTCTCATAAATTAATGATTCATGTTAAGATAAAAACATGAATAAAAGAGTATTAAAGACTTAATACTGGAAATGATGTAATCAAACGTGGTGTTGAGATAATTAATACTTTTAATTGTATTTTCTTTTGTTTTTTTAAAAAAAAAATATGAGATGCCTTTTACATGCTTTTTTTCAATGGTAGAAGCATAAAGATGTTTAGTTTAAAAAATATAAAAATAAAAAATCTTGAGTCCACTTAAGTTTGATTTTAGAAGTGAACTTAAAAGTCAATAACGAATGTAATATTTAAAAACGGTTTTTAACTTTTTAATTGTATAATTTGGTGAAATCAGGTAATATATATAAAATTTAAATATTATTTTCCTTTTAAAATTATAAATTTACCACTGATTAAGTACTGCTCAATAATTTTATATTTTTCTTACAGCAAAGTTGATGTAAATTAGTGACCCCACTTTTTTAGCAAAAAAATCTCAATGGTTTGGTTTAGGATTTGGGCTGGGCTTTGCAAACAAAATTCATGGAAAATCTCTCTCGAAGGAAGCGATCCAAAAGGTCCAATGGGCCTATCCTCTGCCAACAATGGATCGTGATACATACACACGGACCATTTCTTATGGATTTCTTTCATAGATTTTTTTTTTTATTATTATTATTATTTTTTTAATCTTGATATCATAGGGTTCCATACAACTTTTTATGGGGGAGGAGTTTTGAATCTCTAACGTTATAAAAAAAATATAAATATATTATCACAGAAACCTCGATTTACAGGTTGTTTCCTATTTACCTAATATAAAGAATAAATTTTTTCAAATAATTTGAAGGAAAAGTAACTTTTTTTTTTAAATCACTTGAAGTCAATCAATAATTTTATTATTTTAAGGTATGATAAAGTATTCAATTACGAGAACTTACTGACCCCAGCATAACTCAACTAGTTAATGCTTAGTATTATCTTCCATAAGATTAAAGATTCGAGTCTTGGCTCACTCAATTTGATATAATATCTAAAGCAAACTATGAGGACATATGATTGATTACATTTTGATAAAATATATATTAATGACTTGGCAAAGGTGACTGAGAAGGAGGAGGAGAGAACAAAGTTGAAAAGAGTTTATCAGCAAGAACTGAATTAGCAGCATCAGATGGATGGAAGGCATCCCAAAACACATACTCACTTCTATTGCTACATACTTTGGAATTGGGCAGACATAGCCCTCCAATACTTGTGTCCACATTACAACAAGAAGTATTGGAAACTTTAAACCCTGCAAAAACCAAACCCAAAATTAAATTATTCGATAATCTATTATCACACTAAATTTTACCCGAACTATTCAAAATCACCACGAATAAGATAGTCTAGTGACAAAATGCTATTAATTAAGAAGAAATTATTGGAGGAGGCTGTCTCATTGACACTGTCTCCTGCATGTGTGACACGTTGACAGTTTCCATTTTATATAACTAATTAAATAAAGGGAAGTTAATATTTAAAAGAGATTTTTATTTTTAAAATATCGCGTGACGTACATGCAAGAGACAGCCTCCTAATTAAAACCCGTCTCTCGAAGAGAGTGTAGGTTTGAATCTCTTAAATATAGCTCCCCACAACTAATAAAAACTATTAAAAAAGGGTCCAAATAGAGGGGTATAGTATTATTACCATAAGTGGAAGGGTTGTTGATGAGGTCAAGAACACCATAGTAAGTGTCAGCAAAGGAAAGATGGGTATTGGGGAGGTGTTTATTGAGAGTGTTAACAAGGCTTTGTACTTTGGAATTGAACTCTTGAACCCATCCATTCACTCTCTTAAGGCATTCTCTTTTTCTTGATTTCACCCTTTGTGAAGGGATACACCCCAATGGGCCTATTCCATGTAGCACCATCTTACGTGCACCCAATTGGTAAAGCCTCTGCCCAAAAAAAAAAAAAAAATCCAAATATTGAGAATATTTTTTTTATAATTAATTATATTATAAATAAAATATTTATTTATTTTTGTAATTATATACTGTATGAGTTTCAAGAGATTTCATCGTTTCAGTGTGCTTAACGCTTCTGAAAACATTTATGTAAACGGATTATGAATCTCGAGAATTGTTTTTTTAAACTAAAAGTTATAAAAAGAAGTTGCTACCGAAAGTTGCTGGTCTAAAGTGGAGATTAAGAGCTCCAAGAATTCATCATGCGTGTACAGCTGACCATCAGCCAAGAACGGCTGCAAGAAATTGTTTACATAGTCATTGCTACCTGCAAACAAAAAAAATCACACCAACCATATGATTTAAAACCACCATTTTTTTAAAAAATTTTAATTCAATATCAAAGTTTTTTATTCCTTTTACATGTTTTTCTTTTCAAGTAGAAGAAATTATTACTAATTATCATAATAAATATAGAGAATTACCAATTCCTATGAAATATATGGCTTCATTGCAGTGTTTCATAGCTGCCTTCTCTCCAATTTTTTCACTAATTGCCTTTTTTGTGTCGTTGAAACTTTGAATTTGATCATCAAATGTGAGTCTTTGGATCTGAAAATTGTTGCAAATCATTCGGTTTTCATAATTAATTGCTTATAATTTAGCTGTTAATTATTTAGAATAATATATAAAATATTGTTTAGGTTTATTTTACTTTTTATATATAAAAAATATATCTTACAAAGTAGAGTCCCGTGTCATTGAGTATTCCAGCACCACCAGAAGCATAATTGACCCCTTTAATAAGCCTATCATCATTTTGTGCCAATGATAAATAAGGAGGTGGTGATGATATCCCTAGCTTTGATGCTGCAAATTTTATCAATCTATAATGTTATCTTCGAAAAGAAACTCGTAAAATAATATCTTAAACCGTTGGTTTTCATAATTTGAACATATGACTTCAAAAATATATCTAAGTTTATAACTGTTTTTTTTTTATTATTATGAGGCTAATCTAGATAGCTAGTCATATTTAAGTACTATTTAATTTTTTAATTTCTTTAAAATAAGATGATTGCCAATAGTTTCAAATTTCAAGTCTAATTAAAAAAACACACAATTTATTTTCAAAATCCTGTTTTTAGTGGTTTTTTCAAAAATGATATTTTAAAATATAGCAAAAAGTTTGAAATTTTCAAAAATATCAAATCGAGATCGGTAGAATCTCAAACTGAGAGAAATTTCACTTTTGAAATATTTCAAAACATTTGCTATTGTTGAAATTACTCATAAAAAATTGTCGTCTATTTGAGAGTGGTGGAAGAAATATCACTTTTGTAATATTTCAAAACAATTTATATTTTTTGAAATCACTCATAAAAAAGTGTCATCTATGGGAATTTCCCCCCTTTTTTAATCATTTCTTGTTTAAAAAAAAATATTTAAAAATAAATAAATTGATAACAAATAACCAATAAAAATAGAATACCAAACACAAAATCATCATAAAAAAGATAAAATACCAAAATAAAGAAAACATACATATTATATCACCAATGGTTCTTCCATTAGTAAATCTGCCAGTTGCTTGGCCACCTTGATAATCAATCCCATACCAAGGATAATTAGATTTCGCTAATGAATTCAAATAATTATTATTTCCCACATCGGTTAACGAATCACCAAATATATATGTCACCACTGATTCTCCTTCTGAATATTCTCCAAATCCTATAATTAAAATCACTAATTCAATAACCAAAACAGCAAAACCATATCTTAGCAATGCCATGATTTTCTTCCCCTTGTCCTAATTTTGATTTGTGATGTTGTGATTTTAGAGGTTAAAATGATTCAGAATTTATAGCATCTCAAGAGGAAAATTTTCAGAATTTTAAGTCAAGCCCAGTTCTTCAAGTATGCAATATTAGGTAATTTTTTTCAAAACCATTTAAGATAGGAAAGAAAATATGAACTTAAACAGTGGCTGGATTTCTTCTTGTAGTTTAAATAATTATTTTGGTTTTTGGTGGTAGTTAATCTCTTCCTATTAAGTTGGCCAACTTACTCAATTAATTAGGTAGGTCAGAAATGTTAGTTTTGTTAGGTTAATTCTTTTGCCCTTTTTTGGGTAATTTTTAAAATAATTGTAGTTTTTAAAACATATTAGAAAAATGTTGTATATGTGAAACATTTTAGGAAACCGTGGTAGATTGATGATGTGGCTTAATCTAATCAGTTTCCTTTTAGCCACATCAGCAAACTACTACAGTTTTCTAAAATGTTTTAAATATTCAAAATTTTCTAATATGTTTAAAAACTACTATTATTTAAAAAATATAATTTAAACAATTAATATTGAGATTTTATCAATACTATCCATACAAATAAAATGAAATTTTATATGTTAGTCATCAATTTTATCATTTTTTGACGTAGATAGAGGTGAAAAACGGTTTCATTCTCATATTATGTGACACGATTGGATAGATCGTAAAAAGAATTGAATATGATATCTCGATTCAATTTGTATTTAGACGGTTTGATCTTATAGTTCCACATTTTTTTACTAATTTTTTCTTTATATTTTAAAATTGTATAAATATTTATAATTATAAAAATTCAAGAATAAAAAACATTAATTTGATAATTAATATATTTATGAATCAAAATATGTATAAATCACAAAATCACTAGATAAAAAATGACATACGATAAAAACATCAATATAGAGTTCTCCAGACCATTGACCTTTCGTATTCATTTATCAAACTATATGATTTGGTTTCATCAATTTGATTTAATTCCGCTTAATATAAGAATTAAACTAATTTTTACCTTTATGCGTGTCAACAAAGTGATGAATTTGATGGCAAATTTATTAAAATTCATTTTGATTGTAAGTATATTATTAATAAAATCATCATATTAACATTTAGATTAGGTTTTTAAATAATTGTATTTTTTAAAATAAATTGGAAAACCGTTGTTCATTTGGAACATTTTAAGAAACCGTGGTAATGTGAATGCCTCATCACAGTTTCCTAAAATGTTTTAAATGTACAACGTTTGTCTAATATATTTTAAAAACTATAATTATTTTAAAAATAAACCCATTGATAAGCATATAATAATAATAAGGGGATTGCAAAAATGACAATTTAAGAATTGATATTTTAAAGGGAAATTTACAGAAATGTTATAGTTTGGCGAAATATTTACAAATTTGTTAGAAAAAAAATATTTACAAAAATGTTAGAATTTCAAAAGGTGAGTATATCAGTCAATAACTAATAGTATATCAGTGTTACTCAGAATCTTTAAAATTCTAACATTTTTGTAATTTTTTTCTAACAAATTTGTAAATATTATAAAAAAAATTTTAACATAATTGAAATTGCCACAATTTTAAAAAACAACACACGTTTTTTTAAATTGTAAAAAATGATATTGCTCAAACTGAGATGAGTCTAATTTCAGACTGAGATTGGTGGAATCTCAACATAAGAAATGTCTTTTTTAAAATATTTTCTATTTATAAATTATTTCATAAAAAATTGTCAATTAATAGGACTCTATTCTTGTTCTAATTGATATAAGCTACAATGTTACACGCATCTCAATTTCAATTGAACATCATCTTTTAATTCTGAATCTCTCTCTCGTATTTTCAATTTATCTCTCATTGTTTAATAAAACTGTGAGTTTCTACTATTGCTTGCGCAATACATTTATTATTTCTTATTTTACAACAAAGAAGATTATAAGAATATAGTCTACTAACTGCCTCGCCCTATCAATTTTCAGAACACATATTCCACCGTTTTTATCTCATTTTTGTGATCGAATGGGAACAAATTATTTTGGTGGTTTTACCCTTTTTCCGCCCATTTCACATAAGTCTCCACTTTACTATCAAATTACGAAGCTGAATCATGTACTCAACATTTTAAATTGAAAAATTGAATTTTTTGGTTAAGAAGTAGATAAAGTGATATGAGGGGCCTAAACTAGAAATTTATGCAAAATTGAAGTATCAAAATATAACTTTCGAAAGTTGAGGAATCAAAATAAAATAAGTACCCTAATTTGGGGACATAACAAGTTTTAAACATTGATATATTTTAGGGTAAAATACAAATAAGACCTCTGTAGTTTTTGGCCAGATATATAAACACCCCTTACGGTTTGAAAATCGTAAATCACACCCTCGTAATTTCAAATTATGTCAATGATACCCCTCTAATCCAATGTCATTAACTATCTTTTAGTCATAACTTCTTCATTTGAACTCTGATTTGAATGATTCAAGATGTTTTGAAATTATCATTTCGTGCTCCACGTTACGGTCATTTCAAAACTTCAAAATCGTCAATAAATAAAAGAGTTTGTCATTATCAACATATTAAATATGATTGAAGCCATTAAACCTTTTGTTTACTGACGATTTAGAAGTTTTGAAGTAACTATAATGTAAAGTGAGAATTTACGGCTTATAAAAAGTTTAATACCTTGGAGGGGAGATTGACATAATTTGAAATTACACGGTGTAATTTGTCATTTTTAAACTATCGAGACTATTGATACATTTGACCAAAATGATAAGAGTGTTGTTTTATTGTCTACAGTGAAAAAATCGTTTTAAAAAAAAAAAAAGATAGCAATGACTACTGTAATAAACGGCAGTTCAGCAAAGTCTTAGCCATCCCATTTTCAATATTCCGGCTGGTGTTTCTCTACCACTGAAAAATCCTCAACCTCAACCATAGCCGTTGAGTTCAAATCCTTCACCGCCATTTTTATCGAGCTCAAAGCTTTTGCTGATATATCATTCTTCTTCCCATGGCATTCTCTGCCTCTTCTCTCCTCACTACTTCCACAGCTTACAGACTCAATCCTCTACTCTTTTCCAAGCACCGCCGCTCTTTTCATTTCAATCGTCTTCAACCTAGATTATTTTCTGGTATTTCTCTTGATTTTATGTTTCTGTGATTATTTTAGCTGCTGAATATTGAATTTGTTTACCTGCTTAAAGTTTTCAATTCGTTCTATGTGATATGATATTCATTGAAATTGTCTTGTTGTTTCTTGCTTTAGCTCGTTTTTACTTGAACCTTTGACAAAACATTTAGAGATGAGACTGTTGTTGTTCTAAATTATTAGTTTAGCTCGGAAACGGTAGAGAATTTGACTGAGATAATTGGACTTAATTCCCTACGAGAATTAGACATCTTAATCTTGATAGCTGCTAGATTAAGAGTTATAGATGGAAGTTTTCTATGATATCGTATTTGCGTGTGTAATCATCGGTAATTCATTGCATTTTTCAGTGGCCGCATCAACAAATGGCGTATTTACGTCGCCAGAGATAGCAAAGACATTTGACTTCACTTCAGAGGAGCGAATTTACAATTGGTAACTGATTTCATCATGTTATATCACTCACAATTGTTTTTGGTTGAAATTGAAGTCCTATCCCTGTCTAGAAAGTTACTTTTTGGATTTGTATTGCATAAATGATTATTTGTTGAGTAGTAGAGGCACTATTCCAATTCCAAGAATTGATTGCTAGATAAAGTTTCATGTATTTATTGGAAGTAAGCTGATCTTCTTTGCATGGCAACTGGATTTGGCTTAAATTTCATGTATTATGATGATGTGTTTTATATAATTGTTCCTTGTACTCCTTAACTTTTTAATTTTAATTATTCTTTTTCAGTTTGCTATCGGAAAAAGAAACAGTTCTATTCTATGAAGTCATACTGTTTTATACTCTGTGTGTTAGGTGGGAATCTCAAGGTTATTTTACGCCACATTTTGATCAAGAAAGTACTCCATTCGTGATGTCAATGCCGCCTCCTAATGTCACCGGATCACTGCACATGGGACATGCGATGTTTGTGACTCTTGAGGTTGTGAAATTAAGAGTTAGCCATAGTTTGATTGTATTACAAGTACAACATGAATTTTATGCATTTTTGCTAATTCCTTATCATGAAGGCTACAATTCTGCCTGATAATACAGTTCCATGAAGCCCGTGGAATGCTTTCCTACAGTTGACCTCTCATGTTTATATGAAAATATGTTAAGTCACAACTTGTCATTCTGTTCATGAAACTCTCTTACAGATTTTACAAGCTGCAGTATTGCTAAAGTTTGCCTAAAAAATTACAACTTGTCGTGCAATATTTTCTATTGCTGGTTACGGATGCTGGCATTAATGGGCTTACTAGTACGAGCAGGATAAAACATTTTTACTATTTGATGTTTAGAATTTAAGGGTTATGTGAATGAATTTTGTTATTTCTACCAAAAAACTCTATAAAAACATTCACATCAAAAGGAAGATACCCAAAAGAAATGCAGTAGTGCATTGATATCAGCATTTGGCTTTGTAATACTGCAATATAATGCCAGTTACATTATCAACCATTTCCCTCTCCAAGGATTCAATCTTTATTCCCATTCCACACAGAAAAAATAAATTCAGATTTAAGATAAGAAATTGATATGGCTCACAATTCTAGCTTTTCCAACCTTGCCTTTTATTTTCATAATCATTTTACACAGTAAGTTTAGTCCAAATTTTGCTGCTTTATTAGTATGAATGTAAAATAAAATGAAAGTGAAGTTTCGTTCTTAGTAATAAGTACGACTGCTTAATTGTTTTACGGTCCTTTGCCAAATTTTATGTGCTTTTTATTTTCTGATTAGTAGTCTTTTATATTGGCATCTTCTTATCTAAAAAAACCCTTTCATTTTGGTGTGTGGTACTTTTTCTACAGTTGTCTCTCAATCAATGATATTGATTTTCACTGCCAGGATATTATGGTCAGATACAATCGTATGAAGGGAAAACCAACTCTTTGGCTTCCTGGGACTGATCACGCTGGTATTGCAACTCAGGTTAGTCTTTGAACTGTGCGCCAGTGAATTACTCTGTACTTTCATATGCTTCACTTCTTATAAACATACAAAACAGTCAATTTTCTGCAAAGTAGCAGATACTTTCACCACGCAGGAAGCATTTCTCCTATTTTTTTTCTTATTATTTCTCGTGCTATCATTTGGTGGTATGGAAGCTTATATAATTTAGTGTGTGAGGATTGAGGAACTGTATTCCAATTTCCTCTTTTCTATTGTTCTTATTTAATTTTGATCTTGAGATGCCTTCTTTCCCTTTTCCTTGCAGTTGGTTGTCGAAAGAATGCTTACATCTGAAGGACTTAAAAGGGTAGAATTGGGTAGAGATGAATTTACAAACCGAGTTTGGGAGTGGAAAGAGAAGTACTCTATCTTGCATAAATTTATTTTTTGCTTACTTGTTTCTTGAAGTCCTCTGCTTATTTGTTTGCTTCTTGAACTTATTCTCACTGTCACATATCCTCTAGGAAAACAATCACCCTAGATGCACACACACAAACCTATATATGCATTCAAACTTACAAGTAATCATAAAAAAGACAATTGTACTCTCTACAGTGATCAACAAAATGTCTGCAAAACAACATTCTGGAGTGGTTCAAAAAGCATTGTTTTGGCATACGTAACACACTATTTTCTTGATTCCCTTTTTAATGACAAGGTGATGATGCTCATAAATATCTCATTAGCATTGTCCTTCAAGCAGGCATTTTAAACTACCCGTTACATGTCTGTGAACATCTTGAAGGGCATCTTTCTTCTTTTCCACGGTTGGGTATGACAATTAGGGTTTGTCAGTGAGAAAAGTTAACACGGTTATTTTGGTAGGTTGTAGAATCTAGGTGAAGTTCAAGAGCCACAGATATAGACACTCTACATGACATAACATGAACTTGATGTTTTGCAATATAAGGACACAATGCTGAGGAATTGCAGAAAAAAATACAAATTATTTTGTCATGATCATAGAAATAACTATCTGTAATTTTATTCCAACTGCAATTTTATGAGAAAATAGAACACTGAGACCTAGTTCTCTACTCATCTTCTTATGTATAACAATCCAAGCAAAAATTATCTCGTTTTCTTTATAACTTTTCTAATAAAGTTTCTGAATGACCCCTTCTTATGACAAAAATTTATGTGGCTGCATAACCCCTCTTATGACAAAAGTTTTCTTTATAACTGTTCTAATAAAGTTTCTGAATGACCCCTTATGACAAAAATTTATGTGGCTGCATAACCCCTTCTTACACTGTTCTTTGAATTCATGGTTAATTTATTAAAGCAACTATTTAGAAAATATTCTTGCTCTGAATCTTTTTATATACACATTTCTCTTCCAGTAGTTATGTTATTTAAAAAATATGTATTTTATGGTACAAATTTTCTAGGTATGGTGGGACTATCACTAATCAAATTAAGAGACTTGGAGCTTCATGTGATTGGTCCAGAGAGCACTTCACCCTTGATGAACAGCTAAGTCGTAAGAAAGTTCTCTATCGCACTTGCTCTCTAGGCAGTATATTATGAGAAGTATTAATGTTTTAGCTCGTGTAAATTACGTCAACTGAAATTTATAACGAATAGCCGATGGGGTTTTGGTTCCCAAGAGTCTTCACAGAGAAGGTGCCTCAATTACAGAAACAAAAATATATAAATTACAAATTAATAATTTAGGTTCAATTTTATGATTCGTCTCTGTATTTTACCACTAGTATCAATATAGTCTTGTACTTTTAAAAGTTTCTATTTAGTCCATGTACTTTAGTTAAATCTTGCCATTAGTGCCAGTTATTGGGGTTTGATGTTAATTTGAATGGAAATTGGGTAACACTAACAAGTCAGCAAGTCCAAGACAATTTTCAGAGTGGCAAAAACAAAGACAATCCAAAAGAAATTACCGAATTTAGATAATTTTTTCATTTAAATTTTAATGAAAAAGAACTAACGGCAAAGACTATTATTAAGATTTAACTAAAGTGCAAAGATTAAATAGAAACTTTTAAAAGTACAAGGACTAATTTGACATTGGAACTTATAAAAATACAGGATTAAATTGACACCAATTATTAGAAAAAAAAAAGTATTTTTTGAAGAGTTCACCACTATTTTCTTGGTAGTATCTTCATACGCGAGTTCACTTGAAAGTGAAGCCATGTTTCCTGAGACATGCTTTTGGATTTTGTAGGAGCTGTTGTTGAGGCATTTGTCCGGCTTCATGAGAGAGGTTTGATTTATCAAGGTATCATTCCAATTTCTAAAGGAGCCTTGTATGTAGAAGCTTATATAATTGCAGAAGACATTTGATTTCTGAAGTTTCAGACCTGGTCTTTACGAATGAACGTATGTAGGTCTTTTATAATAATTTCAGAAAAAGCTGAGCACATGTTCATCTATAATTATGTAGTTTTTGTTAGTCACATCTATCTTAATCATTGAACAATCAATTTTCAGTTATCAGCAGTATGATTGCTCTTTAAGAAATCTCAACATCTTGGACCATGAGATTATGTTGCAATGTATTGTGAAAATTTATGAAATTTTCATTATTGGACATTGATCATTTAGGTATGAGTCAAATCCAACCATAATGTAATGTAACTTCTTGTTTAAATTATTCTGTTTTCTTTTTTCTTTTCAACTTGGCTATATTTTTTCTATAAGAAACGAAAATTTTCATTGGTAATCCACTTAGCTATAATGATATTCCTGTTTCAACTTCTTGTTTTAATGATATTCCCGTTTCTTATAAAATAAAAACAATCCACGTGGCTATATAAGATTAGAAATATGGGTCAATTATGGTTGGAAGATGCTTTTCAAGTGGAAAGAAAAATCCTATGATTTCCCTGACAACTTTTTTACCTTCTCATAAATTTACAATTGTCTGTTGTCCATCACCAAGCACTTCCAGAAAAAAATCACATAGAATAATTAGAAGTTATTGTGTCTTCTTATGAATTACAAAGTATTAAGTCCTTTGTTAAAAAAGAAAGCAGTTTAATGGTTATCTTTTTTAAAATTCTAGATCATGTACGAATTACTAATCTGTAAAAAAAATACCTAGTAGGCTAGTAGACTTGGCTAATTCCAGGATTTTCAATTTTTTTTCTTAGGATCTTACATGGTAAACTGGTCTCCTAGTCTGCAGACTGCAGTTTCTGACTTGGTAATTATCCTTGGTTTATTGGTGAATATACATCTGCTATTCTTTTGTTCTCAATTTTTACCTTCTGATGTGACCGGTAACTTCTTTCCCTAGGAAGTAGAGTATTCTGAAGAATCTGGTTTTCTCTATCATATCAAGTATCAAGTAGCTGGAGGTTCAAGGTAATAGCTACGTGAATGTATTTCTTGAATGCCACATTTACTAATTAGACATGTAATTTTTTTTTCCCAATTCTTATTCATATTATTTGCTTGAGCGGGGAAATCAATATCTAGATTGGATGTAGGCCTCCGCACTCCGAAATAATGAATTTCATTATATGGGGGGAATGTGATTTCCAATGTAGGGGCAAAAGATCATTTAGTTGTTTTCCTCTAAAATTCAATGTACCACAAAAATATACAATCAAATTTGTTCTGTGACTTATAGATACAATTTAGCATTCTTAAGTCAGGCAGCTTTAGCTACGTTGTTTAGATCCTAGCTAAATTGTGCTGTCGTATATAGGTTCTTGTATATTTATTGCTTTTTTCCTGAGCCTACGCAAGGGATTTGTGCTTCTTGACTTACAATCCAATCAATATTTATTAGGAGTGATTATTTGACAGTAGCAACAACTCGTCCTGAGACTTTATTTGGTGATGTAGCTATAGCAGTGCATCCTCAGGTAGGTTGATTTCAAATTAAATGCAGTTTTCTCAGCTTAGTGTTGGTTGCTGCATCCTTGTAGCTAGTTTTGTCTTCGAGTGTTTGAAAGAAATGTATCAAGCCTTCTGAATGCTATGATGTTTTTATTGTGATTCAGTAGAGTTGCGGGTTTTATGACCTTATGCCGTGCTAAAAGTTGAATTGGATTGTAGCAAGTTCACAGATTACAGTAGTTGATTGTGTTTCATTCCTGTCTACCTGTGTTATTGTGGGGAAACTGAGACATAATGTACTACAGTAACATGTGTTATTTTTATTCTGCATCTTTTTTATGATTTTGTATGACCTTCCACAAGTGTCTATGACTCTATTGACTCCAGTTACCAGAATCACAAATTAATAATTTGAAAAAAAAAATCTTGTTTGATGTAATATAGCTGTGGAAATTATTATATTTGTTGAAAGAGATTTTTTGAGGTTTTCAATCAGTAAATGGAAAATTTAAATATTTACTTCAGGTTTATGGAAAAAATTAATTGCTAAAAATTAGTAAGCTGTGGATATTCAAAAAGCTTAGATGACATAATCGTAACTTAAATATTTTCTTTTAATATAATTGTTGTGAATTCTTCAAAAAAAAAAGGTTCAAAGTTACAGTGAGTGTTACAAAACATGACAGCAAAGAAACCATTTCTCAGAAATGTTTCAATCTTTAAGCTTTCCTCATGATTTTTCTTTTTGTATTCTACCTCATTCTTTTGTAAGGTTAAGACCTTTTCATATCTGCACATGATCTATGATTAAGTATCTAATAAAAATGATCTGAAATAATATACATATTTTATTTGGTGGCAAATTCTTATGATAGGAAATGAATATTTTTGTTGAGATGGAAAAGCTACTAACATGGTTTAGAAGTTAAAAGAAGTGTTGTTTTTCTTATCATCCATATGTTCACCCTCACCAACCTTTCACTTCTATTGCTCTTGCTAATTAATAGGAAACTGATTATAGATCCTTATTGTGGGGTAACTTTATTTGCAGGATGATCGATATTCTAAATATGTTGGTATGATGGCAATTGTTCCAATGACATATGGTCGTCATGTACCTATCATCTCTGACAAGGTAACTGCAATCATTTACCTCTTTTATTTGAGTTGACTAAGTTGATTAACTTAATGGAAAGAAATATCTTGGTTTTTCCGTCTCATATTTGTTGTGAAAATTCCCTCTT
Organism: Gynostemma pentaphyllum; assembly: GCA_028015215.1. Classification (NCBI taxonomy): domain Eukaryota; kingdom Viridiplantae; phylum Streptophyta; class Magnoliopsida; order Cucurbitales; family Cucurbitaceae; genus Gynostemma; species Gynostemma pentaphyllum. The sequence continues at coordinate 44,963,053 of CM051349.1, read as the reverse complement.
TACTCTTAGAGCTAAGATATCTTCCATTTCTCAAACCCAATTTTAGTAGCAAAACACTTTTTTTTACTCCATACATCCACAACCTACTCAGCAACATGAATTTCATGTAGAATTTGTCTATTGCTCACAAATATAAGACTCTTCAGTATTATATTCGTTTTTTTATTTTTAGTATTTCTCAGATGTCATTCTCTTCTATACTTGTATATAGTTTTCATATTAATACAAACTTTGTTTTTCTATGGTAAGTAAACATGGTAAGCTTTATTTGTGCATGCGTTGACCTTATCATTATGAAAAGAAAAAAAATCAGAAAATCACCTTCGAGAGATTAGGTTTTATGATGTTAAAACCTTTTTTTCTAATCTAAGAATTCATCAAGTTTGAATTACGCAACTCATTAACATCTATTGAAGTCTTGGCTTCTCCAAATATCTATATTTATGTTTTCCTCTCTAATTTCCTGTGCAAATTTGCCGAATCTGATTTCTAGTTTTCTGGGTTTTGCTATTTTTTAGCACGTAGATAAAGAATTTGGAACTGGTGTGCTAAAGATAAGCCCGGGACATGATCATAATGATTACCTGCTAGCTCGAAAACTTGGTCTCCCAATACTTAATGTGATGAACAAGGATGGAACACTTAATAAAGTTGCTGGACTTTACCGGTAATTGTTTTAGATGAACCTCTTCGGTTACTTATCATTTATTTGTTATCTTGTGTCTGATATTCTACCTACTGAACTAGTGGTCTAGATCGGTTTGAGGCACGGAAGAAACTGTGGGCAGAACTGGAGGAGACAGGCTTAGCTATAAAAAAGGAAGCACACACATTACGGGTACCGAGATCCCAACGTGGAGGAGAAGTGAGTTATTTCTGTTTCCTTTCTCCAATTACAAGAACTACTATATGTCAAAGGCCTCTTTTTTTCTCTCTTTGTAATTAATTGATTTTTATTTTCCCTTTTTCCTGACAGATAATCGAACCTTTAGTTAGTAAGCAGTGGTTTGTGACCATGGAGCCATTGGCTGAAAAAGCCCTTCATGCTGTTGAAAAAGGAGATTTGACCATTATCCCTGAGAGATTTGAGAAGGTACTTAGAAATGGATGCCTGATTATATGTTTTTCCCCTTTTAGCAGCTATCAATTTATGATATCTTGCTCTATGATGTTACCTTGCTCTATATTGTCTATTTATGGAAGAATTGCCTTATGTGTGAATTTAATTCCTTCCTATCCTTAAAAATATCAATAAATGTGACTTTTTTTTTGCAAATGAATAAATGTGACTTAAGTTGTGGGTTTCTCTAAATTCCATATGCTTTTCTTTATACCTAGTCAAATTGTTGACTGCAGATTTATAATCACTGGCTGTCAAATATTAAAGACTGGTGTATAAGCAGGCAGCTATGGTGGGGACATCGTATACCAGTTTGGTACATTGTTGGGAAAAATCCAGAAGAAGAATATATAGTTGCTAGGAATGCTGATGAGGCTCTTAAGAAAGCTCATAAGAAATATGGGATGGATGTAGAAATATACCAGGATCCAGATGTACTCGACACCTGGTTCTCAAGGTATGTTATTATGCACTTGGTCTAAATGTAAACTAGTGGTGGCTGGCATTTTAAATGGTATTTATCTTTGAAATGTGTTCTTTTATTTCTTTTCTTTCCCTTTTGTTTGTATTCAGATAATCTGGTATTTCAGTGATTCTGCTTTTATCTTGTCAAAGCATATGCAGCTTGAGTTTCTTCAAATTTGAATGTGTACATGTGTAGTGGCCACAGAATATTATTGCTGAAGGATCCCAAGTTTTCAGAAATTTTTTAGATACATATAGCATGGATTTTTTTCTTTGAAAAATGTATACCCGATAATATCGCATGTCTTCTTAAATTTTGACTCTTTTTCTTCTGTTTTCAGTGCGTTATGGCCTTTTAGTACTCTTGGATGGCCAGATGAGAAAGCAGATGATTTTAAGCGGTTTTATCCGACAACAATGCTCGAAACTGGGTATGTGTCTCCTGATTATGTATCATCTCATTGTAGTGCATCCCTTTTTCCCTTTACTTTTCCTTTAGTCTCCTTTTAATTTTTCTCATTTTAGAAAGAAAAGGTACTTTAAAAAAATACACAAAAAAAACAAGGATATGAGATCCTTGGATTGTTAAAAGCTCTTGTTTGATCTTAAGCACTAATTATGAACTCAATTAACATTTGGGGGTGTATAGGTTAAATCACTAATTAATTTGGGGAAAAAATCTCTATTTTAAAGACTAGATCTAAGTCATAGCATAGAAAGGAAAACAAAATTTGAGAGATAAGAGATACTCCTAAAGTTTCAATTTGGAAACCTCTTTTAAAAACGTGCAACCTTATGTAAAAGAATTAAATATATGAACGACACTAATATTTTTTATTATTCAATGAACCACAACCTCACCATGTTTTATACCACTTACAAACATTTCTCTTCCATGAATTTCCTTGAGAGGTCACACAATTTAGAACGATCAAGTATGAGTACAACAACTATAAAAAAAATTCTCCGCCTAGCTAAAGAGGTCACACAAGCATTTTACTAGGATGCAAGAGGTTTTGACAGCATGCTTTCAGGAGATGAAGTGACTGGCTTTTCACAAAAAAGGAAAAAATGAGAGGAGAAATGGAATAAATGAGTTTTCCCTATCTCTTGTCAGACATTATTATTGTTATTTTTGTACTGAAGGGTTTTAAAAGCTAACTGTTACCATTGGTGAACACTGAACAGGCATGACATACTATTCTTTTGGGTGGCGAGGATGGTAATGATGGGAATTGAATTTACAGGAACTGTTCCATTTAAATATGTCTATCTTCATGGACTCATCCGGGACTCTCAAGTGAGCAGACTATGATTAAATATTTCTAGAATCTGTTCCTTATCTTACCTTTTTTTTTAATTATTTGAATGGAACACGTAATTTTTTATAAGAAAGTACATGAGCATAATTTGTCTGATATTTTTAATGTTTTTTTTTTCATTTTCTTTATGAAAAAACATTTAGGTATGTTAGTCTTTGGTAATTTCCATATTTTCATTCAGTCTCTCGTTGAGATGCAAGTAGGAGAAATCATAAATGTTTGCCCTAAAATTGGCTGGTTATGTTCCTCTCTGTTATTCTCTTGTATTTTTCATCTGGTTTTCATCATTTATTACTTCTTGTATCGTGAATTCAGATGGGTACTCATTTCTATAAAAAAAAACAAAAAAACCGATACTACTCGTTGATTGTGGTCATGCTCGTCTCTCTAATTTTAAAAAGTTGTGTTATAAATTTTTGCAGGGACGTAAAATGTCTAAAACATTGGGAAATGTGATAGATCCAATTGATACAATTAAAGATTTTGGCACTGATGCTTTACGATTCACACTTGCTCTAGGCACTGCTGGTCAGGTTTGTCGTAATCTAATTACGTAGCCATGATAATTGTCATAAATTCTGTGGCAGTTAGCTAAATTGTAACGGTTAGAGGTTTAAGCTATGCTATTTTCTCTATGGTCTTCGTTTCCAGGACCTTAATCTATCGACCGAGAGGTTAACTTCCAATAAAGCCTTCACTAATAAATTGTGGAATGCTGGAAAGTTCATCTTGCAGAATTTGCCTACTCAGAATGATACACAATTGTGGGAGTCCATACTGAGTTTTGAGGTTTTTCCTCTCGACACTTAAACTATGATACATTGCTGTGTTATTTACCATAGAGAAATACATTCAAGTAGAGTTTCTTTTATTCCTCAGCTTTCATAAGGTGTTCTTGGTAGAAGAAAGAACATATCACAACTAAAGGTTACTGGAGAGAGAATATGATGTTTTTAGATTTTTTTTTTTCACTACTATAAACTTTATGGTAGGTGTTCAAAAGCCAAAACTATATTTCATGGCCTAAACTGGGCCATATATATGTCCAAAGGGGAAAATCGTGTTGACCAGGTGGCTTCACTGGGGATTTCTTCAAGACTCCTTGGGAGATTATTGAAGAGGATTTTTCTATGCATTTTACAAGATTTTGAAAATCATGACTATATTAATGATTTTGCAATCAGAACCTATGTGCGCGTGCGCCTCATCGAATCATCGCAAAGAAGCAGCTTTCAAAATATGTGACTTTAGATTAAACAAAAAAAAACTCCTTGTTACAACTTACAACTTTGTAAAAGAGTATCTGTGAAATCCTTGTGGCTTGGTTAAAAATTGTGCTGGTAGAAACAACCTTCTATAACTTAGGAGCTTTCCTGAAATATTGGCCGGATGCAGTTTGGTGGCTAATGAGTCTGAACAAATGTAGAATTAAAATAAAAATAACTGCTTCAAAAAATTGTTAAATCACCACTAAAATTACCTCAGAATCTTTCTCGTCGCTGTATATTCCTTATTTTCTTGCTATTTTATACAATTATATATTTCATTCTTTCTTTTCCAGTTTGAAGAAGAGGTTTGCCTTCTCAAGTTGCCTATACCAGAATGCTGGATTGTAAGAAAATTTTCCTCCTGTGTTTTACTCATCATATTAATTCATTACCACCTAAACTATGTTTATAATCCAGGTCTCAGAACTTCATTCCCTAATAGACACGGTTACCACTAGTTATGACAAATTTTTCTTTGGAGATGCTGGAAGAGATATATATAATTTCTTCTGGGGTGATTTTGCAGATTGGTAAGGTTTGCTGGCTATGTTATAGGACCTTCCCAACCAAAACCAAATAAACATATTTAAAATGTGAATTAACTAATTGCTTATTGTAAACAAGAACTTTAGTTGCTTCAACATATGGCGAGAAGTAACATCTTGCTTTCAGTTCTCTCAAGCTTTTTTTTAATAAACTAGTCTCTTAACACTTGCCATGCAAAAGCATTTTTTAGTTCAACACTTGTCAATATCATAATCAACGCTTCTTCTGATGATAAATCTAATCTAGTTTGAGTTATATTACCACAATTTTCAATAGGTTGAAAAACCAAGATTTTGGAAAACTCAAAAAAATTGAAAATACAATTTATTCACGTTAGCAGAATTATAGGCAGTTTTGTTGGAAAACCAAAAGACCTATCCTATTTTAGAGAATGAATGTGGACATTAACATGTTCTTGGAAAACAAAAAAAAAGATAAATATAACTGCATGTCTTAAATGATTTATCACCACAATTTCAAATGGTTTGAAAAGCCACTTTTCTTGTATGTTTATAGTAATAAAGTATAGTAGGACAGTAACCTTCTCTCTTTTTATTTTCCTCCAAATTATTTTTCTTTTCATCATTCAGGTATATTGAAGCCAGTAAAGCTCGCCTTTATAACTCTGGAGGTCATTCAGTTGCTTCAGTGGCACCAGCTGTACTATTATATGTTTTTGAAAATATTCTCAAATTACTACATCCTTTCATGCCATTTGTGACGGAGGAACTTTGGCAGGTGGTCTACATTTTCCTCAGTGTACTTAGAATTTACCTGTCCCAAACATATTTAGTATCTGCTGCTTATTTGATTTCAGCTAATTTGGATGTCTTTTTTTTTTCTAAAATATAGGCGCTTCCCCATCGTAAAGAAGCTTTAATCATATCTCCTTGGCCACAAACTTCACTACCAAGGCAGGCCAGTGCCGTGAAGAAGTTTGAGAACCTTCAATCTCTGGTGAGACTTTTTTTCCTCACTTCTTATTGTTATTCTTATAATTCTTTCCTTTCTCACCCATGAATCAGTAAGTATTAAATTTTTACATTTTCTGATTGAAGACAAAATCAATCCGAAATGCTAGAGCAGAATATTCAGTTGAACCAGCAAAGCGAATATCTGCTTCTATAGTTGCAAGTGAAGAAGTCATTCAATATATATCTGTAAGTGTTATTTAATATTTACATGTTTACTCATGACCTGCTTGCTGTATCATTTTTGTTGTAAATCTTTGTTTAAATTTTAGGATATAAACTCAGTCCCTAATGATTTAGCCTTTTTCTTGTATGAATTAGAAGATTTAATCTTATTTTCTTACCTTGCATCTTAATACTCTTTAACTTAAATCTTCTAATACATGCAAGAAAATAGGCTTTAAAATGAAACCTTTTCAAGCTCACTAAAACTGAAAAGTTAAAACTGGTTGTGACGTGAATGTTATCTTTCTATAAGCAAAAAGTGTACTCAAATCGAATTATAATGTAAAAAAAGAAAGGAGGACCAGATGTGTTATACATGCAAGGTATCAAGATCTGCATGTAAGAAATGAAAGTTCACGCGAAGTGTTTTTTGGAGGATTACATCTTTTATGCTCACTTTACAAGCATCTTCTGGGATCACTTATTGACCATAAGAAGAAAAAAAGTTTTACTTATCCTATTTCAGATACCGGAATAGTTTACATTGTTAGCTTTTATTGATTTTAGGTAGCAGCACAATTGACAGTTCAGCTCTTGTCAAATCTATGCAACCCTTGTTGATAACTTGTTTTTGCTGCATTCTTCAGGAAGAGAGGGAAGTATTAGCTCTTCTTACTCGACTGGATCTTCACAATGTCCAGTTTGCAAATTCTCCTCCAGGCATGTCTATTTGGAGAATAACTTTTCTTTCTTCCAATAATTACCAATATTATGCTCCCGTGGTTGCATATTGATAACTATCTATCAATGCCTTGTTTCATTGTCTGCACAAGCTGGGTTCCACACTCTTGAGTATATAAAGTGTTGAAGCATTTGTTGGATGTAATTTTATATTCCTCAGGTAATGTAGATCAATCCGTCCATCTTGTTGCTAGTGAAGGACTAGAGGCATATCTACCTCTAGCTGATATGATTGATATCTCTGCCGAAGTCCAACGCCTTTCCAAGCGCCTTACAAAAATGAAGATGGAATATGACGGACTTGTTGCCCGCCTCAACTCTGCAAATGTATGAACTACATTCATTTACATGACATTCCGACTATATACATTTATCAACATATATTTGTTAAACTGGTGTATTGCAGTGTGTACCATCAAAGTTTCATTTTGTTAAGGATCATTTTATAATTATTTTTCTTCGTGAATTTATGCATTTGTCACTTTGACCACACTCTGCTGCTTTCAGAATTTTCATATGATGGTAGTTTTATAAGTCTTTCAACTATTTTTGTTCTTGTAGTTTGTAGAGAAAGCTCCAGAGGACATCGTCCGAGGGGTAAGAGAAAAGGCTGAAGAAGAAGAGGAGAAGATAGCTCTCACCGAGAAGCGCCTCTCTCTCCTCAGATCAACTGTTCCAGTTCCTGATCGTTGACCTTTACAATTTTACGAAATCATTCCAATTTCCGCAGCGTTGCAACTGTTAGTTGTCTATCATGAAGGACCAAGAAAGTAAAACGAGGCCTGCTTGAGCAAGGCTACCCGAACCCAGAGTTGGAAGAGCTCCATCCTTTTCGATGAACAAATGTGCTACCTCATGAATAGCTTGTCCAATTGATCATAAAAGCAGTTCAGCCACGAGCCGCCACCACAATTAGTTGAATGGTACCATAGAGTTGGAAATCAAGTTTTTGTCTGTTAATATATGGTCCATGAATTAGCTCTTTGTGAACAACGACGATTCAGTCACAATTTTATCATTGAAATGATAATGCTGTAATGTTTTGCCTAAGCTGTTAATCCAAGCTAAGGTCTAAAGGCTGTTTATCCTGCATTTGGCTGCCCTTTTACAATATTAGCTTGTCCAATAAATTCATCGAAAATAATAATAAAAAATGATCAAATAGTTCAATAAATGATTGAACTTGAACTTGAACTTAAAAAACCAAAAAAAAAAACAAATTCATTAAAAATACCTATGAAGAATAGTTCAATAATTTATTGAACTATAATTATGTTATTTAAGTAATTTTTAAAAAGTTCTTTAGTAATTAGTATGCAGATTTATGCTATTTAAGACAAATCTTTTTGCTTAAAAGCCTCAACTCTGAAGAAGCGACTGATCTTTTATTTATTTACTACTGGTATTAATATTTTCCTTCTTTTTTATCGACGAGTGTGCTTGTGCCTGTGAGGATTGTGTTTTGCGATTCCACTTTTCACTTGTGCGTGGGGCAGAAACTAACGACTTGCTTGTATGATCAATGGATGAGTCTTTTAAACCAGTGATCATGCTCTTAGACCATCATATTTGTGGAGGTTAATGAATTTTCTTAATAATATATTCGAAGTTAGTTTGCTTCTATAATACATTCACTAAGACTACACTAATAATCTCATCACATCAGACCTACTTTATTAAAAAATTGTAAATATTTAATCTTAACTCGTCTACTCATTAAAAATAGACTTTACACATCCAAGTGACTATAATCATTGTCAATCAAGATTAATCATTAATTATATAATCCACAATCATTATTAAAAGTTGAAATTCTTTTAAAAACTACCCCTACTTAAATTTCTCAAGTCATCAATTACTAGTGGAAAAGGAGAGGACCACTCATAATTAAATAAAATTCCTTGTCTTTGTTTGATAGTGTTGGCCTTCAACGGTCCACAGATTTTTCTTGTGGTCACAATTTCTTCCTCTTTCATTACTACAAATTTTGCAGCATTTCCTCTCTCTCTCTCTCTCTCTCTTCATTCTCCGTGCGGGTGTGTACTCTTATCTACTGTAGTTCTTTAAACAGGTTAGTTTCGAATTTTCTCTTAACTCAAGAAATTGTGTTATTTCTCTGCCTTGATCTTTATAATTGCTGTCTTGATGAACATTAATTTCGGTTTATAGTTTAGTGCTTGTAATTGTAGCTTAATTTTGATTATTTTCTATTGTTTGATTTTATGAACTATTGAACTTTGCCTTGTATTTCTAGTTTGATTCTGATTTTTTGGTGATTTAGTACTTGAATCTGAATTAATGAATCCAAATGGTGAGCTAACATGTTTTCCTCAACAATTGGCTTTTTTTGTCTAATTATGTTTAAAACCACATTATTGGGAGATGAAGAATGATCACCCATTTGTAAGTTCGAATCCGAGCTCGAGTTACGGATTATCTAACAGTGTGAAATGTATTTTACAATGTTATCCTGTGAGATTAGTTGAGTTGCTTGCAAACTGGCTCGGAAAAGCAATGTATTTTACAATGCAACCATTCATCACAAAGGATTTATGTTTGATCAGAGAAAAACTTGGCTGCACACAAGCAGCTAAAATTCAGCTACACGGGCTGAATTTGTTTTTTTTTTCCCTATCTTTTTCAAACTTTGTCTTAGATAAGTGTGCGGCCGTAATTTATCATCTGATCAATGCATCTTTCTTAATTTTACATACCTTGTGGTTTGTTTTAGATTGAAGTAAAATCTGCCATATATCAATCTATTGTGCCTGGTTTGGCTATGAGTTGTTCTAAAAGCACAATTTTGGCCAGGGTCAGGGTCAACCCTTTTTACGTACTTATCCTTCTATGGCCCTAACTGCAACGAAGGTTACAAGCAGCCCAGTGGTCACTGATAAGGCAACTGTTTCTAATTCCAATAGAGTATTTTCTTCTTTATCCAAGTCAAAAAAACGTGAAAAATTACAACTTTCCAGATGTAGAGTTGAGGTAGGAGAGCTCCATGGATGTCTCTTGACAGCGAAAGTCAAAGTCACTAGCCATGAGCGGTGGAACTCTTATGGAAAACCTTTGTGCCTCACCCGCCCTAGCAAATCTTCAGTGTTGTGTTTCTCAGGAGGAAGTCGTCATACAGAAGCAACAGACTGTGCTAGACCTTGTGATAAATCTGTAGATTTAAAATGGTAAGTTCAAGTTGAATGCAATGCAAGTAATGATGAGTAAATTTTCTGATGTGTTTGAATTTGTTAGTAATGAACATGAACTATTACTCTTAACAATGTTTTGAGCTTGCCTGATAAGAATACTTGTATTCCTTTCCGAATCAGTGCTCGAACTGGAGATGATGAAGATGAGCATCCAACCGTGCCTAGGCCTTGTATGTCCAACCCAGTATTGGCTGAAGCTTGTCGATTTGTTTACAATGATGCGAAGTTTGTGAATGAAAGGGCTCGCAATGATTTTTTCTTGCTTTCTCGGTAATAGTCATGATTACCAATCATTTTATTGTGGCCCTAATGATATTTTGTGTTACTGTTTTCATAAAGGTTGCTAGCTTCAGTAATTAGTATTCAATCTCAGATGCATATAATAGATTTGAATATGAAAATCTTTAGATTTTTTGGACAATTTATTTAGGAAAATAATGAACGACGCTTGTTGCTATCATATGATTTAATAAACTTGTACAATTTGAATTTTCAAACATGCCCATGAATAGCTGTGTTCAAAACTTCATAAAACTGTGCCTTTTTTTTGTTCTACTTATTCTTCATGGTTAGCCATTGGTAAATTCTTGATTTATATGATGTATGCAAACGTAGAAATTAATGAATCATTATCCATTGTGATATTTATTTACATTTTTTCCACTATTATCAGTGGCATAATGAGGCTGGATGCACATGCACGTCAAGGCGTAGCGATCCTTGGATCGGAGTTTCTTAAGCTTGATGGTAGTCCCTGTATTAGCAGAATTTCAGTGTATATTTGAGTCCTTGATAGTTGATACTCAAAAACTCGCAAGATGAAACAACTAGTTTAATGCATGTTCCAACTTCTAAGTTTTTCCAATCTGATGATGGGAATATGTCATCATCATATTACTGTGTCTAACTCTCTCATTGCTTGACTAATTCTTTCCATGCATGTTCTAACTTCTAAGTTTTATTTCATTTTTGTTCTCATCATGAATTCTTTCATTTGGCATATCCAAATTCCAAAGTGGTTTTATTTTGATCCTTTTTGTTTAGTATTTTTTTTTAACATTGATAAATGGGAGGGGATTTTGATGAGGGTAGAGGTTGTGCACTTTTTGTATACTTTTGTTAATTGATTTTCTTCTTTTCATGCCATCAAATATTGATTTACCAGCATCTCAAGTATGAGTATCCTTTCTATATTATTCCTGTCACCGAGATCTTGTACTCTCTTCATATAGTTAGGAATATGTCGTTACCAATTTGTTGAACTCTTTGGCCTCGTGGTTTTAACATATTGAGTCTTGATTTTTGCTGGTTAGCTCGAGCTAGAGAGGACACAGAAGCAATTGACCGTAATGTGAAGAAAAAAGCTGAGAGGCTTCAACGCATTGCTGCAGTATGTATTATCGACATTTTTATACCTCATCAGCAGCAGTTTAATTATCATCTAATTCTGAACTTATATACTCTTTCAGACCTTGAGAGAAAAGGCTCAGTCTAGACTAAAAACTGCTGCTGATGAACATTGGAGTGATGGCGCCTTAGAGGTCCTGGACATATACTAATATTCTTTTACTGTAGCTTCTCTTGATGCATGTATTATGTGATGAAATCTGTTAGGAATTGGGAGATTAAATTATGGGAGTTTTTCAAAAATGACATTTCTTAGACTGAAATCCACCAATCTCATACGGAGATCAGTCTAATCTTACATCATGATTGGTAGAATATTAGTTTGAGAATTACCAAGTTTGAAATATTTCAAAACATTTGCTATTTTGAAATTAATCATAAAAAAAGTGTCATCTATTGGAATTTCCCTTTAATTATAAGATGGTGTCAAAAAGAACATGATACTCTACTTTATGCTGCTTCATTTGCATGACGTTCTGGTACTAATGTAGTAAAATGACAATTGAATGCTGTTGAAAGGTTTTTTTTTTTTTTTTTCATTTGAACTTTTATGTGAGTTAATTCCAGATAATTAGGGGTGGACTTCATGATCATACCAAAATTAAATTTTATGCTTGCCTTGGAACTGGAAGCATCAATCTAATATCGGAAAACTTCCGAGGAATTTAACCTATGACAGGATGAGTATAGTTGCTTGCAGTAGGTAATAGATTGAGGGAATGTATATAGAAAGATATTGTTTGCATGAATCTGATGAGTACAGTTGCTCGTAAAAGGACTGGGAAAGAATCCAGGGCATGAAAGGAAGCTACTTATCATATTAGTTCATTTTGGCTTTGCTTGTTGATAGTGTAGATATAATTGCAAGTTTTTTCTTCTTCGCATGTTTTGTAACTGATTGAGGTAGATAAATGCTGTCTTCATGATTTTCAGGCTGATTTGCGTTTGGCTGATTTCCGAGCTAAACAGCGGGCAATGGAAGATGCCTTGATGTCTTTGGAGGTAAAGTATTCATACTGTTGTATTTGTTACTTGATGACTATTTCAAAAGTCCTGCAAATTTTTCTTAGTTATATCATATGATGTGTCATGTGATTATATATTATTTTTGCTTCCTTGAAAGATATGACCATTTTATTTGTATTATATTGTTGCAGTTTGTCAAAAATATCCATCACATGATGGTGAGGAAGATGTACAACTTGTAAGTTATTCCTGTGATGAAAAACCCTTCTATCCCAGTTTTACTCCCTACCATCTCCATTCCCCCGTGGAGACCGTAATGATATCTAACCGAATTTTTTTGACATTGGCATGCAGCCCTCTGTCCAAGGAAAATGGATTCCCATCAGTAGATGATGACATGATGGGGCATATAAAGTTAGAAAAAAATGGAAAAAGTCTAGAATTCTTATCCGGGGAACTATCAACTGACCGCATTTCTGCTGTTCAAGTATCTCTATTGTCTTCTAATGGTTCTATAATATTTCATCCAGAAATTGCATACATACTCATGTTATTTATTCTCTACCAACTGAAAATGTACAGGAAATTTATTGGAGTATGGCCTCTGCCCTTTCTGAAGCGGATGGAATTGATTATACTGACCCTGAAGAGGTTTGATTTCCTTACCATGTTGTCTATTTACGGGTGATGTCGTTAATGGTTTTTCCGTTTGCTCATATATTCTTTTTATCCGGAATAGCTCGAGCTGTTGATAAGAACTCTTATGGATCTCGATGCAATGGACGGAAAGAGCAGTGTATCATTACTTGCAGAATGTTCAAGCTCTCCAGATGAAAATACTAGGTATGCTGTTCATTTTGTCTTAAAATGTTGTTTATTGTTAATTTCTTTGCCTCTTTGGTGATTAGTTTAATTTGCTTCATGATTTTGGCAAAAGACAAGCATTGGCCAATGCTTTGGCAGCTGCTCCATCCATGTGGATTCTTGGAAATGCAGGCATGGGAGCATTGCAGGTAAACTCTCCGTCTCATTCTCTCTCGTTCTCGCGCTCTCTCGGAGATGGAACTTGATACTTTTTTGTTCACTTCGCAGAGACTCGCAGAAGATAGTAACCCGGCAATTGCTTCTGCAGCATCCAAAGCTATCAAGGAACTGAAGAAGCAGTGGGAAATAGAGGAAGGAGACAGCTGGAGGTTCACACTGAACCAAAAGGTCACCCCTGAGGCTGATGATGATACTGATATTGAGAAATGTTCTTGAAAAAATTAAAAACCTTAATTGTAGATAGCTAGTTTAGGATAAATATGCTAATGATTTGAATTGAAATCAAATCATTATTAATTACTGAAATTAGAATTAGAATTAACAACTCATTCTCGGTTCAATATTCACATCCATATAATAGTTTGATTTGTATTCACATAATTATAAGGGGGGAAAATCAGTTTTCACGCATGTACTGGTAAATTAATTTTAACATTAAACTTTATTATGTTCGCTTTGTTTTTTAGGTTTAATTACAAATTTATTCTCACGTGTCAATTTAATCTCTTTGATTTTAAACGTTTCAATCTAATCCTCTTTGATTTTAAATGTTTCAATTTGATCTCTATAATTTGAGGTCTATGTTAATATAGTAGACATCTTAAATGATTTTTTTTTTTTTTACATAGGAAACCATGTAAATGTGATAGAGAACTTAACTAAGTGGTATTATTTGACATGTAAATGTTGAGTTTTAAAATTAGATTAAAATTACACATTAGTTGATTTCATGTTGTCATTATAAACAATTTGCTAAAACTTATAATGACGGGAGGCTTCGTGAGTTTTTATTAAACTATAAGGATTATTGAAATTTTTAAAACCATTGGAATTAAATTGTAATGGAACTTAAATCACTGATTTGAAAACTATGATTAATTAATGTAAATCTCAAACTAATCAAATGAATAATTAAACCTATTTTTAAACATTTGTGCATAGTGAAGTCTCCATGTTTACCTGGTGGATTTTCAATGTCCTTGAACTATTTCACTAATGAAATCCCACTTATTTTTGTATAAGTTCTAACATTAAAATAAACCCCTTCTAAATTCACACTTCATGCAAACACATGAAGGGGACCTAAACACATCTTTCAATTAAAGCACAAATAATTCATCCTTGAAATTGAAAATTATAACCTTTTACTAATTTAAAACCACGTCATTTCTCTCTACCACACAATTATTATGTTCACATGAAACGGCCTCATAAACAATTTGTTAACTTCTTATACTAGAGTTTTTATAAAATAATAAAAATTAAATTGGAACTTTTATAATCATAAAAAATAAATTTACAATTGAACCATAATTTAAACACTTGTACATAGTGAAATCTATATTTTTTGATTCCATTTAATCAACGAATGTTATAATATGTCTTAAGAGGCATGTTAGTGATGACCTTGACCTCACTATGAGACTAAGTTAATTTAGCCAAGAGTAGGATGTATGTTTACATGTTATACTGATTTTATTGCCTTTTAAATATTTAAGTAAAAAATGTCAATTTTTATAATCATTGTTATATTAATTTATTAAGGTAATTAGAACTCGTTTAATTGTTATATTAATTAAACAGCGAAAATCGAATACTAATATAGTAACATTGGGTTACTAAAATAATAAAACTAAGAAATGGAAAGTAAATCTTTTGGTTTATAAATTTGATAAGTTTGAATTTTAAAAGATCTAAAACTGGGCAAACTAAGAAAAATCTATCACGACAAACTTATAGGTGGAAAAGATTGTATAAGAACTATATAAACTAAAATAATTAAACGCTAGGGGGTGTTTGGTTGGGGGTTTGGGAAACGGAAGCCTGAGTTTGTGATACCTGGGAAAGAAAAGTGTGGGTTTGTGATGTCTGGGTTTGTGAAGAATGTGTCTGAATTGTATGAGAATGAGAATTAATAATGGAAATAATGTGAGTGTGTTGGAATAAAAATGTCAAATCCAATAAGAATTTGGGAATGTGATCGCCAAATCCAAGAAAAAAGAGAGTAAACAAACACGTAGAATGACATCACAACTCATTCCCACATTCAAATCTCATTCCAAAACCCTCAAACAAACACCCCTAAAATTGTATATTCAAACTTCCAAAAAAAAACAAGTGAAGTGGGGCTATAAACAAATTTTTGCCTTGAATTAAAGCACAAACAATTCGTCCATGGAATTAACTTAGCTTCAACTTCAGGACCTCAGGTCCCCTATAAAACACATCTTTAATAGCAAAAAGTGGACCTAAAAGTCTTCAAGACAATGACATGTGGTGAAAGAGAAAGAGACACATTCCCATAAAAATGAAATGACAGAAAGAGTCAACTTGCATAGAAATTCAATATTATCCGCCCAAAAAAATTGTGTTTTTTTTTTTTTTTTTCTATCCCTATTCACCCACCAAAATCTTAATTTTATCTCTTACAAATAAAGATAGTCTTCTTATGAATCTTATCCATCAAAAAGTACATTGATAAAGAGGAAGAGAGAAATTGATGGGTGCAATATCTGTGGGTGAAAAGTTCTTGTACAAGTTGACCTTTATGACTCAATTTTGAGATGAAGTTTAAGGGCGAGTTTGATATTATTGTGACCGTTGAAATCATTTTTATAAATTGTTCTTAGAAAAAATCAATTGAAGATATTGACTATTAACGTGAAGAGATATATGATATGAAAGAATTTATAGATTTTTCGAAAGGCTATTTTAAAAGGTAAATATCATTCCATTTGAGTGTTACATAAAAGTGGTTTTTTGAAAATTTATAGAAATTCTTTTTGCCAAACACTGAAAACAGTCAACCCCAAACCGAACCTAAATTCTATTATCCACCACATGAATGATTAGCCTTATTCACCTCAATTACGCTTTATAGAGTAACATGTGAAAAACTTCCATCATTAATTATTGCAAAGCAACTCTTTTATAGGCAATGTCAAATGGTTGAAACATGGAAGATCTAAGTTTTCAGATTGACTAACTAAAATAGCTCAGTTTTTCCTTCATATTTAGAAAATCCACAATCCCTTATTTAGAAATAAGATGGTTTCTAATAAATTATTGGATGTACTCAAAATCGACAAGTTATGTCGGGTGCATAGTACATCTGATTATAAATAAGGGAGTCATAATGTAGTTGATACATTAAACTCGTGGCCCCGGGACATTTGATGGTATTAAGGCTGTGACTAAAAAATAAAATATATTCTAATAGCTATATTCATTAAGAGTGAAAGATCTTGTCTTAATTCTGTCAATCATTGGAACTACGAGTTTAATGTATCTTCTAGGAAGTTATTGAAGACATGCTAAAAAAAGGTTAAATTTTCAGTCAACCAAATCTAATGTGGCCATGTTTGAATGGAAATTAAGAATTAAAACACTAAATAACCAACATGGGTTGGTTTAAGTGGTCAAGGTTTCTTTCCAACATTGAGATCATGGGTTCAAACCATGTCGGTCATCCACGTAGGATATTATCCTACGAGTTTCTCGACGCCAAGTGTTGTAGGGTCGTGTGGTTATCCTGTGAGAATTGTTGAGGTACACGTAAGCTGGCTCGGACATTTACGGTATTAGAAGAAATTAAAACACTGAATAGATCATGATTAGATTTAGAACTGGTCAATGTTCACTTTGTAAATTAGAAAGCAACAAAGCCTCAAACCAACTACACCACCACATTTTACATGAATTACACCACAGACACAATGAAAGTAAAACTAACACTACACACACTGCAACAATAGAGAGAAAAAGAGAGAGAGTCAAAGACACTACCAATTAACACTGCATGATGATCTTCTATTGCTGAACACTAACTTCAGTCAATGAACCCTTCACCTTGGGAGGCCTACCTCTCGGCCTCCCGGTTGTCGTTGCTGCCTCCACAAATTGAGGTGGAGGCACGGTTGTGGCAATTGGTTGGGCCAACTTCCTCGGCCGTCCCCTTGGTTTCCCAGTCCCAGAAGACACCTTCATCTGCACTGGTTTTGGATGTGCATTAGGGTCCTTTGGTGGGCGGCCTCTCGGCTTTGGTGTAGACAGAACAGCACTAGCACCCACACTGGGTTGTGGCGGTGGTAGAGAATCTAGAGACCCCGTTGTCGATTTGGGAGGCCTGCCGCGACCCCGTCGAGGAGCTGAAGATGAATCCCTCTTCATGTAGTTGTTTTTCCAAAACAACAATTCCCCACTTGCTTTCATCATGTTCAAATGGTGAGTGAGCAAAGATGAGTGCCCAGCAGGCAGGTTTCCATAGGTAGATTCAATATATTTTGATATTGTCGATTTGTTTGAGCCACTGTCACCATTCAATGCTTCAATTGCTCTGAATATCATCTGAGATACTAAAATATGTTCATCAAAATGGGTTTTTTTCTATATTTCCATGAGTGTCCGGCTAGCTTACGCACAGCTCAACTTATCAACGTATCATTTTTTAGCCCCTCTTTTTTATTCTTCCATGATTTCATAGATCTAGTGAAAACTTTGTTAAGATCATGATTTAGAAAGTGGAGTGCAATTAAGAAAAAATCACATCTGACAAATTGAATTATAAGCTGACAAGAAGCTCAGATTGTGTAGGAAATGTGAGAAAAACATCCCTGTTCTTCAAATTATTCACAGAACAACAAAAATTAAACGGAGACAGCTCAATACATTAGACCCAAAAAAAATTATCAAAAAAAAAAAAATTACAGCATAGAAATTTACAAACAGAAAATGAAAAGGAACCCTAATTTAAACACATAAAAACACAAATAATAAAATAATAAAAAAATAAAATTAAGTTATAAAAAAAATAAAAAATAAAAACCCTTTTAAGATTGTGAGTAAATTAGAGCTAAAAGAACAAGAAATAGTAAAAAGGAAATTAAAAAAAAAAATCGTTTTTTCCTAGGTGGGTGTCTGAAATTTGCAAGTGAGATAGGGAAAATGAATGTACCTCAGGATAAGGAGGAAGGGTCTGAGGTTTATTAACCTCTTCCATCGCCATTGAAATTTGCTGTTAAAACAAAAAATATGAAAAATAATCAGAAAAAATTTGAAAAAAATATATGTTTTTAAGTAAGAATAAGCAAAAGAGAAGAAAGAGAGAGAGAGAGAGAGAGAGAGAGACCTACTTTGCTGTTCCAAATTCTTTTGCTTGTAACTGTTTGATTTGAGCACTGATTTTGCAAACGATTTTTCAGATTTATTTTTTGCTTTTTTTATTTTTTTAATTTGAATTGTAAACAGCTGGGAATCTTCTAGTGGATGATGATCGGACGGTTCATACTTTCTGATCAAAGTTTCACACGGATTGATGACGTGGTAGATGAAATTCTGAAATTTGAAATACATCTTATATATTTTTTTAAATTACCTTTCTAGTCCCTGGTTTTTTTTAGGCCTATGACTATTTGGTCCTTAAATTTTCTATTTGTCTTTATTTTGTTCTCGAGTTTTAAAAAATATGTCAATTTGATCTTTGTGTTTTCAATGTAAATCTATATTATCCCCGAATTTTAAGAGATAAAATATATTTGATCCAGTAAACGAATATCTTTATATTAATTAATGTATAAATTATCAACAGGAGCCAAATTGATCTATATCTCAAAACTCAGAGACGAGATAGATACGAAGGAGGGGCGTTTGCTTGTTCGAAGGATTATTGCCCATAACTTTTTGTTCAAAGTTGAGATTGTTCGAAGGGTTATTACCCATATTCTCATAATGAGGGAATGAGAATGAGATTACTTCATTCTCATTGTTATTGTATACCTTAAACTTGGAATGAGAATGGAAGTGTAGGACCCACATAATTTGGCAATCTCATTCCCAATTTTCAAACAATTTCATTCCTTCATACAACTTCATCAATCTCATTCTCATTCCTTATTTTGTGGATCCCACCAATTTTATATTTTATTAATTTTCTTTTCTCTCTACTTTTTATGGTCCCACACGAATTAATACTTCATTCCCATTCCAAGACTTTAGTAAACAATATCAATGATAATTTTTTTCATTCCGATTCCGATTCCTTAAACATAATAAAATAAATCTTATTCTGATTCCAAATTTTTTTAAGTAAACATAATATGAATGAATGAGGTATGACCAAAATACTGAAATTTTGCACAACAAAAAAACTTAGCCCGAGATCAATTTTAACTATCAATATTTTAAATTATTAATATACAGACTATTATTATAAAAATCTATATGAGATTGGGTCAGGGCCTCATCCTCCATCCCGTCTCATTGTTATGAAGGATATATTTCTCGATCTTATGATGAATTCTAAAGGTATAATTAAATATTTTTGAGATAATTATAAATATAGCTGATATAATCACTTATTAACGCAGTTGAAAGTTATTAGATTTACAAATAGTTTTAAGTAATGATATATTTACAAATAGTTTCAAATAATAATATATTTATAAATATAACATCAAAATATATTTCGAGTGAAATTTTCAAATAATTTTAGCATAGAATTTATCAAATTAAATTTACATAATAATAAGGGTTAGGGTTTTATGATTAAAAAAGTAAATAATAATAACGTCACTGATTATACGGAGGGGCAAAGGTCGGCGTGAGTAAAATATACAGAATTTTATTATTTAAATTGGCGAAGGAAAGACTCCCAGAACAGCGCCTCTCTTATCTCTCTCCCTGAAAACAAAACTCGATCACTTTCCTCTTTCTCTTCTCTCCCAGAAACCCTAATTTTTTTTTTTCCCTCAAGCAATTCTCATCTCCATCGCCCATCATCTCTATATCGGAAGAGATTTATCTGCTATTGATATCATCTTCAGGTAACATATTAACCTCTTTCTGTTCTTTTAATCTCTTTCGCGTTTTCTTCTACAATTACTTCTCGATCGAGAGTTTTATTTCGAGATATTGTTTCTTCTTCATGAAATTTGATCCATTCGATCAGAAGGTTTATGACTGTTATGACTTATGAGAGTATTATATTATATACTCCGCGATTATGATCCTAAAAGTTATTTTGATGTGTTAATCAAGCGAGGGTGTTTGTGTTTTTTTTGTTCTTAGTTCTGTATTATTGCCTCTTCTGATTTGTTTTATTTTTTAATATCTTTTGAAATTTTGTATGATAACAAGTGTACTCTGTAATTTTTTGTCTCATGAAGCTTGTAGTCCTTGCTTTTGGGCTTAAGATCTGGAATATGGATTTTTTTTGGGGAAGTATTGAGTATTGAATGGGACTGCCTTTATCTTAAACTTACTGTCTTTGTAATAAAATAGTAAAGCTCAGGCTTGAGTTTATAGTTAGTTTAAAATGTTTGAAGCATGTTTTACGGGCATCGACATGACTGAACATGGTTGAACTTTTGATATGTTAATTTTTATTAAACCAGCACAAAGACATGAGTAGCTTCAAAGCCCATGATTGGAATTTGAAGAGTTGATACATAGTGAAGTGTTGATTAATTAATCAACTTTAGTGCAAATGTTCTAATTTCGAATTCTTTTGATACCTTTTTGCAGGACTTCCTTTTCTTTAATTCTTTGACTTTTCTTGTCTTCTATGGCCACTCCTTTGGATATGTCACTAGATGATATGATAAAGAAGAATAACCGTGAAAAATTTAGAGGACGAGGCAGGGCCCGTCGTGGGCGTGGAGCAGGTGGGTCTTTTAGTGGTGGAAGAGGAATAGTGACAGGTTCAATTCGTAGAGGTCCTCTCAATGTAAATGCTCGGCCATCGGCTTTCTCAATTAGCAAGGCAAGCTCAAAACTGTTGCTGTTTAATGCATATGATTGAGAACCTGATATGCTTTGAAAATACTTATTCACGGGGATTACCATTATCGTAACTCTAACCAGAAGAGGATTGGTGTAAATGTTGTTCTATGGAGAACCTCATTGTGGCTCACCCTCTTATCTGAATCATCATCTGGTGTATTTGTACCATTATCTTTGCAAATAGTCAATACGTGTGGGTTGTCTTGGTTATTTTCAGGGAACTCTGAAGAGTGGAGAATTATATTCTTGTCAATTTATAAGCTGATATCTTTTTTCCCCATCTGGATTCTTATCTGCATGCTTTCATCAGCCTCCACGCAGAACGAAGAAAGTTCAATGGCAGCATGATTTATTTGAAGATAGTCTTCGAGCTGCAGGGATTTCTGGAATTGAAATTGGCACAAAATTACACATCTCCAACTTGGATTATGGAGTGACCAAAGAAGATATAAGGGTACAACTTAAGCCATATATATTTGACCTAGGATGCTTTCTGTTCATTTTTCAATTAACATTCTCTTGGAACCTGACGTTGAACTCAGGAGTTATTCTCTGAGATTGGAGACCTGAAAAGATTCGCCATTCATTATGACAAAAATGGCCGACCAAGTGTAAGTTCCTTTACTTCGTATTTTCAAAAGATCCTGTAATATACTAGTGTTTGAAAAGAAAATATTAGTTTTCTTGAATAGACTCTTGTTGCTCAGAACTACGTGCCTTTTTTTTTATAATTTCTTTTGATATCTTTATCTTCATCTGTATGCGATATTGAATCTTTACTTCATAAGATAATTAGTTCTGTGAAAAGCTATGTAGTTAAAGGCTAGTTTCTTTCTGAATAACTAGATTAGTGCTTATGATGTGCCCATGTGCTGCTGTAATCCAGCAGGTGTCAGTAAGGGTCTTGAACTGGCCCTACTGCAATAGTTCTACTGATGTTTTTTAATATTATAATAATTATATTTAGATAGATATTTACATGTATAGGAGATTGGAAATTCTCAAACTATAAAAGATAAATTACAATTAAAAGGAACTTTCCCACCTAGAATTCATGGACTATTTGACTTGAAAGAATCAAGCTTAAATATAATGATTGGGAAGTTGTTTGAGACAATTTTTCCTGTGGAAATTGCGCATATAAAAAGTCTTCAATCTTTTACTTGCAAACACACAAAATTAATGTGTATCTAAAAAATTGCACATATTAAATTAAGTTATCCCAATCTTTGCCCTTTTTTCTCATCTCTGTTTACGTGTTATTTATATATTTTTGTAAGTTGATGTGAGATTTATTGTTAATTGTAATTATTCTACTCGTGCTTGAAATGTGTCTTAATTGATTGTTTCTCTTCTTATCAAAAGCTTCAGTTGGCTGATATTTTTTCTACTCTTCATTAAAGGGATCAGCAGAGGTGGTGTATTCTCGTAGAAGTGATGCATTCGCTGCTCTGAAGCGCTATAACAATGTTTTATTGGATGGGAAGCCAATGAAGATTGATATTCTTGGTGATAATGCAGAAATTCCAGTTTCTGCACGTATAAATGTTACTAGGCTGAATGGAAGAAGCAAGAGAACAGTTGTTCTGACGTATGTAGTATTGTTGTTCCTTTCCTCCTTTTTTTCCTTGATATTTTACATCTTATAACCAATAATTGTGCCCCCGGAGATAGAAAATTGCTGAATGTTAGGGAATTTTTTATGAGAAATTTCAATCAATGACTTTTCTTTATGAGTAATTTCTGAAATAGCATATATTTTGGAATATTTCAAAAATGGCATCTCTCAGTCTGAGATTCCACCCATCTCAATATGAGAAATGCCATTTTTGAGAATTTGCTATTTTTGAAAATATCAATTCTTAAAAATTGATATTTTCAAAAATAGAAATTAGTGCCTGCCACCTGGCATTTATCAGAAAGAATTGTAGTGCTTTAGCAGTGTAAATTCATGGGATTTATTTTTCCGAAATTTACAAATGTAGCAACCCAACCTAAATTTCTATTATCTGATATGTGGCTGCTATCTCAGATTGGAATAGTTTGATTTGATTAGTTGCTGTCATTTTCAATGCTGATGGAAAGACGTGTAGAGGGCCCTTTCATCTAAATTCTATTTTCAGTTCCTTTGTTTTTGAAAAATTCATCTGAATGTAACTAGTTGTGTATTTGCACAAATTCCACTTCCACCAGCACTTTCCAAAATAACATTCTGAGACGACAGCTATTTGAGATTTGTTCTTATGTAGACTGACCTTTGTATTATTTGCAAGTGGTTTCCTTATCTGTTACAGATGTTCCTGTTGGGATGGGACACACAGCCCCTTGTTCTTTTGTTACATTTTCATTTTGTAATAGAACTGTTTCTTATGAAATAAATAAAATACATCTTCTATGGATGTTCAATATGTTTGGACATGTGCAGGTCTGAATCTGGTCGTGCTGGTGCCGGTAGCTCCACCATGGTTAATCGTTTTCCTGGGTGAGTGTTTACTGGATTTCATATCTGATTTTTTACACCGAATTTTCTGTTTTCAATGGTGGGGGAGGTGGGTTTAATACTGTTATTATCTGATGATAGTTTAGATTTTTATTTTTCTACTTGTGGAAGATTTGCCCTCACAGCCTCCTAAAAAAAATATAACTCTTGGGTTTTTTTTTTGGCTCAATTGGTTGAACTTTTTTAGTTTTTACTCAAGTAGTTGGATTTTGCAGTCTGAACCGTCGTGGAGGGTTGAGGAATGGCCGTGGCCGTGGACGTGGGCGAGGGGGATGGAGTAATGGTGTGGGTCAAGGTGGAGGTCGAGGTCGTGGTCGCGGTCGTGGCCTTGGGAAGAAGAAACCTGTAGAAAAGTCGTCAGATGAACTTGACAAGGAGCTTGACAGTTATCATGCAGAAGCCATGCAAATTTGAAGTTTCAAATATGGAAGAGCTGAAACATATTCTGAAGTTCCCTTGTGTGGGTGATTTATTTGTTTTTCTTTCTCTGCATAGTTTCAATGCTTATAATTCTGCCCAGTAGACTAGATTGTATTTGTCAGTTAAAATGGAGATTATGCTGTTTGAGACGCATTCGTGCAGACTTTTGTTCATCCCGAATCTGGTATTTCATTAACGTAACGTTTATGATATCCTTTCACTCTCTCAATAAGTAAATAGCCTTGTTATTATTCTCTGCATAGTTCCCTTATTTCTTATCATGGTTGGTATTTTTAGTTGTTTTTTCCCCTCACTGGGTAGGGGAAATATTGTTCACGAGTTATGGTTTTTATGCAAAAATCATTTATACTCTTTCATGAAAGATAAATATTGTTGCCAGTCTTTTCGAGTTATTTTTTTCCACCACCATAATTGTCAGAGTACATGGAAAAAAAAAGATTTGATAATGTAATTCACCCACCATAATTGTCAGAGTACATGGAAAGGAAACAAATACAAAGCCACACCATATCACAGATCATCTCGCAAAAAAAAAAACTCAAATGAAAATAGTACATATCTATGGCAGTTTCCTGAATGGTCTTTGATACAAAAATACAACACTTTTTTTCTTTCCCTTTGATCTCTATTTTGTTATTTACCTCTGAAAGCAAACTGACCAATTGTTATTTACCCGAGTAAAATTTTCTTTTTCAAATTCACAAACATGAAAGAATAGTTATCCTATCCCTAGAGTCGCAACAGAGAGGCAAGGAAAACTACACTCAAAATAGCACAAACAGGGAATGAACCATTGATGTTATTGAGATTGAGGGGCATCAGCAGCTGCTGCTGCAGCGGCCACTGTTTCTTTATTAAGACGCAAATCTCCTAATTCATTCCGCTGAAACAACTTTTCAACTAATTCATTCCAATTTGTCCTCACGGCAGTGGATTTTGCCATTGATGTCGATGAATCTCCACTTTGACTCGGATTGGGCTCTGATTCATCATCTTGACAAGAACCCTCGTCCGCAGAGTTGACAGCATGAGGAACATTCAGACTAACAGCTCGTACCAGAGCATCTCTGTGTTCTTTCTCAAGAGTCTTCGTCCTCTCAATTATCTGTACCGTTGGTGCAGTTGTTGATGTCCCCTTAACACTTTCTTTCATTATCTGTGGAGCGGTGTTATATTTGTCTCATTAGGTTTTTAATTACTAATTATTTGATAAGATATTCCTTAAATAATGTATAAATATATGCAAGGATCATAGCTATTACAATTCTTAAACAAATCATATTAATCTAGAGTATGTTTCAGCAAAATAATATCTTGGAGGAAAATCAAACATAATGTAACAGTACGTTGTTCTAATCCATGAAATCTAGAGAGGAAAAAGAAGTTTGTAAAGCTTAATTTTGATTCTCTGATCACTCGTAAAAATTTAAGCACCGAGGAAAGAAAGACATACATTAAGATTTGTGCGTACTTTATATAATGCATCACGATATGAAAATTAATAAACCATATGCTTCATATATAATTGTTAAATTACCACTATACATAAATGCTTAAGCTTAAAACCGAAGATAAATTAAATCTTTTCAAGGTATTTCCAACACTACCCTCAACTGTCAATCTACCACTTTTAGATAGCTAAAAGAGCTGATGCAATCGTTGTAGGCCATCCTATAGCCATAGGTAGGTTGTCGCTAGAAGAAACAAGTGCTCCTTGCTAAATGGATGTGGAGATCCTCAAGAGGAAGAGAAGCTTTGTGGCACAAAATCATTTCGAGTTGACATGGAATAGCGGACTCAAGTTTATAATATGATTTGCTTCTAGTAGGAGCTACATCTGCTTACATTGTTATGTTGACACCAGTAATTGAGAATAGGTCTGCCTCCAGATGGGCAATGGTTTGATTTTGGGAAGATCTCTATAAGCCTTATTCCAATTCTATTTCTAAAAAGTGTAACCATGATTGTTGAAACTTTTTTTTAGAGCCAAAGAAAAGTTCCGGTGGTGTAGTGTAGTTACAGCTTGAGAAAAACAGGAGACTTTTAAAGTAGTTATGAGAGATTTTACTTATTTTCAGGATATTCTATGTGTGACGCCTTCCTCTAGGTGTGTCGAGTGCCACACACAAACTTAACTCCTAAAATATGAACTGGAGAGCATTTTAATTCTTTCAATTAGGGAGAAAGGTCTCTTTTCTGCTCATTTTCATTTTTTGGTAAAATAATAGTTTCTTATTAATAAAATAACTCCATTCCCACACAAGTGCCTACATTGCCAAGTGCCAAAGAATTCCTATTCCTATGAAAAGCTTTGCTTTTGAACCCCTACCTCCGGCTACAATGCTCCTTGAATCCACCCCCACCCCAAATAATAATAATAATAATAAAAAAAGAGATGTAAAAGAAAATATATGATAGAAAAGAAGTAAAGAGTCAATTGATTATGAAATGTCAAAAAGACTTTCTACTTACTTCCAGGGCCTTCCCTGCTTCCTTTTCTATCCATAATATAGCATGATCAGATGTGGCATGACGTGACAAAACAATATGTTCAAATCTTCCCTCAACTGGAATAGCAGTTCTAACTTCTGGAGGAAACCTCGCACATCTGGAAAGCAAGGAGTGAAAGATATATACAATCAAAGGAGGCACGATAAAAGTTACATCTATGATCTAACCATGTCAGTCAAATGGTAAAATATCAAAATTGACTTTCAGCAACATTTTTTTAATAAGAAAACTGCTTTCAATACAAGGGCTCCAACTGCTAGTGAACAAAGATGGAGAAAATTCACCAAAAAAAAAAAAAGTTTCCATGTGTCCAAAGAGAATAGCTGAACAAGACATTTAAATGCCAACATCTTTAATTAGTCCCTAAACTTTTAGGTAATTTGAAAGTTTTTCTTGGTTCTTTTCAGGTCAACCCAGTCATAGTTTCACAATTTGTAAGCAAATTCAAGCTGATGAAAAAATCATGAGTCATCATTAATCAACGAGGTCTCAATAAGACTTTGCAAGAAGAATAAGTTACAGAAGATTGAAACTCTCTTTAGGACATCAGCTGTAGCTGAAGTTGAGAAAATGATGGAAATTTAGGTTAAACTATCAATATTCAATTAAAGAGTATAAAAAAAATTCTGACTGAACTAAAGAGAATAAATAAAATGGCATTTACCTGCAAAATTTTCTTTCTACAATATGATACATTCTTCCGGGTGCGTAGAGTCTTCTAGAATCCCTCAGTTTTCTACCCTCTGGTATGAAGGTATCCCTCAGGCAAACCAGAAACAAGAGGCAAGGCAAACTGTCCAAAGCATCAAGCCCTGGTTTAAGAGATATTAATAGTAATTTCATTCTCTACTAGATTTAGAAAGAAGAAATTGCAAGATCGATAGAAAGAAAAAATCCCAAGAAGAATAGAACTTACCAAAAGATTGACTTGAATATATCTTCCAACGGTGTGGCGGTTCTCGGTAAGAAATCATCCTGGACAAGAATATAAAAAAACGTGTCAATTTGAAATAACTTAAAACTTTTACCAAATGAGGGGAAGGTTTGAGACTGTTTCCCCCTAGAAAAAATTCCTCGTTCCGCCTCCGTATCTAAGTTTTTCAGTCGATGAGGACAGCCCACAGATTTATTGGACAACATGTATGCTCTTCAAGAATCAAGCATGATACATCTCCACTCCAATTGAGAACACAAGGAATGGAATAAAGCCTTTTTTGAAAGACTTAAAACACTTTTGGATAAAATACCAACCAGTAATAAAAAATATAACAAACAAAATCAAAACCCAACCAATCTGGTCAAAAATACTAACAGACTAAAACTTATCATCCTTACTCATAAATCCATGACCATCTGGATCCCAATTCTAACCGATGTGAGATTTTGGTCGCAACCCGGCAAAAGATAATAATATACAAAATCAAAACCATAAGCATAACCCATAACACAAATTAGGTAAAAAAAGAAAAAATACCTGCAAAATGACAGAGTAAATGACATCGGCATACTTGACAGCAAGATTAAGAGACATACACCTAGCTGGAGCCATAGCAAAACACTTAACTTTATTTCTGGGAATCCCACCCAATTTTTCCCTATGATTAACCACAATTATAGTCAACAAAGCCGCCACTCCAGAACCCAAAGAATGTCCAGCAAAAACCATATTATAATCCGACCCATTATCCTCCCAAAGCTTCTTAAGCGTTTCAGACTCTTGATTCAACAACCAAATCGCAGATTTCAACAACCCATGATGAACAAACCCTCCATCAAACATCTGCATCCCCAATCGATTATCCAACAACAGCTTATAATCACTCTCTTTAGCCAAATTCAAACCACGAATAGCAAGAACAATCTCACGATGATCATGATCGACATAGATCACATAAGGAGGAGCATTACCCAATGTTTGTTCATAAGTGACACGTTTAATAAGGAAATCAGGGTTGGGACGAAAACCATGGGAAGGAAGAAATTGAGGGTTTTGAAGATCGGATTCGTAAACGGATAGGATTAATCGACAAATACGAGGAACAGGTTCGAATTCTTCGTAGGTAGCTAAAGTCCACGTGGCACTGTCGTAAGATCCGATGTAAGTACAGCGTTTCCATGCCCATCTTAAACATCCTAGTACTACCACGCATTCAACGCCGCAAGCTACGGACATTTTTTTTATGAGAGAGAAAGAAGAGAGAGAAGGGATAAATGGGTATGGAAGAAAAAGAGAGTAATTTTCAGTAGAGAGAGAAGGGCACGTGGAGGAGTGTGATTGGAGGAGGGAGATAGAAGAAATGAAGAAGAAGAAGAAGAAGAAGAAGAAGAAGAAGAAGGAAGGAAGAAGAAGACTGATGAATCTTTCTTTCTGAGCTTTACAGAGATATTGGGATTTCCTTTAAGACAGGTCTTATTCTTTGGTTGTCTTTCTTTGTCTTTTTTTCTTGTCTATCTGTCTCTCTTTTTGTCATTTTAGTTTTCATTTAATTTCATTTTCATACATGTGTTTTATCAACAAAATAAAATATATATGCATTCTTTGAATTCAATTTTAAATTTTTTTATTTATGTTTATTTAATTTATATATTATTTTTTTTATACTGAAAAAAAATTAAGGATAGAGACGAGGTATAGTTCAATTTGTTAGGTGTCAATATTTTTTTTAATTGAAAATTCTAGTCTCCTTGTTTAATATAATTTTTTTTAAAAGTATAAGTATATCCAAAAGTTAATGAGTATAGAACTGCCAATCAATCAAACATTAATTTAGTGGTTAAATATTTATAATTTCTCTATTAAGTTAGATATTCGAATCCACTTCTCCATCTATTATATAAAATAATTTTAAAAAAAAAAAATTTCTTGACTGGAACTGTACCTGATAATTAGAAATAGAGTCAAACTAATTATATTGATACGATTTTTTTTTTCAATTGACTATAAAAAAAGGTTGAATCAAACAACAATCTTAATCCAATTAAACAAACAATGATCGGTTATAAAAAAATTGTCATAAATAGATGAAACATGCTATAGAACATTCTTAATTGAAATTGACTATGGATCGATTCTATTATTTTTGTTATGTATAACAAAATTCAAATATTGTATTATTTTTATGACTTGAAAAGTTGAATTCAAATTTTGAAAAAATAAAATAAAAAAGTGTTTACAATACAACTAATTCTCACATGGGGAGGAATTAAAAAAATATTAATAGTTGTCTTCAAAGGTTATCATGACCTCTAATACCATCACATTATTTTATATTAGATGCATTAGAGACTAATAATTGCTTGAAGAATGGCGCAATTAAAATTGGCACATATAATGAAATTCAAATGTATGAATTATGTTCTTATTAAAGGAAAAAAAAAAAACTAGAATTTAAATATCCATGATAGACATCTAAACATTCTCCCGATAACAAATTAATAAATAACTCATAAATTTTAGTTCATGAGTTCAATAAATGAATTATTCAAAAGAATGTTTGAATGCAATTACCTCCTAGAGTGAAATGGCCAAGACGAATTAAACATCTTTAAAAATTAGAATAAAGAATTGATCAATTAAAAAAGTAATGATTAGAGAATGTAATTTAATAATATTAAAATATATTGATATAATTAATATCAGATTCAATAAAAAAAAACAACAAGACAGATTTGAAAAAAATAAATTAATCATATAAATGATCTTTTCACCACTATTTTTTTACCAATGAAAATAATTATATAAAATAATTGCATATTGTAATTTAATAAAAGGGTTAAATAAAGCTTCAATATTTTCGTGGATTGTAATATTGGGTGAATATTATTTTCACTGTATTTTTTATTTATTTATAAAAAAAGTTATCATCAATGCAACCACAGAATACCAAAAATATTTAACCAATGAATATACACCTGAAAACAAATAAATAAAATTGATAGGGAAGTGTGAAAAAATTATAAATTTTTAGGATGATGAATGCTATAAATAATTCGGGACGATATGCTTTAATGTGGTCGAGAAATTTAGATCTAGTAGTCTGAATTTAGTATATGAGTTTGTGTAGTGTAGAAACTCATTAGAATATATATGGATATATATTTTAAAATTTCATGATTAGTTTCATCCAATAAAGGTTTTATTTTCTTTGAATTATTATTCTTTAAATAAAGAGTTAGTGATCCTTTTGCTAAAGTAGGCTCCTGATTGGCTTTTTCTTTCGCTAATTCGGAAGATAAGTATCTGATTCTCTTAACAAAGAAGAGAAAAACATAAGAAAGATTTGATTGATTAAAACTTTTGAGAGAGTGTTTAATAGGAGGTGTTGTTAGTTTTGTTAAGATAGGGTTAGAATCCCAAAGTTTATGTAATCTGTATTTATATGTTCAAGGAGATGAGTTTTTAAAAAATTTAGTTTTGAAATAATTAATTATTAAAATTTAAAATAATTATTTTATCAATTAATTATCATATTAAAACGTTAATTATTATTTTAAAAATTCAAATTCAGAAGAATACTTATCATTGTAGACCACTTCCTCTCATTAAGGTTACATTTACAAGATGTACTGCATATTAGTGTAATTTATCGAGTAATTTCCTACTTCACAGCTTTTTTCATGGTTGCTAGCAGCAGCAGGAGAGGGGATACAAACTCATTCTACAACATTTATTAGAAAAGGTTGATGAGCACGCCTTTCCATTAAAGAGATGTGGAGTCTCATGCCAAATGATACAACAGCCTTCAAAGATTTTAACCCAAGATCTTTGGACGCCAACCGGCAATAACATCCTCTGGGAGTGCACGTGTTTTTGCAAACGACTCTCTTGAGAATATGCTCTGCTAAAATGTCACGATGAATTAAAAATATTGCACGCAAATAATAAAACGAATGAGTAAGACCTCATTTACATGAGGCAGAATATCCAAACAAGATAAGAAAATGAGAAGAGTCACAAGAATTTGTATTTTGAATCCATATGCTCACTACACAATGAGATTGGAAACAGATTATAGAAAAAATATTGCATGTTATTCTAATGGTTGGGTTCTCCCAGTGTCATGGAGTCCAAAGATCGTTGCAAATATTTCTATATCATATGACAAGCAGCTAGACACCCATTATTAATAAACAAGCAGCCTTTGACCAATAACAAGTTTTATGATGCCGGTTAGTGGTAATCATCAGATCTCAAATTCAAACACCGAATCCATGTAAGTTTTTGCATTATGCTTCACTCTAGTTCTAAATGATTGGGAAGTGCAACGTTGTTCACAAACTCTAGTGTTATTATGAATTGCAGTAAAGCTAAAAGAAAATTTAAGCCAAACAGTTACAATGGTTGTACCTTCATGTAAGACTTGACATAGGGTAGGCTGTCTGGAACAGACCAATTCTTATAATGACCCAATACAATTTCAAGATGGTACAACTTTGGACCAAGTGATAAGTCTGCAGCAGAAATCTCTTTCCCATTGATGAAAGGACCCTAATCAAAAGAGATAGAAATAGATAAAATGGTATATCCAGAAAAATACACGACGTAATTTACTTTTATGTTCTCAATTCTCTTAGACTGCCAGTACTGTGGGTGATTGGTAATGAAATAGACGAATAACGGTAATTACTGTTACAAGGGCAAAACATTGTAATCAAAGAAGAGCCAAGTCGACTACATTCTCTTTGAATTATCCTCCCCTTTCGACATAGATAGTTGAGTAAAAATTTTAAAAGAAGGGTGTAGAAAAGGAAGAGGCCATACATTCTCTTTGATGTAATCATTGAAAGAACTAAGCTCACTAAGTAATGCTTGCTCTGTTCCATCATTAGGATCCTTGCTCTTGAGAAAAGCAATAAACGTTGAGAAGATTTTTGACCCGCTGCAGGAAAATTCTCATAATAGCTGCCAGTTATTATATATTTATTATTTGACAAATTTAGAGAAATGAAATATGAAGCATGTAATGGACTAAAGTCTTGTCTTTCTGTTGCACACTCCAGAAACCGATCCACATTGAAAAAAACGTTATATGGGGAGAAATGAAACATTTTCATCTTGACATTGAAAACCTATTTCATTAGTATGTGTTGGGCATTTCCGGTTGATGCATAAACCAAAAAATGAAAAAGACACAATGAATGCTCCTCGGCTTAGGGTTCCAGAAGGCAAATTTTTAGTACTTTCTTCTAGTAATTGTGTCTTCACTGAACTTACGAATAATGGGAATAATCAAAACATTGGCAATACATAACTGCATGACATAAAACATACATAGAAGACTTATCAGGAGGGGTCGCTAAAGGTGGATTTGGGAACTTCTCTTCCAATGTCTGTGTTATAACATCAGAATCTGCAATCCACTGCTCATCAATTTTAATCACGGGGACTTTTCCCTCTGAATTTATTATTAAGAACCTGGACAAAAAAGAAAAAAAAAAGAAAAGACAATCACCATTCTGGCTATCTTATAAATCAAACAGTTGAGAATTGAGATTGAAGTCATCAAACAAAAACCCAATTCAATCACCATTCTGGTTTGTTTGTGAAGTCTACCAACTTCAAATCATAAGATAGATGCTTTTCCTCCAATGTCAGCAACACCCTCTGGCAAAATGGGCCTGCAATGCAAAGACATATGATCAATATCTTCCACGCATGTAAGCTAGCCCGGACCAAATCAGATTACTATAATATATATATATAAAATAAGAAATTTCAATGGGTAGCATTTGTAAATATAGCAAATTTTTCACGTGTTAATCCGTGATTAACAGAAATCAATAGTAATGAATTAAAACGAAACGACTAACATCAATCATAGTAAATCACTTATTAACACCCTAAAAATCTACTATATTGGCAAAAATCCTGTAATATAATTGTGCATCAAATTCCATTGTTATTTAGGTATGTAAACAGTCCCACCATGTTTAATCAGTGCCTATAATTGAATATCCAAACTGGGATTATAGAAACCAACTAAGAATCAAAGCATAACCATGAAATGAAAGAAATGAATGAATAAAGAAAAGATAAATTAGGGAAAAGATAAGAAATTTACAGTCTCCGAGCTTGTTGGGGACAGTGGTAGAAGCTTTGACACAAACTTCAAGAGGAGAAACCGACATTGAAACAGAGAGACTTCGTCTCAAGTACGATGAGGAATTGTGAGTACGAGAATGAGAAATGAAGCAATTGGAACGAAATCGAAGACAGGGATTAAAACCGAGATGTTTTATGGAAGAGGAAAGAACAGAAGCTGCTGGCTGAATTCTGGAGCTTGACATTATCGTCACCATTGAAGAAAAGCTAAGCTTTTTTTTTTTTTTTTTTATGTTTCTCTATTCGAATCTTGCGGATTGCTACGATTTTAGAGAGATGATTATTAAACATTAAAAAAATATATATATTATTTTCTTATCTTAATTTAAAAATAATAAAATTGTTAAAATTTAAAAAATAATATTTTTTTTATAGAACATTATTTTACTTTCGCTAAATATTAAATTAACCAATTAATTTCATTATTATTTTTTATTTTATAATATGATGAATCTTATTATTATTTTTTCATGTTTTTTTTCGAATTGTTTTATACCATTTTTTTTTTATAAATTCGTTGTATGATTGTAAAATAAATATTTTTTTAAAATTATAAAAAAAAATTCTTAATCTTTTAAATTAATAATTAGAAAAAAAAATAGGGCCATTTGCAAATCTAGCAAACTTTTTAGTAATATTTGTAAAAATAAAAACTCAAAAAAATATTTGTAAATATAGTAAATTTTGATCGAGTTTATCAATGATAAACATTAAATTACATATTTTTACACTAAATTTATCACTGATAAACATATAAATCACGGTTAATCACTGATAAACATGATAAAAATTGTTATATTTGCAAATTCTTTTTTGAGTTGATATTTTTACAAATATTGCATAAAAATTTGCCACCCAATGAAATTTCCCAAAAAAATATTACTTTTCAAAAGTTAAATATAAGAAAGGATTGTCAACAAAAACATAGCTTATGTGGTTAGATATCTACTCTCTTTTTATAATCTCGAGATTTTTGAGTTTCCTTTAAATCAATTGATGTAATATTAAAAATTAATTAATTAAACATATTTTTTATTTTTCTAATAAATAATTTTGTTTCTTTGAAAAAAAAGGAAACAGAAAACGAAAATACAGAAATAAGAAGACCCAGAGAGTGTCGCCCGCCGCTTTGTTTGGCTGCGTGGAAGGGATTTGGGACTTAGGCTTTCTGTGCAAGAAAAGAAATGGACGAAGAAGACGGCTTATGGTAAAGCCCTTAAGGTAAGTTTTTTGATTTTTATATGTTTCCTTTAATTCATTGCCATTGTTAGCATTCAACTTTTTAAAAAAACAACTGTTTTTAGCCTGATTTCTTTACCTTTCCTGAATTTTTCTGCTGTAGTTGATGTTCAATTAGGTTTTAGATTAATGGGTTGATTTTTTAATTTTGTAAAAGTTTTTGCTTTTTTACACCCACCTGAAACTTCAATCAATATTTTAGTTTTATTTCTTCTGAAGCTTGGATTGGATATCTGTATGTATGGGTATGGAGTAAAAATTTGATATATATATATATATATATATATTTTTTAAATGTAGTATAGGGATGGATTGTGAGAGAGTAAAGTAAAATACTCACTTTGTGTTATGCAATGGGAAATTGGATTGATCTTAAAAAAAAATTAATGGTATCAAAACAAATACATCCCATTACCATAGAGCTTGATTTTTTCCTCTTCGAAATTACAGACACTTTAGGAGATGCTCAATCCCTCTCTAACTGATTACCCATGTCCAATTAGCTCAATTCCCCTCATTTCTAATTCATTCTTTGTGGTAGTTTTAAGGATGTAGGTTCGAGTTCTGTCACTCGTTTTTCTTCTAAAAACCTACTCAACATCGCTCGCCTCTCCCTCTCTCTATTGCAGGGCAGGTTCGAGCTTCTTATATGCTTACTTCCGACCTTATCATGGTACCTTTTCTCTCTCAGTCACTCCCTGTAGTTTCATTCCTAGTTTCCAGGCTCTTAATTATGAGGGATGATGTAGACTCGAA
The DNA here is from genome assembly GCA_028015215.1 of Gynostemma pentaphyllum. Classification (NCBI taxonomy): domain Eukaryota; kingdom Viridiplantae; phylum Streptophyta; class Magnoliopsida; order Cucurbitales; family Cucurbitaceae; genus Gynostemma; species Gynostemma pentaphyllum. Next base: position 44,927,504 of record CM051349.1, on the reverse strand, counting down.
ATATTTTAGGATTGTAAACTATGTGCTCAAAAAAAGGTCATGTATGTAAATGGAATAGCTTGAAGGAAAACCACCTATTGTAAAAACTAACTGTCTTTAGTGTTTAATGTTGGTTAACCGTGACGTGACACACCATTTCCTATTTATCTCTCTAAGTCAGAATAGTCATTTTGTTTCCATGCTGAATGGTTATTCTTCTGTTGGTTACTTATTACTTCAATTGAAGTTTTTTACTTTTCTACTTGTGTTTCAGTTTGACATATTTGCTACTAAAAAATGGTTAGAGGCCCGGCAGCTGCTCTTTTTAGGACTTCATCTACCAGAAAATGTGCCTCTTGGCTCAGGTTCTTATCATGGAATCAATCACTACATTCTCGTGGACCATATGCTCATAGAGTTTTCCATAATAACTCTGACCGTGCTTTCTCGAGCATCACGGATGTATGGTTTAGATTGCTTTCTCAGACCTCAAACTTTAGAGTCTCTGATTATTTCTATGCCAAACCATTCTCATCACTAGGCAAACATGGGGAAGACAATGAAAATGATGATAGTCGAAGTTGTTCAAATGCAGTAGAAGTTGGGGACTACGATGCAGATGTTGGAAAAAACATTTGCTTTGAGATGAATAATTGTGATTCAGAATCAGTTACTGGTTCGGATGATTTCAGTGAGGATAGTGTTTGTGGTTCTACTATTACTGAGTTAGAAAATGGCGATACTGATACGCAGTCAATGGAAGTAGGGAGCTATGAGAATGTTGTATCACGTGACCCTGTTGAATTATATCATGAACTTCGTAGCGCTGAAAAGGGTGAAAAGCAGAGACGACCTGATTGGGAAACTCTTCAAGAAGTATTTCGCTACTTTGCCAAATCTGGTTGGGCTTCCAATCAGGCTCTTGGAATTTACATTGGCATGTCATTTTTTCCAACTGCCGTGAGTAAGTTTGAAGCTTTTTTTCAAGAAATGCTCTACTAATGTTGCTAGGTATTTGGTGCTTCTTGGTCCTTCAGATGACGCTGTCAGATTCCTTTTTCCAATATTTGTTGAATTTTGTTTGGAAGAGTTCCCTGATGAGATTAGGCGGTTTCGCAGTATGATTGAATCAGCTGACCTTACAAAGCCACACACCTGGTATCCATTTGCACGAGCAATGAAACGTAAAATTGTATATCATTGTGGTCCAACTAATAGTGGTAAAACTTACAATGCTTTGCAAAGGTTCATGGAAGCAGAGAAAGGGATTTATTGCAGTCCTCTTAGGTTGTTGGCCATGGAAGTGTTTGATAAGGTGAATGCACACGGTGTTTACTGTAGCCTTCTCACGGGGCAAGAAAAAAAACTTTTACCATTTTCTAATCATACTGCCTGTACGGTTGAAATGGTATCAACAGATGACTTGTATGATGTTGCTGTCATTGATGAGATTCAGATGATGTCAGATTCGTACAGAGGCTATGCGTGGACAAGAGCCTTACTTGGATTGAAAGCTGACGAGATTCATTTATGTGGGGATCCTAGTGTTCTGAATGTTGTTCGGCAAATCTGTGCAGAAACTGGGGATGAGTTGCACGAACAACATTATGAGAGGTTTAAGCCATTGGTGGTCGAAGCTAAAACACTTCTAGGTGATCTAAAAAATGTTAGATCAGGAGACTGTATTGTTGCCTTTTCAAGAAGAGAGATCTTTGAGGTTAAGCTGGCAATTGAGAAACTCACGAAACATCGATGTTGTGTTATTTATGGAGCTTTACCACCAGCAACTCGTAGACACCAAGCAAATTTGTTTAATGATCAAGAAAATGAATATGATGTGCTTGTTGCCAGTGATGCGGTGGGAATGGGTCTGAACCTGAATATTAGGAGAGTTGTGTTTTACAGCCTTGCAAAGTATAATGGGGACAAAATTGTGCCAGTTCCTGCTTCACAAGTTAAGCAGATTGCAGGAAGAGCAGGGCGCAGAGGAAGTCGCTATCCAGATGGACTTACAACCACACTGAATTTGGATGATCTTGATTATTTGATCGAGTGTTTGAAACAACCTTTTGATGATGTTAAGAAAGTTGGTCTCTTCCCTTGCTTCGAGCAGGTTGAGCTATTTGCGGGACAAGTCTCTAATGTTACATTCTGCCAGCTATTGGAAAACTTTGGTGAGAATTGTCGTCTTGATGGTTCTTACTTTTTGTGTCGTCATGATCATATAAAGAAAGTTGCAAATATGTTGGAGAAGGTCCAAGGGTTATCTCTGGAAGATCGATTTAATTTTTGTTTTGCCCCGGTTAATGTGAGAGATCCAAAGGCAATGTACCATCTTTTGAGGTTTGCCTCGTCATACAGTCACAATGTCCCTGTGAATATCGCAATGGGCATGCCAAGGGGTTCCGCTCGAAATGATTCAGAGTTGTTAGATCTTGAGACAAAGCATCAAGTATTGTCAATGTACCTTTGGTTGTCACAACACTTCAAGGAGGATACTTTTCCTTATGTGAAGAAGGCGGAGGCAATGGCAACAAATATTGCTGACTTACTAGGCCAGTCTTTAACAAAAGCTAATTGGAAACCAGAATCAAGACAAGTTGGAAAACCTAAGCCTCAGCACAAGGAAGAAGCTCATGAAAAGCAAAGGTCTCCTGTGAGATTATACGAGGAGCAAGTTATTTGAGTTTAAGGTGTAAATTTACATTCTAACACAATTTTGATATTTGACGGTTTTGGTAGTGGTATGATTTACTGTTCATGATGGTGTGTTCTTGGCTTATTCGTGGCGAAATTTCTAAGAAACATTCTTTTTTAGAAGTGCTCTTCCTTCCTGCTAGAGTTGGGCAAGAATAATTTTTCATTATGAAATAGTTAAATCATGAGAAATATATTTCCCTGCTTTTCAGTTCTTCTAGCAGATGAGCATACTTTTCTCTCCTCACTCATCAATTTATTGACGCATGCAGCTTTTTTAGGTGGTTTGGTCAGACGGAACGGAAAGATATCTCCTAGCTTTATGATGTGGTATGTATGTCTGATCGTTTTCTTTCACCCACTAATTATATTAAATATTTAGTCTGCATATGTAATATCGTCCTCGATTGGTTAGTTTCCATTGCTCTCCAGATAACTAATTTAATTCTCCTCTTGGCCACTTCCATTGCTGCCTAGCTATTACAATCGAGCCGACCTAGTGAAGGAAAAGCTGAGATAAATAAAGCTTGTTTAAGATCGGAAAAAAAATAATTCTCTAAGCTTTTATCTTGATGTATTTTGACTCTAGTGTTATGCAATTTTATAGTTTCTTATACTTGTTAGATAAACTTCTGAATTTGGGAGTTCAAGATTTAAGATGCTATTTGGTGTCGTCTTTTCAGATATACAAGATGTGATCGATCAGAAGATTCAAATGTGGTGTGCAAGAAATAAAAACAAGTTTTGGAAATAGTGATCCATTTGCCCATATTTTAATAACAACATTTAGTTGTTTTCTTTGTTTCCAAATCAAAAACTGAAAATTCAAAAAACAGGATCATACCCTTGAGAAAAATGGATCCATTCGAGCAAAATTCGGATAGCAGCCCTCCGTCTTTTTCTCTATTACCAATACCATTCTTTCATGGCTCTCCCATTTTTCACCATGGTCTTCAGCTTTCTCTACATTTCCAAATTGTCTTCTCCACAATGTACTATTTCCATAGTTCAGAAACCCCGATTGAAGATCAATAAATCAGCAGATAGGTGTTCTTTCCCTTTGTTAGCTCCAATTGAATATATATTGGCATATTTTCTACATAAATTACTGGTTTATTTTCTTATTTGTATGTTTATGGTTTTTAAGAGTAGTTTTATTGTTGTGGAAGGAAATCTAAATATTAGGCAGACTTTTCCCGACGTGAATTGTTGGGTCGTGTGTAGTTGTCCCGTGAGATTAGTCAAGATGCGCATAAACTGGTGATATTTTTTTATTAGATGTTTTGAGTTAAACTTCTAAAATGGGGCAATGTTTGGACCTCGCTTAGATCTTGCTCATCTTCAAAGGACAAAACTTTATAGTGCGAAAGGACAGAGGATTGAATGCACGTTTAAAATTCAATAGTTTATTCTCTTGTAATATGCCTTTCTAGAGTTGGAAATAGAATCTCTCATTAAATCTAGCAAATTCATAAATAATTAAATATTATTAATAATGGTTCATTTAAAATTTATTATTAGTGTCAAATATTTCATCCCTTAAAATAGCAACTATATAATAATAATCCCATCCGATCATATATACCTTAAATTCTGTGAAGTTTGGAATTGAAAAAGGGGTCCACAAAATGTATTAAAAATTGGTTGGAAGCATAACTTTTTTCTTATACGTTTGGGTTTCTATTTGTCAACTCTAGCTAATTATTATTTTGTCAAATGGGTTTTTTTAAATGGTGTTTTTTTCAAATATATAAAAAATTGGTATTTTTTAGTTTTATTTTAGGTGGAGAAAAAAGAACTCTCAAACAATCTCAACAAATAGTGGTAAAAGACTACTAGTTAAGATTCATCCGAAAAAACCTATCTATTTACCCGTAAGTAGGTCCCTACTGGACCTGTCTAATGTGATTGAAAATAAGCAATATTGGTATCCTAATGATTTTTTATTCGAGTTTCTTATATATATTTTTTTTAATTCTCCATCATTCCCTGGTAAGTAGAGGATTTTTTCCGGCCCATCCCTGAAACAGGTTGTGTGTTCGAATCCCACCGATCTTAATTTTCCAATACTAAAAACAAATAATGATGAAGTGGAAAAGAGTAAAAGGGAGGGCCAAAAACCTTCATTTAATAGCCTTACACATTTACACAAATTTAGTAATATGTTTTTGAGTGTAGTATGGACCCCAAAACACAAAAGAATCACATGGAAATGCATGTGGGAAAAGAAAGATATTTGAAAAGAAAGGCAAATTCTACCCCATAAATAGACAACTCTTTGTTCCCTCTCTCTCTCATTATTCATCAAAGCTATCTCAACAGCAATACCAGATAATGCTTGTCCTCTATTTAGGTCTTAAATAATAACCTTTACCATAACTTAAAAGATATGGGAAAAAAAGTTGTGCTTTTCTGTGTCTCAAAATGGTGATTTTAGGCAGAGAAAAAAATGCTTTTTTTTTTTTTTTAAATTAGCTTTTTTCCTTCAAATGTTTGCCACTTGCTGATAATACAGCTCATTGTTCATGCGTTTATATCACAGAGGAAAGAAAGAATCTTGTTTTTATTTTGTGCAATTTAATTACCTTTATTTCTAATGTTTGCCACTTGTTGATAATACAGCTCATGTTCGGTTATAAAATTATCTCTTTAAATTATTAATTAACTAGTTATTTTTATGAAATCTCTAGAGAACAGGTCTATGAGAGCTCCTATTCCACGTCCAACCCAGACCCCAAAATCTTCGTGATAGAGGAGATGGAGATTTTTTCTTCAATCTCATCTCATCCTGTTTTGTTAACGATGTAATACTCGTCTCTTAGGATGATTTTTGAAAATCTAATCTAACAATTTAAGGAGATAATTTATCAATAAAAAAAATTAGGTCCAATTTTAATATTTTATATAATTTAGAGGGTTAATTGCTTCAAATTAAACGTTTAGACTGATTTTTGTAAATTCTTTTTTTTTAATCCACAAAAGCTTACAATAGATTACATGACTGTTACAACACAATTCTATCATAAACTTTTTCCATACATCTACATGATGTAACACTAGCTAGGTTGAAATAAGCTATTAAGTACCATACAATAATCTTGATAAAGTTTAGTCTATATTTTTCTTCTTTTTAAAATTTATTAGATATCTAATAAAATAGTAGCTAACTGTTTTAGAGCCCCATTTTATTTCATTTGGCCTATAAAGTCTTGCCTCTTTTGACTCAAAATGGGTTTTAGCCATCTTTCACTACAATCAAACACCAATTATTGCAAACATTTTTAATTAGAATATAACTTCCCTCTTTGTGGCTGGATTTTGCCCTTTTCCACACGGGTGTGAGTGTGAAAAGGAAATATCTCTTTTTTTAATGTAACGGTGAAGTTTTATCCTCTTTTTTTTTTTAAACCGTCGTAATTTAATTACAACGGTTAAGTGCTCTTCTTTGAAAAGGTATTATGAAGGAAAAATAATTAACCATATGGTTTACTATACTCTTTCATTTCTCAATAGTATAGTGTAGGACACTTTCAAGTTTTATAATAAAAAGTATAAATTATTTTGGACTTTATTCACCTTATCTATTCATTTATATTGTAATAGTTCATAGTCATCAATTTTTTTTAAAAATATTATATTAAGCAGATTTGAACCTTTAATCTTATAGAATGAAAATTTTGATACCTTATTAGTTGAACATTAGTCATTAATTAGTAGTGTTTTTGATAAATTCAAAGTTCAATAAATGATATAATGATCTAAACATATTTTTTAATATATTCTAGATTATATAAGAAATGTAAATAGATGTAGATGAGATTTTTCATACATTATTTTTTTGAATTTATTGATCTACATGGATGTTAAAATGAAACAAAAAAACATTTATTATTATTATTATTATTTTTATCAATTACATAATTAAATTTTTTTTCTTCCAATTAACTAATCAATTGTAGCGTCATAAAATAAACATACAAGAAAATGTTGTGGACTTTTGAAATGGTTAATAATCTATACATAAAAACAAGTAGAAAAATATATTTTTAATTTTCAAAGTGATTATATAGAATAATTAATTAACGTACATGTTAATTAACGAAGGGAAAGAAAAGGACCATTTCTTCCAGATACAGATACTAACGTACCATTAATAATAATTTTGCAAAATAAAAATTCAAAAATAAGAAAACAAAACAGGTTTGACTATTTGGTCAAAACCAGGCAATAACCTTCACACAATTTCAGAGCCGTATCGCTCTTTTACATTACCACATTTCCAACTCCCAATTTTTTCAGACCCCTTCCACACTTCTTGGGATTACCAAATAATTAAAAAATAATAATTTTTAATTTTTAAATATCTAATTTAATTAAAAATAATTAAACATTTTATTTTAATTTCTGCATTTCATTTTTTTCTAGATATTTCATCATAGCCTTGCAAAACAGGTTATTAACTCTTATTGTAATTTGCTTTTATCTTGATATAAGTTAATCTTTGGAGGGAAAAAAAAGACTAGTTCTGGTTTAAAAAATTATTTTAAAATTTATCCTTATTTTTTTGTAAATTTTTTTAATATAATTTGACGATTCATTTTTTTAATATTTATAAATATAATAAATAATCTCAAACACGTAAACGCATGTATTGAAGCTAACAAAATTATAATAAAAAAAATTGAAAAGGAAGATTTGTTTTCAGAAAAAAGAGTTTGGTAGAGAAATCCTAATTCTAATATATTCAGAATCTGCAAATGTAAGGAATCCTTAAATCTATAATTGAAAGTTGATACAAATTCTTTCATTGGACCACATCACTAAGCAAAAAATATTATGTAATACGAGATTGAAAGATTAGACAAAATAATATTTTAAACTAAAATAGAACCATAATTTAATACAAAAATATGTCTCAATATTCCCTAGTGTTTTTATAAAAGGGGTTAGGTGGAGTGCATTCTCGTATGTTTTTTTATTGTAGGGGTGAGAATCAAAACCATAAAACCGATTAAACAGATCAAACCGAACCGAAACTGAACCAATATTTACGGTTTCAATTCAGTTCGGTCCGAGAATTTTCTAGACCGATAGAATAGGTTCGGTTTCGGTCCGGGAGTGGTAAAACTGCACCCAAACCGAAACCGAACCAAACTTTATATATATTCCACCCATCGGCCATCACCACCCCTCACAGCCCACTGCCCACCCCCTCACCACCCACAGCCAACCCACTGCCCCCTCCCAAAAAAAAATATAATTTATATATTAAGCAGGTTCAACATACTTTTTTATTAATATCAATAATAAATTAAATATTAGAGTTATTTGAAAGCCAAAATTCAATATAGAGTTTTTTAAATACAAATTCGACATAAATTTCATTGTTTTGAAAATAAAAACAATTTTATAAAGTGTCGAGTATATAATAGAATATGCATAATTGGTGCAAGAAAAAAAAGAACAAAAAAACCGAAACCGAATCCTTATCGGTTCGGTTTCGATTCCTTATCGAAACCGATATCTCACCCATATTTTATTGTAAAGTGAAGTGGATTGAATTTTATTAACCTGACTCATGTTTATTAGTTAGACTTAATCATTCGAGATTTTAGTTTTTTTTAAACCCGTAAATTTTAAATAGTAAAATCCATTCAACAAACACATAATCTACATAAATATAAAAGAGAAAAACTTCAGCAGCCAAGATTGTACTGGCCCAATCCGGTGCAGCCACCTAGTTTTTTCTCTTTTTTTTTCCCTTTTTTTATGAAAGGTGACTGCACCGGAGGCCGGTGCAGCCTTGGCTGCTGAATTTTCAGTAGCCAAGTTTTTCTCAATATAAAATTCATAATTCCAAGATATACAAATTGAGGTTTAACAAGTACTCAGTCCAACCAAATATGTACTCTTTACTCTATTTTACTCATATTTTTACCAACATTACTGGACCATGGAAATAATTTAAATAAGACAGTATAATTATTTTAAATTGAATTATTCACGATCTTTTTCTTGTAGGTAAAAAATAACTTCATTCGTGATACAGCCCAAATATAATTATTTGAAAGTGATGTTTGGGATGTGCCGCCGTGAGATATTCCCTTTTGCTTTTCTAAACCATATAATTTTTTATAATTAATGAAATAGTATATTTTTCATCTCATGCTAATTAATAAAATGTCAAAAATTATTAAAAGTGTCCAAATAGTAGTTGAATAAATTATTGAATTATTAAAAAGAAAAATAAATAAATTTAATTTAAAAAAATAAAATATTTCATTAAAATATTTAATAATTTATTAGACTTAAAAAAATGTCAAAAATTTTAAAATAAAAATCATTAAAAATAACAAAAAAATGGTTCAATGATTTATTAAATTATTATCGAGATAATTTTTAAAAATTTATAACATTTCAATATTTAATATGCAGAAATATGTTATTTGAGATAATTTATTACATATTTTTAATTATAAAAAAATATATAATTATATGTATTTCATAAAATTCAATCAAAGGTATTATTAATTTTATTGGGTCTAAATTATACAAAATTCCTCTAACCCATACTTCTAAAAAAAAAAAAATCCTCTAACCTATGTTATTTTTTTTTCAATTTTGTCCCTGAATATTTTAAAAGTTCAACCATTTGATAGCAATTTTTGTTAAATTTTTACAAAAATTTAAACGCAAAGGGAAAAATCAAAACTTTTAAATTATTCAAGAATAAAATTGAAACTTGCTACATTTGGCCTCTTACATTTAAATTTCTATAAATTAATTAAATGAAAATTGCTAACAAAGAGTATTTTTAAATTTTTTTAAACGATTAAGGATATAATTAAAACATTTAAAACGTTAAAAGGTAAAATTGAAACAAAACTTAGGGTATTTTTTAACTTTCATTTTAAGGTAGGCCTTCTCACATGGTTAGAGGAAGAAGGGAAAATAAATCAATTGCTACAAATTTTACAAGTGTGATTTTATCCCCCACCCAATTGGGGCCACCCTGTCTGTGACCAAACACCCTTTTTTATTAATTTAATTTTGGTATTTTGATTGATGTGTTGGCTTTGATTTGATATGCCTCTCTGCCCATTCTCATCACCATATATTTAAAACACCTAAATGGAATTTTTTTTTTTTTTTTTTTCAATTTCATATTAATTCTTTAACTATCCAATTTATAAATATTATTCCAACAAATATCAAATTAAGTGTAATTAAAAAAAAGAGTAATCTAAATGGTTTGATTTGCTTTGTTTGTGAATTTTCTTGTTACATACTATTAGAATAAAATAGAAAAATATATCTGATAACTATTTTATCTAGCTATATCGGAAAAAAAAAAAATATGTTTCTTTAATCACATCTTATTCTTATTCTAGGGGTTTATTTTTATTTTTTTAAAGTGTCATTTGAGCCCTTTTGATATCATATCATGCAATTTATGAACAAAAATAATAAAAACAATGATTTTATCAATTTTTCATAAATAAAAAAAAGAATCAATTAATATGAAACAATAAACCATTTTTTGTTTAAAAATTTGTATTCAAAGTTAGACTTATGACACTAATTTAACAAATGAAAAAAAATAAAAAATTACAGAATATTTCAAATGTATTTGATTTTAATAAATAAAATAAAAAAAAGTTGTCGAATAATGTCTAATAAAACTCGAGCATAGAAAATTAAAATATCAATAAACCTCATCAGAAAAGGAAAAGAAAAATAGAAAGAAAGAAAGTGAAAATGAAATCACCATCAGATTGATGTGGACTGAACAAAAATCATAATTGAAAATAATATATTTCAAAAAATTATTGAAAGAAAAAGCAAAGTGCAATCAAAATTTATTAGATGACATAGGAATATAAATAGATAATGACATGCCAAAATAACGAAAGCTCTTCGTAATTACCTGGTTGGTCGTGTTTCAGTTTTAATTAATGGTCTTAAACTTTATTATCGCCGGCGTAACAGCTTTAATTAGAATTATAATATAAAGTTATAAGGATTATTTAATAATTTATTCAAATAAATATATCATAATCGAGCATTCGTGCATCGAGATTGGCGATATGAAATTTCGTTTTCCAATAATTGTAGGTTTAATTTACATATTCATATGACAAATTGGCATCTCTCTGATTGTGAGCTGTGATATTAGTTTTGCCATGTAAGGAATCTTTGTAGACTTGGATTATTATTAAGCGAATCATAAAATTATGAAAATAAATAAGGCTAAGAAGTAAATAAGACACATGATTTAGGTTTTGACAATAAATTTGAGAGGACACTCGAACCTTCAACCAACCTTATAAAAATGGTCAGATTGTTTAATAAGTTGAGTTTAATAAGTTGAGCTATTATTCATGTTGACTTTCATTCTAGTTTTCAAATTATAAAATTCATTCATTTTGAAACTGGTAGTTTTTTTTTTTTGAAGAAAACTACGAGGTTATATATGTATACTTTATCGAAAGAGATGTGTTTGAATTTAACCAAAATTATAGATTCTTATTTAATTTTATTCAAATAATAATTTAAAACAATTCTAAAAAATAAACTATCAAAAATAGTTTTAATGTTTTATTTTGACATTTGAATTAAATACATATATATTTTGACTCGTTGTTTTTATTATACTCAATTTCGACCATAAAGTATTAAATTTTACATGACAGCAACGTCATGTAAATTTTATTTTAAAAATTGTTTAAATATTTCACGATAAACATTAAAACTAGATTGTAAAAAATAATTTAAATTATGAAATTCAATTAAAAAAAATATATATAATAAAAAAAAAAGTTAAAGATAAAAATAGTATTTAAACATATAAATGAAAAAAGAAAAAAGCACGAGAAAATGTTCAATAAAATAAAAGGGATGCTGAAAAGGAAGAGGGAATCTACAAAACGTGGCAGGATCACGTGGCGATTGGAAGAGCTTCTTTTCATCACATGCCCATACTCACTTTGCATTGGATACTTTTTTTTTTTTTTTTTAATATTTCTTTCCTTATTTTTAGTTCTAATTTTTTATATACCCTTAATATAATTGTTTCCTCTTAAATACAACACATAAATGTAAAAATTAAGGAAAAAATATATTTGTATGTAAAATTAATGTGAAAATTCAATCCAATCCAATAAAAACAATATGTTAGATGTGATTAAATCACTTTTTCTACCCCAAATTCTCTCGATTTTTTTTGCCCTACCACTTATTTATATGATCTAATATAATTATTTATAATAAAATTTGGATCAAACAGTAATTTATTTATTTTGTTTGTAATCTAAAATTAAATATGATCTAAAAATAGAGGTAAGATTATTGTAGAGGGTAAGTTTTTTTTTTTTATATCCGTGAGTGTCCGGGCTAGCTTACGCGCACCTCAACTAATCTCACGGGACAACCACACGACCCTACAACACTTGGCGTCGGGAAACTCGTGGGATAATATTATAGGTAGGTGGCCACACATGGATTTGAACCCATGACCTCAAGGTTGGAAGGACAACCTCTTAGCTATTGGGCTGCCAACCCATGGTTGTAGAGGGGAAGTTGTTACCATTCATTTAAAAAAAAAAAAAAAAAAAAAATCTATGTGAAATTTGAACCAATCTATATCAAAACACATATTATCTATTTTACCTCCCCTCATTTTTTAAAAAACAAATTTATTAAATTTTTATCCCCTATAATAACCCTCTAGTATTGAGGTTTATGGCTCAAGTACCTAATAGTTATTCTTGAACTACAAACACTAAATTTAATGTTCTAAAAGTTAAGATTTGTAAAATAACAAAATTAAAAAAAAATATTTATCATATTGTAATTAATCAATTTTAGACTAAATTTATTAAAAAAAATTAATCTGAACAATACTATTTTAAAAAAAATCTAAAAATTTATTATTTTTTAAATTAATCGTAAAAAAGTGCATATTGAAATTTTCCTATCCCTGTAAAAAAAATGTTTGAATGTGAAATAAATTTTATTATTTTTTATATAATTTGATTATTGTTTTTTCCCCCAATTTTCTTGAAAAAACCGATACTAGAGCGAGATTGAACTCTGAGATTTTGATTAGCTAACGTAAAAATAGATTGATGTTCCATTGGATATATATAAATTATTTTCTCAAAATCAAGAAAAATACTTTGGAAAAAAAAATAAAAAAAATCAAGAAAAAAAAAATCCTTATTCAACGACGTCAAGTTTGGCCGTTATCTTCTTTAGCGTAAAAACTGAAGCGTAGGTCCACGCGTTGATGATCCTAGAAATCAATGAATCAGATCTGACAACCTCCCACACGGTGGGGTCCACTTTGTCTACGATTGCACAATTGCAATACCCGCGTTTAATGGAGCGTGTATATCACGCTTACTAATTTATCGCCACGTCGTAATCTGAAGCCACTAATCTTACGGTCGAAGGCGCTTGTTTGACACTCGCCTTTATGAGTGGACATTGAAGTTGACTCCTTATCTTTCCCACATGTGATATGAGTTCTGCACCAAGTAAGTTGTTATTCCCACGCGACTTCCATCACGTGGTGTGGAGACCATTTTTTTTCCAGCATAATATTCATTTTCTTTAGAATATAATAAATTATAGCAAGGAATATCCTCTTCCTATCCTACCAAGTAATACATTCAATTTGGTCATAAAAAGTTTTAATTTATGGTGCGTTCGGATCTTCAGTTAGGGTAATAAATTCGGGTTATACAAGTCTAATTGAAGTTTATCTCTTAATTTTAAAATTCACGATGAGAGATTTCTTAATCATCTGCTCAATAAACTCATTCATTTTCAATATTTTCAACACATTTTATATTGATTTAAATTTAACAAAACCACAATTTTTATTCAATCCAAACACATTATTAATAACCCCTACTTAACAATTCTTTATTTAAACAACACTAACTGAAGAACTAAATACACCTTTAAAATATCGAGATTATTCAATCAAAACTAAATATTTTATTAAATTATTCTTGGGATTTCAATTATCACGGCAACGTCAACCATTCTCCATATAAAATCACATATATAAGTAAAAATATTTATAACTTATAAGATCTATATATTTATTATATATTATATTAATATATTGGATTTAATAGTGACAAGATATACTTTAATAATTCTATATACTTGTGAAACCAATCCAAATCTCTTTTTAATAAATAAATATTAGTCAATACGAATATTGTTTAAAAGGGTAGACAACTACTCACTTCCAGTAAAATCTAATGTGGTGGGTAAATATTATATTTTCACATTGTCAATGAAAAATTAATACATAGGTGTGAGCCCACGCGCAGAAGAAAACGGGTAATTAAAAAAAAAAACCATAGAATGAAAAAGAAAGAAAGAGATGAGGGGGGGGGGGGGGGGTGGGGCCAGAGTGAAATCGTGGATCCCAAAAGGCTGAGAATCCCATTTTGGTGTACGGGCAGGGCAAGGGCAGCTGAGCGGTCAGTCTACGGTCATTTGGAGTATGGGGATATTGATGACCTCTACAGTCTCACACTTCTATTCAAACTCCTTTCCTTTTTTTCTCCCTTTACTTTCCTTTTTCCATCATTTTTCTATTTTCCCCCTCTCCATCTCTCTATATCAATTCATTAAAGTTTTTAACCAAATCTAGTAATATAGAATAATTTAATGTCTTTATCGAATAATTCACATTATCATGTTATATTAAGTCGGTGAAATATGTACTCTTCAAGTTGTTTATGTCTAAAATATGATTTCTTGTAAAAAAAAAATGTGATTTTTATCTTTAAGATAAAAACTCACTAATTATATTAATGTTATTAGAGGTTCAAATCTCACACATTTTTTTTTTCTTATTTATAGATTTCAAAAAAGTATAAATATAATATAATTATATATCTATTTATATGAGCTATGATTATTATACAATTTTTTTTTAAATATTAGAGATTTAATCATTAAAATATAGAAATAAAAAATATATTTAAACAAAAAATTATTTATTTCAACTGTACTTGATTTTTTATACATAATAAGTGAAAAACAAGAATTTAAACATATATATGGAGTGATTGAAAAAGTACATATGAATAAATTTGTGTAATTTTTCCCATTCATTTTCCCCATCTAACTTTTCTAAGACACTAGTGTTTATCCCATCAATTTTTTTAATTTAATTATACAAAAGAAATAACTAAGCATTCATTAATATAAATCTACAAACATTTATGGAAATACAACAAATAGGAATCTATTGATTACTAGAGTAGCATTCTTCTTTTCTATTTTTTATATAAGGATCTCAAAAAATAATCAAACCCAAAACTTTTTTCTCTTTCTTTTTTTTAATTCTTAAATTTAACTTTTAATTATTATTTTTCTCTCTCTCCCCCCAAAAAAATGCCATTATTATGGCCTGCAGTGCTTCCTTATCTCTTCCACTCGTGGCTCACTCTGTTTCTTCATTGAACCTACCGCCCGTCTCCCTTCTCAACCTCCATTCTTATCTTTCTTCAGGAAAAAAAAAAATCCCATTGAAGTGAAAACCCATTTGACTAATTCCCCCATTGAAATGATTTAACTTTTTAGCAAATCAATAAAAACATGAAGAGAGATCACAAGCACGGATCTGGAAATGTCATCAATGGCGGACCTGAAAAACCAGAATGTTCATCTCAAATACAAGATCCCAGTAATGGAGAAGATGAACTTCTTGCTGTTTTGGGTTACAATGTTCAGATTTCAGAGATGGCGGATGTGGCTCGGAAGCTTGAACAGCTCGAAATGGTTATGGGTTCTTCAGAAGAAGATGGAATTTCTCACCTTTCTTCTAATACTGTTCATTATAATCCTTCCGATCTTTTTCTTGGGTTCAAAGCATGCTTTCTGAGTTCAATACTCCTCCTCTTCTTCAATCTCAACGAATTGATGACCCAGTTCTTGCTCTAGCTGAATCATCTTCAAATCAATCCGGTGTCGTTTTCAGCGACGATTCCGAATACGATCTTCGAGCTATACCCGGTGTCGCGGCTTACCCGCAGAATGGTTCGATTCTTAATCCTAGTAAGCGATTGAAGAAATCGGAATTGGTATCGACATCGGTGTCGTCGGAACCGTCGCGGTCGGTTGTGTTGGTTGATTCACAAGAAACCGGTGTCCGATTAGTTCATACCCTCCTCGGATGCGCCGAAGCTGTACAACAAAACAACCTTAATCTCGCCGATGCTTTGTTAAAACACATCGGTCTCCTCGCCGCGTCTCAAGCCGGTGCTATGAGAAAAGTCGCTACTTATTTCGCCGAAGCCCTAGCTCGTCGGATTTATAAAATTCAACCC
The DNA here is from genome assembly GCA_028015215.1 of Gynostemma pentaphyllum. Taxonomy (NCBI): domain Eukaryota; kingdom Viridiplantae; phylum Streptophyta; class Magnoliopsida; order Cucurbitales; family Cucurbitaceae; genus Gynostemma; species Gynostemma pentaphyllum. The sequence continues at coordinate 44,911,470 of CM051349.1, read as the reverse complement.
CAAAATTCCTTTGACTCATCCTTCACCGATCTTCTCCAAAATCATTTCTATGAATCTTGCCCTTATCTCAAATTCGCCCATTTCACTGCCAATCAAGCTATTCTCGAAGCGTTTTCGACTGCCGCTAGGGTTCACGTTATCGATTTCGGGCTTCAGCAAGGTCTGCAATGGCCGGCTTTGATGCAAGCGCTTGCTTTACGGCCCGGTGGGCCTCCGTCGTTTCGCTTGACGGGTATCGGTCCACCGCAGGTCGACGATACCGACGCTTTACAGCAAGTCGGGTGGAAATTGGCTCAATTTGCCGATATGATCGGTGTCAAATTCGAGTTTCGAGGTTTTTACTGTAATAGTCTCGCGGATCTCAAGCCGTCAATGCTCGATTTACGCCCGGCCGATGTCGAGACCGTGGCGGTGAATTCGGTATTCGAACTGCACCGGTTGCTAGCTCGGCCGGGAGCTATAGAGAAAGTGTTGTCATCAATCAAAGCGGTGAAGCCTAAAATTGTTACCGTCGTTGAACAAGTAGCGGATCATAATGGACCGTTGTTTTTGGACCGGTTTAGGGAAGCTTTACACTACTATTCGAGTTTCTTCGACTCGTTGGAAGGATCGTCGACCGGGTTCGAGTTCGAGACGCCGAGTCAGGATGATTTGATGATGTCTGAGCTATATTTGGGGAGGCAAATTTGCAATGTGGTGGCATGTGAAGGACCGGACCGGGTTGAGCGGCACGAGACGTTGAACCAGTGGCGGGCTCGGTTGGGTTCGGCCGGGTTCGAATTGGTTCATCTTGGATCCAACGCATTTAAACAGGCGAGTACTTTGCTGGCTCTGTTTGCCGGAAGGAATGGGTATAAGGTAGATGAGAGTAATGGGTGTTTAATGCTCGGTTGGCATACTCGGCCGCTGATCGCTACCTCGGCTTGGGCGGTTTCCGCCGATGAGTCGATTTCGGCCGTATCGGATTCGTTTGACCGTCGGTAACTGGAGAGAGGGAGAGGGGTTGGTCTGAGTAATTCTACTTCTTACTGTGTTTATGGTTTTCTTATTGTCTTTATGAAAATGGTAGATTACTTTTTTAACCCCTTCATATTGTTAATTTCTTTTTAGGGGTTTGTATTTTTAACTTCGTTTTTTCCTTTTGTGGAATCATGAGAATATGTATTTAATTTACTCCTTTTAGTTTTTTTAGAAAATAAGTATTGCAGTTGCCTGTCTATCTTACATATAAAAAGACACCACTTTTTCAAGGTTTTAAATTAATTAAATGAATTCCAAAAATAAAAAATGTTAGGTATTTTTTTGTAGAGGCATTAAATGTAGTGTTAATTATTAAATTGTATTGACACAAAATTAAATTGTAAAGTCAATATGAACTTAGTTCAATGAGTTAGACTTAATTCTTCTCTAGTATAATTAAAAATAATTGACATCTTATTAGTCAACTAATAATAAACATACGTTTTTTAATATATTAAGTAGAAAAGATTACTTGATATAAATTTCATAAAGAAACCATAAAGTTCTTTTGCAATTTAAATTAAATTTTTGTATTTATTTTATTTTAATGACTTTTACTTGTTGAGTAAAAATGAAATGGTAGCTTCGAAATAATTTTTATATACAAGTAAAAAAAATTAAACCTAGATTGTGAAGTTGAGGAATTGTCAGTGAAATGTCTTGATTTTCTATAAAAGGGGAAAGGTAAATAATTTTCCTTCGGTGTTTAAAAATATTTTTTAAAGTATTCAGTTCCTTTCCATTGCTATTTAGATATGCTTAATCGATCAACAATATTTTTAAAATATGCTTAATCGATCAACAATATTTTTAAAATATGCTTTCAACGATGTCTATAAATAACTTAAATTATACAAATGCTATTTATATTTCACCTTTAAATAAAGTATACAAAGTGTGATAATTAAGGCTTCCATTTAAAGAATAGTTAAAAAAACAAAAGAATTACGGAGACGAAACAATTTCAGTAGTGCTCAATATGAATTATATTCACTTCTAGGTCTCGTTTGATAAAGCTTGTATTTTAAATAAATAAATTGTATGTAAATAGGCTTAATTTCTTAAAAACATAAAAATAAAAATTGTTATCAAATAGACCTTTAGTAGTTATGAGAATTTTGTGATTATCGTGTAAGGTTTTTTTTTTCCCATCTAAAAAGATTTCCGGTACTAGTGGAGATGAGTTGCATCAACTTTCACTGAATTGCAGAAGAAATATAAATACCATAATATCCTTGCTTGTACTTTAAAAATCTCACTTTTTGAAATTTTAATTAAAAATATGACACCAACATTTTCAAAAATAAAAATAAAATTGACTCACTATTTGCTCTCATTTCATCGTGAAATCAAGATATTGGGCAAATGCATCCACTAGTGGTATATAAGTGCTTAATTCATAAGGCTTAAAATAAATTGAGATTATAGTCTCCCTAGGTTCCTTTCAAATCTTGAGGGCATGAGTTCAAATTATGTTGACCATCTATCTATGATATTATCGTATGAGTTTACCGATGTCAAGTATTGTAGGGTCAGGTGGTTGTTCCGTGAGATTAATTGAGGTGCACGTAAGTTGACCCGGACACTCACGATATAAAAAAAAATCTCTATATTTGACTACGTAAAAAGCTCAATATTTTGTTAATATATTATATATATATATATATATATATTAGAAATAGAATTTTATAATAAAATATATATTAAACCTTTTTTTTTTAGTACAATATATTTTAAACCTTAAATTGCATTAACTTTTGTGGTCGAATTAACATAAATATCAAGTAGCAATTTGCGGACTAAGGGTAGAGCTAATAATTTTTTATTGGGGCCAATTTTTTTAAGCTATTTTTTAAAAATAAAGGGAAGGAAGTAAATTAGAAAGAAAAATGTACCAAGAAATTTTTAACTTTGCATAAATTCAATTTTTTACTTATAAAAATAATTTTTTTAGAAATAATTTCCACCTACCATATGGCTCCGCCCTTCGTGGACTTGCATTTCAAAACACGTGTATCAAATTTTGTATCATTTTTAAAACAAATGGTGTAAGATTTATGTTAAATACTATATGAAAACATCACAAACGAAAGGATAACATGAAAATAATTATTTATAAAAGTTTAGCTATTAAAATTGAAAATTTTCAAATATAAAATAAATGTTAAAATTCGTACAATACAATTTAAAGTTTAGGACATGACTTAACTTTTTTAAAATGTAGGGAAAAAAAATTATTAATAAAAAAAACTTAAATTTTTCCTAGAAATTAGTTTTTTTTTTTTTTAGAAAAAGTAAAAATATGTTAGAATAATTATTATTTTAAGAACATAAGAAACCCTTTTTTTTAAACATCATAAACTTGCAAATAGTGGTTTTTAAGTGGAAAGTAGCCTCAACTTTAATTAATCTTCATTGGATTAACAATTCTTAAGAACTATTGATGAATAGAATAATATGTTAATTAAAAATATAAAACCCCCATCAAAGTACAAAAGTTAAAGCTCTTTGTTTTAAAGTTAATACATAATCTAAATGAGATGATGTATGATCCATTCGATTGATCCAACTATCCATCACCGTTAGAAACGGTTATGTCTTCACTTTAAAAGTACTTATCATTATCAAGAAAAGTGGACCATTTTCTTTTTCAACCAACACCCATAAGTTTTATTATATATTTAGGGTAACTAATAAAAACTGTCGATTTATGAAATACCATATTAATTATTAATTATTGAAATATCAAAATATTTAAAAATTATGTAAATATCAGTTCAATAATTTAATAAACTAACGGGTGATGGAATTTGACTCCATTGGGCCCCGACCCTGATTAAATTCCCCCCCCCCCAGATCCCCGCCTCTCTCTCTCTCTCTTTTTTTTTCACACTCACGAAGGCTTCCGTTTTGCGCAACTGTTCTTTTTTATGTTCATTTCAAATAATTTGGTTTTGGATGAGCCTCTCGCCACTAGCGTCAAATGATGTTGTTGCCCCTTCGATTTGTATTATATTTGTTTTTTTTTTTCCGTAAGATTTAGGTTTGGCCTTTTTTTTTATAGTTAGGGTACCTTGTTTATACCCGACCTCGATAGTTAAATAGGGTGAGGTAAATTTTAAATGGGGTAGGGTCGGGGTACCCCTTTTTCGATTAAACTGGGTCGGGTATAAACGGGGTACTCGACCTTGCCCATGTTCACCCTAGTATTTTGGCGTTAACGTCTTCATCCGGACTCTGTTTCGCGTAAATAATATATCGATTTCATTTGTTTTTGTTATATCTATCAATTGAATCTAAAATTCGTAGCAATTCCATTTTTCTAGAAACCGTTATGAGTAAAATATCATTTCATATCTATTATGAATGATCGAATACATTATGTACATGATATGTCCCGATCATAGAAGACGACAACATTTTCATATTTAGGCCAAAACTTCTTCATCTGAATTCTGTTTCGCATAAGTAAGTTATCAATTTCACTTTTTTCTTCTTCAATATCTATCTATTGAATCTAAATTTGTAGCAAATTTAGTTTTGTAGAAAAAGTTATGAGTAAAATACTTTTTCGGACCTTTTGGTCTTCTCACCCAATAGTGACATGGTCTTAAATACATAAATTAAAAATGAAGGTCAAGTTTCATTTGTGCCTTGTTTTCAAAGCCATTTTATTAAATTTCCCAATTTGATCTCTCCCAATTACGGTGGCACAATAATTAATAAACTCAAATTTATTTTTTAAAAAAATCGAAATTTAGCAGAAAATACACTTAAATGTTATAAGGGAAAAAAAAAGAGAATAAATAATTTTAGATTCCAACTTCTGAAATCGGTTCAATTGCAAACTTTAAAAACATAATAATAAGTTTTTGTGGGCCACAAATTGCTTGGGCCTTTCATGAATTGCGAAATTGATAGTAGCGGAGACTGAGATTGACCCAAAACAATATTTTATGTTACTAATAAAATTAGAAAATGCATTGCCTCTTTATTAGTAGGGGAATTTCCATAACTACCCATTAGAAAAACTAGTTTTCAAATTTACCCTATATAGGTAGAAATTATCAAAATTACCCTTAATTTTACACATGGAGGCTAGTCAATTAAAGTTAGTGGGATGACTATAACTAACCAGAGGGTAAAAATGAAAGTATCATATGAGAGGGGTATTTTTTATAACACACCTTAAATTTTGGATAGATATGATAAAATTCCTTATTAGTAGGACGGTGATTCTCCCTCCTATAGTTTCTATTGATCGATTTATATTATATATTATTGGATTTATTAAATTTATAATCTAATAAAAATAAAACACATACAAAAATAAAGAGGAACTCTTCTTTACTCATGAAGAGGCAAGTATTCCTTAAAATATTACTCTTTTCTTTATGTCGATTCTTCATAATAATAATGAATTCTTCTCTTTTATGCGTGATTTATTTTTTGGTAAGAGTTTTTTACCTAAATTTCTTTCTTTGTTCCTTTTTTTTTATTTTCATGACCTTCTATCTTTTTTTTTTCTTTCTTTTCATAACCATAGTAATTTCATTGTATCATTTTATGTAAAAGAAAATTTGAACAATGGCAGGAGTAAAGTAAATTCAACATTGAAATTAAGCATCAATACGAGCATAGCTCAACTAGGCACCGCTTCTCTCTTTACATGAGATCTAATGTTCGAGTCTTCCTCCCCTATTTTGATGTAATATCTCAAAAAAAAAAAAATTATATTGAAACTAAGCCTCTAATTGGGTAAAAGCATTAATCTTATTCCTACATAATATTATTGCTCTCTTCTTTATTGGAGAGGGAAAAAAAAAGGGAATTGAATCAGTCAAACCTAATAATTCTTGAAAGCATCTCATTCCTAGAGTACAATACTATATACTCTTTTGCCAAACATTAAGAAATAGAATTATTATTATTATTTTTAAATATATATTCTCTCTAATATATTGCAAAGTGCTCCACAAATAACCATGCAGTAAGCTAACCATTCCATGAAGAATAAACATTATTTCGTGTGATTTTTTTTTTAATATTGTACTCATGGGAAAAATTAATGGCCCTTACATTTTTAACACTTTCAAGATCCTCACCATTTTTTTTAATAAAACAAAGTGATATTCTCAAACCATTATTTTATTTGGCTCAGATTTAATTCAAGAAAATAAAAAATTTAGAAATTATTCTTAAAACCAATGCCAATACCAACTTAAAACATAAATCAATTGATAAGACATTATTACTCTCTTCTATATGATTGCAGGATTCCGGCCATCCTCCAATTTGATATAATATGTATGGAAAAAAAAGTTACTAGGGATGACAAATCCTAACGAGACCAGATCCTAATAGGGTGGGAAATCCTCAATTTGATCGAGGATGCAATAATTTTACATTTTTTTGTTTATAAGAATTTAATTAGAAAAAAAGATTATTTTGATAGAATTAGTACCATCTGCTCCAGCATTGACACAGTAAAGAAGAAAATGATGACATCAAATCCAAATGAGGAGGACGAGCTTCACGATCATACAATTTGAGAGCAATTTTAATCACATCATAAACAAGATCTTCTTCGTTTACCACAAGTCTATTTAGCCCTGTGCTTCCAATCACATTCATAGAGATTAATATTCTATTACTCTTTTATCATTTTTTTTCTTACCATTCTTCAATTCATCTTGTTGAGTTTGGTTGTGAAGCCAAATCAATTGAAAAACCAAAACCCATTACCATATATTTTTTGAAGTCTAAATTTAATTATTTAGTCAAAGTCATTGTTTTTACTTTGGCCTTTTAGTGTGCCCACGTGGATGAACAAAAAGGAAGCAAATTGCCTTCTTTTTGTTGGGCTTCAGCGAGGAGCAATTGAGGCGGTGGAGTGTTTTAACACATATATAAATGTGTTATTATGCGGCTGAAGTTTAGGTCAAGCGAAGGAAAAGAAAAATTAAAAGCTGCGGCACTTTTTCTTCTTCTTCGTGAGCGACAGTGGTGATTTGGGCTGGTTCAATATTGAGAGAAAATAGAGAGTTGTGATCAATTGTAAACTTCTAATTTTCGTCTCAATTTAATCTTCATCTTCATAGTGGAACCTGCAAATTTGCAGAAGACAGGACGTACCAATTGGGAACCTGTATAAAAATACTCTTGTCGTTTCTCTCTCGTTTTATTATTTTATTATTTGTTACTATTTATCGTTCTCGATTTAGGGAGTTTAGGGAGTTGCAAATCCCTCAAATTCCCAACACATCTCTCTTCAACATACTCTTTACTTGTTATTAAAGGCCGCGTCGAAGCCGTTAACTCGAAAGCGGGGCGGCGGAGTAGGAGGAAGAGAAGGAAGAAAATGCATGGAGATTAAAAAAAAGGGTAAAATGCAAATAAGACCCATGTGGTCTTTTCGAAATGCATGAGCACCCCTGTGCTTTGAAAATGGCAAATCGCACCCTTGTGCTTCCAATTTTTTCAATCAGACCTCTCCCCTTCAATGTCAATAATTTTCTTTTAGCCATAACTTCTTCGTTTGAACTCCAATTTTGATGATTCAAGATGTTTTGGAATCTTCATTTCCGGCTTTACATAATCGTCGCTTCGAAACTTTGAAATCATCAATAACCAAAAGAGTTAACGATGTCAATCATACTTCGTGTTTCGATATTAATAAAATATTTTATTTATTAATGATTTCAAAGTTTCGAAGTGACATTTATGTAGAGCCTAAAATGAGGATTCCAAAACATCTTGAATCGTCCAAATCGGAGTTCAAACGAAGAAGTTGTGGCTAAAAGAAAATTATTGACATTGAAGGGGAGGGGTCTGATTGAAAAAAACTGGAACCACAGGGGTGCGATTTGCCATTTTCAAAGTACAGAGGGTGTTCATGCATTTTAAAAATACCACAGGGGTCTTATTTGCATTTTACCCTTAAACAAATTCCATAACCTTGTGATCATAAATCATTCACCCATCTTTCAATAATTACACTTTTTTTATGAGTTTTGGTAAATTTCTTATCTAAAATCCACGCCAATTACCTTTCAAATCAAACATTAATGAGCGTATATAATCCGGTAAAGAACGGCTTTTCTATAATATAATTATTTGATTTACATGTTGAATATTAATTGGTAACGTACTCATTTTTTATATTAGGGGTGTAAATCGGTCGGGGTCGGTTTTAGTCGGTTTTGCACAAAAAACATTCACCACCGCCGCCGACCGAAAAATTAGAAAAATGGTTTGGCACCGATCGGTCGGTCTGTTTTGGTCGGTTTTAACTTGGTGGTCGGTCGGGGCGGTCGGAGTAGGCAAATATTTTTTTTTAAAACCGACCGAATTTGGTCAGTTTTGGGTAATCCAAAACCGACTCCGACCGAATTGGTCAGTTTCTCCGACCGACTTTATCGGTTTCGGTCGGTTTCGTTGGTTTTTCAGTTTTAACTTACACCCCTATTTTATATTTAGATCATTCACAAAATTTTATAGAAATTTTTGAAACATAAAACTCTAATTTGGTTTTTTGGTTTTAACTTACACCCCTATTTTATATTTAGATCATTCACAAAATTTTATAGAAATTTTTGAAACATAAAACTCTAATTTCTTACTTCATTGTTCATCAAAATAATAAATGAAACTATTATTTTTTTTTATCATTCATGCTTATCAAATGTTAAATATCACAAAATTGAAAATTTAGCATAATAATTTTAAACATTTTATTTTTTAAATTTTAGAGAACAAGTAATAGGGGTGAACATGGGGCGGGGCGGGGTACCCCGATTACACCCCGACCTCGTTTAAGCCAAAAACTGGCACCCCAACCCCGCCCCAATTAAATTTTACCCCGACCTCGACCCCACCCCATTTAATTATCGGGGTCAGGGTATCCCGATCACACCCCGTTTAAAAAAATTAAGTAAAAGAAAAGGAAAATGAAAGAAAAAAGAAAGAAAAAATATAAAAAAAAAAATTAAAATGGACTACTGTCCAGTAGGGTTGGAGTTTTGGGGGTGGGCTGAGCCTTGGGTGGGGGGATTTAAAAAAAAAAAAGGGTAAAATACGTTTTTGGTCCCTATAGTTTCACTTTGGTTTTAGTTTCGTCCTTGTACTTTCAAAACTGACTTTTTTCGTCCCTGTACTTTCCAAAACCCACTTTTTTAGTCCTTCTGTTAACTTTTCTGTTAGTCATTGGTGACATGGTATTTTTAATGAGGCAGGTTGACTTGATTTTTTTTATCAATATTTTTAAATGATGTGGCATTTCAGTACTTTAAAACAATATTTTTTATTGATTTTAAAATTATCATCTCTCATCTCTTAAACAATTGCAAAGCAAAAATTAGGCAGAACAAAAATCATGTTAGGGTTTTAGGGATATTGTGAAGAAGGATATGTAATTCTCAATGGTTTGGTGAAGAAGACGGAATCGAAGAAACCCTAAGTAGAGCTTCGTTTCATTAACAGAAATCAATGGCGAAAGATTCAAAATCTCATGAAATTGAACCATCTCATCATCCAGTTTCGAATCAAACTCACGGTTTCGGGAAAGAAGAAGAGGAAGAAGAAGCGGGTTTCATCAATCAATGCTAAAATCCAAGTACTTAGTAACAATCCGGAGAAAACTCCTCCCCTGATTGGTTATTTTCCGTCTGCATTCGATCCTCACAAGGGTTCTGAGGAAGAAACTGATTCTGTTCTTACGAACCACTTCTTTTAATTGAATTTTGGCTTTCATTTGGATTAAACATTTAATTTCGTTTGGATTTTGTCTTCCTTCTTTTGATCGAATTCATGGATTCTCAAGCAAAACTCTCCTTTATCCCTTGCTTGTATCATCTCCTACTCTTCTCCTTCCAACATCACCACCATTTTTTTTCATCAACTTCATTGAATCAGTCAAATACCACTGAAAATCGTAGATCTAAACTACTCATCGGAAACCAAGCTCCAACACGCCAAAAAACACCATTTCAGTCATAGAGGAATGCTTCTGGGTTGGTGTGAGGAAGCTTGACGTGTTCTGGGCAGGTTTTATGTAGGACAGTTTTTTGAAAATCGTAGATCTGGCCGAGGGAGAGGTTTCCAAAGGTTTCTGGTTGAAGGGGATGTTAGAGGAAGGACTGTTGGTTGGTTCTGGGGTCATTCGGTGGAAGAAAATCATGGAAACGATGCCCACGTTCAGATCTGGAAGTAACGCTTCATTGGAAGCGATGGAAGAGTTTTCACATTTAAACAGTTCTGGGCTTGTTCCAAATGTCTGCTACACCTTCGGCTGCTATGGAAGACGTTAATGGTGTTTTACAAAATACGAGTTCTCCGGTCGACTTGGTCATGGAGATCGCTTCGTCTGATGAAAATAAGGATACCCAAGAGGTTTGTTTGGATCCCAAAGCCATGGATCCTCCCCTCGATCGCTTCGTCTGATGAAAATAAGGATACCCAAGAAGATAGATGGTAGAGAGAGGAGAGAGAGGAGGAAACTAAAACAATTGGCCGCATTAAAATATATAATATTAAAAATATTGATAAAAAAATCAAGTCAACCTGCCACATCATTAAAAATACCATGTCACCAATGACTAATAGTCAACTGACAGAAAAGTTAACAGAAGGACTAAAAATTAATACCAAAAACGCATGTGACCCCGACCCCGACCCCGATTAAGCATTTAAATGGGGTGGGGCGGGGCGGGGCGGGTTCGGTGTTCACCCCTAACAAGTAAGAAGACAACTCGAAAAACAAATATTCTTTCAGCCAAACTACACAACAAGTATTGTACACATAATATTATACATAGTTTACATAGAAGAACACATAGCATAATATTGTGTGTAGTACATTTATACCGATGATGTACTGTACTAAACAGATTGAACTACACATAACATAAAATTATATACAGTGCTATTATATATTATACACACGATGTATATAATGTACACAATTTCTATTAGAATTGATCAACAATCGTAATTGTGAAATGGTTGTAGAAAACCTAATAGAAAGTTTTAGAGTGTGAAATAGAAGATTTTTCCAAAAAAAAAAAAAGAAGAAGAAGAAAAAGAAAAGAAGCAGAAGGAGGAGAAGAGAAGGAAGATGAATTTGGATTTGAATAAGGTATTATTGTTCCTCTTGAGGGTGTATCTTAGAAAATGACACTGATAAAGAAGAAAGAAAGGAAAAAAAAAGATGAAACATGTATAGAATATAAAGAAGAAAAAATTGAACAAAATCGTGAAAAAACCAAGCATCGAAATTAGAAGAAAACCGTAAAAAATCATGGAAGACTAAATGTAAAAGGTAATAAAATTAAGAATTAAGAGAAAATCGTGGTAAAAAATAACAAAAAAATAAATAGTCTAAAAGACCCAAAATAGGTGGGTAAAAATGTATTTAATGAGACAATGAGTATATCTGAAATTAAGTTAAAATCATAATCTCTTATGGGTTATAAAATGAAAAAAAAAAAAGTAGAGTAGTGGTTAAAAAATGAAGTAACATTAAAAATATGGTTATTTACCTACTTAGATACTCTTTTTATTAAAAATATTTTAAAACATTTTCAAAAGTTATTCTCAAACTCACATTAAGAAAAATTAATTGAACTGAGATAACTCTTTAATAAAGGATCTTTGTTAAAAATAAAAAAAATAAGTAAAGGCTCCATCAATTTCGGTCGATGATGTCGATGAGTCGTTTTATTTGGTTAATTTTTTTAACCATTTTTTCAATTTTTTTTCTTTCTATTAATCCGATATATTAGTTCACCATCAATTTCATAAATAAATAAATAAAAATACAAATCGACATGTTATAGGTGTATATAATAAAAACATATATCGATTTAATTATATGTTTCCAATACACATAAAAACTACTAAAATTAAAGATATATCTTAATGGGATTGTATTTTAAAACTCAAGGATTTGTTAAGCCAAGCTTTCCAGCTATGGCTTCCCTTTTCATCCATCAGTTTTCTCATCTTTTGATTATTATTAGGCGTTGACATTACTGGAGTTTCTTGCTTCTTATACAGAACAAAATTTCTTGCTTGCTTTGATCCTATTCGTTCATTTGGGTTCAAAGCTGCACACACACAAATAAAAACAATCTCAATTAATTTATTTATCATATAATATTTTTGCTAGATCCATTTTTAAATCAAGAAATTAAACTGTATGGTTTTCTGTTTCTTTGAACTTAGAATCAATAATATATATATATATATATATAGTTGTATATTTCTCTCAAATAATCAATTATGTGAAAAGAGAGAAAGCTCATATTGTAGATTTATGATTAAGAATTGAGAGGAATCAAAGAAGGCATAACAATAACATATTTATGTATATTAATTATTGAGATGTGACAACTTTTCAAAAGTTACCCAAACAGTTGTTTAATAATTTATTGAACTATTTTTTTTACGATATTTTTTGTTTCTTCTTTTTAATTTTATTTTTAGGTGTTATCAAAATTAAAATATTTTGTTACTTTTCTTTGAATTTATTCATTTTTTTTATCTTTTTTAGTTCAATAAATTATTGAATTATAATTCACCAAACAACTATTTGAGTATTTTTTAAATAATTTTGACATTTCAGTAATTTATACGGAAAATATGCTACATCCATAATTGTCCCATAAAGTTTCGTGTTAGTTTTGAAAATATTATTTTTATCTATATAATTTGTTTGTTAAAACTTATTCTTTTAACTCAGTCATGTAGCATCATAATAAAATGATACCTACTCTTTTTTTTTCTTTTCAAAATATACCCTCCAATAGTTTGTGTGTTTTCATAAATAGTTAAATCACATAAATAAAACATAGTGTTTGACTTGTAATTTTATCTAAATTTGTTCGGGAATGAGAAATTCTAAATTTGTGTAACCTAAGTTTAGATTATTAAAGAAAAAACGCTTGTTAACTTTGAATTTATGTGAATCTGTGTTTAAATTGTGAAAAAAAATATCCATCTTTGTTTATAAAACCGAGGCTCAAAAATTCAGTTTAGGTCAGTATAATCTAAAACCGACATATCCAAAACCCGTGAGTCAAACAACCAAACTAATAGAACGATGTTTATAAGACGATAAAGAAGTGGGGGGAAACAAGAAAAGAAAAGGAAAAGATTTAGAGAAAGATAGAGAAATTACGTACCATCAGCATCAGAATGAGCAGAATAGAGAAGAAAGTTGGAAGAATGAGAGGGAAGAAGAGGGAGACGGCCTTCACGAGCATAAGATTTCAAAGCCTTTTGAATCACTTCACAAACCAAATCATCTTCATTTCCTACAAATCTCAAAGGCCCTGGGCTTCCCAAAACATTTATTGTTATCAATATTCTATTATTATTTGCTTTCTTCTTCACCATATCCTTATTATTGTTATATAAACTAACTCCCTTCATCATTTTCCCTTTTGATCTAGATTCCGTCGAGAGAAAGAAGAACGGCGGCGTGGCGACTAATTTCAGATGATGAAGAAGAGGTATGAAGAAGCAGAGCAGAGAGTTTCTCTACCAATTCCACTATGGTTTGAATTGGTGGTTTGGTTTGTGGTGATGAAAGTGGAATATTTATAAACCGGAATCAATAAAATTAAGAAATCAACTTTGAAAGACAATTAATTTATTTTTATTATAATAATAATAATTGTGAAAGAAGTGGTCATTGACTCATTTAGGGTCGGTTTGGTAACATCCTCTGTTTTTGTTTCTCGTTTTATAAGAACTAGAATTGTTTGATAATTCTTCCTGGTTCTTTGTTTCTATTTTTTTAGAAATGTTTCTAAACTTATATAGAAACTTTAGAAACAATAAATTCTAGTTTTTTTTTGTTTTTTTTCTTCTGTTTATTAATAAAATTGTAATTTTATCCCATTTTAACTTATATAAATGTATAATAGTTACGAAACATATATTTTATTTACAAATGAGAAACAATAAACAATTACTAAACATATTTATTTTTTTAAAGTGTGAAACAAAAACAATAAACAATTATCAGACACATCTTTGTTTTTTCTTCCTTTCAAGAAACAAGAAATGGTTATCAAACAAGTTTATGTTTTTCCTTTTAGAAAAACAGGAATAAGAAATAGAAAATGGAAATGAAATCTATGAAAGTTACCAAACAAGCCTTTATTTTACTTTTTATAAATGAAAAAAATAATTATTATTTCTACATTAGTAAATAGAAACTTGATACAATCTATTCTAAACACATAAGCTCAATTTATTAGGCATTAATGTTCCGTCTCATCTGATTGTAGCTCCGAGACTCTTTTTGTTGTAATATTTATTTAGATTTAAAATTTTAATTAAATAGAGAGAATACAAATATCTTATTAATGTTGAACTAAATCTTATTTGGCTATGAAAAAGTAAAATCTTTTTAAAAATGATTTGTTTGTTAGATATAAAATGAGAATAATTATGTAGCAATCATGATGATACGGAAATTAATTAAAAAAAAAATTATGGACTACTCTGAATCTTATGCTGTCACTCAAACCTTTGAAAATATAATAAAGTTCAATTATTGTCATTGTTTATACAAAATGGTCGTCAGTGAAGAAATTAATGCGTGATTAAAAATTATAGAAGAAATCGTCAAACGCAGGCTTCATGCCTTGTTATGCATTACAAAAATTGAATAACTCTAGATATTTTTAAATACTAATTTTTTTTTTAACAAAATTATATTAGAGTATATAGAATTAATAGTTTATTAACAAGTTATTTACTCTTATTCAAAAGTAAAGTTGGGATTAAAATATCATTAAAATATCTTAACTTAATTGTATGTGGAGACAAGGCCACAAATAATTTAGGAAAGAGAGACAATTATTTAATATAAAATTGGAAGGGACAATCAATATAGTTTTTTTTTTTTTTTTAAATAAACCTCTGTGACCATTTATAAATTATTTTAACTGTTAGATTCCAAGGGGTCTTGACCCCTTTCTTAAACTTAGTCTCGTTTACAAGGGGCAATTAGCCCTTTCTTACATGTAAACACCAGGGTCATTCCTAAAAAAAATAAGGGCTCAGTACAATATATAAATTTGGGCCCTTATCATATAATCCCTAATATGAAAAATCATAAAAATATATACATAATTTTTTTTAATAAAACACAATATCAATAAAATAATATAATAAAATAATAACATAAAATTATCAAAGTAGCATAAAAAAATATAAAAATTGAACTCTAAACTTCTGTTGGGATTGAACTCAACTCATAATAGCGGAGAACATTTAAAGATATTGTAGGGAGAAGGTCAGCCAACGCGACTTAAAATAAATTTTCATTTATATATTATTAATACTAAATTTTTAATTCAATATTTGGGGCCCCCAAAGCTCGGGGCCCTGTTCGGTCGCACCAGTTGCACCATGTCAACGACGGCCCCGCAAACATCATATTTGATTCTATAGTAATCAATAACTATATTATAATTAACGATTCGATATTTTTATACATGAATCTTAAGTAAATTTCTTCATGTGTATATAAAATTAGGAAGCTATTTATACATAAATCTATAAAATGATTGAAGTCCATAATTATTATGGACTATTATATAATCTAGTGACAATTAATCAATAATTTATTTTATTTTAATAAAAATAGCCTTTTGATTTTTTATTTTTTTTTAAAACAAACGATGGAGAGAATACGGTCAAAATAATCCCTTTGATTATTGGGTTATCTATATTAATAGCCACTAGAAGCCTCCTTATAAAACTTTATATCCACTATCCCAAAAATAAAGGATTATATCCACTTGGAGAGAGAAAGAGAAGAATGCAAAGACAAAAAAACCCTTACACGGTTACAAATGGAAAACAATCAGATTTTTGGGCGTGATATTCGAAACACATGCAGACGAAAAAGTAATTAATTGTAATAATTTCATTTTCCAACAAAAATCGTGCAACCCTTCTTCTTCTTCTTCTTCATTTCTTTCCCTCTTTCACTTTTAGTTTCTCTCATCCTTCCATCCATTCACTTTCAGATCTCAATCCCAAAATCTAAAAAAAAAATCCATTGCTATCAATTTTTTCATTTCCAGAAAAACCATTCATTCAAAGGAAAACGCCTCATTCGTAAAGGATTTTTCCATAATGGCGAGGGCTTTACGCTTCAAGTCCTCTCATCAAAATGTAAGACCATCTTTTTTCTAAGGTTATATTTCTCTCATTTTGTAAAATGGTTTTTTCTAATTTCACTAATCTCAGATTCAAAAAAAAAAAACGTATGTTGGGTTAATATTTGAACAGCCATGTAGTTATCACGATTAGTTTTATGCTTGTTGATCTGTATATGAAATATATACTGTTATTCGTATACGATCTGTATACTATTAAGCTTCCAACGTTACTTTATGTTATGCCCTTTGTCATGTATACGATCTGTATACTGTTAATTATAGCAAAAAATCTGAACAACCATGTAATGACCATTCTTTAAAAATGTCAGTCAAAGCTGAAAAAAGTATATTATGTGTTATGTTTGTTGTCCTGTATATGATATGTATACTGTTAATCAGTTAATCATAGCGTAATATCTAACAACAATGTAATGACCATTCTTTAAAAATGTCCATCAAAGCTGTTAAACCATGCAATGGAGTATGGTCTATTATGATGTATATGAACTTTATAATATACAACGTATATGCTCTGAATTATAAATATATACAAATTAACATGTATACAACACATACACTATATTCTCTATTTCATGCCAATTTTCAGACTGATGAAGCATGGGATGGGAGAGAAACAAATGCGGAGCCGGAAAAATAAATTTTTACAGAACCAGTGACAAATTTGGCAAATGATCAGATGATTTTCTGGTTTAATACAAAAAAGGAGTATTAAAGGATGATGAAGCAGGAACAACAAAAAAGGGCAAGACTCAAATAAATGAAGATGACCCTGATTTCAGCCTTAAGACAACTCAGGAAATGAAAAACATGAAAGAGAAGAAATAGTTTAAATCCTTGTTATGAATTTGGAATGATACAATTATTACTTGCCATCAATTTCTTGTTATTTGTTTTGGATTCTAAAACTTTTGTAAATGGTTCTGTTTTGGAACCGATTTAAGGATTTCAATTATAATCTAATTAGTCTGATTGTGTATGTTTACTTATACATGTATTGAAATTAAGATTATGATGGTTTGTATTTATATAAGTATTGTATATATTGTATACGAAAATAAACAATACACCATGTACATGATATACGAAATGAACATATAGCATAAATTGAAATTAAGAAAAATGCTAATTTGAATTTATATAACTAATGTATATATTGTATACGAAAACAAACAATACACCATGTATAAAAATATACGAAATGAACACAGAATATATACAATTTTTAATTTTGATTTGAACATACAACATATATATCTAAGATTTATACCATTTAGACATATATCAATATATAACTTCCAGATATAACAATAAGAAAAAAAAACTATAATTAAATAAACAACTATTTTTTTTCATCTACACTTTTATTTTTTCTGACTGTATATGCGAAGCAACTCGTATATGAGTTGTTTCATATACACCATATGCATTTCCATCCACCATTGCAATATCAGTATCCACATCCAGACTATACGGTATATCTGATCTTTGACGTATATCAACACAATCATATACGGGACTGTCATCATTAACATCTTCATTCTAAAAAATGAACAGAGAAAAACGCAATCGTTATCGCCATCAAAAGGAATATTCAGATCCTTGTGAAGTGTTTGCTAAAATACCACAAAGAAATCCTTCCCCACCAGAAAGAGCAGTCATTGCTGGAATATTGATGGTAAAGATAGAGGTTGAAGAAGATGAACTATTTTCCCCCCAACAAATAACTTCCTGTTTCCCACTAGCATCAATGGCACAAAAGAACCCATTAGGACCAAATGCAGCTGAAATAGGCCCTATTGATCCAAACCCAGATACATAAACGAAGCAACAAAGAACCAAAAAAACACAAACTTTAGGAACAAAGTTAAGAGATTTAAAAAGGGTAGAGTTGATTCCCATGATTTAGCCAAAGCTACTACTTTTACGAATTCTCTTGAAAAAAAAAATCAATCTTGTCATGGACTGAAAATAGAGTAAAAGCTTGGCTTTTGTGATATCGTTTTCGTTTGCTGAAGAAATTAAAGAGAGAGAGAGAGAGAGAGAGAGAGAGAGGAGAATAGAGAGATAAAAGATTTGTTTTAGAAATCAGAGAGAGAGAGAGAGAGAAAATAAAAAATGAAGGGGAAGAGACTTCTAGGGAAAATAAAGATCTGACAAAAAAATAAAAATAAACATTAAAAAGAAAAATGCAATAAATGTGCCAGCAATCAACAATTAAATGAAAAAGGGTAAAAAAGGGAAAAATTTAAACAAAAAAACGTTGGAAAAAGAAAAAGTGGCTGAAAACTTTTATTTTTTTATTGGTGGCTAAAAACTTTTATGACTATATGAAAAGTGGCTAAATATATAATTTTCCCTTGATTATTAAGTTTTAGTTCACCAAATGATATGATTAACATATATATAATTACGTAGATTCCATTGTTTGAGTGCATTAACCAAAAGTCAAAGCTAAGTACAAATTTGAGGGACGGACGTACAAAAAATGCTTTCTAATGAAAAATTTTATATATAAATAACTAATTCTTTTAATTTATTAAAAATTTAATAACCATCCAAATAATTTAATAATTTCATGGTCATGAATCATGTAAAGAAAACCCGAAAATGACAAGCCTTTCAAGTTATTGTGAGAATATATAATTCTTTTTTCAAAATAATCTTTTCTTTTAAGATAATATCAAAATTAGTGTATGGCTAAAAATAATTCTTTTCAAATAATGGGGAAAAATGTTCTTTTGACAGGTTTAGTTGTTATTGTGGCATTAGATTCTTCTTTATCAAATTTCTTTCACCATGCAATTGTATCATAAAGATAAGTATATATTCTACCTCCAAGGAAGTTGAAATTTTCATAAAATACAATTAAGTATTTTAAAAAAATCATATAAATTTTGTTCAGAATATATAAATTAAAAATCATGAGTAGAATTGAGAAGAAAAACAACTCCTGAAAAACTCACTGCCAAGAATAAATTTACAAGCACATACAGAACAATTAGTAGAAATCATGATGATGTAAAAAACCCGACACTTATTTTAGTTGACCTCTTGATAAACCTTAGGTAGTAGTCGGTTAGGTTTCGATCGGTTTTTGACCCAAACCGAAACCAAATCAACCTAAACTAAAAATAAAATAGAGAATTTGAACCGACTGATTATAGTTGATATAACAAACCTAAACCGTCTTGATAATATTCATCTAATATATATATTTATAGTTTCATCATAATATTCATCTAATTGAATGTTAGACAGCTAATTTCTTCATAGTTTAGAAAAATGAGAAATTTCAAAAATAGCACTTATCACACTAAGATTCTACTAATCTTATACTGAGATTAACGAATCTTAGACCGAGAGATGTCATTTAAAAAAGAAATTGCTATTTTTAAAAATAACCCTTCTTAAAATGTCATATTTGACAAGCAACCTAGAAAATACACTATTAGTGAAACAAATAAATAATTGATCTTATTTGACGTAAGATTGTATGTCATTTCTTCATTTGAGAGAGTGAGTAATTAAATTAATTAATAGATTTTAAACAAATATAAATCCAATTAGATAGAATCCAAAGCAACTAGTTGGGACCATGAGAAAAGTCTCCCCATTCCACCAAAAACCAAATCAAATCCAATTTTCGTACGGTTGCAAATCTAACCCATTCATATGCCCATAAAAGCATAAAAGCCAAGCCAATGCTTTTGTGGACTTGAACAATTCGATCGAATATTACATTCATCAAATTATGAAGGTCTAATATCAAAGATTCAAACGTTCCTTTTTTTTTAAGACTATATGATTCATTTCATTTTGTCTCCCATATACTAAGATCGAAAGTTAGAAAAAGGAGTATTGTCGGACCACTTGAACTATGTTTGGATTGACGACAACGAGACGACTGAATGTGCATGGTTCATAACAGACTCGGGAGGGCAAGAATTAGGCTTTAATAATTAATTAATTTTCTTAATGGAATCAGGCTTAAATATACTGCCATGACATGGTTTTTGCTATTTCTTTTATCATAAACAATTTGGAGCATTAAAATCGTCAGCCTTGGTCTGACATGGGCTAGAGTTGTGTTTCATCCCTTGTGTTGTTAAAGAGAATTTAAAAATATTTAAGTACTTGTTTAAAAACGATTTTATTTTTATTCCTCACCTTAAAAATTAATCTGATTTATTGATAGTGTTTTAATTTTAAATCCTAAACATCAAATTTTAAAAGTATAAAAATAAACGCCCTTCAAAAAAAAAAAAAAGACTTAAATTTCGAAAATGTTTTTCATAATATGGGAAAAGAAATGAAATTATTGGTGGACAAATTTAATTTTTAAAAGTAAAAACTAAAGTATTCATCAATCGGGTCAAAGGAGTAGTGAAATCTTTAAATGCCTAGGTATCCACATAAGAAATATCAACTTTGTAAAACTAAGTCGATTTAAAAGTACGAAAAGAGTTAGAGAAGGGGGAAATCTTCGATAAGTTTTAGAGATCATCCACACCCATTATTGTAGTGGCTGTTATAAGGTATTGTATACACAAATACACTTATTTACGAGAAATTACTAGATGTGGCTATCACAATATGACTCACACTCAAAAACTATTGAATCTATAAAACTATCATTCTATCTCCTATTAAAAACACCGATCCAACGTTTTATAAGTGAGGAACTACAATGTACCAGCCTCATTCGAAAATTTGTACTTCTTAAATGGTTGTTCAACATTATGCTTCAAAAGTTGATCATCAGCTTCATGATTTAAAGACATCAAAAACTACTCCACAACTAACAAGTTGTTTTCCATGAAGCCCTCACCAACAGTGGGAAATGCTGGAGATAGCAGCCATTCTCCATCCACTAAGAACTTGATTTCATACCTTCAAATGCATATTATGGCATAAAATTAAACAAATTTGAGATATTACAGGGAAGGGGAGACTCGAGCCTTCGATGTCATGAGAAGGAATTACCGATGCCTAATCACTTGAGCTACACTTATGTTAGCTCATGTTGGCGGTATAACATTAATTGATGTGTGGCAGAAAAAGAAAAGGATGTGAGAAAAGAAGGGAAGAAATATACCTTCCACGTTTAAGCAATAATGTTGTTGAAAACTTGGAATAAACATCAGTATATTCAGGTGACAAGTTTTCTCCTACACTCCAGCCATCAAAAGTTCCCATAACATGAACACTCTGATACCAATATAAAAGGATATGAGAATAATAGTAATAATAAAACAAATGAACTCTATAGAAAGAATAACAAAACAAAACAGAAGTTCTAGTCGATTGATTCTGTTTCTGACGGTACAAGGGTCGCAACAAGAAGAAAAACAAAATAATACAAGAGAAAATAAAGATCATACAAATGGATGAAGTACCTTGGTAAATTGGTTTCATCTTTCTTCCATTATTTCAAACTCTTGCATAACTAATCGATGGAGTATTAATACAAAACGAGAGCAAATAACATAACGACGGGTTTGAACTCTAGATTCTTGCTCTAATACTATGTCAAATACCACTAGACCCTAAAACTTAAATTGTTAGGCTAAAATAAAAATTTAACTTATTCAAGATATTCCGAACAAATAGCAATAAGCAAAGTAGAGCGTTGGTGGTTGCTGAACAAGGGTGTATCAGCAGAAGAAGCATTGAACTACCACAAGAGCAAACATGATCAGAGTAAATGAAACCAGGATCGAAAACATTGCATCAGTTCATGAAATACATCTTCAAAGTTGCTAACCATATTAGGATATTTAGGGTCCGGAGGTTGCGTCACGCATACCTCATGACTATCATTACTGAGATAAGATTAGTCTCGAGACAAAGGTTTGTGGGTAAGTGGGAGACAGAGGTTTTCAATACTGGTTTGTGGGTGAGGAGAATACATGAAACCAATCCCCTTCTAGGCAGGGAAATAATAAACATACACAAATTTTTCGGATCTTACCTCAGCCACTCCATACCAGAATAGTGTAACTTTCTTTGATAATGCCAAATCCACATCTTTTATCTCTTTGTCAATCTTTTCATGTACAGCTTCAAAGAATAAAAGGAAAAATAATTAAGTCAACGATATATTTTCATACAAATAATGGAAAATATTCACCTAGGACAGCACACCTATATCATTTCACGTAAAAGGTTAGATAAAAAGAGGGATAAAGCACAGGTTTAGAGGAAGAAATATGAACTTGTTGAAACACAGTTTAAAACCGTCATGATGCGATACCTTCTAATCTTGTGAAAAGGTGATATTGAATGTATTTCCCATTAATCTTCCTTGAACCTTCAGATATACCAGATTTGGCTACTTCTTCTGCTAGTCTGATCAGACCCTGTCAAGATCATACAATAAAGAAGATTATCAATTGTATGTTTTACGAATATTCTACGCATCAAAGATGCTTGATTGTACAAATAAACGTGGAGAATAAACGTGCAGAAAACAAGACCTGGAAGATATATGGTTAAAATCCTACCTGAAGTTCAAGTTCCAAGGCAGCAAGTTCGGTTTTCAATTTAACCAAATCATCTTCCTTCGCATATAGCTGAGAAGATGAAACGTGATTAGATTTTCTTTTCCTACATTAAGAACCAATATTTTGACAACACATATTCAATACACGTCCCTCCACATTATGTCTTGAAGAAGGTACAGAGAAAATTCTCATCATTCCCACCTCCCAAGGGATATACAAAATTTTCCGTATTCAAAATTGGAAATGTTAATAAAAAAATGAAGTGAAATATGATTGCACAAATAAGAAAAAACAAGTTAGATGCCTCAAAAATTAATAATTAGAGAACTCTCAATATGCCAATAAACATGAATGAAATCAATTGATAAATTTTTTTAGAGAGTTAGTAAAAGAATGAAAGAAAAGGAAGAACTTTACTCTTGAAATAATCATCCGGGATTAAGGCTTATCTGTTTTTTTGTGTTTATCGGGGTGTGATGTATCTGAAAGCATTACAAGTGCCTAGTTTCTAACAGGCAGTGACCCCCACTATTCCTTGTAAGACAATAGAAGAGAAAGTAAACATAAAACATGATCATACAAACAAATAATAACAAATAAAAATGATAAGCAGGATAAAACATTTGGTACATACATGTACCATACAAGAAATTTATGTGTATCTTCACACCTGTCGTTTGAGATGTCGATTCTGCTGATTAGCTTGACTGACCTTTTTGACAAGCTTCTCTCTTTCTGAATCAGCCAGTAACGACTTCAACTGTAATCAATTATGACTCGTTCAGATCTTTGACAGATAACACAAATGAATATCGTGCACTCTAGGAAAAGAAACAGTGACAGAACGAATAAGGAAAATAATCTCAGCATTCGAGAAATGACAGTGCCACTGAGTTTATTTTCATATAGCAGTCATTTTCACTATTCAAGCAGTCGATTTAATGAACCAAATCTTTGTCATGTTATGTTATCACAACTCATCTCATCTTTTACTAGCTTAGGTAAGCCTTAACTATTTCAAGATTACCCTACAACATTTCACATTGGGTAAATGGTATGATATTCAATATCCTAAGTAGGTGGCCACAAAGTTTGATCTCAGGATATCCGATTCCATTCCCAAATCCGCATCATATGTCACTAACATTCTTGAAGCATTCTCCCATCAAACCAACAGCTTCTAAATTCCTAAACCATGTTGGTTTTCTTTTATCTCCCCGTTCTTTTTTTCCCAGTCAATTTTGGCATGCTCAACAGAAGCCCCATTCCCAACTTCATTTTCAAGATTGGTATGGTTATGATGTAAGCCTGACATTAACCACTATCTTAAATGTGCAAATGGGTAAAGGTGAAACTTTGCTAAACACCAACAAAACTGTATTGGAAAATCGGAACTAACTATAGAATTAACTTACAGTATAACTGAAAAAAATTTAGTGAATGCTAAAGTCTTCCAAGAAAGTAGGACTTCAGGACAAAGGAGAAAGAATAAGAAAGGGGGTGACAAATTAGGACTGGTTTAATCTGTACTTACTATCTATACAGCAAATTATCAATGATATGCAGTGAAAATATTAAACTATGAGCTTAATCTTTGCATTAACCTGATCGCTGCTTAATGGTTGAGCAAGAAGTTCCTCTGGGGACATGACCTCTTCATGTGTAGATTGATCTTCTGATTGCACGGAAGATTCCTCCAAACGGGTGGGCAAGGAATATCTTCTGTGAATCAGAGGAAGCTTCACTGTAGAAGATTCATGAGAATGGATCAACTTGCAGCGAAACGTCCTAATGTTCCAGGCTGCCATATTGCACGGAAGTCTATTCATGTTTTTACTCTCAAATTTTCTTGCATTCTTGGAATTCAATAATATTTGCTTGTCCAGATGAGTACTATCCAAATCGTAAGAAAAGTAATATCGGTATTAGGTTCAGATAGAAATTTAAAATGCAGTGTAAATCAACAATAAGAAATTAGCTCGAGTAAACACGAAAAGATCATCATCATATCAATCATAGCAAAAAAAAAAATAGTCCCACGACAAAAGATCAAACAAACTGGAGATAATAACCAAAACCCATGTGAAAAAACCAAATTTAAATTAAAAACACAATGGCTTTCTGAACATGCTGCTTTAAATTAAAAAACATAATCACCAAACCTTTTTGAGGAACAGAGAGAACAGATAAAAAAAGAGTTAGCAATCCATATCCAAACTCCAAGTCAACAAATTAATAAAAACTTGAGTTGAGGTACGCGCAAACTGACCCGGACAATCATGGATATCAGAAAGAAAAATTAAAAAGTTTGCAATAATTTCTAATATAGGAAAGAATATGTACCTTGGAGCACAAATCTCCATATTGATAAGCTTTTATCCTATCAAGAACAACCAAAAGAATCATGAACAATCACAAGAAATATAAAAATTTCTAGTACACACCATTTTAGACCATAGAATCAATACCAAAAACATAACATTGGGAAATTTCTAGTTCCAATGCCAATGTATAAATCTTTCTTCTCATTCTAAGCAAATGATATTTGAATCTTTACCTCCAATAAAAGTGATCAACTTTGGAAGCAAATTTTTAATTAAAACTATAATAATTTGAAAAATAATGTACTAAACGAGTATAGCATTAATTAAATCCATAGAACTTCATTAAATACAATCCATGGCTTCCATTTTGAGTTTAGAGAATGATTTTCCAAAAAAAATTAAGTAGTAATGAAAGAATTTAGGGTTACGAAAAGTAATTGAATTGAATTGGGAGGGAATTTGAAGTCATATACTTACTCAAATTTAGCAGTTCTGCCAAAATGGAAATCTAATTGAGGATTTTGAGAATCCTTTCTGAAAACTCTGGTATTTTTTATTTTATTTTTGGGTGGGGTGAAATCACCACGTGTAGGGTTAATAAAACACCACGTGGAAATCGATTAACGGTAAGTTGAGGAAAAAGCACGTGAAAAAAGTTGATTCAATTAAAATAAATTTGTTTTTTTTTATATTAACATCAAATTGTAATCATTTGAGGAACTATGCTACAATTCAATTAAAATAGGTTGGAGAGAGTATTTTATTTTTTTAGTTTTACCTTTTCAAAATTGTAAACTATTTGAGCATAGTGGTTCTAAATACATAATAGTTTGAAACAAAACTTTAGATTTAGGGCTTTTGGTTTGGAACATTTTCAATATCATAAAATAGAGGGTTAAATGCACCATTGACTCCTGCACTTTTAAACTTTTTCAATTTACAACCCTGTATTATTAATTTAGCTTTTTTCACCCCTGTATTTTCTATTTTCCAATTTCTGACAAAATAAGTGTTAAAACTAACGGCCCTTATTTCCTTTAATACTTTTTTTTTTATATTTAGAGATATACGAAAAGACAGTTTAGTCCTCACTTATAGTCAACTTAAATTTTCAACAGGTTTATCTTTTTCTTTCCTTCACGATTATTCTTCTGCAACCACCAAAAAGGCCATGGACATGGCGCTGCTTTATAGGTAGCCCCGAAGAAAACCAGCCCAAAATGAAGAACAAAACAATGAGAATTAAATCTAATTTGAATTTGAAGAAGAAAAAAAAGAACCATTTCTTCTTCATTATTTTGCTTTTTAAAAAAAATGCTTTTTTCTTCTTGAAGAAGTATGGGAGGGAAGAAGATGAACATGACAAAACTAAAAAATGAACCACAAATGGATTTAATTTTAAGGAAAACAAAACATCATTTAACTGAAACTAGTTATTCATTTCAGCAAGAAAAGAAACCCCATACCCCAAACCAAAGACAATTTCTTTCTTCCTCTTCTTCACTCTTTACCAAAATTCTTAAAATCTTTTCCTTTCTCGTTTTTTTTTTTTGACGGAAAGATTAGAGATTTCAAACATCTCCACCACCTCTAAAGCACCATGTCCATGGCTTGTTTGGTGGGGGAAGAAGAAAAAATCATGAAGGAAGAAAGAGTAACCCAAAATAAATTTAAGTTGACCATAGTTGGTGAGGATTATATTGTCTTTTTCTATATCTCTATATATTAAAATATATTAAAGGCTGTTAGTTTTAACACTAATTTTGATAAAAATTGGAAAATAGAAAGTGCAAGGGTGAAAAAAAACTAATTTGATAATACAGGGGTGTAAATTGAAAAAAGCTTAAAATTGCAGGGGTCAGTGGTATATTTAACCTTAAAAAAACAGAATACCCAATATTATTTTATTTATTTTCGAATTTTATATAAATACCGCATAAGATCATAACATAATAAACGGACAGAAACGCATCCTTAAGAGAAGGTTTTTTCTTTTTCTCTAATAAAAGTTAAAATATTCTAATTTCTTGATCAGATCAATTTTTATGAAAAATATTTTTCAGAAAGAGTGAAATATTGTCCAGAAAACTGATGTAATTTAGAGAAATTACAGTTAAGATTACTTTTTCTACCCTATTTTTAAAATAATAAATTTATTTTATTTTAAAAAGTAGTACTTTCTACATTAATTAAATCAATGAATTCATTTTTATTAATTGTTTCTCTTATATTTACGAATCTCTTATTATATTTTATCAAAGAGATGTTTAAAATTAAAATTCAATAATTTTTACTTTATTGACATTCATTAGATTATGAATACCAAAATTGTGCCATTTTCAAAATCTCTCATTTTTTAAAAATCCCTAAAATTTAATGTTTAATAATTCACATATTGGGTTTACCTATATCAACTAAAAAAATCGAGTCTATAAAGGACATGAGTCATGAGATATAATTTTTTTTTTTTTTTTGTCATAGATCAAAAAATTTATACTATTCTTAAATAGATTGTCTTGGTTTGAAAATGAACAATTACTGAAATAGCATATTTTTACACGCTAATTATTAAAATGTGTAATTTTTTAAAAAAATCACTCAAATAGAATAATTACAGTTCAATAAATTTATTAAACTAATAAATTCATTGAAAATAATAATGAAAAATAATCAATTAGTTCGATAAATTATTGACCTTGAACTTAAAAAACAAAAAACAAATAAATTCATTAAAAATACCCATGAAAAATAGTTCAAAAAATTCATTGAACTAATTATGTCATTTGAGTAATTTTTAAAAGGTTTTCGTATTTTAGTAATTAGTATGTTGATTTATACTATTTAAGACAAATTATTATTTGAAAAGGGGTGAAGATTGAGCTTAATAGGAATTTAAAGTTGATATCCACTTGAGTTAAGCAATGGGTTAGCCCTGTATTTTAATTCAACATGACAACCAATTCTCTAGAGATTTTTATAGCATGGGACCATCACAATATAGAGAGTGGAATTTGAACCGTTACTAAAAAAAAGCTTGAGAGCCAAAGAGACTAAAAGAGAACAAAACTTCCAAGTTAAATATTAAAAAACAAAAACTCGAGTTGACTAATTAAAGATGGAGATCTTTAAAATAGACACGGTGAAAGGGAAATCCTAATGGAAAGTGAGACAAATTATTATATCATATCAAGATAAATTTAATTGATTAAACATCAATTGTTTTCTTTAAAAAAAAAAAATATTTCAGATTCTAATCTTCTTATTATAGGGACGAAGAATAAGACAACTTGTCTTACTTATCTTTTAAAAAACGATTTCTCTATAAACTTGTCTTCTTTCTTGAAAAACGATATTTTTTTTTTTCATGTACGTAATTTATTTATTTTTTTTCACCATAAATGAATCCATGAAATAATATTACCATTCTTACTAGTTAAGAAAAGAAAGATTATTTATTTTTTTACTATAAATGAATCCATGAAATAATATTACCACTCTTACTAATTAAGAAAAGAAAGATTATTTATTTTTTTGCATAAATGAATCCATGAAATAATATTACCATTCTTACTAGTTAAGAAAAGAAAGAGTAACAATAGTTTTTTTCCTTTTTTTATTAAGATATTACATCAAATTAAAAAATAGATATTTAACCACTCGAGCTATATTCGTGTTGATAATCACGATTAATTTAAAATCATTTTAATAGTGAGATTTTTATGTTATGTCATCATCACTCCCCTCTAATAGTGGAGAGGTTTACTAGGTGAAGGTATGATTTATTTGGAGAAAGAGATTGATATTATTGATTTACGAAATAATTAATGAGAGTAGATTGACCCCCTTTAAGTTCTCTACCTATTATATTAGGTAAAAAAGTCTATAGTTGATTACGTGATATAATTAAGTGTGAAATTTTCTATAGGAGGTTGAATAGATTAACACAATTAAACACACTTAGTTTTCTACCTAATATACTATTAAATTTTGTCAATTGAATATGGTAGAAAACTAATATATATAATTCAACTGAATTTCAAGGTATCCATCTTGAGTTTAATTATTCAACTGTTATATATTTTATCCTAAAATTAAAAATATTATACAAAAGTGGGATGGCTAATTTCCTTGATGCAATTCGGTTGAAAAATATAAATCGATGGGTGAGTTTTGATTATGTAGCTACAAAAATCAAAGAATGATTTCTTTGAACGGATGATAAATTGATATAGTCATAAGCCTTTTTTATTTTTCATGAGTAAAATAAAATATATTTTTGAATAAGTATATATAAGAACTATGAGATCAGTGATAAATGAAGAACATAAATATGACCTTAAAATGTATTATAATTAATGTTGAGAATTTTAAAAAACTTTAATCCAATAACTTAAGTTTTCATTTGTGACGACCCGTCACTTTTAAATAAATTTAAATTAGAAAACACAGCGGAAGTCTTTTATTTTAATAAAAATTGGCGTGATTATGTTTGAAAATAGGCTAGCCAAAAACCTGTTTACATCTTAAATTCAAACATCTAAAAACACAAAGAACATTAAGTTCCTATCAGAAGTTCAAAATGATTTATAATCATAAAAGAAAAGACAATAGCTCTTAAGAGCCATTTACAAATATACAACTCCAAAATTATATAAAGTTCACAAAACCATGTACATGGATTTTACAACAACCTAGTCCATCTCAAAGTCGTCAACCCTCGATCATACAACACCATCTCCTCTCCCTCGACCTCTAGCCAGGGCATTACCTGAAATTTTTGTAATATCATGAGCTAACAACTTAAGCCCAGTGAGAATAATAAGCATAAAAAGTAAAGATAGACCTCAAACACGTATTCCAATTTGTGTCCAATTAATCTGACACAATTCACTCATAAAGTTCTCTAATCTCCAGGTAATTTCGTTTTATACTTTCTAAGGATGATATTACTAATAATCATAGTCAATACTCATCCATCAACAATGTTATGACATAAGTAAGAAAAGTAAATATACTTTGCACATCATACAACTTCTCGATTCTCTCTTTCATCTATCATAAACATGAATGCATGAGAGCATCCCGTAGGACTTAGCATTTGCCCTTTTGTGCGTGAATGAAGGTAATGCGGACATCCCGTAGGCTCCCATTCAACCTTATGCATGAGGAAGTAATGCGTACATCCCGTAGGCTACCATTCAACTCCCTATGCATGAAGAAGTAATGCGTACATCCCGTAGGCTACCATTCAACTTCCTTTCTTTCACATTCTTTCTTTTCTCTGAAGGTGATGTGAACTCCACGTAGGGTTCATCAATCTTCCTTCTTTTCTCTTTCACTTTCTTTTCTTTTCACTTTCATTTCTTTTTCACTTTTGTTTCTTTTTCACTGACGTGATGTGAACTCCACGTAGGGTTCATCATTCTTCCTTCTTTTCTCTTTCACTTTCTTTTCTATTTCATTTTCATTTCTTTTTCATGAATGGTGCGAGAATGGTATGATGCAATATGATATGCATATGCTTGCATATCCTTATAAAAGTAAATAAGTAAAGTGCGGAATTAAAGTAGTTGATGCAAGCATAAAGTAAAGGGGCATAAAATAAAAGATATAAAGTAAATGACATAAAGTAAAATAGATAAGCATCTCGGACGAACGATACGTAAATCGAACTCCGCTACATTAATAAAAGTATATCATCTTAAACGATTAACCTATACCTTCAAGGATTCTAAACTTCCAATATAATCCGAGGTTCTATAAAAAAGTTTGGATCTTCTAACTTCCAATGATCCAACCTAAGCTTCGAAACGAATCTAACTTAGAATCTTCTAAGATTCAATACTTTCCTCGAGAACTCCTAAGTTATCACTTAAAGAACTAGCTCCTAATCCTAGGGTACTAGCTCACTTCCCTCTAATCTTATATTCGAATTCTAATCTTAGTTTCCAATTCTACAAACCATCACACTTATTCGATTTCTATAATTACTTTAAATCCTAACTATTCTCACCTTAGCCAAATAAGATTTTCTTCAAATCTCCAAATTTCCACGAATCAACAACCGAGCAAACGTACCTACAATTCACCAATTGCACTGATTACAACTCATAACTAAGATGAGAACAAGTGTGCATTTTCGGGTGAATAGTGATTTCGGATGAATAGTGTTTTCGGGTGAATAGTATTTTTCGAAAATCCGGGTTCAAAATCGTCAAATTCCATGATAGAAATTCATGATTTCAACTTCAAAACTCATTTATAATAAAAAACGAACAAAACCATCTAAAAAGTTTTGAAAACTTACTTTTTGGGACTTCCCTTAGAGAACGGGAAACTCCGAAAAGCTAGGTTGGATAGGTAGCCCTCGTCCCTACCAATCCAACGCAACCGAAAACACGATGATCCGCCGAGAAACGAAGAAAAGCCAAGAAAAAGTCTTCTCATCCATGGAGAAGAGAAAGCTCACGGCAAAGAGAAAGGAGAAGGAAGAAGATTAAATGATTTTTGTCAACTTTGGTGATATTTAAAGATAAATGAATAGTAATTTTAGATATTTTAAGAAATTGGAAATGACGGTTGCGTCCTTTTATGACTTTTGACTTATAAAACGAAATCTCATGCTCTTAAATAAATCTAAAGGTGATTAATAATTATTAATTGGCTTATTAATAATTATTAATGTCACAGAAACGAATCTAAAATATTAAAAACGATTAAAAAGGATTTCGGGCGAAATTAACTACTAAAATCGAAATTACAAAAATAATAATTAATCTAAATACTTAAATTGAAATAAATAGATAAATAACATTAAATAAAATAATAATAATAAAAAAATAAATAATAAAAAATTTTCACTTCAAAATAACGGGACGTTACATTATTGGTTAAAACTTTTTTTTGGGTGATAAAGGATGCGCAAATTACCAATGCACGAATAGACAAACAAAAGACAGAAACAACGAGAGAAAAAAAAATGAAGAATAAACTACCCTAAAGCTAGGGATTCTTCACGGACGAGAGATTCAATCTAGGAGGGAGCTTCATGAATCCATACATCAGAAGTGAAGCGATTTCTTGCATGAATGATAAGGGAATGGGTAGCCTTAAATGATCATTTCATCTTCATTTATTAATGCTTCATGTCATTGAAGCTCATATAAATATCTGAACCCACACGTATAGAGGGTATTGAGATTATTAAAAAAAAAAAAAAAACCCAATAAATTAAGTTTTTTGGTATGTAAAAGAAAAACTAATTATTTCTAAGATTAACAGCTAAAGAAATATTAATAAAAAACTAGTGTCTTATGATTATTAAACAATCTGACTTGTTAAGAGATAAACAACCAATGACAATGACATAGACTCCTTCATGGGAAAATGAACATTAAAAAAATAAATAAACCCTTATTTCTTTGTGGGGAAAACTCGTGTTTGGCAAAGTATATGCCATAGGATAGATTCACATTAAAGAGAGGAGCCAAAGAAAACCCTAATTTATAAGGAAGATACTTCCTATTAATTTCCACAAACTCCCAAAAATATAGAATTTCCTCTAGTTTTTTTTTTTTAAGAAAAACACATCATTATTTTTAATTTTATTTATATAAATATATCAATGATGCATTTATTAAATATAAAATATAGATAATTCAATAGAAATAGAATAAATAAAAAAGGGTGATTATGAATTTAGCAAAAAAAAATTAATATTAATAAATATCGTATTTTTTTTATAAAAAAAAATTCAAAGTATGTAAAAATATTTTTAGTATTTATTAGTATGTCATCTTTTTTTTTAAGAATCAATATGTCATTTTATTGAACACTTTCAATAGTGATTTAATGAGTTATTATCCATCCATATGTAAATCAATCACAGAAAGTAAATCAATAGTTATCACGTGAAGTAATTATCGTGATTATACTCCATTAATAATTAACTTGTATTTTTTTAATTGAGATATAATTAACAAATAAATTTTTCCCCTTCATATTTATGCAGTGGAAACGATAATAATTGGTACCTTGTCTATTAGTTTAACAAATAATGATATAAATGCATCGTTATTTAAATTTAATTTCAGTCCATCAATTTGGTCTCTTTACATTTCTCTAATTTTATTAACAATTAATCATAAATATAACTATTTGTACTTATCATATAAGTCAATTAAATAATTTAAATAATGATAATATGTATCTCACTAATTAAAAAATATATAAAAAATAAGATAAATTTGACATTCTAATAACCAATTATAATCTCTAATTTATCTGATCTTTCGAATATTTGCATAGCCTCTCCCAATTATAATCTCTAAAAAAATTGTGAGCCTTGTTGATTGTTTATTTCAAGGCTCCATTCTCAAATCCTAGAGTTTAGAAAATAATGGAGAATAGAGATGTACTATATCGAGACTTGGTCAACTATTGATAATAATAAAAAAAATAAAAATGATCTTACAAACTTTAAAATAATTTTATTTCCATTTCCTATCCATTTTTTGGGGGCCAGGGGGCAGGGATATAATTAAGTTCTGAACATGTGTAGCTGTTCTTTCTTAGTTAGAAAATGTCATTCTTATGGTCAAGTATCAAAATCAAAATTTAAATTTTATTAATAACGACATATTCTATATATATGTTTGATTCCTATTGATTTATAAAAACTAGTAGGATCCATATATATTTATGGGTAAAATATAAATGAGATCGTGTGATTTCTTTCAAATGCATGAACATCCCATGTAGTTTAAAAATGACAAATCACACCTCTGTGGTTCCAAATTTTTTTAATTAGACTCATCTCCTTCAATGTCAATAATTTAATTTTAGTCATAACTTCTTCGTTTGAACTCCGATTTAAATGATTCAAGATGTTTTGGAATCCTCATTTCATGCTCTACATAATGGTTACTTTAAAACTTTAAAATTATTAATAAATAAAAGAGTTTATTAACATTAAAATACTAAGTATGATTGACTCCATTAAATCTTTTGGTTATTGATGATTTATAAGTTTTTAAGTGACTGTAGCGTAGATAATGAAATGAGGATTCCAAAACATTTTTAATCATCCAAATCAGAGTTCAAACGAAGAAGTTATAATTAAAATAAAATTAATGGCATTGAAGGGGAAGAGGTCTAACTGAAAAAATTTGGAACCATAGGGGCATGATTTGCCATTTTCAAACCACAGGGATCCCATTTATATTTTACCCTATATTTATTAAAGGGCTATTATCACATATAGTAAATATTGAGACTCGGTTTTTAAAAAATAACAAAAATTAAAAAATATCAAAATTACCCCGCAGATGAGGATGTGTGTATATGAAAACATGAGTTATTACCATAATATCCTTCTTTCATAATTAACCCACAATTTTTTATGAAAAATTGATTATAATGGATATATTATTGTTATAAATTTATATTATTGACATAAATTTAATATTAGAATTTACATAATATTGATGTAAATTTAATATTATTGTTGTAAATTACTGGAATATCATTAAATTAATAGAATATTAAGAAATAGGTAAATCTGATATAAAGATAAAAATGTAGCATATATGAAAACAAGATTTACAAGTTGTCTACCACGCATAATTTTCCAATTAATTTTCAGATAGGTGTTATCAAATTACATTTATCTGATAAATTTTCAATTATTCTATAGATACATTTAAAAAATTCGATCAAATAAGTTAACAAAGATGTACATGATATTTACAATTTTACAAATCTATGTGTGTTTAAAATCATTTTCGAGATATATGAGAGGGTAAAGTCAAGGTTGAATATTGAGCGGATGAGCCGCCGCCCTCATCGTTAATAATGGGTCCATTCAATTTCATATCGTGTTTCTCATCAATGCTAATTGGCAACTTGGCACATTCTCATATAGCAATTTCAAAGTCTCGCAATAAGGTTCGTCAATCGACCCGACCCGAATTCTCCTTCGTACGACTAATTTTTCCATTCATTAGTATAAAGAAATTTAGTATACGAATGAATTAAAAAACTAATTTAATTGACCAAATAGACTATATTTCTCAAAATTCGAGAATCAAATAGACACAAATTAAAAATATATAGACCAAATAAACCTATTTTTTAAGACTCAAAAAATGAATAATACAAATTAAAAATTTAAGTATCATATAGATACGAGCCTAAAACTTAAGAACCAAAAAAGTATTTTAGCCGATATTAAATGAGAGATCCTTATAAATCATTTATGTACTATTTTATCATTACCTAATTTTTTTTTTTTAAAATAAATATCTCATTATTAAACTATCATTTATCATACCTTAAATTAATAAAATATGACATTACAACGTAATTATCATTTATATATTAATTATCTATACATTTTTCTTTTTATTAATTTCAAATATAACAAAAAAAAAACATAGGTAGTTTGCTTTTAATTATTAATTTAAATGAGTGATTATCATTTTTTTTAGCAATATCATTATTTTTTTTAAAATGATATGGTTTCTAGGTTTTATATATATTTTTAAAAATATACTGTGTTGTGATAAATCCTTATCGATATTTGAAATATATATATATATACACACTAAATTCCCACCAAACAGAAATTACTACTTTTTTCAAAATAGCTTCAAATTACTCGGTAAAACATTATTTAAAAAAAAAAAAAAAAAATCCCATGAGCCAACAAAAGGAGTCAACTATGGCCAATTCGTAATTGACGGTATCCAGATTGCCGCGTGTTGCTCTTGATTTTAATGTTTTTACACTACAAACAGTAATTATGAATAAAAAAAACAAACAAATAGAAAGTTTCAAGACCTTATTTTGGAAGGTTAGTTTTATAGAATTAATCAAAATGGAAAATTAATTAAACTTTTTCCTCTATAAATGTAAACTTATTTTAAATTCCTTTTCTCACCCTAAATTGTAAAATATTTCGTCTTAATCTCGAATATTATACTAGAAAATAGTTAATTCTTTACCATTGATTATTTAACAATCATTTAATAAATATTTAATCCATTACATTAAAAAATACATATTACAATTAAACACTTTTCTATATAAATATGTATTCATCAAATAAAAAATATATCACAATACTTATACGCGAATGAAAAATAGGGATGGTAAATCAACTAGGACATAGTCCATTGGTTAAGACATGAAATTCCACACTCAAAAGTGCTTTAATCCCTACCCAGTCTATTTGCATAAAAAAAATGGGGATAGTAAGAATCGAAGCCTATCTTGCAGATTACAAAAAAAAAAAAAAATCTTACCACTATATCATGTATATTAGAAGAAAAAAAAAACAATGATAAAACCCGAATATAATTTAAATGGTTAGAGATTTATTCTCTTATTATGTGATCAGATCTCTCAATCCTAATTTAACGTAATATCATAAAAAATAATATTGAAGAATAAAATGAGTTTTTATCCAAACGGGTAGTCGAAATGTCTATACATACATCAATATTGCCTTTTATATGAGGTCAAAACATTGAAAAATTAAAACCCGAAAACAAAATAATAATAGTAGTAAAAAAATTTTTGAAGAGTAGGAGAGAATTAAAAGCTATATAAATTAGCATTAAAAACCAAAACCCATGAAAATACATCTAAAATTCCATTTCGGTTTCACATCTTTTTCTTCTTCTTATTCTCCGTCCCAACTTTGGAAAGAAGACAAACCAAAGAAAACAAGTTTTAGTTTTTCCTCATTTTCTTTGGCAGAGCTTCAGAATCAAAGAACTTAGTTTTTCTTAAAAAAAAAAAATGGAGAATTTCTTGGGTCTTCTGAGAATCCACATCGTTAAAGGAGTAAATCTTGCTATAAGAGATGTTTGTAGCAGTGATCCTTATGTTGTTATCAAGATGGGAAAACAGGTTTTTCCTTTTCTGTTTTTTTTTTCCCTTGATATGGGAGGTTTTTCAAAACTTGGGTTTTATTGAGATTTACATAATTAACAATTAAATTTACTTTAGTCACAAAGCTTAAGCTTTTCGGTGTGACAGATGATTTTACATTATATCATAGTAGGAATTCCTAAATTTCAGCCTTTATATTATCGTTGTTCTACGTGATTGGACTCGTGTAAATATCTGAGCCTACACGTGAAAGTGATAAACTTTTGAGTCTATTGATGATATGATATGATGTTTTTTTTTTTTTTAAATTGTTGTTTGGATGAGTTGTTGAAACCTTTTCTACTTCATTTTTTTTCTTGGGTAAATCTGAATTGACTTTTTTCTTTATGTTCTTAGTCATTTTGTTTGATAATCCGCTTAAAACCCAGAATTCAGAATTTGGAAGATTAGCGTAAAATGAAATTTAAATAATTTAGTTTTTTGATTTGTTGAATTTCTTGAAATACCTCTGAGGCTAGCAGATGATCAAGTCTTTTTGTTATTTCCTTAATTTATTGTTTCTTTTTATTTATTGTGATTTCTGATACAGAAATTGAAGACTCGAGTAGTGAAGAAGAATATCAATCCAGAGTGGAAAGAAGATTTAACTCTATCAATCCAGGATCCCATTTTACCAGTCAACTTGGTAAATATTCTCTCGATATTTAGACCACGTTTGATAACGATTTCATTTTTCTCTACTTTCGAATCTAACGTTTTTGAAGAAATTCATAGCCAATCTTTAAATTGTTTATTAAATCTGGCTCATATTTTCAATCAAAACAAGAAATGTGTGATAAACAATCTTAAATTTTATGATAGTTCACCCTGGTCCTGTTTGTTAATGTTCCCGTTCAATTTACGATTGCAGCGCGTATACGACAAGGATATATTCTCGCTCGACGACAAGATGGGCGATGCGGAGTTCGACGTGCGTCCGTTCATCGAAGCGGTGAGAATGAAATTGAACAACCTCCCAAGTGGAACAATCATAACAAGGATTCAACCAAGCAGGGAAAACTGTCTATCTGAAGAAAGCAGCATCATATGGGCAGATGGACAAGTTGTTCAAAAATTGTTTCTGAGACTAAGAAACGTCGAATCCGGGGAAGTCGAACTGAAATTGCAATGGATTGACATTCCTGGTTCAAGAGGATTATAGATCATAAGCTTCATCTGCTCAAGGTTTGTATAAAGGAGAGAAAAAAAGAATGGAGAATCAATATCCAAAACTTAGTTTATTCTCTGGTTTTTTTCTGTCTTTTGTTTTACTTTTAACTAGCAGTAGCCTCACAGATTCCTACTGGGATGAGTGTGACTGTATCTATATGTTTCTGTAAAATCGGATTCGTTTTTCTTTATAAAATGCATTTTCTTCGAGTTTTATGAGCTTCTATGGTAAATTGTTTGCTTTATAGACGATTTCATTCTATATTTTGGTTTGACTTCGTAGCATGTCAGAAATCATCTACTTGATAAACGATTGTTTTTTTTTTTTTGTTTTCTATAACTGAAACCGTCTACTGAGTAGATGATTTTAGTTAAAATTAATGAACGACTTTACCAGAATATCATAAATTTCTAAGTATTTTCAAAACCATCCTGATTTGCTATAATATTTTTTAAAATAAGGTTACATGAAATCTTAGCATTAGAGCATTTCCTTGTTAGATAGAATAAAATCTTAGCATTGTTTGGGAATTGAGTTACAAGATTGTCTTTTGTTTAAGACAAATATGAAAGTAAAAACATGATTTAGTAAAAAATATTTTTCTTAATTTATTTGTATCGCCTATTTATTTATCGATACCTTTAAAAAAAAAATTCATTGAACATCTCGAGTTTGTGGATAATGATTCTAAATATTTAAAAACAAAATTAACCTTTAATAACCATTAAGATTGCTATTTTATAGAACCATTCTTTAAAATATAAAGTGATGTGGAAAAGTTTCAATATCATATTGAGCTATCAAGCATACAATTATTAATAGAAAGTATACAAGTAAATATTATAACATAGTTAAGATATTGACTTTGTATGGTATTTATATTATTAAATAGATAAACCTTCCCAATATATATCGCTCTTAAATCATATAATATTTCTTTTCAATTGCCCGAAAGCATATAGAATTCGAGTCTCCCAAGGGACCTATCTACACGACCTAATCCACTCCTTTTTTTTTTGTCACGTTAGGCGATTTTCCATTGTTTAATTGAAAAAAAAAAATTGAGTTTTTAACTCTATAATTTACATGAATTTGGTTAAATTCAACCATGTTACATTTTTTAATTTGAGTAACTATAGAAAATTCCATTATTATTTATACATTTTGTTTTAGATATTATATAAATTATGAATGAGAGACACAAACTTTCAATCTTAGAAAAGATACTACAAATGTTTTAGTGATTAAATTATACTATTTTCACATTAAATATTACATTAAATTATGAAGGGAGACACAAATTTTCGATCTTAGAGAAGATAATACAAATGTCTGATTAAAATATAGCATGTTCACAAATTTCATTATTGTTTGGGGCTAAAGAAAATCAAAATTTGATTCTTTAATTGATACATTGGATTTGGTTGGTTGTGAATACATAGTTTATTTTTTAGTGAGAGGTGAGCGGTTGACAGGTTCTAAGTTTTCTGACTTTAGGAAGGAATAGAAAGTCTTCCTTCTTGTTTGTTTTTTTTTTTTAAATTAATTAATTTTTCTTTATTGTTTTGTTTGAAACCTCTCTCTGATTTGTGGGCTGCAATTCTTTGAATGCTTTTTCTATCCTCTCAAGTTTTACCAATGTGGTTCTTTGATCTTTGAAAATGTTGTCCTTTCTATTCAAATTTCCTTATCATCTTTAATTCATGTAAGTAGGAATAGCAACGGAGCGGGAAGAGGAGGAAGAGGGGTATCAATATTATTGGATAAGGATATATTGTCTGTTCTCTTTCCATTTTTCGAATTAGATAACCACATGGAGATTTTTTTTAATTTGTTTTATTTTAAATTAAATATATTAATAGATATGTTCAAGAAGATGTTTTTTTATGTATTAAAATAAATATATGATAATAATTTAATTATTTATTAGTTTAAATAATTGATCGAAATATAAATTTGAAAAAAAAATCAAGATCAGGTCAAGGCAAGACATGGAGTAGATTCTATCCCCAAAAAAGTTGAGTTGTTAACACTTGTTTGGTTTGTACAAAACAGTGAAGCTGTTAAGTGTGACGACCCGTCACTTTAAAAGCCATTTACTGAAGGGATGATTTACTAAATTAGCGGAATTTATTTAGTAACACAAATTAACACTTAATTTAGGATCTATTAATATCATGCAAATTGTGATAAAAACATGTAGATTCATGCTAGTTTTTCGAAAATTAAAAAAAACTTTTACTTACATTGAGTAAAATATGGAGAATCGGTTGGAGGTTTCTTTACAGCATCAATCCTCAGCAACACCGGATCTTCTATACTATATCCTAATCGATCAAACGAAATCCGATTGTGGGATCGAACTTAAGAAGAAATTGGGAAGAAGAAAAAAATATTTTTCTTCCCAATAACACTAGGAATTTCGGCCAAGGGAGGGAGAAGGGAAGAAGAGAGAGTTCCAACTTTCTATGGAATTAAATTGTATGATTTATGAATGACCCAACCCTCCTATTTATAGAAAAATAGGAATCCTAATCACATTAGGATTAATCTATAGAGATAAATACAAAAAGAAAAAAGATTATCTCTTTCCTTTATCTTGCAATTTCAAAAATGCCATAGATAAATAGGAGATTATTTTATTTTCTTTATTTTATTTATCTTGGGTTAATAAATCTATGTAATTATTTTAGGATATAAATCAAACAATTATCTCTTCCATAATTACATGGCATGGCCAAAATTACCATTAATAATTAGTAAATAATTCTAATTTATTTAATTAATTATTTTGGGCCAATCTCAATTGGGTTCATTAATCCAATTGGGCTTGAAACTCTCTCTTAAATTAATAAGTCCAACTTAATTAATTTATTTATTAATTACCATTTAAATAAAATATTTTATTTAAACAATTAATAATATTAATATTTTCTCCCGACTAAATATTATCCAATTTATATTTAATTATTAATTTCCATAAATTAATAATTTTATTGACAATATTTTATTATTAATTTAATTAATTTTAATTATTAATTTCCGTTTAAATATAATTAATTATTTAAACAATTAATAATTGTTAATTAATTTCAAATTATTAATTACCATTTAAATATACTCAATATTTAAATAATTAATAATGTATAATTAATAATATTTCATTATTAATTTCATGTTTATATTAATTACCGTTTAAATATACTCAATATTTAAACAATTAATATTGCCTATTTTAAGTAATTCACTTTACTTAAAATTTCCATTTCTTCTACTTGATTTCGCGACTACGATATTTGGGCTAGCATAGGGACCCGATGGACCTATAGATCATGGACTTAATAATTAGTCAATTAAGTGATTAACACATAATCAGTTAATTAATTATTATCTAACTATGACTATAGATTCATAGCTGAACTCCCCTCACTATAGATGAGTTATTGTCCATTTAGTTTATCATTATTTGTATCTGTGATATTATCCTTCACGTGGAACCCTCATAGTTACAGGTGGATAAATTTACCGTTTTGCCCCTGTAATTACCGTTTTATCCTTGTGTTCCCGCTGATTCTCCAATGAACTTTATCTTTAGTCGAACTAGAGATAAGATACTTCGTGATCAATAGAAGTCGTGACGTCACTTGTTCATGTCTCGAATCGAGACATCAAGGAGTTTCCTAAAGTTCCTAAAATGTTTAGGTATCGACCGATACTGTTAATTTATAGGAAAGTTATGAATTCCATCTCGTGAAAATGAGTTCCCAGCTACTTATCTAGTCATGTTCCCAAAACAGGAGTGTATTGAGCGTTCTTACAGACGCTTCTCAACTATGTGAATCAAAGAACATAACTCCACAAATAGGAGTCCGCATTTCACTCAGGATTGAGATCTATCACGGTTGATAAACTTAGTTTGATATTCGATTATTTCTCGTAAACTGGTTCTAATGAGAAATTTGATCGAACATCGTGGTCCTGTCTTATACAATCAACATTGCATATGATACTTCCATTTCATGTCTCCCACATGAATGATCAGGATTCGATCATTTGTCTATAAACAAAATGCAAAGCTATCAACAAGGTTACCAGGATAAGGTTCCCAAACGTTATCCGTTTCATCGTAGACACGTTTAAGTTACTCATCTCGACTTTAATCCTCTTGTATGACTCACATACTAAGTCGTGATTTCATAAGAGTAACTTAGGGTTTACTATTTGAATGTTTGATATTTATATATTTCCATATATTCCTAATATCATTAATTGAATCAATCTAGATAATATAAAGAACTTATGTTTATTTATTTAATTTATTCTGAATAAATTATTATTATTAAATAATTACAAGTTCTAGGACACCATTCCTAACATTTACAAATATACAACTCCAAAATTATATAAAATTCACGAAGCCATGTACATGGATTTTTACAACCACCTAGTCCATCTCAAAGTTTTCATCCCTCGATCATGCAACACCATCTCCTCTCCCTCGACCTCTAGCCAGGGCATTACCTGAAATTTTGTAATATCATGAGCTAACAACTTAAGCCCATTGAGAATAATAAGAATGGAAAGTAAGGATAGACCTCAAACTCGTATTCCGATTTGTGTCCAATTAAACTGACACATTCTTTCCTAGAATTCTCCAAAATCTAGGTAATTCTATTCCATTTTTTCCAAAGTATGACATTACTACACTCGTAGTCAATCCTCATCCATTAACTTGTTATGACATAGAATAAGTAAAGTAAATAAACTTTGTATAAAATATAACATCTCGATTCTCTATATCATCAATCATAAGCATGAATGCATGAGGACATCCCGTAGGATTTCGCATTTGCCCTTATGCATGAGGAAGTAATGCGTACGTCCCGTAACTTACCATTCAACTTCTTTCCTTGTTTTACTTTCTTTTCTTTTTCTGAAGGTGATGCGGACACTACCCGTAGGCTCCAACATTCTCCCCTTCTTTTATTTTTCAATGCATGATGCGAAAATGTTATGGTGCAATATGATATGCATATGTCTGCATACCCTTGTAAAAGTAAATAAGTAAAGTACGGAATTAAAGTAGTCGATGCAAGCATAAAGTATAGGGTATAAAATAAAAGACATAAAGTAAAATAGATAGGAAACTCCGGACGAACGATATGTAAATCGAACTCCGCTAACAATAATAAAAGTAAAATAATAACTTAAACGATTAACCTATACCTTCAAGGATTCTAAACTTCCAACATAATCCGAGGTTCTATTAATCGTTCTATATAAAAGTTTGGATCTTTTAACTTCCAATGATCCATCCTAAGCTTCGAAACGAATCTAACTTAGAAAATCCTAAGATTTAATGTTTTC
Source organism: Gynostemma pentaphyllum (assembly GCA_028015215.1). Lineage (NCBI taxonomy): Eukaryota > Viridiplantae > Streptophyta > Magnoliopsida > Cucurbitales > Cucurbitaceae > Gynostemma > Gynostemma pentaphyllum. The sequence goes on along the minus strand of CM051349.1, from coordinate 44,867,948 downwards.
CTCGAGAACTCCTAAGTTCTCACTTAAAGGATTAACTCATAATCCTAAGGGCACTAACTCACATCCCTCTAATCTTAGATTCGAATTCTAGTCTTAGTTCCCAATTCTACAAACCATTATACTTATTTGCTTTCTAAAATTACTTTAAATCCTAACTATTCTCACCTTAGCCAAATAAGATTTCCTCCAAGTTTCCGAAAGCGCAATCAAACAACGATCCGAAACACCTACAATTAATTACGTCTAACAATTAATAAATAAACATACATCGATCAATTAACATCTAAAAGCTCAAAACAACGAACAACCCCATAAACCCCACTATGAGGCTCTCGGCCCCCCCATGAAAAGTGGGTCTCGGGTTTGGTTTTCCGGCTTTTAGGTAATTTAGAGGTGTTTCGAGTTGGTTTCAAACAAATTCGATATTCCCGATTTCAATGGGTATCGATAATTAGGGTTTTTGAACGTTATGCCATTTCCCGAATTGAATTTAAATAAACATTATTTCACTAATTTATAACCCATAATCAAACCCAAAAAGGTAAATTTCAAACGGGAAAGGTTTTGACTGAAACTCGGTTTTATGGTTTAGGGAAAGTTGTCAAAATCACTAAAAACAACTCCCGTAATAAAAGTCATCGAGTTTAACGGCAAGAAATCGAAGATTCAAAATGAAAACTCCATTAAAACACTATTTGGAACTTAGGGTTTGAAGTTTAACTTACCGAGAACTCCTTGGATCTCGAGAGAAAAGCACGATGGTTAGGTGGAAATGAATCCTAGACTCGAGGGCTTTCCGATGCAACCGAAATCGAGTCGATCCGCCGAGAAACGAACGAAAACCGAATTTCTCTCTTTCCCCCCCTAAGACCCACGGTTTGGAGAAGGAAAAATGAGAGGTTTTGGTCAACTTTGGTCAATTGCTTGATTTTTAAAGATGAATGAATAGTATTTTGATATTTTTAAGAAATCAGAAATGACGGTTGCGTCTTTTTATGACTTTTGACTTCTAAATCGAAACCCGAAGCTCTTAAATAAATCTAAAGGTGATTAATAATTATTAATTGGCCTATTAATAATTATTAATGTCACCGAAACGAAATTAAAGTATTAAAACGATTAAAAAGGATTTCGGGCGAAATTAACTACTAAAATCGAAATTACAAAAATAATAATTAATCTAAATACTTAAATTGAAATAAATAAATAAAAAAATAACATAAAATAAATAATAAAAAAAATCACTTCAAAATAACGGGACGTTACATTAAGTGTAAAATGTGTGGAAATTGTGAAAATGGATAGGTTTGTTAAGAGGGTTATCAAACTCATCATATTGGGTTTGAAAACTGGGAGACAAACACTGGTTAGGGTTGTGTGATTCCCAACTAGCTACCCAAACCTGACAGCCAAACGGCCTCAAAGATAATTCTGGATAAGTTTTTCCATACCTCGTTTAAAAATAGAGAATCTTCACCTCTTCTAGGGCCGAATCTTGTAGGAATTTTTATCATCTAGATCCTTGGATGAAAAAGTGTGAAAATATATCACGTTTCAAGTAGAATTGAAATTCGCTGAATGCATAACAAATTTAGATGGCTTTTGAAGGAATAAAAAATGATACATTTTAACAATTTATAATAATGACTTAAATGGGTCCCGTACTTTCAAAAAGAGGTTTTGTAAAGGGGGTATATGCATGGGCTTGAGAAACCAAAAGGCCGCACAGACGAGGCCGCTTGAGACCTTGGGGGTAAGTTTGTAAAATTCATATTCTATAGGTAAAAATATCAAATACGAACTCTCTCTTTTAGTGTCTTTTTGTGTTAAATTGCCCCCCTTTAAGATGGCTTTTTAAAATTGCCCCCTCTTATAAAAATTTTGGTCCCTTATGAAAAATGATCTCTTATTTTAATTAAGGGTAAAATACACTTTTAGTCCCTATAGTTTACATTTGGTTTCTATTTGACCCCTATAATTTAAAAAGATACAATTTAACCCCTACTGTTTTAAAAATGCTCTATTTTAGTCCTTGTTGTTAAATAAATGTTAAGTAACGGTTAACTTGTTTACAGTAAAGATGATGTGGCATCATACACTTTTAATTAAGGGTAAAATACACTTTTTAGTCCCTATAGTTTACATTTGGTCCCAAAAAAAATGAAGTCAATTGGGGGCAGGTGATGATAAAAGCAAATGAGCAATCGATGAAGTAAATGAATTTGAAAGCAAGATTATATGCTTTGGATCAGACGAAATACGAAATTTCTTTCAACTCTTTTTTTTTTTCGGGAGAATATCAATTTTTATCTTTTAATTTTAGGGGTATTATCAACTTTGATTTAGTGAGAGTCAATTACGGAATATTTAGATAAAAAACCGCTAGCTAAATCCACATTTCTCTTTAGGAAATGAATGCCGCCATTAATTTCTAACTTTGGAAAGCAATCTCTGATATTCTTTCTCATTACTCTTCTCCGATTGCAGAGAACTAGATCAAAAGCTTTGATTTTGGCCCAAAAAATAATTGTCATTTTCAAAAACAGTTCAAATAGTATCTAAATTGCCCTTAGCAGCATTACATTTTTTATAATCCAAAAATATCCCTAAAAACAGTTCCAAAAATATTGTAACTTGATAATAAATATAAAGCAAGCGTAGAGGAAAAAGCATGGCTATTGAAACAAAAACGTAAAAGGTTTCTAAAGATTTTTTTCTTTTTTCTTTTAGAGAAATACGAAAATTACCCATCTCATTAACATAAAATACAAAAGCCCATTACATTACTTGGAGCCCAAGATACTTTCTACTCTATTACTTGGAGCCCACTCCGATTGCAGAGAAGTAGATCAAAAGCTGTTTCTAGTTTCTACTATGGCCATGCCTTCATTACTGTCAACAAGACCTAATTTCTCTGTTTCTCTTCACTCAAACTCTCAGTTTCATCGCCAGAATTTTCTTCACAAAACCCATTTCGCCATTTTCCATTAGGATCGTCGAAGACCGTGTTTACTGCTCTCAGACTGAAGGGCTGAATTCACGTTCTCGACGTCCGCCTTACATCTCCAATCATATTCCGGACTCGTCCTTCGGTGCTTTCCTCACTTCCAAAGAGAAGCTCGATAGGGCTCGTCAGCTCGCCAAGCTTGGCCTCGACATAATTGAGGTGGGATATCCTGCGGCTTCGAAGGAACACTTTGAGGCTGTTAAGATAATTGCCAAAGAGGTTGGCAATGCCGTTGGTTATGTGCCTGTAATTTGTGCTTTCTCGAGGTGTAATGAGAACGATATTCGAACTGCGTGGGAGGCTGTGAAGTATGCTAAGAGGCCGCGAATTCATACATTTATCGCGACGAGCGAAATTCATATGACATATAAGCTTAGGAAGACAAGGGAGCAAGTGATTGAGATTGCTCCAAGTATGGTGAAGTTTGCTCGAAGTTTGGGATGTGATGATGTTGAGTTCAGTCCCGAGGATGCTGGGAGGTTTGATCTTGAGTTACTTACTTGTGTTTAGGACTTTATATATTCTTGAAATGCATTGATGTTATGTTTTTTTTTTTATGTTCTTGTCTATCAGATCTGATAGGGAATTTCTGTATCAAATTTTGGGTGAAGTTATAAAGGCTGGGGCCACAACTCTCAACATAGCGGATACTGTTGGTTCGTTTGAATTTATTGAGTTGATTGCTGATATAAAATCTAATACTCCCGGCATCGAAAATGTTATCATTTCAACACATCGCGAAAATCATCCACTTTAAATTTTGCATTTTAACTTAGGGAGTATGAGAAGATGTGAGGAGGTAATAAGATTATAAAGAAATCATTGAGAAAATATGTTTTTGTTTTATCAAAGGAAGTTTCTGTTTCCTATAAAAAAAAATTAAAGGGTGCATATTTACATGAGTATATAAATAGAATGAATGAGCTTTAGGATTCTAATTATACCAACGGAAGAAAGTTGTGAAATATAATTCCTGCCTAAGACATAAATAAAGAGTAAATGAGAAGAGATTCTCAACAAGAATGTTATTTTGAAGCATTAATCTTGAGTTACCCACCCTATGTTCGCATACCTCGTTTTCTTAGCTAGAACAAGAGTACACTCGTTTGAATGTACTCACAACCACACAAGGTCCATCTTGTTACCATATTTCAAACGTCACTATACGAACATTTATCATAATCACGTGGTTGCTATATTCAAATAAAATACACATATAAGTAAATGTACAACCACACAAGGTCCATGTTATTATTTTTGTCTCATCTTAATATTCATAGTATTTTAATTCTAAATTCATTTATAAGAAGAGCAACTCATAATAATCTAATCAAACTTTGTTACCTTTTTATCGAAACCTTAACATAGATTTTAATGCAGTTATTTGTAAATATATACCGGTGTTTCATATATTATTAAAAAAATATAATAATAAGTAATAAATTAAAGAGTAGACTAAAAAATGTCTTGCCATGGTTCGAACCTGGGACTGCAAGGGAGAAAATATGCACGCCAACCACCTCTTCCACGCGGTCAACTTCTAAAAATATAAACATTATTTAATACATATACTTTTCCAGGTTTCCGGTTTTAAGCCGAACAAAAATTATTAAAACCGAAAACCATTATTACGGTTCAGTTCGGTTTTCGGTTTCTAATATAGGAAAACCGAACGATTCGGATTTTTACGGCTCGGTTCGATTCGGTTTTCCGGTTTGAATTTTCACCCCTACTAAATACTCATTTGAGTTTGATAAAATCTTGATATTATTTTAATATATATGAGTTTGATATATAATGGATAAAAATAACTAAGATCTTATAAAGATTCTTAGATCTCTTTTCATATTTTTCACGTGAAAGAGATTTTGATTTTGATATCAAAATCAAATTAACAACTCCCTCACTCAACCACTATTATAGCGCATTCATTTACTGCAACAACTATTCCCAATTTCCAATAACAGAAATTCATTTAAACAAATTTCAAATTTTCTTTCTATGATCTCTCTCTCTCTAATGAAACAAGAATCCAAACCTGAAAAATCGCATTCAATTACTGATCCAGTGAATCTCATAGAACAAGAAAATCAACAAGTAAAAGTAAAAGTAAAACCTAAATTCAAAATTAAAAGTTAATTCCACAATCCAAAGTTGATTTTTGATTTAGTGAGGAGTCAATTACGGAAGCTTTAGATCCAAAACCGAAACGGCAAAAGATCAGAAACAACAACCTAATTAATCACAGATTTTTAATCTACCTACCGAAAGGATTAAGATCGAGTCATCATCTTCTTGAATTCCTCGAAATTAACGCAACCGTCGCCATCGACGTCGACGGAACTAATCATCCTACAACAGTCCTTCAAACTACATTTCTCGCCGAGACGTTTCAGAACAGAATGCAATTCTTTCGCCGAGATTAATCCGTTCTTATCCATATCGTACAGATCGAACGCATCGCGAAGATCTTTGTTACTGCCGGTCGGCGATACGTCTTGATGAAACTCGGCGAATTCATCGAGATCAATGAATCCGTTTCCGTCCTTATCGATCTCCTTCATAATGCGGTGAATCTCTTCGGATGAGACTTTGCCGCCGAGTTCACGGAGAACGTCGGCGAGCTCGGCTACGGAGATTTTTCCGTCGCCGTTCTTATCGAATTTCTTGAAGACTTTCTTGACTTCGTCCATGGAGCCTAAGACTCCTAGATCATTGGAGGTTGGATTTGGTGATGAATTTTTGGACATAGTTTAAGCTGTTTAGTTCAGAGAAATCAATGGAGTTTTTATCGAAAGAGAACGAAAACTCCTTTTTTTTCTTTTCTTTTTTCAATTTGACTGTTAATGAGGCATTTATATGGACAAGCCGGCAGTGATTCACGCGGTTTCCACGCGTTTTTCTGCGTTAGTTGAGGCGGTGATCAGGAGCATGCAAGTGTACGATAACGCTTTATTTTTATCAGTAATTACTCTTTACATTTTACCTCAACAACTGATAATTCAAGTGGTTAGATATCTACTTCGATATTCTTAGAATTGACTTTTGTTTACTTTAAGGGAAAAAAAAAATACAAGTGGAGAATGTAGAAGGGTTTTTTTTTTTTGGAATCATTCAACTTGCAAATGGCATTTTTTTAGCATATATATATATATATTTGTATTTTTTTTAGCATTTTATACTCTAAGTTGATATATTATAATTTTTAATAGAACTAGTATTCTATCTCGATTCTCAACAAATATTGAGATGGTACTCTTTTTTTTTTTTTTTTAATATGTAGTGTGCTCTTATACGTATGTTAAATGCAACTATTTTCTCAAAAGCTATAACAAGTTTTATATATACAAGTCTTCATTATTCTTTTCTTGTCTTGATGACTTTATCATCCATATGAGACTTGTTTTATATGTAAGACATATATTCTTATTCTTAGTCAATGTTTGTTTTGCAAGAATTTTAAAGGATTATGAGGTGGACATCTGCATTCTTATATTTGTATTTGTTTGAAGAGATGTTAGTATAAAAAAAAAATATGGAATTAGTTTACATATATAGAATAAAATTAATTTCAATTATATCATATCTCAATTTAGGATTATAGATATTCATATATCTCAATTTACGATTATATAATACAAACTCTAAGATTATCAAAATACAATGTTATTCAACTTTCATTTTATATGAATTTGGGTAAACTATCCAATAATAAAATTGTGAGTTATGTTTTAATATATTAATTTATATATTTAGAATTTGGTAATCTCAATCCACAATTAAAAAATTATATGAACATTTTAATTGAATAATTATATATATATATATATATATATATATATATATATATAAAATATTTAAAAATACTATAAACACATACAATGAGAGAAAGGCAAGTGAGGGGGGCACGTGCCCCTGGACCTTAACCAGGTTTGTCCCTGTTTATAGATATTGTTTTTTTTTTAGATTACATCAAAGTGGGGTAGGGGAGACTCGAACCTTCGATCTCAAGAGAATGGAATATACGCCAAACCAGTTGAGCTATGATCATGTTGACTTGTTTATAGATATTGTTAGATCCTCAAACTTTTCAATATATAATTTTTAACAAAAACTGTGACAACTTACCTTCAATTTCACCTATTCTTTTATAAGAAATATTCATAAAGTCGGCATGCTGTCTTTATTCTCTTATCACACATTATAAAACTAATGCTGTCTTTATTCTCTTATCACACATTATAAAACTAAATTGATTGATTTATTGATAAATAATGGGTTCCAAAATACAAATGTCATTCAATAAATCACAAACAATATTGAAAAGCAGCCGAAGTCAATGATCTATTGGTATTTGATAGCAGAAGATATAAGTTATTTTATTAAAAAAATGTGGATTAAATTTGAAAATAGAAAGTCAATAGTTATTTGTAAAGTCTTTTACTCCATTCAAAAGCAATAGTATATTTAAAATAATAATGATAATAATAAATTGTACACGTTATATGTGGAACCAATAAAAAGATGCCAGGTGGCACTGTTAGACAAATGACATTGTCACCAAATTATAAGGTAGCTGGCCGGGCAGGTCAGGGCAGGTCATTGAGTTGCCCTTTTCAACGCAAGTTTCATGGTCTCGACCGCACATGATTGGTACTCAAACCGGTTCCCGCGTGATTTGAATTAATGCATTTTAATCAAATTTCAAAACTAGAGTTGTCTATAAAGTCAATTATTAATTATAGGTTTAAATTTAAATCTCGGGACTCCTTTCTATATTTGAAACAATATATAAAAATAAGTGTAAAAATGCAAATGAGGCCACTGGTTTTTTCCAAATGCATTTAATATCCTTATGGTTTGAAAATAACAAATCACACCCTGTGGCTTAATTTTTTCAATCGGTGACAACGATAATAATTTTCTTTTACCATAACTTATTCGTTTGAACTCCGATTTGGATGATTCAAGATGTTTTGGAATCCTCATTTCAGGCTCTACATAATAGTCACTTCAAAACTTTTAAATGATTAATAAATAAAAGATTTTATTAACATTAAAATAATAGGTATTATTGACACTGTTAACTCTTTTGGTTATTGATGATTTATAAGTTTTGAAGTGAGCATAGTATAGAGACCGAAATGAGGATTCTAAAATATCTTAAATCATCCAAATCAGAGTCCAAATGAAAAAATTATGGCTAAAAGAAAATTATTGACATTGAAGCGGAGGGGTTTGATTGAAAAAAATTAGAACCACATGGGTGTGATTTGCCATTTTTAAACTACATGAGGTGTTCATGCATTTGAAAAAAACCACAAGGGTCTCATTTGCATTTTACCCTAAAAATAATAATAATAATTTTATGTAAATTTCAAACACTAAACTAAATATATTTTTAAGGGGCATTTGCAAATTTAGTAAATTTTTTAGTGATATTTGTAAAAGTAAAGGCTCAAAAAAATATTTATAAATATAGCAAATTTTGATCGGGTTTATCACTGATAAACATTTAATTACATATTTTTACACTATATTTATCACTGATAAACACATAAATCATTGTTAATCACTAATAAACATGATAAAAATTGCTATATTTGCAAATACTTTTATGAGTTGATATTTTTATAAATATTGCATAAAAATCTGTCACCCATTGAAATTTCCTTATTTTTAAATTATAGTATTAAAATAAAACAAATTCAAAACTATAGTCAACATGAGCATAGCTCAATTAGTTAGTCACCTGCTCTATTATCTTGACCTCGAAGGTTCGAGTCTCCCCTTCCTCAAATTAATGTAATATTAAAAAAAAAAAAAGTATAGATACCAACCTAAAATTTAAAACGTTTAATTTAATACTTTCTTTATAATATTTTTTTATAATTATTGTTGTTATTATTTAATATGGTTAGAGTGTTATTGTGGAAAAGCGCGTTAAGTACATGTACAGACTACAGAGCTCAAAACGGATAAATACTATTTTATGTTGGATTGAAAAGGACACGACTTTGCTTCTTATTGGATGATGTAGTACGAAATGTTTTTTTTCTATTTTCCCAACTCACAAGTTTTCGATTTTTTTTAAATATCTAACCTTCATACAAACTGGCCAAGGCATTTCCCGTCGACCATGAAGAGGTTTAATGTAATGTAACATGTACATTTTAAAATGTGTAAATTGTAAATAACGCCCGGTTTCGGTCAAATTCATAAAAAGTCTTAATATTTTAAAAATTGTAAATCACACTCTTCTAATTTCAAGTTAGGACAATAAGACTTTTTTCCTACAACGTTGTAAATTTTCTTTTAATCATAATTTTTTCGTTTGAACTTTGATTTGAGTGAATTTAAGATGCTTTGGAATCTTCATTTCTGGTTCTATGTTATGGTCACTTTAAAACTTTAAATCATTAATAAATAAAAGAGTTTATTATCATCAAAATATTATGTATGATTAAAATAATTAATCTCTTTGTTTACTGATGATTTAAAAGTTTTCAAAAGACCAAAACGTAGATCCTAAAATGACGATTCCAAAACATTTTGAATCTTTCAAATCGGAATTCAAACAAAGAAGTTATGGCTAAAAGAAAGTTCACAACATTAAAGGGGAGTTGTCTTATTGACATAATTTGGAACTACATGAGTGTGATTTGTCATTTTTTTTCAAACTACAAGAGTTATTCACGAATTTGACTAAAACTACATGAGTGTTTATTTACAATTTACTCTTTTAAATTTTTTAATTTAAACAATTTACCTTTAAATTTTATAAAATATTAAAATTAGACCCATAAAATTTAATATGATAAACTGCCCTCTTAAATTATGAAATTTGGCACATTTTAGAGTCTGTGAGGAAGGATGAGATAGAAAAAAATTATCGTTCACGCCATCATGAGGATTTTGAGTTTGAGGTCAAAGGATGGTGTTTGAGCATGAGATAAGGACTCTTGGAGACTTGCTCCCGTATAGATGTCATAAAAATAAGGAGAATACTTGTCTCCTGATAAATCAGGAGGATCTCCTCCTCATCTCTATTCGTATTGGTTAAAAATTATTAAAAGATAATTAATATATATATTTATTAATTATATGGGGCCCACCATTTTACTTTCAACCAATAGAAACTGAATATAGGAGGAGATCCTCCTGATTTATCAGGAGGTAAGTATTCTCCTAAAAATAATAAGGAAATTAATAATTTGGGGCTAATTTATCAAATTAAAATTTTATGATCAAGTTTTAACACATTACTTGGTCAGTTACTCTTGAAAGCTTATGGATATAAGTATGACAACCCTTATAATTAAGAAGTGATTTAAGTAATTTCTCATTTTTATTATAGAAATAATTTCTTTTAAACGATTCATATAATATGAAGTTAATTTTTTTTCTCAATATTACATGAAATTAGAGGAGGGGAGATTGAAACCTTCCTCCTTATCGAATGAGACGTGAAAAGGGGATTATTTTTAAACAAGATCCAGGTTTTTATACAAGTTATAGATCCAATAGTTATGAAAGGAGTCACGTTATGCATATCTCATTCCACAATTTCTTCAATAGGTCGGGAAGCGGGACACTTTTTAAATAGTAGCTCGCTTTTATTTAAGTATAGTTTAATTTCATAAGACAACATGAGAAATACAATATATGATTAATATATATATATAGATTAATTATTAATAAGATGAGCATCAAGTGCTTTAGAGACTAAAGCAGCGAAATCCATATAAGGATGTGGAGAAGGGACAGCTTCGTTTGCCTTTTCAAATTCAAGAGACCAATCGACGGTGGAAACTCCATTATCGCCGTCCACAGCTTTCAATGTTACCTTAAAAAAACTGTATTGTTTAGTTATGTCTCCTCCTTCAACGTTGTAAGTAATTGACTTCTTCTCTTCGTCCACCTCTTCCACTCTTGCCTCCACCGTTATATCTCCAACTGAGTATAATTATAATTTAATCAAATCCCCCTACCATATTATTAAGTGTCTGAATTATACGAAGGGAGACTCAACATTCAATCGAGTATGCCTAATTAATTTAGTTATGTTCATGTTCGCTATACTTTTCGTATTTGTACTTTAATTCTTGAAAATTTTAATCCCTCATACTTTTATTTATAATATTTATGCCTCTATACTATATTTACATATATAGATGTAATGATTATATCAACTCATTGAATAATTATATAATTGAACTATATTTATATATATATTTTTTTAATATGGTTAAATAGTTTAACTTTTAGAACCAATTATTGAAATTACATATTTTTATATACTAATTATTGAAATATGAGAACTTTTTAAAAATTACTCAAATAGCATAATTATAATTTAATTTATTGAACTGAAAGAAAAAGGTAAAAAAAAGAACAAATTCATTGAAAATAATAAAATATTTCAATATATTATTGAACTTGAACTTAAAAAGTAAAAAAAAAAAAACAAAACAAATTCATTGAAAATAACCATGAAAATTAATAACGTATTAGTTCAATAATTTATTGAATTATAATTATGCTATTTTAGTAATTTTTAAAAAGTTCTCACATTTTGGTAATTAGCATGTAGAATTATGCTATTTGAGACAAATTCTATAAACCGTTTAACTCGATTCCACACAAATAGTTTCTTTATGATGAGAATGTTTGTATATTGTTTTGAATATGAAATAAAGAATACAAATTCTTACTACCCGAACTTAACCATATTTATAAAAATATATCATTTTTGAAAATACCCAAATATTATAAAAATTAAAGTAAAGAAATTAAATATCTTTTAACCTTTAAAAAAAAAAAAATCTTACCAATCTTGCATTCCCATCGCATGAGGGAGCCAGCAATGAAATCATTCCCTTCAAGAAATTTGAAACTTTTAAGGTTTTGAGGGAACATTTGAGCAAGATGGTTCATTTTGTACCTAAAAAAGCCATAGAATTTATCAGCTGGTGATTTTATTTCAACCTTAGTAGAAACTCTACCAATTTGAGCCATTTTTTTCTTTTTTTTTTCCACTTTCTCTATAAATTTATGGATCAGATTTAAGAATTGAGTAATATTTATAATGAAGATTTTTGAAGAGAGAATCTATATATTATATCATCTATTTTTGGTATTTGTGGCTGTGAATTACGGGAATGAAATTACGCAACTATTGATTCTAATGTGACCACTTCCCCATCAAAATTCTTATCTTTATAATCTTTATTCATGTGGCCAGCTTTGTTTTTTTTTTATTCACTCTTATTTAAGATATAACTTTTTTTTTCCTCAAATTATTGGTGATAGTAATCGATAGAAGTGCATCGTAACATCTCAACCATTGGTGCAGCCACTTGTATCATTTTTATGTAAAATGATTTTTTTTTAAGTGTATTAGGTCTATTTGCCCCCTCGATTTCTTAAAAATAGGTTTATATGATCCTCTAAAAAATATTTTTGGCTCCGCCCCTGATCTCAACTAAATAATTCTTGTGGATTGAGAAAAAATAAGTCGTATCTTATTGATATCGGTTTTAAACTTCCCCTCAATTACATCGTCATGTATCAATATAAACTCGCATTTTCCTCTCATTCTGATGTGGAGTCAGTTCATACATGAGTCCCGCTATCTAAAAAGGCTCATCAAGAACTGCTTTTGTCCATGCTTTCTATTGCACCGATAATCACTCCCAGTTCTCTCATCGAACTCGGGTATCACATGTGAATTTATATACAAAGTGTATGATTATATTATACCCTACATGAGATTATAAAAGCTAGGGTTGTTGTCCTGACAATAGTAATAGTTATTATATATATATAAATATGACAGAAGTTGCCAAATTTGTTTAGAGAGAATGAGGAAAAAAGATGAAAAAGATAGGAATCTTATATATATATATATATAACAGAAGTTGCCAAATTTGTTTAGAGAGAATGAGGAAAAAAGATGAAAAAGATAGGAATCTTATATATATATATATATAACAGAAGTTGCCAAATTTGTTTAGATAGAATGAGGAAAAAAGATGAAAAAGATAGGAATCTTATACAAAAGTTGCCAAATTTGTTTAGAGAGAATGAGGAAAAAAGATGAAAAAGATAGGAATCTTATGAAAAGTGGTCACAATAGAATCAAGAGTTGTGTTATTTCATTCCCTTAATTCACAACCACAAATACCAAAAATAGATAAGATAATATATAGATTCCTTCTTCCAAAATCTGCATTATAAATATTAGCATTCTGAAATTTGATCCATAAATTAAAAGAGAGAGAGTATAAAAAAATGGCTCAAATTGCTAAAGTTTCTACTAAGGTTGAAATAAAATCACCAGCTGATAAATTCTATGGCTTCTTTAGGTACAAATTGCATCATCTTGCTCAAAGGTTCCCTCAACACTATAAAAGCATCAAATTTATCAAAGGAAATGATTACAATGCTGGTTCTGTGATGTACATGGAATACAACATTGGTAACATTTCAAACCCTGTTTGATAATTATTTCGTTTTCTTTTTAATATTTAATTATATTTAATCTTCTATAGTATTTTGATTTGATCTAATGTATTAGTTTTATTCTAAATATAATGATAAAGTAGTCAACTGAATGAGGTAACATAATTATATATATTTTTTTTAATTAAATTAGAAGTTTAAACCACCTCCGAGAAATAAAAACTTTAGGTATTGAAATTTTGATTAGACATAAACTAAATGTTTGGAATAAGTTTAACTATTGAAAAAACATGACAACCGGCCATATTAAAAAAATAGAAGGACTTTTGCACATATAGTTGAAAAAAAATCCAATATTTATAAAAATAACACAGCACACAAAAAATTATTTGTAAAAATAGAAGAAAACTCAAATTCACGCCTAAAATAATATTAAATTGTCACTAGTTTGGATAAGTAATCACTAATTTCCACATAAGTAATCAATGATTTCCCACATAGGTTATTGCTAATTTTACTGATTCACTTTGTCAGATGATATTTCGTGTATGTAATCACTGATTATATGATAAATTATCACTGATTTTTTTTTATTTCACTTGAATGAAGGTTTTAAAAAACTGTTATATTTGTAAATACTTTTTGAAACTGCTAGATTTATAAATATTGAAGAAAATTATGTTACCCAATAAAATCAACTTGATAAATTATTTAATTATTATTATAAAATCTTTATAGGGTTGTGTCTTTAGGACTCCAGTCTCATCCCGTCCAAACCTCATCCTTGGCCCCAAAACCCTCATGAGGTCGGAGACATAATCATCACAAAATAAAAGTAGGAGAGACTAGAATATCAGAAGAAATTTTAAGTATAGGAACAAAAAAGTATTAAGAATGTGAGCATTTATCTAAAAATCAATTGGTTTTGAGATGTATGCCCATGGTATCAGAACCCAACAAATTTCAAACGAGCATCGGTCTAAAAATGGGATCCGGCCCAAAAACGGTGAACTCAAAAGAGTGTGAGCATTTATCTAAAAATCAATTGGTTTTGAGATGGATGCCCACATTATTAATATGGTATTAAAAACCCAACAAATTTCAAACGAGCATCGGTCTAAAAATGGGATCTGGCCCAAAAACGGTGAACTCAAAAGAGGCATCATCTTGATGGGGCATGTTAAAGACCTCTCATTCCACATCAGAAAGATGAAGGGACCTAACAACGTATATAAAGTCTAAAAGTCACTCCTCTCATTACCAATTGGTTTTGAGATAGATGCCAACATTATTAATAAAAGTATATATTTGTATTTATAATTTACAAACTTAATAATATAATATAATATAATAAAGTTTTGGTATTTTGATTATATATTTAGTTGGAGACATGTACATGAAAATGAGAGTGGAAGCTGTGGACGAAGAGAAGAAGTCAATAAGCTACGAAGTTATAGAAGGAGATATACTGAAACAATACAGTGTGTACAAGTTTACAGTTAGAGCTGTGGATGGCGATAATAATGGAGTTTCCACCGTTGATTGGTCTATTGAATTTGTCAAGGCAAATGAAGATGTCCCTTCTCCACTTCTTTATTTGGATTTTGTTGAAAAAATCTCTAAAGAACTTGATGCTTACCTTATTAATAACTAATCATAATATATATATATATATATATATATATATATATATATATATATATATATATATATATATATGTGTGTGTGTGTGTGTGTGCGCGCGCGATCATATGGTGTATTTCTCGTTTTTGTTATGATATTACTAAACTTAAATAAAAGTCTATTTACTGTTTTAGTAGAGTTTCTTCCCTATCTATCATATTCAGATTACACATCGAAAAGATGAAGGATTCTGACAACAAAGTTTATAAAAATTAATGAGTTATTAGTCGTTTTGAGATTAGAAAAAAATAATATATTAATATTAAGATTGTAGGGCAACCGGTTGAATAGGGTTAAATTAAAATTAAATAAAACTTTTTTTAAATGTAGGCCAATAAATCAATTATATCAACGAGATGCATTTTTTTTTACTTGATCCATAAGAATTACTTAGTTGGGATTGGTCACTTTTAGTATTATTATCAAGTGATAAAACAAACCTATATGTTATTATTCATACATGATGTAAAAAATATATATCATGCCTTTAAATATGTTAAATTTTGTTGATTGTTGTTCTCGAATGAGTCAAAAGAAATGTTAGGCTTTTATAATTATTAACAACTAATTTTTTTCGACGAGACGATAAATTATTGAACGGTACAATATGACCCTCGTAATAAGAGAGAGTGACAATAATATAAATTCAATAATTTATGAGTAGATTCTAAGATATGAAAGATCCACTGTCAAGTTTCAAACAGTGTCATATATTTATTCAAGAAAATAATTGTTAGAAATGGGTTTACTATTCCCCTAAAAAAAGTTTATAAAATAATCAAAGGATGGTGAGAAGGATGGAAAAAAAAAAGGAAAGAAGATGAAAATAAAAAGGAGATAAAATTAAACCCCAAAAAAAAACATGGAAATTCTTCAATTACACTAAAAACCACACACTTTTCACATTCCACACTTGCTTTGAGAACATAAAAGTACAGCTTTGATTAATAATACTTCTCCCATAGCAAACTAAAAATAGAAATAGCTACACAACAAGTTGCTAGCATAACTTGCTCACACAAGGGGTCTGAAAGCTTTTCAATCAAGACAGGTCGGGGATCGGGATCAGAGGAAGAATCTACATCGATCACAATACGAGCAACAAGATAATAGTGTCCTCGACCAAGCCGAAAGACAGATCTTCATCACAACATAGACACACTCATTTTTTATTCATATCTTACAAAGATAGTAAACAATTACCAATATACTTGGGGTTTAAAATTATTCATTATAATTATTTGTGGTTGGAGATATGAGCATCAAGGCCTTTAGAAACTTTGACAGCCAAATCAAGGTAGATTTCTGGGGATGGAACATTTTCATTAGCCTTTTCAAATTCAATACTCCATTTGGCATAGTTTTGGCCTTTGCCTCCTAATTCAATAGCATGAACTTTTGCTTTGAAAATTTTGTAATGGTTTAAAACATCTCCTTCAACAACTTCATAACTTATGCATTTGTTTTCATCATCCACATCTTCCATTTTTACTTTTGCTGCTGCTGAACTACCTGTACTTATCCCAAATTAACAAACACCAAACTTTATTTATTTTTTTAATTTTGATTGATTAAAAATAAGCTTTATCAATAATCTCTATGTGTATTTTATATATTATGTAGGGGTTTGTTTGATATGATTGATGTCATAACTATAAGTAGCCTATTTTATAAAAGTTGACGTTTCTTCCACCGAGTTATAAAGTCAATCTAAACATAACTCAAACTGGTTAGACACATATCAGTACTTCATCCTATAAAATTACAGATCGATTCGAGTCTCTCCTCCTCCAATTTGATGTATTATCCATTTATAAAATAAATCAACCATACCCTTGTTTCCTAATTTTTTCATTTACAAATTTGTATGAGATTTATTTTTCATTTTTTTCGTGGGTTACTCATATATTAGCTCGATATTATAAAACTTAAAAACTCAAATACTTTTTTTTAAAAATAAATTTTTAAGAAAAAACTTATTTTTAAAATATATAACAGGATGACAAAAAAAATACAAAGAAAATTAACAAGATTAAAAAAACGAAACATAAAAAATACCAATTACTACAAATAATAAGAATATTCTTAAATATATATTAATTAGTATTTATAAAATTAAAAAATCTATTTTAATATCTCACCAAGGTGGTATTTCCAGTGCATGACACTGCCAGTAGTAAAGTCTTCTCCTTCCAAGAATTCAAAGCCCTTAAATTTATTAGGAAACATATGGATCAAATCATCCATTCTAGTCCTAAAGAAGTCATAGAACTTCCCAGGATCTGATTTCAATGGTACCTTTGCCCAAATAATATCAGTATGATTCATTTTTTTTCGAACTCTCCGAAAAACTTAAAAAAGTCGATATCGATATCGAAAATTATCTCTTAACCTAATCCAACTGTTTTGATTTCTGATGACAAAAATTATAGGCTAAGAGGGGGGATTTTATAGTGAAGTTAGCTCGATATTTAATTTCATATTGTTTAGTGTTAACCACTCAATAATTTGGCCTAACTTTTGCCTTTTTTTTTAACCTTGTTAGTGTGGCAGTTCTCTAAGCTTACTTTTTATGCCCACTAACTATGTATTAAGTGTAGTTTTAAGTGGTTAATAAATTGTAAATTAATGAAGTTTGCTTTATCACGTTGAAACCATATCATTCATGCCACACCAGCTATTGAATATTAAATTAAGATCTGAATCTTTTATATTGATCTTATTTTGGTTTTTATTTAAATATTGAAGAGCCAAATGTAAAATATATCATTGTACTTTAGATTGTTGCTAACTCATACCCTTAAAAAATTGCAGATCGCACTTTTCTATCCGTTAATTTGAGACACATACATATTCTACTTATGTCACGTGTTTTAACATCGTTAAAATTAAAAAAAAAATTGAACGTATGCATGTCGTTAATAGATTATACATCTTAGTAACATATCGGTTTATTCTTCAAATTCTACTCACACATATAAAAAATTTATATTATTTTTAATAAAATTGGAACACGTGGCATATACGTAGAATATGTAACGTGTCTCAGTTAAAACTATTGATACAAAGATGTGTGCGATTTACAATTTTACAAAAATGCAGACGTGTATTTTACATATAACACAACTTTTAAATGTTTATAGAACTTTGATTTGGTCTTTAATTATGATAAAATTTTGTGTATTGTATGTGTTAAACAAAATTCTTATGTTACCCTTCCTAAATCTAAGCGACTAATGTTTTAAAAGTTATTACGCAAGTTTAAGTTTGGGAATCATGAATAAAAATTGTTTAGACGATGCTCATTACAAATTTTAACATCTTAAAGATTGAAACAAAGATTTTCATATAAAGTTTTGAGAAACAAAAAATAGAACATTAAATACGTTAAAGGATAAGATATAAAATATTTAAACCTATGAACATAATAGCTACCCACTAAATGAAGGTGTTTATATAATATAATATATATATATATATATATATATATATATATATATTTCATCCAAAAGAATTACATAAATGAGTTAACTGTTAAGTGCGTAGAATATTCTCACTTTATATTATCTATATTAATAAAGAAAGAGAAAATCTTCCCAAAGAAATCCCTTTATTTATTTATTTTTAAATAAAAAGATAGAAGAAATACATGAATATATAGTTTTTTTTTAAGTCCATGAATATATAGTATTAGGATCACAGGATGCATGTTGGCGTATAAATACTATATATTTATAATATTACGAATTCTTTTTAGGGGCTCTTGCGAAATAGGTCTAATATTTATAAAAATAGCAGTAAAAAAACATATTTGTAAAAATAGCAGAAAAATTAAATTCACACCTAAAATATTATAAAATTGCCACTAGTGATATCTTCACAAGTAATCACTGATCAGTAATCACTGATTTACTGATATCCTGATTTTTGTGCATGAATCACTGATTACCTGATAGTAATCACTGATAATTTTATAGGTTATCACTGATATCTCTGATCACATGAATGGGGTTTTTAAAAATATGTTATATTTTCAAATACTTTTTAAAACTGCTATATTTATAAATATTACAAAAAAATCTGCTACCCAATGAAATTTCCCTTCTTTTTATAATTAAAAAAAAAAAGAGCATACCTACTCAAAGGCAAACATAAGTTTTGTTTTTCTGTTGACATCATCCCCTAGCCGGCTAGCCCTAATCCCCCTTTTCTCTTTATTTTGAAGAAATACTTCATTAATTATTTTTTTCACTGGTAAAAGAGGGAAAAACAATCGTATGAAACAATTTCTCATTCATTATAGACGAAGACAAGAGGGAAAAAATGAAAGATAACCAAACAAAGTAAGAAATAAAGTATTCGACATTTGGTACACACATGACATACTACTCCCGGTAATAGATAATCCATATTTAAATATTTAGTCACGTAAAAATGATAGTAAGTAGTGGACCCGTTGTTTCTTTATTATAAGTAATAAACCTACATGACAAAAGTTAAAAGGAGGGGTGTATAAAAAATAGGGGCATTTGTAAATATAATAATTTTTTTAATAATATTTACAAAAATAGCCGCTCTAACAAATAATTGTAAATATAGAAAATTTTGATTAGGTGAATCAGTAATAAATATTGAATTACATATTAACATAGTATAAATTGCTATTTGTAATATAGTGGTTGGCAATTTGTCCAAATATTACATCAAAATTTGTTACCCAATTAAATTTCCCTAAAAAAAATATTTGATATAGGGAATATCAAACACTATCTTGTCATAAATTAAAGAGAAAAATCAACATTTAATTCTTAAATTTTAATCATCCAATCCAATAATAATAGGGATATTATATGATAAAAGACTAGAAGTTGAAACCACAACTTCCCCATTCCATCTTTATATCAATAAATAACAAAAAATAAAGACATCTGAATTGAGATGAGATAAAGGAAGAAAAATAAAATTAAACCATCTCGTTAAAATATTACATAGAAATAAAGAAGGACAGACTCGAACTTTCAGCTAACTCAACTCATTGTTCTTAAACTTCCATTCTTTATGAAGAAAACCAAAATATGTGAAACAAGAGAAATCTTGGAATTCAAAAGAAAAGATTTAAATAGCTTTAGCAAAATCCTTCATTAAAGCACGATTATCACGAGCAAAATTAGAAAATTCAGGGAAAGAAATGAAGCCATCACCATCTGTATCAATAGCATCCATCATGCGTTTAGCATCATCGGCATTGATTGAACCGAATGATTTCATCGCATCGCCGAGCTCCGACGCCGAGATCTTTCCATCGCCATTGGCGTCAAATCGCTTGAAAATGAGTTCGCAATCTATATTATTGTTGTCAGCCATTAATTATTATGATGATTCTGAAGTTTTTTTGGAACTTTGAGAAAATGAAATTTTCTTTATCTCCTTTTAATAATGTATGAAGATGAAAAGATGGAAGATCTGATCTGAAAGAGGTTGTGTTCTGTCCTTTAATCTCGTGTTTTCCTAGAAAGTTTTTCGTGGTTGTTTACTGAAATTAAGGTAACGAGATTTGAATTTGTCCTTTAAGGAGTTTTTTTTTTTCTCTTCTTTATAAAATGTTGATCAAATTTTAAAAACAAAAAAATTGGATTTTTGAAAATTACTATTTTTTTTTTTAAGTTTTTAAAATGTATTGAGAATTTTGAAATGTTTTTTAAAGTTGTAGATTGCCAAAGTAAACAAATAGTTACCTACATCTAAAAAGTTTTTTTCCTCCTAGAAAAGCATTTTTTTTAAAAAAAAATCACTTATAAGCATTAAAAAAAAAATATATATATATATATATATAGATACTAAACGTACTTAATATATCTTTAGGTATTTTTTAATTTTTCAAAAATATGATATATGGTCCATTGTTAAAAAATCAAATTAGTTTTAATTAGTTAAATTGCTTGAAGGGTAGGTGTTTTTGTCTAGTTTGAGTTTGAGCAATTCGTGTGTAACGCATGAATTTAAATTTAAACCATATTGAGACGGTAGAAGAAGAAACCCATATTTTTCACCTGTTTGAACTCTTGGGTTTCAGAACTCGAAAATCACAAGCTGTTAAATCTATCTACCAAACACGAGTAGAGTACAAAGTTCCGCATGTTGTGAGGCAAGACAAGCCATATTATGAACAGCGATTCATTCGCATAAATTTCAATACAATGTACAGTCCAATCTACAGATCCAACTAGATTTAACCACCTGCTAAAGCATATTTTACAGCAACATTTGAGATCATGATATAAAATTTGGCCAGAAATCTAATATTGTCTTAAAGTTCTTGAACTGTGAATCCCATTGAGTTGGGAAGAACCAGGACATGAGTATTATACAAATCTAGTGAAACAGGTTCAGAAATAGAGAATCAGGCCACAGTTCTGAGCATCACATTCAATACAGCATCTTTGATTGGCAAAGCTGGGATAGCCCCTCTCTCCATCACAGTCAATGCACCACAAGCATTAGCAAACATAAGAGCATCTCTCAATTCGTCCTCTTTCTGCAAGGTTCAATAGATGAGGTTCAAAAATACATTAAAAGACAGGCCAATTAAGCATTGAATGGCTATATGCCGATTTACCTTTAAAAGAT
The DNA here is from genome assembly GCA_028015215.1 of Gynostemma pentaphyllum. NCBI lineage: Eukaryota > Viridiplantae > Streptophyta > Magnoliopsida > Cucurbitales > Cucurbitaceae > Gynostemma > Gynostemma pentaphyllum. Next base: position 44,846,167 of record CM051349.1, on the reverse strand, counting down.
TTGATTTTCATTCAAATATATAGTAAGGGTTTTTCGCACAGTTTTAACTTCTGGAGCAAACAGAATAGTCCTCCAATGTTTGATTATATATGATCTAAATTAACTTCAAAATGCCAAATACAAATTGCAAAGAATTTACAGCATTAAAAACGAACCGAAAAAAATTTATTACTTCAGTTATTTAATTATTCTAAGGTGTACATTTTTATTTTGGCCTTTACAAGTAAATCATTTTCAGTTTGCCTTCAATCAAGAGTGACTCCTAAAAAATAAGTACAATATTCAGTACCTGTATCAAGGAGAGGTCAGTAGCTAGCTGTGACAATATCCCAGCAACAAAAGCATCACCAGCACCAGTAGTGTCTACTGCGTCCACCTTTAGACCCTTGACCCTTCCACTGAATTCCTGCACAATAAATATCATATGCAGTTTTTAGTTGAAGTTTTATTTTTTTTGGGTCAGCACTCTAAGAGCTTTGATTTCTTTAGTTCGTAACATCCATTTTTGTTTTATTCAATATGTTTGCATTCTGTCAAATTACTCTGCATAAAAAATATCAAGTACGACTGTGATTGCTTATGTAAGTCTTAAACTTAAAATATAAACGGTAATCTAAGTAAGCAATATTCTATAGATAAAGCTGGGTACTTTGTTTTGAAAAAACTAAATACAGAATTCATTAGGTATTTGATACGACAATTTTTATCCTCGTTATTTATGTGACTACATGAAAATTGAGGCATTTTGTATTATAAAAAAACTAGTTTATTTTAAGTACTTATAATGGGTTCAAATTATAATTTTAATGTGAGATGATCCAAATTTAATTAGATTCTTCCTTTTTCACAAATCAGTTTTCTTTAAAATTTATAGATAGGGAGCAAACAACATCAAAGGTTTGAACTCAGGACCTCCTCTGATATCAAATTAAATCACCACTAGAATTTAATACATAAGTTGTTAAGCCAAGGCAGATGTAACCTTTTGAAAGCATTCCCAATCAAAGAAATAAGGAGAGATAAGCTACACTCATAAGGTATTCATAATTGAGGAAACAGGTCATTCTCCAGAAAACACAGAAAAAGAGAAACTATGAGAATTGGGGAAGGAGAAAATGCACTTAGTTTTTCCTAGATTAGTTTCTTTTGGTTCAGTTCCTGTTGAACTGAATGTGAATAAATAAAACAAAACCAAACTGAACTGCCATGATGGAAACAATTGGAACAGCACTGGCTCATTTAAGTTTAGCTGTTCAGTTCCTTTGTTTTTTGAATTGTTTTAGCATCACTAGTTTGCATGTGACATATGAGCAGATACATAAAATGCTTACCTTGGTATAATATCTACAACCAGCAGCACCTTCAGTAACCAGAAGTAATTTAAGATTTGGATGAAACAGCTTGCGAACAACAGCATCATCAAATGGATCTGCTCCTCTTGTCAGAAAATGAATCTCTTCTTCACTTATCTGCAAAATTGTATTTATGTAATATTTAAGCCAGCTTTCCTGTAATTTCTTTCTTTGATGTCTGATTCAAAAAATCAAACTAGACAGATTACACCCACAAGATCTTCGGTTTCATAATAGGCCATCTTGGTAACTTATGAGAAAAAACTACCTTGATAATATCGGCAATATCCCATATGCTTAAAATTCCTTCTATGGCACTCTCTGCAGAAGGCCACAGAGGAAGCCTCAAGTTCGGATCATAGGAAAGCACTGCCCCAGCGTCTTTTGCAGCTTTTGCTGCAGCAATATGAGCAGACTTGCATGGTTCAGTAATAAGACTAATAGAACCATAATGGAAGATTCTTGCCTGGAAAGAAGAAGAAAAAAAAAAGATTAAGGATCTATATATCACAATATAACAGAGATGTCCAGCACAAATGCACTGTAAAGTCTATATAGCTCTGATCATTAAGTAAGCTATAATTAGTCTGAAATGATTAGAACAGATTACCAAACTATAATTGGAAAAATATAACTTCACTTGAAAAAATCAGTCTTACTTTCCTGATTAAATCATAATCAAGTTCAGATTCTTGAAGTAACATGTCAGCACTAGGGTTGCGATAAAACATGAACTCACGCTCCCCATCACTCCTCAAAGTAACAAATGCTAAAGCTGTCCGTGCACCAGGATCAAACAACATCCCTTCATTATTCACATTATTTTCCTTCAATATATCAGCAAGCATGTAGCCAAATTCATCTGCACCAACCTGTTATCATTGTTAAGTAAAAATAAAAAATCATGTCATATATTGTAGTATTTAAATCAGAATTCTAAATCTATACCAAAATTTCTACTACCTACAAATCTAGAAGAACTACATTTGTTCTCTAGATGTTTCAACAATAAATAATTGTCCCATGTTCAGGCTTCAGCAAAAAATCCGAAAGATTGAAAATTTTATGTTTTGCTTCATATTATTTGTTTCAATGGACCATCATACGTTGACCCAGTTATTAAATCTACAAGTTGTAAATTTAGATGCAAAATTGTAGGATTAACTAATTGTCCTGTGGATGTGGGATTGCTTGAGGTTTAAGCAGCAAGTTAAAGGTTGCTATAATTTTAATATACTACCTTTCCAATAAAAGCAGATGAGCCACCAAGACGAGATATGCCAACAGCGACATTAGCAGGTGCACCTCCTGCGGCCTTTTTGAATGCAGGTGCCTCAGCTAAGGACAGTCCGCTAGTAGTAGGGACAAAATCAATCAACATTTCTCCAAAACAAACAACAAGAGATGAATCATTTGATTCCGCAAAACTTTGATCTCCAGAAAATGCTTTCCCTAAACAAATAGAAACAAATAAAATACAATGTTTCAGCTAAGCATAAAAATAGTCATTCACTCCTCATTATATGTGTGTGTGAATATGTGAACTTTTAATCTCATTTTAGCTTTCCTACATAAAATACCAAAAACACACTTTTGGTTCTAGTCATCTTTCTGCCTAATCAACTCATAGAAAAGTCACCACTTAACTCAAGAATTTAAGTTGTTAAGGTGACGTAAGTTAAACATTGTCAATATATTCTCAACACAACATTCTACTTCATGTATGAGCTCAGGATATTAGTACAACGCTCAATCACGTGGACTATCTAACAAATTGGGAGGAAATAACAACATTGGGATTTAAAATCAAAACATCCTACACAAATAATTACCACTACACCCAAAAGTTTAAGTAATTCGTCTAAGCACCCTTTATCAGTACCACTAATCTCAAGTTATCGAGTTCTTAATTATGTAATTCCTTAACATTAATCCCTAACTCTCTTCCTACGTTTTTACAGGTAAACTCGCTTTCACTTTAGTTATGCTAAAGAAACCTATCACATTACATGAAGTGCACGATGATCATCAAAAAATTCAAAAGCAAAATCAAACTCAAAATTTCAGCTCAAGTAGTAAATTGAAACCTCATTCATCAATTAACTTAACAAAAATAACACTAAACACCAATTTAACAACCAAAAAAAAAAAATTCACCTTTCACTCTCACCCGTGAATCTGAACTAGAAGCCATAGGGGGAAACGATAAACCAGAGGATTTCACCATGCATGGCCGGCATTTCAACGATTTATTAGGAACAGAAGGAACACCATTGAAGCATAATGTAGTTGAATGAAGGGCCATAGACCCAATTTATATGCAAAACAACCTTTACCTGCCGTGAGTAATTTTGCTTACAAGTAAAATTCTCGAACAGTTAGATTAATAAGACACTGATTTCAGAGATTAGAAGTAGCTGGAGATAAAATGAGGGGTTTTGAAAGAGTGAAAGAGAAAACCTAATTCTGCCTTGGAGTGAGAGAGAGAAGGAGTTGCAGAGAAACAATGGCGTTGAAATTGTGGGAAAGAAGAAGAAGAAGAAGGAGAGAGAGAGAGGACAGTGAGCGGACAAGGCAAAGAAAGAAAAGGCGTCATTTTTTAATGTATCGTTTTGTCATTTTAGACTCCCAAAACGGCGACTAAGGCTTTGTTTAGTTGCCACGTGGATGATAATTTAAACTGTCATATTTATTTAATACTAATTATTTAAAAATTTGAATTTTTTTTTTTTTTTTTTTTTTTTTTGACAACAACATAAACGGAAAACAAAAGGACACAAAGACAGAAATTACTCAACTACAGCTGAAAACCAAGAAGGGAGCGAGTTGTGCCAACAACCTGATTCCCCTGTGTCAGCCGCCCTTTTAGCAAGATGATGGGCAAAGAAATTGCCAATTCTCTTTACATGACCAAAAGTGAAGTTACGATTATTCTCAGCCAAAGAAATGATCTTCAAAACCATTGAGCCAACTTCAGTTAAATCCACAGAATTTCCATGAATAATATTTATCACCTCTAGACAATCTGATTCAATCAAAACATCCGAAAAATTAGAGCTTATGTGAAGAATTCCCTCAAGGATCGCAGCCGCTTCTAGAAATTTCGGAGAATCAGAAAAGCCCACTTGACGACAGCCTGCCATGATAACAGAGCTATAATGATCATATAGAATCCATCCTAAACCTCCAACCATTCTTGATTTGTTAATCGCCGCATCAACATTCAGTTTAAAACAACCCACCAATGGTGGCTTCCAAGCTTCAAGACGAGAGGAATTTTCAGAAGTTTGAGATTTACTAATCACACCTCTACTATGAGAAATGAACTCTTCCTCCCATCCAAGAATTTTGTTAACAGAATCTTCAACAAAGAAAGGAGTTTGGTTAAAAATTCTATTATTCCTCGAGGTCCAAATATGCCAGACTGTGATAAAAATGCGTTCAAGACTAGAACGATTCTCTTCATACATCCAAAAAAGAAAGTCAGCTGGGCTCCAAGAATCTTGAACCTGAAAAATAAGATCAGGAAAGAGACAAGACCATACCTTCTTTGCTGAACAACATCCCCAAATTGCATGGATTGTATCCTCAACTTTACATTTACAAAAATGGCACCATGGCTGGATAGTAATTCCTTTTTTGATCAAATTGCTGAGAGATGGAACTATGTCATTATACATCTTCCACATTAGAATTTTAATTTTATTAGGTACTTTCGCTCCCCAGAGAGCCTTCCACCAAGATGAAGAATTAGACGAATTTGAAGACCCGGCCTTAAACTGATTAGCAGAGTTTAAACCCACTCTATAAGCACTACGGACAGAGAATAATCCATTCTCAGAGAATCTCCAAACCACCTTGTCAGCTATAAGCTAGTTGCCGACGGGGATGTTTAAGATGGCTTCAGCATCATGAGGTAAAAAAGCTTCTTGCACTAGAGTATAATTCCATCTCCCGTCTTCATTAAATAAAGAGGCAACACATCTACCTCGTAACTCAGGTGGAACCCATTCCACTTTAGGGAACTCCTTCCTCGGCAGCCAAATATCCGCATCAATTATAGCACTCATGCCGTTTCCAATCCTCCAACGAATTCCTTTGCAAAGAAGCTCGCGTCCCCACATAATGCTTCTCCAAACTAATGAAGGATTGCTTCCAAGAGAAGCTTGGAGGAAATGTTTATGTTTGAAATACCTCCCTTTTAGAATTTTTGCAACAAGGCTGTCAGAATTTTGGATAATCCTCCAACCTTGCTTGGCTAACAAAGCTTGATTGAAAACAGTTAAATCTCTAAAACCCATACCTCCCTCATTTTTGTTTTTGCACATTCTGTCCCAGCTACGCCAGTGAATTTTCTTTGTATCCCCATTTGACCCCCACCAAAATTTGGCCATCTGAGCTTGGAGCTCCTTGCAGAAAGATAAGGGCAGCTGAAAACAACTCATAGTATATGTAGGAATAGCTTGAGCATTTTATTTTATTTATTTTTGCAATACTATTTATTTCGCGAACGGGTGTTGGTATATCAACGGCATTATCATAATTTTTTTTTTTTGAGATATTACATCAAATTAAGAGAGGGAAGACCTAAATCTTCGATCTCGTGGAAAGGGAATAGATGTTTAATTAATTGAGCTATGCTCGATTGACGACAAAAGCAGTGACATATTTTCATATGCTGGATTTTGTGTTTGCGTTGATTTTTTTTTAATGAATTTGAAGTGAATATTAAAATCTTATAATTGAGATTATTTAAGTTTGATTTTAGGATGATATTAAATCTAATAAAATTTTCGGTAATATTTATAAAGATATTTGTAAATATAGTAAATTTTAAACTAATATGTATTTAACATTGAACTACATATTTTTATAATAAATAAATAATTGATTTATACACATGTAGATTTAAGCAATGAACTACATATATTTAATAAATAAATAAAAATTAGGGGGAAATACGGAAGGGGTATGGGCCTTTACTTGTTTTTTAGAAGCCGATTTGGTTCTGTTTTTAGCGGTTCGGTTCCGTTTTTTAAGAATGGAAACCGGAACGATTACCTTTTTATGGTTTTGGTCCGGTTTAATTTTTCGATTTTTTCTTTCACCCCTAATATTTATAAATACTTCATCAAAATCTATTACCGAGTGAAAAATTCGTTTGATTTTTTAAGTGATTTATGAATAGATATTTTTATGAAGATTTTAATTTGATTTAATATGGTTAAAAAATAATTTTGTGAAAAATCAAAAGTTTGGCTAATATGTTTAAAAAATAGGGGGAAATCAAACTAGCTACTTTTGAGGGCAGTTTTAACAAAACAACCACATTTTTTAAAAGTTGAAGGATTAGCCACTTTCTACCATTCAAAATTTAAATATACAAAAACTGCCTATTTTCGTATATCAAGTATAGTCTGACAATTCCATATATTATGTATGTCTGACACTTCTGACATTTTTTCTTTCTCAATGCATTTTTTCTTCCCCAATTTTTCTTATATTTAGTTTATTGTGCTTAGTTTTTATTGCATTTGATATATTTTGTACATTTTCAATATTTTGTGTAAATGTTTTAATTCGATTTTATATTATTGCATTTTGTATATTTTGTACACTTCTGATATATTTCAATTTTAATTCATTTTTGTATAATGTTTTTAGTATATTGGGTACATCGTTCTCTCATGTAAAATGTGTTTATCTTCTAGTTTATTGTCCCCTATTTTGTAAGTCTATTTGAAAAAATACATATATGTAATATACGTAATATACATGACATTTAATCTGCAAATGAAAACAAAAGAGCGTTAATACATAATACTTAATATGCAAAACAGACAGCCAATCTATATTATGTATATTACATAGTGTACGGATAGTAAAAAAATATAAAAGAATAAGAAGAAACAGAATAAATGATGGGAATATGTTGACCATTTCCGCATTTTTTATATCGCGTATATTACAAAATATACATTTGAAAGAACAAACAAAATAAAATGGTAGAAAAAAGTTATGAGAATATGAGAAAAAAAACTCAAGAAAAACAGAGGAAAAAAGTTTTCTTTAAAAAAGAACAAACATTTCTTGTCAGGTCTTCAAGTTTTGGCTTAAGATATAAGATTTATGAAAATGAAAAATATGGAGGAAAAAGAAAAACCATTTTTTCCATAGAAAATGGTGGATTTTTTTTTTTTAAAAAAAAAAAGAAAAAAAAAAAGAGAGAGAGAAAAATGGAGAGGGAACCAAATTTGAGAGATGAAAAAATGAAGGAGAGATAGAAAATGGAGAGAAATCTGATATGAGTGGGGAAATGAGAGGAAAATTAAGGGGGAACTTTTGTCTTAAAAAATATGAAAAAGAGAGAAAATATATGGCAACGGGGCTGGACAGGGCGGGTCGGGATGCCATTCTCATCCCCTAACCCGTGGGGATTTTAAATCCCATACCCTACCCTATCCTCTAATCGAAGAATAAGGGCGGGTTCGGGGATCGGGTTCCTCGCGGGGGAAATTCCATTTTTTATATTTTAATTATTATTTAAAAAGAAATATAAAAAATGAATATATATTTAAAATATACATTTTAAGATAAAAAGAAAGTACAATATTAAACATTTTATAATTTATAAGTTAATATAACCATATTTTATATTTTTTTTTTCTAATAATTAAAGATAAAAGTAAACAAAATACATAAGATGTTATTAAAATATCTAGTTTGGGTTCAGGGGCGAGCGGATAATGTGTTCCAATCTCCTAACCCTATAATAAATTTGGGAAATTTAATCCCCCTAACCCTATAGGGGCGGGGCCCCTAACCCACAGGGAATTTTGCCATCTCTAGAGAGAGGAGCACGTTAGGGGCGGATCCACTCACAAGGGTAGGGGCAATTGCCCCCTCTCATTATTTTACAAATTTAAAATTTCTATATAAAAGTTTACTTTTTTTGTATAAAAAAATTCAATTTTTGATATATTTTGTCTATTTTGCCCCCCTTAAATTCTCAAATATAGCTCTATATATTTTTTGCCCCCCTTGAAAATATTTCTGGCTCCGCCCCTAGAGCACGTGAAGAGAGGAGAGAGAAATTTGTGAGAAAATAGATTTGATTTGATTTTAGAGTAAAAATGTATTTTTCTTCATTTAAGTGGTTATCTAGAAGAAGTTTAAAAAATGTGGCTATTCTAGAAATTAGATTGTAAAAATGTGCTACTTTGAGAATTGTCCCTAAAAAAAAAAAATCGTAAAAAATCAAAAGTTTAACATTAAAATCTCGAGAAGGGGTGAAACTTTCCAGTTGCCATGATTTCTCAATCAACTGAGCTGATGGAAAATTCCGAAAAAATCGAAGCAGAGGCTCTTCATCCTCCTTCCATTTTTCCAGTTTCAGCTTCAATTCCAGTTCCTTTGCTCATGGAAATTCACGATTCCGTCGAAGCAGATGCTCATCCTCCCTCCGTTCTAACGGACACTATCTCATCTCCGGCTACGGTTCCGAAACTGGATCTAGTTCCATCTCCCAACCCGACCATAGAGGATTTTTCTCGTACGCTTACATTATTGTTTCCTTTCATAGCTCTGAATGAAGCTTTTTATTGAAGTTTTATGCTTTTTTTTTTTCTAGTTTCTGTAACTTTTTATTTAGGGTTTTGTTTCATTATTGGGTTTTGTTTTTTGTAGAGTTTTGTAGCTAAAAATATAGTGGTTAACTATTCCCTTGAGTTACCTAGCAGTTATTTGCTTCTTTTTTTCCAAAGATATATGCAATTGCATGCTATTTGTTCAGTTTTGTGTTTTTTTTGCTTTCTATATATTTTCTATATTTTCCTGAACTTTTTGAGGTTCTTTTCCCCCAACTTACCTTTTTAATGTAATTGTAGTTCTATTGATGACGGTTGTCTTAATATTCATCGGGTTCTATCTCGAAAGTCGAAACCAATTGGCAATGAGATGAGTAACTCATGATTCTATGATTCTTGTTAGTATCTCTCTACTTTTTCGATGCGAGATACTTTACATTTTGCATCAACTTAAGGGCATTCCCCTCCTAACCCTTTTTATCAATCGATAGGGGTTCATTATAGATTTTCTTATGGCTCATATCCCATTTTTTGTGAGAATTCAAATTGCATCAAGATATCAAATGATGGATGAGATGACAGTAGACTAGATCTGGGGGAAGATTTTGAACGGTGGACCTTGGGTTTCAGATGGTAGATTTCTTGCAAATTATGGTTGGACCAGTTGTCTGGTAATGGTCAAGCTATTCTTTCCTCTTGGCTATGAGCAAATTGGCTAAAAAGGTTAAAATTTTCTTGTTGCCCCTTAGTCTTTTATACTGTGACTCGAGTGGATGGGATGGTTTAGGAATTCTATCCTCATCTTGCCCATGTTCCTCAGTTTAATAAGAATGGAGAAGACTCGAATCTCCTACCTTTTTACTATCAGTTCTCTCAAGACTGGTGGTGATATTTCTCATAAATTGTTTTAATCCTCCGTGGGGTTTCCCTCGGGATACTTTGGACTAGTTGTTTAGAACCCAGGTTGGTTTGCATTTGAACAAAGAAAGCTAAAATTGCTTGGGGGGGATTATTAGCAATGGTCATCGTAGGAACTTGTGGATAGTAGTGGGCTTGTTTTTTTTTTTTTTGGTGTGGAAGGAGATTCTAATTCATTTCTGGAAGTAGTTATTTATATAGCTTATGTTAGATTTCTTTCAAATGGTTTTGCAGAGCACTTTATCCACAAGAAACTTTTGCATGAGTATGCTCAAAAGTCAAGGATCCCATTGCCTGTATATCAAACTGTAAATGAGGGATCTGTGATTCGACCAACATATAGGTCATCTGTGTTGGTAGATGAGGTATATTATGTGTCTCCTAATACATTTCGAAATCGAAAGGGAGCTGAACAGGATGTTGCAAGAATTGCCATGGAGTACATATTAAAAAAGACAAAAGATGATGGTATTCTTTTCATTCAAAAGGTTTGACCTATAAATTGTAATTGAATATTACTTTGATGCATTCTCTTTGGTTTTTACAATGTTTATATCTCTTTAGGTTAAATTATTAAAGACAATTCTTTGATGAAACTTTGTAGTCAAGATTAGTTTTGTAGATTTATTTCTCAATATTTGCAATAGCTTGTCTAAAGCAATTAGAAGCGGTATAATCACCCGACTAAAGCAATCTCTTTAGTACGGTAAAATCTGTGGGATAATTTATCTTGTTTTGATATTGGAACTCCAAGTATAAAGGTTTTACAGCTTTTCATATATTTTACATTGTTAATGGTTGAATTGGACACATGTAGATTACTTATTTGGTGGATGCTTAGTAGTACTGAATGCATCTTTTCAGGATGTTGGACACTTAATGTTTTGAAATTTTTGTCAGGCTAGAATGTGTTATCAAGTTTTAGAAACAATGCCGATCTTGTGAATTCTGCTATGTTGAAAAAACACAACCTTTTCTTTCTCTTTTTTGGCTTTCTTTCTAGTTTAATTACTTTTCATCATCTTATATCTAATGTATCACTTATATGTTTTTATTCCTTTTTCAGGATTTGTTTATTTGCAAGTCTGTTTTATCTGAATATACGGTCAAGATGAAGTTGAAAAAACCTACATACACAACTAACCAACATGTAGGCCCATTTTCAGTTTTCCAATCATCTTTGGTTTTTGACGGTGTGGTATATACTAGTGGGGTTCGTAGGAGTAAGAAAGAGGCAGAGCAATCGGCAGCACGTGCTGCTATTATTTCACTTCTTGGTATTCAATTGTTACAAGCAAATACTTTTAATACATTTTAACATTACTTATACATGGTGTCTTGTCAAGCCTGCTGAATTTTTAACAGGTGATGTAGGAAATCCGACATCAGTACAAACTCTTGGGGAAATCATTGCATCTAAAGTCAAACAATATTCAACATTGCTTATGGTGAATGATTCACATCCTTCTCAAATGCATTATGAACCAATGGTTGAAAATACAGAGCAACATTTTGGAATCTCATTTGATGCTAATGAAGTAAAAAAATTTGTAATGGTCAATGAAGTGGAATCAAGTGCAATTCCAAAGGTTTTACCCATGACTAGTCCTTTTCAACCGGAAGTTAGATTACCAAAACTAGAAGCACCATCTTTTACGGGAAGACTCCCAATTGAATTTGTGCCTTCGAATTCAAAGGAGCCTCTAGGTGACTCTACGCTTAAGGCGAAAAAACGATCAAAGAACAAGAAAAGGGCTAATAAGAAATTGCGTATAGATAATCAGTAAGTTTCCTTGGTATTTTTATCCTTCGATTGTTTACCATATCTAAATGGATCTACTTATTAATATTCTAGTAAGCTCTTCACTATGCACATTCATGGAGAGAAAGTACTCACATGCATAAATATACATAGCTAGACTAACAGGCTACAATTACATTGTATTAAAATACTTGGTTGAATTTATTTAATTTTATTCACTCTTTTAAGTTTTAAGGTTATTGATGTTTGGGGTTAAGATGAAAACCCCAAAAGCTCAAATTTAATTCATGAGTATGTCATGGTGGCTAAATATTAAAATATCCTGTGAATTTCTTAATGCCCAATGTTGTAGAGTCTAGCATTTGACTTGTAGGACTAGGCAAGATGTGTGTTAGTTAGCCTAGACACAATATTATAGAGTCCGAGAATTGTTTTGTTGGACTAGTCAAGGTGCGCATCAGTTAGTCTAGGTCTAGACGCTCATGGTTATATATATATAAATAAAACCCTTTGCCCAGTTTAGTGTTATCTATGGTATTTACATGTTTAATACATTATTCATATGCGTAAAAAGTTGAAGGAAAATTGATGTTGTTTTTGGGTTTATGGTCGGAGAGACTGCATAATCCCTGATAAGAACTTGAATGCACTTGCACATAGATTGACATCTAAACTGAAGGCAATATTATATATACGTCTCTTTGATTGACTTGGAATCTAATTTTCCCTTTGTACATAAAGTTTATTCTGGTTGTCTAACTAGATCTTCTTGTTCAAAACCTTGGTTCATGAAGTTATTTCGGCTATCTAATTAAATATTATCTTTCTTTTTTTTCTTTTGAAAAAAAATGAGCAGGTTACAGACAAATCATTTGTCTACGAATCAAGCTCTGCCTTCCGCCGTAGCTCAATGACTGTGATATTATAAGGAATCTGTCTTTTTTTTCTGTCCGGGTCAGTTCTATGAGTCAAGCTCCGTCTTCCGCCGTAGCTCAATGTTGCAAGGGTATTGTTTTTCAGCAGCTTTGGATCTAAAATATTTGCATGATTCAACACTATCCTTTAGTAATAGGTTCATATTTTTTTACTTGGATGATAGTGAATCTAGCTTTGTAGATTGACTTTTGGAACCGTATGTCATCAAAATAGTAATCTTACTACTGGAGACCTTTGCTAGACCAGTTTAGTTGTTAATATAGTTTTAATGATTAGGTTGAATCTTAAGTTGCATGAAAATCTTATTTTTAACCAAGGATTTTTCTTGTTCTGAAAATATTTGAATTGAATTTATATAATTTGAATTAGTTCAAAGAATTATCTTACCCCGTTTGATAACGAATTTTAATTTAAAACTTAAACTTGTTCCCTAACAATTTCATCTTGTTTCCCCACTAATTTAAAACCATTTTGAATTTTTAAGCCTGTTTTCAAAATCAGAAACCAAATTTTACCAACTATTTTACAGATTAAAACATTTTAATGGTATTTCAAAAATGTTTAAAATGCTCACAAAACAATTATAATTGTTAATAAACCAACTTAATTTTTAATTAATCTAAACGTTTGCAGTGCCAATTAAAGAGTTTAAGCTACTGAACATATAAATACACAAGTTTAAGCTCATGTTTGAATCCTGTGCTTAGAAAATGAATACTATTGTGTTGTCTTCATACATTTTTTAGTTATTTTATAATAATAATCGTTCATACATAATTTAAATGTTTTTTTTAATTTCAATTTAAATGTGTTTTTATGTATTAAATTATTTAAGTTCATATGTGAATATATATATATATAAAACAAATGAGTAAAATAAACTAAATGTACGTATCCTATCCATAGATCTAGCAGCGGTATTATTTTTTTTCCCTATTCTATTAAAAAAAAACTTTTAAACTCAATTTGGCCCTTCAATTTTTATTTTAGATGATATTTATGTTAGTGTTTTTATATGGTTTATGCTTTTAATTTTAAATATTATATTATTTTAATAATTATGGTATCTTGTTAAAGTTTCTCTAACAAATCATCTTAATAAATGTATACATCCCTTCATTTTAAGTAATCAACTTAATTTTATTTTCCAAACATATCATTAAACTTTTTTAATTTTTAAGATAACCATTATCCTTTTTGTTATTAATACTAATTCGGAGGATCAAGATACTCACTTAAGCTGAGACTAAGAGCGTAAATAGCATGTCTTACAATTGTGCTAAACCCCAATGAGTGTCAAAATCCTATTTTTCATCACATCTCATCTTATTTAAAATATTATGGTTATATTAACCTCTTTAAAAGTTATATAAATTATCAGATTATCTTAAACATCACTAATTCATCACTACCGAAGTTTAATAATGACTTTGTGTATAATGATTGTGTGAGTATTTCCTTTCCCATTCAAAGAGAATAAATTATTTATTTATTTAATGAGGTTTATCATAATATGATTACCCCTTCAACGATAAATGAGTGTTCTTTCTAAAAAGGAGAGGAGAGTAGAGTGAGTAAATATTAAATAACCGGCATTCTAAATCTAACAATTTTTTTTTTAGTAATATTTATAAAAAAAAATGGGAAATTTCATTGGGAGGCAAATTTTTATGCAATATTTGTAAAAATATCAACTTAAAAAAGTATTTGTAAATATAACAAATTTTATCATGTTTATCAATGATAAACAATGATTTATGTGTTTAGAAGTAATAAACTTAGTGTAAAAATATGTAATTCAATGTTTATCAATGATAAACTAGATCAAAATTTGCTACATTTGTAAATATTTTTTGAGCTTTTATTTTTACAAATATTGCTAAATTTGCAAATGCCCAAAAAAAATAGCTTCTCTAATTAATTTTTTTTTGTTGAAATATAGCAGGTTTTGATTGTGTGAATTAGTGATAAATATTAAATTACATATTTTTACCCTAAATTTATCATCGATACACATTATTTATTGATTAACATGGTAAAAATTATTATATTTACAAATAACTTTTATAGTTACTATTTTTAAAATATTGCATCAAAATATGTTTCCCATCAAAATTTTCCTTAAATAATAACATAATCTAAGCAGCAAAATTCAAAAAAAAAAAATCCAAAGATTTAAATTTGCATAAAATCAAAGAAATATTCAAATATTAATACAATCATCAAAAGCAAACCCCTTTTGATTTGAGAGAGAGAGAGACCGTAAGACCAGTTCAAACTAGTAAAATTAAAAAAGAAATTCACTCTCCTTCCACTAAAACTCTGTAATTCTATACTTCAAAAAAGAAAAAAAACAAAAAAAAAAAACTCTGTAATTCTAAAGCTTGATCATTTCTCTCCTTCCTAATGGCCGAATCCGACAAATTCGATGGCATTGAAGAAGAACAAATCTCTAAACTCGAAGAAGGATCTCTCGCTTCCAATTCTACTACCAAAAACAACAGCCGTTTTTGTCCTTCATCTCCCGTAATCACCATTCAAAAGGTCAGTAGTAAGTAATATCGCCCCGTTTGATAACCATTTCGTTTTCTGTTTTTATTTTCAAACTTTAAAATATTAAAAAAAAAAAACAGAGAAATGATTGGTTTTTAAACAATTCTGTTTTATAAAATTAAAGACGGGAAATGAAATTGTTATCAAACGAGGCTTTTAATAATTTTGGTTGATTTTTTTTACTTTTTTATGACCATATATATGAAATGTGTTTGTTTGTTGGGAAAATGTATATTATATAACAGGTTATTGCAGAGGTAATTGGTACGTACTTTGTGATATTTGCTGGGTGTGGATCGGTGGCTGTGAATAAAATTTATGGATCGGTAACGTTTCCAGGAATATGTGTGACATGGGGTTTGATTGTTATGGTTATGGTTTATTGTGTGGGTCATATTTCTGGAGCTCACTTCAATCCTGCCGTTACTATTACTTTCGCCATTTTTCGTCGATTCCCCCTTTGCGAGGTTAGTATTTCTTCATGTTGCCTGCATAAACATAGCTCAAGTGGTTAGCCATCGTCTTAAAGTCGAGTTTTGAGTCTCCCCGCCCCCGATTTGATATCTGAAAAAATAAAACAATTTATCAATCCCTAACGTTTTCTAATATAATCTTAACATTTGAAAAATCTAAATTTTGTCTTTCACGTTTTGATTTTTACCTTTAAATTTTATAACGAAAATTGACGTGACACATTTTCTTGTTAAGTAATTCATATTGGATATCTGAATGTTACATGAACTATCTTTTGAACGGAAAAAAATAGGGTGATTGGCATAGACGTCTTTTTATACTATATGTGGGGAAAATATTTGAATCTTATACGTGATAAGAAGGAATTCGAGTCTCTTATTACTCGACTAAAGTCATTAAATGCGAACGACTCGTTATTTTTTATGTGGTGTATATTCTATAATTTAAAATCTCTCTTACTAATGTGTGAAAATATAGTCATTTTGTATATTTTTTGGGTGAAGATTCAAGTTGTGGGATTGAGATAAATTAATTTAAGGATTGACAATGTATTATTTGAAATGTAGGTTCCATATTATATAGGAGCTCAACTAATGGGATCTATACTTGCAAGCTGCACAATAGATCTGATTCTGGATATAACCCCTCAATCTTTTTTTGGGACTGTGCCTATTGGATCTAATGGCCAGTCTTTGTTTCTTGAGATCATCATTTCCTTCCTATTGATGTTTGTCATTTCCGGTGTCTCCACCGATAACAGAGCAGTAAGAAGAGTTCTTTCTCATTTTCATACGTATCATTATTTATATTCCAATTAATAAATATATAAGTAGTATTAGTATAAATAAGACACGTATGAAAATTAGGAATACATCAGGATGTAGATACTTTCCGGCTTTTTTTTTTTTTGGGATGATCTTTTGTTTATAATGCAGATAGGAGAATTAGCAGGAATTGCTGTTGGAATGACCATTCTCTTAAATGTCTTAGTTGCTGGGTAACTCTTAATTACATTCAAAACCATTTGATTAATCAACTTTTTGTTACTTTCTACCACATTACTAAAAAAAGTTGAACATAAAAAATGCAGGCCGGTTTCGGGAGCGTCGATGAACCCAGCGAGGAGCATCGGACCGGCGATAGTGAGGCGACAATTTAAAGGACTCTGGGTTTATATCATCGGGCCAATAATTGGCACCATCGCCGGTGGTTTTGCATATAATCTAATAAGGTTTACAGACAAGCCACTGCGTGAATTGACTAAAAGCGGCTCATTCCTCGCAGGCAGCCGACGATCTTAACTGCCCGCGCGCGGCTTGAATGCTTCACCAGTTGTTGTGACTCGATAACTGAAGCAAAGCATCGGTTTTCAAAGGTTTGAGGAAAAAACATCATGGAATTGTGTTATATAAATGAGGACAAATAATCAATTTCTTGTTTATGGTGGATTGATTTTTGTTTATTTGTTAATCAACCGTCATTTTTTCTTTGATCTAATAAATCCGGGTTAGTTTTTATCATATCATTTAAAGTTTAATAATCAATGGTTTTTAAAGTCTTGAGCAAAAAATAATGAGCCGTTTGGGTCTCTTTGGATGTTGTTATCAAATGCAATTTTCTGCGTTTTATAATTTTAATTAAGTAAAAATGTGATGTGAGTGACTTTTTAAAAAATGTTTTCTTTACCTTTTTTTCATAGGTTTCTTGTATGATTTCTTTAAATTTTTACTTTTAAATATTACATTACACGTCGAGAATAATACATATAACATTGTTATTATTTTACCCGTAGCTTCGATACTCAGACAATCAATTGTTTAAAAACAATAGTTAGATACCTCAATGCTCAATCATATTTCTTCATTTCACATCTAACACTACAACATAAAAATTGTTGATAATTATTCAAATGACCACGATTACGTCAGTATTCTGTTAAGTATTTAACATGTTTTTAACGATAAATACCAAATAGAAAACAAAATAAAAACTCAAGTATCAAAAATGCATGTTTTCATAATTTATAAGATTTTTGTGTAAAAAATTTCCAAAACTAAAATATATGAAATTATCTATATATAAAAATATGATACAGTTCAATTGGTATATATTAAGTGACATGTTCATTAGTTTAAAAAACATCCTTAAAAAATATATGAATTAAGTTATTTATCTTTAAAAAAATAGGTTAAATATAACTTTGACCCCTAATGTATATAGTTTTTTTTTTCAATTTCATCCCAATGATTCAAAATTTTCAATTTAGTCATCAATGTTTCAAAAAATTTCAATTTTGTCCTTGAGTTTAACATTGTTTGAATCTTTAATTTACAAAATTTATAAGATTTTGTTCATCTCTAAATTAGGCCTACACATAAAGTATATATATATTTTTAAAAAGAGACATCACTTTCCCGAAATTGAAATATTTGAAGTTGTTTTTTCAATCTCTTATTTATTTAATAATTTTACATTTGAAGGTGAGGAGGTAGGGACAACTACTCCATGGGAGAAATTAAAATTTTTCTATAAAAAAATAAGAAGGTGATTATCTTGATTTCTAATATTTCAAGGTGATAATTTATCACCTAGTTAGGATAATTTAATTGAACAAAATTAATTAGTGTATATTTTCATAGTTAAAAACTTGGGTAAAGTACACTTTTGGTCCGTGAGTTTTGGAGGTTGTGTCTATCTGGTCCCTCAGTTTTCATTTTGTGTCTACTTGGTCCCTGAGTTATTGAAAATGGGTTTAAATGGTCCTTGAGATAACAGAAGTGTTAACTCCCTTAACAGAAGCTGATGTGGCTTACCTGACGTGGCAAAATAGCTGACTGTGCATTAGACCATTCATTTTTTATTCATTTTATCATTCCCATCTCCTTCTCCCACTCCTCTCTCTCCCCTCCAAATTCCAGTCTCCATTTTTCAAGCTCAAGTCTTCATTGCTGAAAACGGCAAGGAACAGTTTGCTTTAAATGACAAGAAACTGCTCATTGATGATTTTAATGGCGCTGGGTTGAGCTTGATTTAAAATTTATGATTGGCTTGATTGAAGTCTAGCGTCTGGTTTGTAAAATAAGTACAAACTTATAAGAAAATCAATTTCTCGACAAAAAAAAAAAAGAAACTAAAAGAAAACAAGTTTTATATTTTTTCTTTTAAAGATTTGATCATCAACCAAAACAACTCGTTGAATTTTATAAGGCAAATTAGATATCTCTTCATTTATTGAAGCTCTCTCATTCTGTCTATCTCTTTGTTCTTGAAAATTCTCTTTCTCCCAGAAGATCGAATCTCCAATTTTTTTCTTCAATCTGATGACGATGTAAAGCTCAATTAGTGGTGATTATAAAATACCTACCCTCTATATTGGTAGATATATACTATTTTTATATTGTTTTCCTTTTTATCTTTGATGTTCAGAGTTCCTGGACTCTAAATCGGTTGAATACACTTGGGATTCTTGAACTTTGGAATCATATGATGTGGGTTTAAGGTCATTTTAACTAATATTTATTAAAATTGGTTTGTCAATTGGATTTTGGGCACCTTTTAGATTTTGATTTTTTTATAAGGGAATTTTGATTATTTGTGCCAAAGGTTTAGAAAATCTGTTTATAATTTATCTGAGTGTCTCAAATTATTTCTCAAGGGACTTGATCTTATCAAATTTTGAACTGGAAATTTGTGGACGAAGTCTATGAAGCCAATACCTCGATTCCCTTTCCTTGAATGCTCGTTAATTTCTCATCTGTCTCAACCATAGCTTAGTAACCCTTCGTTTTCAAGGGCTGTTTTGGAGGCTCTGCTATGAATAAATAGAGAGAGAGATGGAGACGAGAGGTTTTAGATATTTTGGTCGGGGCTCCCTCTGTTTAAATTTCAGCGATGAAGACTTGAACTTGAAAAATGGAGACTGGAATTTGGAGGGGAGAGAGAGGAGTGGGAGAAAGAGATGGGAATGATAAAATGAATGGTCTAATGCACAGTCAGCTATTTTGCCACGTCAGGTAAGCCACATCAGCTTCTGTTAAGGGAGTTAACAATTCTGTTATCTCAAGGACCATTTAAACCCATTTTCAATAACTCAGGGACCAAGTAGACACAAAATGAAAACTGGGGGACCAGATAGACACAACCTCCAAAACTCAGGGACCAAAAGGGTATTTTACCCTAAAAACTTTTATCTTTATTGTGTAGTTTAGCTCAAACATAGAACATTTTGGTTGTCAGGTTTGAGTTGTTAAGCAGGGTGTTGTTAAACAGGGAGTTCTTAAGCAGAAGGTTGTTAAACAAGCAGTTGTTAACACTGTGTTTGGTTTGGTGAGTTTGTTAAGTATAAAGTATGTTGAAATTGTGAAAATGAATAGGTTTGTTAAGAAGGGGGTTAACAAACCATCATATCGAGTTTCAAAACTGGAAACAAATACTGGTTAGGGTAGTGTAACCCCCAACTCCTTACCTAAACCTGACAACCAAACGGCCCTTAATAAGAAAAAAAAAATCAATAAATTATCTCGCAAATCACTATTTCACATACTATAAATACACACACATATTATTATTATCAGAGGATTTAAAAGAAAAAAAAAAGGCATCGCCAGCAAAGAAAGAAGTCCTCGTTATCGTCCTTGCGAAAAAAAACCAAACACCAAAATCAAATTTTGTAACTTCAGTTCAGTTCAGTCGATAAAAATAGACTTGAGTTTGACTTTCCACTTCCCCAATCAGATCAAACCCTAATTCAATCTATCAATCAGGTAATCAAAATTCAATCATCTTCTCAATGGCGGATCCTGCTGAGAGATTAAGTTCAGAATCGACGGCGATTGAGATTGATTCCAACACTAAGGGAATGATTTGCATGGAAATCGATCCACCTTTGCGTAATAGTTTAGCATCCGTGGATGATTGGAGAGAAGCTCTAAACAAGGTTGTTCCTGCGGTTGTCGTGTTGAGAACTACAGCTTGTCGAGCTTTCGATACTGAATCGGCTGGAGCTAGCTATGCTACTGGATTCGTCGTCGATAAGCGCCGTGGAATTATCCTCACCAATCGTCATGTTGTTAAGCCTGGTAATTATTATTATTTTTTTCATTTGATTCGAGAATTGTTGAATGGAGAAGAATTTTGAAGGTTTTTTTGTTTTTTGTTTTGTAGGACCTGTAGTTGCTGAAGCTATGTTTGTGAATAGAGAAGAAGTTCCTGTTCGTCCTATTTACAGAGATCCGGTTAGTAGAATTATCTCAAATTGTATATTTCTTCATATTAATTACTGAAATTTTTGAACATTTTAAAAACTACCCAAATATCATTGAAATATTTTGTTATTTCAGTGAATTTATTGGTTTTTGGCATTTATATTGGGTAGTTTTTAAAATGTTATGACATTTCAGTAATTAGTATGCAGTATGTTATTTCAGTGTTAGTAATTAGTATGCAAAAGTATGTTATTTCAGTGTTTGACAGTATACGTAAACTGCTTTGGTCTCTGATAGAGAAGTTTGTCTAGCGTTTGATCACTTTCTAGTTTGTGTTAGATTATAATTTATTTTTCCTTAAAATTCTGTTTTGGGTCTCTGTTTCCAAATAACTTTTCCATTTAAATAATTCTTAATAATTGGGCCGCATACTTGTAACCAAGCGGCGGCTCTACTATTGGGTTTTGTTTTGTTTTGTTCTTGTACACTTTTTACTTCTCAATGAAATGGGTTTTCGAGCCATCTTAAAAAATAAAAATAAAATCCAACAATGCTTATTTTATTGTGCAGTTGGTTTTCTACAATCAAAGGTGTTTTATTTTCTTTGTTTATTTTTTTATCCATTGTTGTTGTTTGTTTAATTCATGTAGCTATTCCTCTGATTTAAATTATTCCTCCTCCCCTACGAGTTTGTGTTATTTCTACCTCATTTCCTCCTGTACCAATCATATTCTCATCTCCTTGGTCTTGCATATATGACCTATCGAATAATATTATTCTTGCCTCAACTGCCCAATTATTTATATTGTTCTGACATTATACGTATGCTACCTCACCTCATCTGCAACTTGAAGCAGATGTCTTTACAACTGCTCATTCCACTTCTCTGTTTTTAACATATTTGTCTCTAATATTTTATTTTCTACGCACATTGCAGACCTTTTAAAAGTTAGGGTATTTTGTTTAACATGAATACATCGTCATGTAGTAAGCCTACTTTTGTAATCTTATAATGTGGTTGAAACATGACTGACTTTAATCATTTTTAAGATGAGCTACAAATTTTCTTGTTCTTTCTCTTTCCCATTTGTCATTTGTAGATTTGCTTTTTTCTTCCCATCGTTATATGTATTAGTATAATACAGTGCTAATGTTTTTCACATTGTCAGGTTCATGATTTTGGCTTCTTTCGTTATGATCCTGGTGCAATACAATTCCTTAACTACGAGGAGATTCCCCTGGCTCCAGAGGCTGCTAGTGTTGGACTAGAAATCAGGGTTGTCGGTAATGATAGTGGAGAGAAGGTACATTAATTACACTTAAAATTCTTACTATGTCATAAAAAAAAAGAGAAAATACAGTTATATTACATTGTTTCTGTCTGTCCTTTCTTATTACTATATTGAAACTATATTTATTTTGCTTGCATATTGATAAAGCATGTAATTATTGTTTGTTTAGAATGAGGTTTTGTAAAAAACACTTATTATTTCTTATTGTTAAATAAGTGCTCTGTGATAATCTGATTGACTATTTTATGAGTCTGCAGGTTTCTATCTTAGCTGGTACTCTTGCTCGTCTTGATAGGGAGGCTCCTCACTATAAAAAGTATGTTATGTCTACGTAATAGTATTTGCCATAAATTAGTTTTTCTGGGAGATATTTTACCATGCTTTTCGAATGACATTGAAATGTCTACAACAAATTTGTGACTGTGGCTACTATGTATCCCTCTTTGTTATCTTAAATTAAAAAGACGTAGATTGGTCACTTTTCTTTTTGTTGAGAATACTTTAAAAGATTAAATTTACCTTAGCATATTAGCTTAAGCTTTTGGGACTATTGGTGATTTAACATGGTATTGCAACATGTCTTGTGTTCAAACCTCTGTTGTGTCATTTGCTTCTATTTCGTATTATTTGTTCACGTGTTAAGCCTTTGTTGAAAATCAGGTCGCCATGTGAGGGGGATTGTTGGGTCTATGGGTGATTTAACACTTTTCAAACTATTTAGGAATTTGAAAAATGACCATTCATTGAAGTCATGCCATGCCACAGATTACAGTACATTTTTTTTAGAAATTTTCTCTATCCGAACTTTTTATATATTAATTCACTCAGATTTTTTAAAAAGATGAGTTATGAGTATTAGGTTTTTTATTCACTTTTTGATGAGGTATATATCATTTTTTTAAGAAGGGACTATTTTTTAAAAGGAAAATTTTCTCAAGGCTGTCTATGTTTAGACACTATGCATCTGGTCTATCTGATATAATTAAAGTACTTCTATTCATTCTCCCCTAATGTCCTACTTTCCTGTCGGAAGTCTTTATCTAGGTTTCTCTTATTCGTGATTGTATCTTCAAATACTGTTATTTGTATTTTTAGTTACTTTTCTACACCTTATCGCCTGCATTTTTTTAGACTTTAAATGTTCTTATTATATATTTTTTTTTTTGCAAAAAAAAAAATCTTTCATTCTTCTAGTGGTAACCATTATTTTTATGTTTGTTGCAGAGATGGTTATAATGATTTTAACACATTCTACATGCAAGTGAGTGATTTAACTCTTCACCACTGGTCTTTTTTTTCCCTGTTGGATTAGAAATACATATATTACATGAAAATTGCAAAGAATAGAAGGGATACTTGGTGTTTTTTTATAAAGATAAATCTTGAAAGCCCATTTATTGAGAAAATGAAAGAATAGAAAAACATAACGAAGGCCCAGCCCAAGAAGTTTCCACCACCTAATTACAAGTAAGTGGCCCACTTGTTAAGAATTAATAACAATGGAGTATTAAAAAATGTTTGGAAGTAGACACCCAAAAAGAATAATTAACATGTGCCACCTCCTAAACAAAATTCTGAGAAACCTTAACATCCTGAAAAATCCTCCTATTTCTTTCCCCTCCTCCTACTAGGAACCTTCCTTAAACCAAAAGCCTCAAGGAAATTCGTTCATTCATTCTTGCAAATATGCAAGACTAAAAAAAGTGGTCACAATCGCACAGTCCTGCTTACAGTTACACATACAACATCACTGTGGATAAAGAGCAAAAGAAGATCGCTGGAGAAAGTTGGTGGGGTTAACTCTTTTTAATGCCATTGATTAAGCAAAAAAACCTCATCTCCATTTGTTTTGGCGCTTTTTCAGATTCTTTGTCATTGAACTTATCTAAGGGGGTTATTTTACACCTAAAGTGGGAGGTGTTAACTCTTTAAAATGATGCTTAGTTTAAATTTTCTGTTTTTTTTTTAACTTTTTTTTCAGGCTGCATCTGGAACTAAAGGTGGTTCTAGTGGTTCCCCAGTGATTGATTGGAAAGGAAGGGCAGTAGCATTGAATGCTGGAAGCAAGTCCTCAAGTGCATCGGCATTTTTTTTACCACTGGAAAGAGTATGTGCTCACTGCACAGTATATTTGCGAAATTATATTGAAGCTTTGTTTTACTGGCATCAATGGTGTTTAGCTTTTCATGTGAGGAGCTATTTCTCTTTGACCGAAATATATTGTTTGTTTATATTGCAGGTTGTTAGAGCATTGAAGTTTCTTCAGAAGGGCCGAGATTCGTATGTCAATACATGGGAAGCAGTTTCCATTCCCCGTGGTACGCTTCAGGTTTGTTGTTGAAGTTATCCTTGTAAGATTCAATCACAAAGTTTTGCTCTCCCCTCTCTCCCACTTAGCCTGTTTGAAGTTTTTGTTTTTTTCTTCTTTTCCCCCCTTTTATTTTAAACAGGTCAAAAGTTTTTTGTTCTTAATAAAATTTAAAACAGAACAACTTTATATTTAAATAGTGAAAAAAAAGTGTGGTTCTCTTGGAGCTTACAAAAAATCACTCCAATTGTATTAGATTACAAAAGGGGTAGAGTTACATAACAATTGTTCTGAAGAGCACTTTTCAAAAAAAGATTGTTCTGAAGAGCACCGATTTGCTCTTGTACATATTTTATTTTAATATACTTATTGTGAGTCATTGGCTTGGTTTTAAAACATTACAGGAGTTTTGGACTATTAAGATACGTTTAGGGCACTCGAATGTAGATTACACGTTATGGTTTCTAGTTTTTGATTTTTAAATTACTTTATGGATGCCTTATCCAAAAAAATTACTGTATGGCTGACTTAAGAAATCTGCAAATACCCTTTTCTCTAGAATTGTTTGATTTGACTGTGGTTTCATTGTGGAACACTCTCCCTGGTTTGGGTGATTGTTTTATGTAGTGCATGTGTAGGTATTAGTTTTCATGAGTTTACAATTTGAAGATTATATTTTGTTTAAGTGGCTGGGGGTGGTTAATTGATGATGTAGGCAACATTTCTCCACAAAGGATTTGATGAGACACGGAGGCTTGGCCTTCGAAGTGAAACGGAGCAGGTTTTACTCATTCTCCAACAATCTTTCTTTTCCAGAACTATTATTAGAACATGGATATGCATTGTTTATCTAATTTTCTATTTCAGATGGTTCGGCATGCTTCTCTACCTGGTGAAACTGGAATGCTAGTTGTAGACTCTGTGGTAAGGACTTATTTATTATTGTCTTCAAACTACAAATTTGAAGTTGCACTTTGACTTTATATTAACATGCCAATCATTTTGACATTGTTGCAGGTGCCAGGTGGCCCTGCCTACAAACTTTTGGAGCCAGGTGATGTGCTTGTGCACATGAATGGAGAAGTAAGCAGAATGTAGAATATGAACACGTGAATGATCTCTCACTAAATGGCACTTTTTGAATAGCTATTTTCATAAATAGCAAATGTTTTCAATTTTTTCAAAAATGGCATTTTCTTAAAGGCATGTGTGGGTGGGGTTTCAGAGAGGAAAAAAATGTTATTCTTGAAAATTTTCAAAATTTTTGCTATATCAATTCATAAAATGCTATTTTTGAAAAACACCCTTTGTTTTAATCCCATATGTTGCTTTGTGCATAATAGCTTCTGAAGATGTTGTGACTTTTTATGTATTCTATTAGCATTATTAATAATAATGACTTTTTTTTTTATGATAAACTTTTCTGTTTCATTGATTTCATGTATGAAAAGCCCAAAAAGGCAAAGAAGATTAAAAAAAAGCCTTCCATTCTAAAGCTATTGATTACTTTTGATGTATTCTAATAGTACTATGGATGACTTTTGGTGTCTTTTCCGGGTGATAAGAGTTGGTAGTTACAAAATGCCAATCCAGAATCAAGAAATGAATCACATTTTTTATTATTGGCCCTTTTTCTGATTTGGGAGCAGATGCATGAGTTGATTTTGGGCATGTGGGTCTGGTTTGGGGGGCAAGTGAGTTTGGGCACCATAGAGTTTATTGATGATCTTCCAAGCTTGGACTTGACTTGAGTTTTAGTCACGTTTGTGTGTTTGATTTGTTTTTTCAGGCTTTCTTCTTCAATCCGATTCTTTCTTAAAACCGTCTTAGGATTTCTCATCTAATCTTCCCTTCAAGTTTTTCTCTTTCATGAAATTACATGGTTTCTTATATTGAAAAAATGATACAGGTAATTACCCAATTCTTGAAAATGGAGACGTTACTTGATGACAGTGTGAACCAGACAATTGATATACTAGTTGAAAGGGGTGGCACGACATTCACTGTACACCTGGTGGTGAGATATTTTCTTCTCAGTGTTGAATTCATCAACACGTCTAATTGTATAACCAGTATTCACAAAAGAACTTTGTTTTTTTATTGTATATAATTCGTGAAATAAAAAATTGATCCCTGGAACCACTTCAGTTTTTAGAATCCATATCAGTCAGTGTGGTTGCAAACTTGATATATTTTCTGTATAAACTTCAGGTACAGGATTTACACTCCATTACTCCTGATTATTTTTTAGAAGTAAGTGGTGCTGTGATACATCCTCTTTCATACCAACAGGTG
The DNA here is from genome assembly GCA_028015215.1 of Gynostemma pentaphyllum. Taxonomy (NCBI): domain Eukaryota; kingdom Viridiplantae; phylum Streptophyta; class Magnoliopsida; order Cucurbitales; family Cucurbitaceae; genus Gynostemma; species Gynostemma pentaphyllum. The sequence goes on along the minus strand of CM051349.1, from coordinate 44,819,487 downwards.
AGTGGATACTGCAGTTTCCTTATAATGCAAGGTGTGTATTTGACATATTTTATATTGATTGTCCTTGACCATTAATCATCAGTTAAATGGCATGAATCTGTGTATTTTTAAGCATCGTGTACTTATATAATGAGTGTGTTCGAGGCTTTGAGCTCATGTTTTATTTGAGATAACATTGCTAAATTTGGTTGAGCTCGTGTGGTTTCCTATTGCCACCACCCTTTTTCATATTTCTCTCTTAATTTGTTGTCTCTTGCATGATATCTCATTGCTGCGAAATAAGTGGGTTTTAACTGCCATCTAGTCAACTATTATGAAAAACCAATTAGACTAAGTCCATTAGCTAGTAATCAAATGTGATTTTATTTATTTTTATGAAATCTTTGTAATGCTAGAAGTTATGGCTTATAATTATTTTGTTTTTTTTGAAAGGCTTCATGATTATTTTGTTTTGCACAAAATGTCAAAATTCATGTTCAGCTAGGCTTAGAAGGTCACTATTTACCATCATTACTTGATTATTTCTACCTTTCCTTGTTATAGAGCAATGAATGAGTTTAGCTTTTCATCAATGCAGGCCAGAAATTTCCGTTTCAAATGTGGTCTTGTCTATGTTACAGAACCAGGGTATGTTCATCGTGATTTTATCTTGTCCTTACATGATTTTTAGTTGGATGCTTTCATTCAGTCTAGATATGAAAGTCTATAACTTATTGGTTTAAAACAAATTTGCTGACAGCTTTTATCTATTATCCTTGAGATTCTTTTATTTTAACCGTTCTTAGTTTCTTAGGATGCATCTTTCTTCATGTATGTGATATTTATGTTGTTTCCTCCTCATTTAAGAGATTTTCCTCATAATAAAGCCTATTTGATTTTTGATCCATAAATAGTATGTGAAAATTTTTTTATCAAGAAAAATAGAGTTGAATATGAATCTTCTTTAAATGTATAAACACATTTAAATAGGACTAAACCTGAACTGAGTGTTTGTATTGTATGTTTTTAGAACTCAGTTTTCTTTCTTTTATGAAGGGGCTTGTATACTTCTTGTGTTACAGATATATGCTGTTTAGAGCAGGAGTCCCTCGCCATGCGATCATTAAGAAGTTTGCTGGTGAAGAAATTTCCAGTATTAAGGATCTAGTCTCAGTTTTATCCAGGTTGTCTCGGGGCATCCGAGTTCCATTGGAGTACATAAGCCATACAGATCGTCATCGAAGAAAGGTATATGGTAATTCCATAATTAAAATATTTTATATGGAGCAATTAACATTCAATATTTCTCAGCTGTAGTGACTTTTTTTTTGTTTACTTAACCCTCTTCTGTTTTTTCACCCTGCATCTGTTTTTTTTTTGGATTGATGAATGTGCAAAATTGAAGTTCTGGTATTTTGTGGTCTCCACAATGTTAAGGGTGATATGGTTTGAAAGAAATGATAAAGACTTTTTACTTTTCTTTCTCTTGGACTCTAAATGTTAAAAATTTAGATTTCGGTTTCCCCTTTTCAATTATGTATGGGCCTTGGGTTGCTTTATCTTTGTTTTTGTTCTTGAGGATTTTTTGTCCTCTTTTTGCTTTAAGAGGTTCTCTCATCTTCTTCGTGTAATTTTCATTTTTCATAAAAATTTCTTGACTTCATCTAAAAAAAAGGATAATGGTCATTAGAAAAGGATTAATATTTCGTGATTCCTGTAAATTAGTTATTTTTTAGCCTTCCTCCAAAATGTAGATGCAGTTTACTTGAACCTACTTTGCTACTGGTAGCTTATAAGTATTTACCACATGAACTAGAAGTAGAACCAATAAATTAGCTTGTATTAAAGAAATGTTACTATTTATGATACAATACTTCTTAATGAGAACTGTCTTCCCAGACGGGAGAGTTATTGTGGCAGGATGGTTTCTTTGTTATTTTGTGGAGTATATGGCTCAAGAAAAGAAACAATTATATTTTTGTGTTTGGGTTGCCCATTCTAACGTCCCCTTTTGGATTTCGATAGCTACATTCTTTTGTAATGTGTCTCCCTCTCAAGCCTACAATATTATATGCTATATAAACAAAGATGAAAGTGCCTTAATTGCATCAAAGAAAGAGAAAGAAAGGTTTAATTTGACCACTTGTCTTTTTTAATAACACTTTATTGGATGTTTTCATTTGAAATTTAAAATTTTTCTTACTCTTTTTGCATCTCTTCCTTCTTAAATCGATATTCAGACATTTTTTACTTGTCTTGCGCATTAATGCATATTCTTCTTCTTTTGAAACTTCTTATCATCTCATCGTTGCCTCTTTTGATATCTGCAGTCTGTCCTTGTCACTGTTGATCGTCATGAATGGTATGCCCCTCCACAAATATACACCCGTGATGATAGTACTGGTTTATGGACAGCAAAGTCGGCTTTTCAACCACATCTTCATTTGCAGTCATCTCATATTTCTAATGTGGGAGAAAGTTATTTGCACCAAACAGATGTACTTTATGATGATTCTTCTCGTTCAAGGCATATGCATCAAGTTAACAATCCAGAACCAGTTGATGGCATGGTTAGTATGGATAACAATTTTGAACATGTGTCAGAGGAGTCGCGTTCTCAAGAAGGATCTGATGTTGGAGTTAAGAAACGGCGACTAGGAGATGATTTATTGACTGATGGAAACGTTGCTGACTCTTCTTTCCATGAAATTCGAGAGACCAATTTGGATGATGCAACTACTTTAGAAGCTGCAGCTTTAAGGGATTTTCAAAGTGGAACAGTTGCAGCAGCAACAGCCGCAGCTAATTCTTCATTTGCTGAGCGTATTATAGAGCCCACTCTTGTGATGTTTGAGGTATTGTTGCATTTCTTCTGCGTGATGATGAGGCCTTTTACTTACTGCCCCTATTTTTGGAAATATGTGTTTTCTTCTTTTTCGTTCAAATAGACTCATTATCAAATTTAGTCAGATATTTTTTTTCTCTCTAGAGATTTCCTGTTCATGTGTTCAATGAAATGGCCTTTTGAGGTGTTCTTTTCAAAAAAAAAGATTTCCTGTTCATGTAATAAAATTAATCAACTAGCCGTTTCAGTGAAGCACGGACAAGACACAACATGACAACACACCATTTTCTCAAAAGCTAGGACATGGACATAGTAGAGATACGTTCAATAAATATAATTATGTCTTTACCCATTAATATTTTTAAATATAATGAATTATTTTAAGCAAATTTAAATATTGTATTGTAAACTATATTTCTCTACGAACAAAATATAACAATTAAATAAAATTTTAGTATTCTACAAAAAACTTATATCACAAATATCATTCTCGCACCACTTCATTAAGTTCTCTCAAGTAAAATCTACTTATTTTGTTTCCTTTTCCAGGTTATTTTTCTATAGGTTTGTATGCATTTATTTACTTGCATTTTAGTACATACATGTAAACATTCATAATTTTTGAACAACACATCATTTTTAAATAATTTTTCTTCATTTTCTCTACAAATTTTTTCTCTCACATGTCTCTGGCATCTCCCTGATGCTTGAGATTTAAAAAAAAATTGAGCATTCCAAATCCTGTGTCTAAAGTGTGTCCTAGTTTGTATACGACACCGACCCTTCTCAAAAGGGTGTGTCCGTGCTTCCTGGTTGTCTAGTACTATTGTTTTTAACAAAGAGTTTTGTGACTACTTTTCTTCTTTTTTCTTTCTCTCTTCCTTTTTTTACTTCCCCTTTTTTAATACAAATCTAGCCAACTAGATAGCTTCCTTTTCAATCTCCCTTGTCATTTAGGTTTAGACAGAGTTTTAATTCTCCATTTCTCTTTTTTGTATAGGTTGTTGAGTTAATAAATGTTTCATATCTTTAAAAATTTGATATTTCCATCACTCTGCAGGTTCATGTGCCGCCAGCATGTATGCTCGATGGTGTTCATTCACAACATTTTTTTGGGACAGGTGTTATAGTGTACCACTCTCAGTGCATGGGTTTAGTTGCAGTTGACAAGAATACTGTTGCAATATCAGCTTGTGATGTCATGCTTTCTTTTGCTGCTTTTCCTATTGAGATTCCTGGGGAGGTAAATATTTTATCTGTTATTTTCATTGTCAATTATGCCAAAAATCATGGACTGTGAATGTTGTACTTCAATATTGTAGGTGGTTTTTCTCCATCCTGTTCATAACTATGCTCTTGTTGCATACGACCCCTCTGCTCTTGGATCTGTTGGTGCTTCAGTCATTAAGGCTGCGAAATTGCTTCCTGGTAGATTTCGCCTTTTACATTGAATACTGACATTTGATATCCATTTCATTTTAGGTTTTCATTTTTTAAAAATTAGTTTGATTGCTATCCAATTCTTTGTTTTGTAGTTTATCTTTTAAAAATGTCTTTCAAATCCTGGCCAATTCCCTTTAAAGATTTTTAATAACCCTTTTCTTGTTTTGTAATTGTTCCAATGGAGCCGTCCTGTTGGTTAGGGTTTGTCGCCCAAGTGCTTAGGTTCATGCCTCTAAGTGGAAAGTTTAATTTCATTTTTACTGCTCAAGAAAGTTTTTACTCTTGGTTAACAGACCCTGCATTACGGCGTGGTGATTCAGTCTATCTTGTGGGATTAAGTAGAAGCCTACAGGCAACATCGAGAAAATCAATCGTAACAAATCCTTGTGCCGCATTAAATATTGGGTCTGCTGATTCTCCACGATACAGAGCTACTAATATGGAAGTAATTGAGCTCGACACTGGTAATTAAAATTTTATGACCTAGTAAACCATCAATAATGATAATCATCAAAGTTTCTCATATGATATTCTGTATCAGATTTTGGAAGTACATTTTCTGGAGTGCTCACAGATGAGCACGGTAGAGTCCAGGCTATCTGGGGAAGCTTCTCTACTCAGGTTAGTAAGCTTTTGTCCCGTCCCGACCAAGCCTTATTGCATATTGATGCTGATAGTTTGGATCATGCGTACAGCTCAAATTTGGTTGCAGTTCATCGGAAGATCATCAATTTGTCAGAGGTGTCCCCATATACACAATCAGTCAAGTCCTCGAAAAAATTCTTTCTGGGGAGAATGGTCCCCCTCGTCTAATAAATGGAGTGAAGAGGCCAATGCCCCTTGTTAGAATTTTGGAAGTTGAACTCTATCCTACACTGCTCTCAAAGGCCAGAAGCTTTGGACTAAGCGATGAATGGGTGCAGGTATCTTTCCCGCTTGTAGTTTAGTATTTCTTAGTACTCTGATTTTTTTGCTTCATATATCTTTCTAATCAATTTCACATTCTAAACTCTTTAGTGACAACATTTTTATTAATCTAAATATTGGTGGATTAAATTTTAATATCCATCATTTAAAGCAGTATCCTCTTCTTTATCTGATGATTTCCCTCTTTGCTCCTATTTTTTCTTCATTTAACAGACTTTGAATTTATATTGAGTTAGGCAGTAAGGAAATTTAATTAAGACTATTGAAATTTTTGCAATGGAAAGAAGTAATGATATCTCACATTTTGATATTTTTGGCAGTTTTATTTTTATATTTGCTAAATAAGGCACTCTTTAAATCTATTTAGTAAAATACGGTGGCCAGTGGCCTTCAAACTATTTAAAAAAAAAACAGAGTCCTCTCGAGTAAAGTCAGCACATGTACATTTTTACTGGCATGTGTTCTGAACTCAGTTTAATCTATACCAACGTCAACCTACAAATTCCTAATACCCTTTTTAAAAGAGTGTAAATCAGTTTTAAAGGGAAAACAATGTGCTGCAATATGACCCGTCATATACCCTTCAACATCCGTAAACGAATTTCTTGGCACTAATAATTGGAAAAATTAATATTTGGGACCAAGTTAACCCATTTCTCATAATTTGGGACGAAATAGATACAAATTGAAAACTCAAAGACCAAAAAGGTATTTTACCCTTAAATTAATTCATATTTTTCTTTTGGCTTACTTGGCAAATACATTTGTTGGACAAAAATTATTGATCTAAGTCAAATTAATTAATTAAATGAATTTCTTATTAATTAGTTAATTATGATTTTTTTCTTCCGTTGTAGGTTATTGTATTAGTTATAATCATTCTGCTATTTCATTCTTCATGGACATTTGGATTTTCCCTTGCAATACTCGATCCTTTCAGTGCAGTTGTAAACTGAACTTTATGGGAGCGTTTTTAAATATTGTGGTTACTTTTTCTTATCCATAAATATTTTTGTGGTTACGTTTTCTTTAATATTTAATTTATTACTAAACGATAGTTTGTTATTATTATCACATTCACAGTCGTCATTCTCTCAATTCAGTGTTAATTTTTATCATAGGCTCTTGTCAAGAAAGATCCGATCAGGCGACAGGTTTTACGAGTTAAAGGTTGTTTGGCTGGATCAAAGGCTGAAAATCTACTTGAGCAAGGAGATATGGTCTTGGCAATAAATAAGCAGCCGATCACATGCTTTTACGATATAGAAAACGCTTGCCAAGAACTAGACAAAAATAATAGCATGGATGGGAGACTTAACATGACCATTTTTCGGCAGGTGAGGCATAGATATGCCCTTCTCATCTTAGAATTCTCTTCATTTTTTTAACCTATTCTTTTTGGGAGCACGGGTGGTGTTACGGTTGGGTAGAGAGGATTGAGGAATGGTGACTTTAGTTGTTACCTTTCTGATATTGTTCGTTAATAGAAGTTACTAGATTTTTCTATGATTTTGTTGGTATTTCAGGGGCGTGAAATAGATCTTCTTGTTGGAACAGACGTCAGAGATGGAAATGGGACGACTCGTGTAATAAATTGGTGTGGATGCATTGTTCAAGATCCTCATCCTGCAGTACGTGCTCTTGGATTTCTTCCTGAAGAAGGTCATGGTGTGTATGTGGCAAGGTAAAAAGAATCAACGCGGGTAGAATTTAAATTTTATGCCCCTCAACGGGTTACATACTATTATATTGAACTTAATCTTTCAAATTCAAGAAACTAACTCATCCATGTTTGTTGCTGTACAATTAGATTGTAATACCCCCACTGTTAGGTTTCATTTGTTAATTCTCGTGATTGGAGGCACACTTAGATGCAAGGCACCCTCCTTGAGACGCCTCAGGGCTTATTTATAATACTTTTCTTTTTTAAGAAATAAAAAGGAAAACCTTTTTTTTGGACAATCTAGTTCACATTTCTTTCATTTTTTAACATTTTCCAACAATAATTTTTGTCTCTTTTTCTATCGTGTGTTTCATACGAAGAAAAAAAAAGTCCTTGTTTTTTCGTTTAGCAGTTCACACTTTAGCCCTAGAGGATCATTGCGCTATTGCATTTTTAAAAATGCTGCTAACACCATCTTCTTCTCTCCAATCACGAATTCCTTGTTTCTTTAGCTTCCTCCACTGGTCTCTCAAAATCACTCTCCATTGCCCTTTGTTGTCAATACCTAAATTAGGTTTGCTTACATTTTATTAATCTCCCTCCCTTTATTCCTTTTCTTCTTTCCTACCAAGTACAGAAGACAACCATAATTTGATCTAGAAGTATTTAAGCTTGTAATGTGTAGAGTAAAAATGTACGGAAGTGGTTAAATTGTGCTGTCAGTTAGTTATTTTACTAATAACTATTGTTAGTCAACTAGTTTACTGCTTGCTTACAAGTTTTAGCCAGTTTTCTGTGTTGGTACTCATTTATGATATTTAAAAAGTTAAACAATTCACACCACCTATAGAAAGTTATCCCGAGTTTTGTAAGTTTCATAATATTTCATAATTCCGTCTTGTGCTATTCCGTGTACCCTCATGACTAGCTTTGTCACTTTTCCAGGTGGTGTCATGGGAGTCCGGTACATAGATATGGCCTTTATGCTCTTCAGTGGATAGTTGAAGTGAATGGGAAGCTAACTCCCGATTTAGAAACTTTTGTTGATGTGACTAAGGTGTGTATTCATCGTTTGGATGACTTTACGATATTGCATGATTTTTAAATAATTTTCATTCCCTTTTATTATGAATGTTCTATATTGGTGGCCTCACAAGTTAATAGTGTGTGGGATTCAAGAACATCACTGTGACTTCACAATGCACTGAAAAAATCTAGTATAAATTCCTTATAAATGTAAATAACAATGATTTGAATCCGAGATTTTTTGTATTGAGATGAAAGATTTTTTAGCCCAACCTTAGATTATGATTTGTACTTGTCGTATTTGAGTTTATAAGCGTCTGGGTAATTATAGGTTTTCGAACAATCTTGAGATCGTCAGTGATTGAGTTATGAAACATAAACAGACAGCTCTATGTAAATATGGTGTGTGTGTATATATATATATATATATATATATACATACATACATATACCTTCTCATTATTTTCATGTAGCAAAACCGCTTCTTCCGATTTTATAATTCTATTTGGATCCTTGGATTGAACAATTCCGGTACAAGGCTGTTGTTTTTGTAAATTCCCTTCATGTTTGTAACAATGCTTATCTATGTTGTTGATCAGGAACTGGAACATGAGGAGTTTGTGCGCGTGAGGACCGTTCACTTAAACGGGAAGCCACGTGTCCTAACATTGAAGCAGAATTTGCACTATTGGCCTACGTGGGAGTTAAGATTTGATCCTGATACCGCAATGTGGCGTCGTGTGATGATTAAAGCGTTGGATCCAGCAGCCCATAGTTAACACTTACTGAGCACACATTCTCGAGGGATAGCATTGAACATCGAAGTCAATGGCCTCAATCAAAGGCTAGTTTGCTTGCTTTTGCAGCTTCATCGCAATTTTGAAATCATTCGAGCACTTACGGGTATCATCACACGAATCATTATATTCTGGTCACTATTTTTGTATTTTGGGGTTTTATTCTTGTGTATTTATGATGTATCAATCATTATATTATAGATCCTTTGTATATTGTATAATTTATTCACGATAGTCATCAGAGAAAAGAAAAAAAAATGGTGTTAACCAATTCTACAATATGACTGAAGTGTATTATTATTATTATTATTATTTTCTCTTCTTTGATTATAGAAAGATGTTAATTGACGATAATACTTGATACATTGACGATTACATATCCTAATTATAAAAAGGAAATGCAGTTTTCGGTTTATAACATCTGAAAGAATTAATTTACGTTAAATAAAAACACCAGGATAATTTGTGAAGCATTTAGGTTATTTTTAAGCATTTAGGTTTTTTTTATTATTGCTGCTAATAGACGTCTTTTAATTTCTATTTTTTTGTACTAGTAAAAAAGTTTTTTAATTTTTGTGGGGTCAATTTCTACTAAATATTATCATATTTAATATATACACATGAGTCCCACCAACTTTATATGAAAGTATGGAGAAGTGAAGGTAAATACTTTTCAATTTAATATTCATTTAGGGTCAGTTTATCTTACATAAATACTGTATCAGCTATTTTTGAAAAATAAGATGTTTAAGCTAAATTCGTTCCATTTTTTAAATTATTATGAATTTTTTAATAAAGGTTTTTTTTTTTTTTAATAAAGCTATTTTGAATTGAAGTGCATAAGTTGTAAAAACTGTTATGCATTGTGAATTGTGATTGATGACTTGCTGCCAAGAGGGTAATTAACAATTAATGAAAAGAATCAATGTTACTGATGAAAAAACATCACGAAAATAACATTTAATTATTCATTAAAGACCAAAGCAACCCAATAATATATTAAGAGAAAATAATAGCTAATTAATTTATGAGGAAAATCACATCAATCCACCTAAATTAGTGATCGTTACAGTTGCGTTCTTGAATATTAACTTGAGGAATTACATCCTTAATTACTTAACTTAGTGAAGATCTCATTAGAATGAAATAAAATTAAAATCTCAACACCAAAAGTATTTGAAAGAAAGAGAGAGAAAATGAGAGAGAGGGATAGGAACAAGAATTAGTGATTGATAAACTTTAAAATTAAAACAATATTTATTCATATAGAACAATCCTTAATATTTTTTTTAGAAACGTTAAATTTCACCTTGATTAAAATGAAAAGTTTACGTAAACATGAATTATATAAGAGCTTCATATAGTTTGTACTATTGGAAATTGCCTAGTATATACTAAAACATTGACAAATACTAAAAATAATTAAATTGCGATTGTAATATATTTAATTTGATCTATAATCCATATTCTTTACCACTTACCAAACACCATTAATTCCAAGAATCCACAGCCAAACAAGATGAACAAATTATTCACCATGGAATTTGGTTGTGCCCCTGAGTAATACCACCAACGATTGTTTGAATCAAACTGGTACAAGTTACCTGGAATACCGGTCACATATATGAATCTCGGAGGTGGCGGCGGTTGCGCTTGATCGCAGTTAGGTGTCGGTAAATTCTTCGGCCTCAGGGGCGGAGGCGGCGGAGACTGCAGTCCACACGGGTTAGCACAAGGACATGATCCACATTTCATATCATTGATATCATTTGTCATGGAGGTTTCACTTTTTGCAAAATGGATTAAAAAGAGAAGCATCAAAAGGGATGGAAGGAGGATAGAACGAAATGTGAGAGGCTTCATTATTTGAATCAATGAAGATTTTTTTTCTTCAATAATAGAGAGAGATGGAATTAATAGGGAATTAATGAAGAGGTCTATATTGCCTATTGAGTTGTTATTTGCTTACGTTTGGTGCATGGGAAGAGTGGGAAGAGAAATATCATTTTGTGATGTAATTTTGGGTTTTTTTTTTGGGAAAAATAATGAGAATATTTTATATAATGGGGTTGTGAGACTTGTTCAAAAGGATTTGCTATGTTATTGTCCTATTGATAGTGAATAGCATGTGGGTGTTGTAAATGTTGGGGGCCTCTTTTCCACTTTTTCCTAATTTGTGGGTTATATATTTAAAATATATATACACACAAGAAAATTAAAAAGAAAAATATGGATATGAAGTTGAAAGAGACTTAAAAAACGATAATTATCACTAGTGATAAAACTCATTCTTTATAACTGTAAGGGTGGATGCTCGAATCTCACTCTCATTAAAATCTTTTTTTCTTTTATCAATTTGCATAAGGAAATATTATTTTAAAATAGTACTTGGATTATAATTTTTCCTCATTTGAATTTATCTTTAAATTTAGCCTAATCAATTCAACATTGGAGCATTTAATTTATAGAACCAAGATCAGATCACCATATATCATCCATTAATTTGTTGAATATGTTCCCTTTAGGTGTTTTGTTGGAATCAATTTTATTCCTTTATCTTTTTCTTTGTTTTTAGAATTCTACTTTTTTTTTTATCATCAGCAACTAAATTATGGCCTATCAAAATTCCCAAACATATAATATATTGTGTTATTGCATGAAATTATATCATCAATTTTCAGATTTTAGAACACAAAAAAAGGTAGAAAAGGACATGTATGATTCTAAAAGATCAGTCTCTCATTATTTTTGTACAACGATCATAGTCTCTATAAATAAATCTCCTTCCTTTGATTATGTTTCCAAAAGAGAAATTAGAACAAAAGAATATATATCTAGCAAATGAATTCCTTCTTTGCTTTCTATAAAGCCAAATCCACAGCATAACATCTATTCTTCCACTTAGAGTTTTTCATATTTAATAATAATATTAACAACGACAATAATAACGATAACGATAACAATAACAATATCGACAACGACAACGATAATAATTATAGTGTTAAATACAAACTTATGTGTATATCAACACTATATTTTGTATTGAAATTTATATGGGAGTTCTTTTTCTATATTCCATAAGTACTTTTGGCAAATCATTTTTTTTCCTTCACATTTTCATGGTCTTTAGGATACATATCAAATAATGTTTATAAAAAATTTCATAAATAATTAGTAAAAACTGCTTTTAAAAGAGAGACTGCGTTTTCTTATCTTAAATTCAACTTTCAAATCCTAAAAAACACAACTCTCTAAAACACCATTAATACATGTTATTTTATTTATTTTGTGGGGAAGTTCATTAGTTATACTTTTCATCTTTTGAGTGTAAATTTTGTGAACAAATTTGGGGAGGAAAACTTGAATTTTCGACTTCATAAGAAAAATAAAACATTACACCTGACGTTACCACGTGAGTTATATTGACGTGTGCTGTGATAATTTAACTTAATATATGTGTGTGTTTTTTAAGTTAGAATGGAGAAGAGAAGAAAGGAATCATATACCCTCTCAAATGCAAAAGGATGGAAGAAAAGGAAATGACTTTAATCCTCTTCTTTTCTAAAAGTTATGAAAGTACCATTATTCTTTTTAAAATCAGGGGATCTAATTCCCAGTCTTCAGATTCTCATGAATTTTGATCGGATCACTGGATTTTAATTTGTGATTTATAATTTAGTAAATAGTAGAACTTTCGACTTCAAGGGAAGAGAGCGGGTATTTAACCATTTAAGTTATGCTCATATTGACAGTAAATAGTTTATTTTGTTAGGTTAGCATTGGTTTTAGTTTTGAAAAAATATAAATGAAAATTGATTTATTTTTTTTAGTTTTCAAACTAAATACCCATTTCACAATGATTAAAGTGTTTACGATATAAATGGAAGTACTCTACTCTGTGATATTTTTTTTTGTTCTTTTAAAATAAATGCAGGAGAGAGAGGCTTAACTGAATACAAAAAGGAAAAAAAAAATTGAAATAAAAGAGCAAATCGAGTATATTAAAAAAATTCATGTCATAAATAAGCTAAAAAGTATTAAAAAAAAGTTGTTGGGTTAAAAAAACATAGCATACAGTTAGAATAGGGTATAGAATGGATTATCCCAAAAATAAAAAATATATATAAAATAAAATGGATTGGGCATGTTGGGCCTTAAGACCCTAACACCATATAATGGGCCTTAAAAAGGCCCATTTATATCCACACGCGGCCCAAGCCTCTTAGAACTGATGTCTCGTAAGTTCCACGGCCACCAGGCAATGAAACAAAGACACCTATATCACAATTCACATCTCCCAATCTTTTGCCACGTGTACTAGTGAACAAATTCAAATCTGCCACGTTTCACTTTCAGAAAAATTTAAAAAAATCAAAGTTGCCACGTTTGACTTTTCTTTTAATTAAAAAACCGAGAAAAACATATAAAAAAATTCATCACGAAAATCCAGTAGTATATAATTCCGTTGAAACGAAACCATGATTCGATTAAACCATTTCGTCAAAATCATAAGCGAAATCATCCTTTTCTTCTATATCGTTCATCGATCTTTGCTTCGTCGATAATTTCTTCTAAAAATGGCTGCCGGAGTTGGATTTCCTATATGCGTTCAGTGCGGAACACGTAGGAACCCTTGTCGGTGCAAGGTTGTGGGTCCGACAATCGGGTTCGTGGCATTTTTGGCGGCGGCGGTGGTGGAGTGGCCGGTCGGAGCTCTTGTTTATTGCTTCCGACACTCGAAGGGCCGCCGTATCATGGCTCATCCGGCCACCGTTATTTACCCGTCGGTTACTAATGCTATTCCTATTTGATTTTTTTTTAAAGCCTGCAATCTTGGTATGATTTGTACTTTATGTATTTATTTTGCTTATGTGTGTTTTTAATAAACTAGTCTTTTAACACGATATTCTCTATAATATTTGAGAGTTAAGTAAAATATTTATATAATTGAAGTAAAAAGAAGAAACAATAATAATATAGGTATTTTTAACGCGTTGAATGATTAACCTAAAAAAAAATTGATAGATAGAGTTTTTAATACTTCTAAATTTTGAATATATTTTTATTTTCTACTCCTATAAATATGGTAATATAAATTAATATCGTAATATGTATTATGTATAATATGCTTTTTAAATTATAATAATTTATTGTATAAATTTTAATGGATTATTAATAAATTGATCAATAACTAAAAGAAAATAATTAAAATCAATATAATTAATACGTGAGTGGTAACTAATTGGTAATGGTATATTTTATAAATTAAATATATGATGAAGGGTGAATTTAAAGGTGTATTTTGTAATTTTGAAAAATTATATAGAGATAAAATAGTCTAAAAATGTTTCTTAAACATTTTACCTTTTATATATTAAGGGTAAAAATATAACAATGTATAATTTACGTGAGAAAAATGGAATTAATTAATTGACATCTTTTTATTCTATTTGTTTTTTTAAATAAAAAAGATAGTTAATGGAAGTCGGTGTCAATCAATAGGATGAGAATTGAAAGAGATAATGATGTCATTTATCTTTTAATCATTATGTATATCTGTCTATGTGGACACGTGCACCTTTTGGTTTTAGGCAGGTTATGTAGTTAATTAAAATTGATGTGAGCCTAATTTTATATCATTTAAGATTAAATAAATGAATTATATTAATTATTTTAGCTATTTTCATTATTATGTCTTAAATGGTATAAATTTTGGTTTATATTGCTAATCGTATCGCCACAAGTCAAATATTGGATCATAATTTTAATTCCTAAATCAAAAGTCAGATTAAAAAGCTATTTCGATGGTATTTTCGTAATTTTGATTTTATTTAGATTTTTTCTTTTTAAAGTTTGAAACTCTGTAATGAATATTAATTACCATATTTTTCACATTATTTTTATCAATACAATATTTTCGGATTATATTTTAAATATGTAATATTTATTAATAATAAAAAAAGTTTTGTGTAGCCTCGTCATAATCTGTTGAAAATTGAAATATAACCCTTTAATATAAGAGTAAAATACAAATGAGACACTTGTGGTTTTAGTCAAATGCATAAAAACGTTTTATGGTTAGAATATGATAAATCACACTCATGTAATTACAAATTATGCCAATAAGATTATTGTCCTCCAATATCCTTACCTTTCTTTTACTCATAACTTCTTTACTTGAACTTTAGTTTTGATAATTCAAGATGGATCTACGTTTATGTCATTTAAAAACTTCAAAATCATCAATAAATAAAAGAGTTTATTATCATTGAAATATTATGTATGATTAAATTCATTACCCATTTTGTACTGATGATTTAGAAGTTTTGAAATGATCATAAAGAAATGTGGATTTTAAAACATCTTGAATCATCAAAATCGAAATTCAAACTAAAAAATTATTGTTAAAAGAAAGTTAACGGCGTTGAAGATGAGTGGTATAAACGACCCATTCATATATATTTGACTAAAACTACAAATGTCTTATTTACCGTTTACTCTTTGGTGGGATAAAAAGATTAAAAAAGGAAAGAAATAGAAATTGTATAAATAGGACAGAACTACACGTAACTTTTACAACTTTGAATTTTTAGTTTGAATAATTAGCATCTTCAAATTTACAAAAGTGTTAAATCGAACTTTTTTTTTTTTGATAAATTACCTTTTTTAAATTATTAATTTATTACTCGTTTTTATAAATCTAGATCGGGTCGTTGAGGGATAAGGGTTATCATCATATCCCTCCTTGTGTTTGTTAATGGTATAGATCTAACCCTTTATTATTTAGTTGATATTAGTGTTACTTCTTTTTATGACAATTTTTTAGAGTTTAATTTAATAATTTAAAGAAGTGATTTGCTACATTAAATTTTATTGATCCAATATTTAATAATATTTAGGGGATAAGATCATCGTAGATATTAAATATGTATTATTTTTATCTACGATAAGTTTATACGTTCTAATTTAATAATTTAAGGAGATGATTTGCTAAAATAAAATTTATTCACATATTTTAAAATTTAGAGGATGAGTTATTCAAATTGAAGGTTTGAAAATATAATTATTACCGTAGTTTTTTCCAAATAAAAAAAAAAAATCAAACAAATTATGATGTGCAAAAATTGTTTATGAAACGCAGGCGCGATGTAAATATCTCCATTTCATCATAATACCTCATTTTATTGCGTTGCCCTTGGTAACTATTTTTTATAGGGCAAAGTGCAAAACTGAACTGACCCTTGTGGTTTTGGTCAAATGCAAAACACACTTCTGTGGTTTGAAAATGAATATTTATATCTCTATAGTTTTAAAACTGTGCAAATTGCCCCCTTCTCGTTACATCTTTGATTTTCTTTTAGCCATAATTTTTTCGTTTGAACTCCGATTTGAATGATTTAACATGTTTTGGAATCCTCGTTTCGAGCTCTACATTATAGTCACTTAAAAACTTAGAAATCATTAGTATATAAAAAGAGTTATCATCATCAATATATTAGATCGGGTTGAAGTCGTAAAAAATTTTATATACTGATAATTTAAAATTTTTTGTGACTACAACGTAGAGTTCAAAACGAGGATTTCAAAATATTTGAATCATTCAAATCGGAGTTCAAACGAAAAATTTATGACTAAAAGAAAATCAAAGGTGTAGCGGGAAGGGGTCAATCTGCACAGTTTTGAAACTACAGGGGTTTAAATATTCATTTTCAAACCACAGGGGTGTGTTTTACATTTGACCAAAACCACAGGGGTGTGTTTTGTATTTTACCCATTTTTTATATTCTTTAATATGTTAGATATGATTAGAATATATTATTCGCATTTATTCGAATATTATGGGTTTGTAATTTGATCGATTTTTTTTATTTAATCTATATCTATGTTAGGTTTTAAACTTATATTTATTAGGGCAGTTACTGAAATAACATATTTTTACACACTAATTATTGAGATGTCAAAACTTTTAAAAAATTACTCAAATACTATAATTATAGTTCAATAAATTCATTGAACTAAAAAAAAAACTAAAAAATTCATTGAAAATAATAAAAAAAATAATCAAATAGTTTTACAAATTATTGAATTTGAACTTTGAAAAAGTAAAAAACAAACCAATTCATTAAAAATACTTATGAAAAATAGTTCAATAAATATATTTAACTATAATTATGTTAATTCAGTAATTTTAAAAAAATTATGATATTTATTAATTAATAGGAAGATTTATACTATTTGGGACAAATTCTTTATTAAGAATATAGTGACAAGTGAAATAGTATTATGTTCAAGAGAATTCAAAAAAACATGATTGAGTTAAGAAAGGAAATATAGACTTAATTAATAGCATCAAATTAAAAAAAAAGGCTTTATTATCCCTCCCTTTTGATCAATCCATCGTCCAAATTTCCAACTACATTCCTTGAATATCATGAAAGCACATCATGGAAGCATTATTTCCTTTCATTATGTTATATGGTTTGAAGTCAAATTAAGACATTTTTAAATGAGTTTGAAAAATCCTATAAGACAGAAATCAAAGGAGAGGGAGCTTCTCCGATCGGAAAAATATATAGTACTCTTGTTATAGGTATCTTCTCAACTAATAATAAATTTCATAGAGACTATTGAAAATAGTGGATCTCACTATTTATTTATTATTGATAATAAGAACATATGACATATTATTAATAAGAATAATATGGAAAATCTTCGATACAACAGGACTCCTGTAAATTATCTTTGATCAACCGTGTGTATAAATCGAGCTATCTTTACAATCATAAAATAATAAAAAGAAAAACTCAAAATTGTACTATATTGGTCAAACTCATTTGGGCCAGGCCATAATGATGGGCTTTAAATACGAGGACAGATAGACTTAAGAGGTTCATAGATAGCCCATTAGACCATAGGGATTTTATTATTTTACATAAATTATTGACTGTAGCGTGTTCCTGCCTGACTCAATGATCCCCCACCCACACAACTATGATATTTTCTATATTGCCTTAATTTATATTTATTACTTTGAATAATGTACATAATTTATGGTTTTATGCTATGCTAGACAGTAATTTACCGTGGAAATTATGATTTATAGTTAATAAGTTTTATTATGATGATATTGGAAATTTTTTAAACTTTTTTTATGATCTATTATGTAAAATTTTACTTAATAACCATTTCGCTTGATTTAATCAACTTAATTCTTTATTTATTATTATTATTATCACTTAAATTCCAATGAGTTTTAAAATATAATATTTCATATTAGTATATCGTGAAATAATGAAATGACTCATCTAATTTACTAATTAGTGTATAATTTATGTATTAAAACATGATATACTTATCTTTAATGAAAATAACTATACCTTTTTATTGATTAAATTATATAACATAATATTTTAGGAATAGACTATATATTTGAAACTAATTAAAAAAATAAAATTATTTATTTGAAAAATTAAGAAACTGAATTTAAAATAGAGATAAATATAAGAGTCCAAATTTCTATTTTGACTCGTTATCTTTTAAAAAGTAAGAAAGATGCCCGTGGGATGGAATTCCATCTGATCCTTTTTCCTTTTGCTTGACTGACTTAAGTCAACTGATCAAAGTCAAACTTTTTAAACGGGTAAACTACGATTAACGTGTTCAACCTTTCTACCACCCAATTACAATCTGCCACGTTTCTAATCCACTCGGCAGAAATTTGAAAAGACTATTGCAAATAAATGATTTGACTAATTTAAAAACCACACCCCTTAAAAACGTTTTTAAATAAATATGTGGTTTGTAAAATTATAAATTATATTATTCAGTAAGTTATTAATGAATATGGAAATGTGGTTATTTTATGTGTATCATATATTCTATTTATATTAAAAATAATTGAAAAGATTACATGTTAAGTAGATTTTACACCTTAATAATGATAATATATTATTTTATAATTTGCATTCCTTTGTCAAAACAACATCATTATTTTTCATGAAATTAAAATATGTGGTAGATATAGATGTGCTTCAATTTCATTAAAATTACAATTCATAATTTCACAAACTATAATAATTCTTAAAAATATTTTAAACCATATAGGCGTGATTTTATAAATGAGGCAAAATATAAAAATGTAATTTACAATTATCCTTAAATTTTACACATCATGGTAATTTTTTATTAGTTAAGCTTGATTATATAGTTTTAATCTCCAATTCTTTCTTTTTAAAAAATATCCAGTTCAATTTAATCTTATTGAAGAGACTAACTAATTTTTTTTAAATTTTTTTGAAGAGTATCTTAATCTTTCTTTCATAACTCTAGTACAATTTAATGTCATAAAGACAACTTAATTGAGAAGAACTTAAGTAATATAAGATATTTATCTAAGGTTCAAAACCCCCTGACACTTTTGTCTCAACTCAAGTGCAAAACTCTAGTTAATACATGGTCCGAATTTGATAACTAATTTTATTATTTGTTTTTTTTTCCATGCAACGTGTTTTATACGTAGTTTATTATTTAAAATCATTACTAAATTTTAGCATAATTTTAAATGACACTTCACACTTTTATAATTAAGATTGGAAACTATGAAATCACAAATAGACCTAAAAACTTAAATTAAGCAACCTAAGTTAAAGTAAATCAAACATAAAAAAATTAGGAATATATAAAAGTAAAGCATAAATTTTATGATTAAAAACACTTAATTCATTTTTAAAAAACAAGAAACAAAAACTATCGAATTATAAACTATTATGTATTACTATTTATCTTTTAGTTGTGAATCGAATTTGATCTGATAATAAGATATTTATATTATTCGAGGCATGGATCTCTCCTATATAGTGAAAGAAAAGAAAAGTTAGGAAAAGAAAAGGTACTATTTATCTATTGAGCCAACTCTCTCTTCTCCATGTGTGTTATTGTGGTGTAGTATTTAAAAAAATTATATGTTTCACAAACTATTCTTGTATAGTTGTGTAGGTTTAAATAAAATAATAAATGGCCCAACCATAATATAATTCAAATAATTAGATATTACTACTCCTCTTTAGTTGTAGATACGAATATTTTTCACGTGATTTATAATTTAATATTTAAATAGAATAAAAACAAAAAGAAATGCATAAATCTCCTCCAAACTATAAAAGTTGTAATAATTATACCCTTAAATTTTTAATTTGAGCAATGAACTCATTAAACTTTGTTAATTAAGTATGTAAAAACTTAATTTTGATAAATTACCTTATTAAATTATTAAATTGGCCCTTTCAAAATCATCGTAGAGACAGAGAATACATTTATAACATTAACGAAACAAAAAAGGGTTAGATCGGAGAAAACCTTCCCTCTCTTACCTCCACTCCCGCAAGAGCTTTGAAGCTCAAGTGGGATGGGGGCCTTTTTGAACTTGGCCCTAGAGATATTTTATGATAAAAATTATTATTATCATAAAAAGTAAATCAATAACTTTAAATAGGTAATTGATCAAATTAAAATTATATATGAGTTAATTTTTTTTTTATTATACAAATGAAAAGTTTAGATAATCAATTGTTCAATTTAAATTCGATAATATATATATATATATATATATATATATATATATATATATATATATATATATATATATATATTGAGATATTACATTAAAGTGGTGGAGGGGAGATTCAGATTTTTGAACTGAAGGAAAATAAATATGCGTCTAATCAGTTGAACTATACTCAATGGTATAATTGATATAACCTCTTTTATGGGTGATTTATGCCTATTTCAAAAATAATAGTAACCATAAATTTTATGGACCCACATTAATACAAAAGTATAATAAAAAAAACCCAAAAGTAAGAAAAAAAAAATACTCGAATCGAATCACAGTTATATAAATTCAGTGGAGCTTCGCTAAAGCCACAAAAACCCTTTCACTTTTGATCGGCCTTCTCTTATTTTCTCAGACCGCCATGGCCAGGCCTCTCTCAAGCTTTTCAAATCATCATCATCATCTTCTTCCTTTTTCTTCCGCTTATTCCTTCTTCGTTCTAATCGCAGTGTTTTCAATTTTCTCACTCGTTACTTTTCTCTGCGCTTCACATAGAACAAGGAAATCGAATCAGGCGCAGAAAAAATTCGTTTCGAAGATAAATAGTAATATCAGTAATAAAGCTCTTTCGATGATGAGGTTGATTTCATGGAGGAAGGATAAGGTTGAGGCCGAAGAAGTTGAAGAAGAAGAAGGATACGATCTTAACGACGATGAAGTTTGGAGGAAGACGATTATCAAGGGAGAAAGGTGTCGTCCGCTTGATTTTTCCGGGAAAATTGATTATGATTCTGAAGGAAATCTTCTTTCTGATTCCCCTAATTCGAAGGAAAATTCCAAAACCGTTCATTAATGGATGGAATTGGAAACAGAGTTTTGGTTTTTTTCATCTTTGTGAATCTGTAGTTTTCAACTTCATCTTGTTTTTTTTTTCTTGACTGATTTTTCTCTTTGATCGATCAATCGATTTCGATGCAGCCAAATCTCAAGTTTAATCTGTTTTTTTTTTCCCATCTTTTTCCCATGTTAACTGTTGGTGGAAAATAAGGACTAAAGTGTTAGAAAATGAACTAGAAAACATGGAAATTGCTTTTTTTTAAAGAGCCAATAGAAAGCCACTTTCATCGACATCGGAGATAAAGGTTCGAGACTCCTCTCCTCCTTTTCATATATAAAAGCATGAAACAACTTCTCTAAATTAATTTGGTAACTAGCTTTTTTCGTGAAAAAAAACCCGCTTACTATAGATGGTGAGATTAATTTAAATTAAAAAAAAACCATTACCCGTTTATTAATTTTGATTATCGGTTCATTCATATATGGATCCTCATGTTTCGATATAACATAAAATCCTTCAAGAAATAACATATATTTTATCTTTATCAAGACGAAACATATTAATGGAAATTATGTATTATGTAATATATATATGTTTCAATACGAGCATAGTTCAAGTAATTAGTTACCTGCACCATTTTCATGAGATCGAATATTCGAGTCTCTCCTCTCCTGATTTAATGTAATATTTAAATATATATAGTAGTTCATCTTGATTGGTTGAATTTAAGTTTTTTTTTTAATAAACTTTTTTTACTAGAAACAGATAATGTATCTTTTACTTTACGTGTATTTATTTTCTCGACTGTTGAGTTTAGTCAGCCGTGGGCTACTCGGTGACCAATTCAATTCAACTTTCCCAATCGGTCTATTTTTCTGGGAAATCATGGGCATGCTTTCTTGCGGTTCTAACTTACTTTGAGTGTATTCACTATTGTCAAGGAGACTAAAATTTAATTACTTATTTTGAGAGAGATTTTAGATAAGAAGGAATTAGGGAAGTGTGTTGCGATCCCGAGAAATATTTATATAAGAATAATACTGTTACGGGTAAGAAGGAACTTCTCCTTACCTTATATTTTTATCGGTTTATTAATACTAGTAAAATCTACTTATTTATTAACTATAAATATTAATGAACGCGCAGAGTCATGACATATAAGAAATCAGTTAGTAGCTAACTACTATTCTCTCGTGAGTAATATATTTTTTAACCAATTATGAAAAGAAAAAAACTTAAATATGTTTGTGCCAATTGAGAAAAATGAAAAATTGTCACATGGATTTATTTTTTTTCCAAAGGGTTTTTACTCCCCTTTTCTTTTTCTTTTTTTCAACTTCTCTCTCGGATCAGCATGCTTAATTGGTTACTTTTATTATGTGATTCTATGGTTCCTCGTCTTATTTTTCAAATGTTTTTAATGCAGCTCATTATGAAAAATAGTAATATAGTGATACAAAAATAAAATAAATTTGACAAAATACAGTTCTCGGTTGAAGTGATAAATATTTATTCAAATAGTCATAGTCAAGCTAAAAAATGTAATTAAATCGGTCACCATTTTTTTTTATATATTATATATCGTATTTGAAAGTGCAAAATATACATAGAAAGAAAAGGAAAAAAAAGTTACAATGGTTTATATTGAATCGAATTCTCATCCAATAAAATTTCTCTTTCCTTCATTTGAACAAAGCGCACTCGTTTCTGTAAATAGTTTGGGGTAAGGTAAGGAGATCATAAGTAGTAATAAAAAAAATCCATAAATACAAAAAAAAATAGAGGGAGGGTATTAGTGAAAAATTATTTATATAAATAAAAAAAATATGTATAGAAAGATGCTAAGAGAATTTATGTAGAGAGAAAAGTTCTCTATTAGATGTGTTATTTTTTAGAAACATGAAACAAAATTTAATTTGGAGCTTCTAAATAATTTTTTTTTATACAATATGTGATAGGGAGAATTTGAACCTCCAACTTCGTAGAGAAAATGTATCAGTATCTTACTACTAAATTACAGATTATTAACGACGGATAAATTATTTAATTGGATTTATTTCTCTCTTTTAAAAAAGGAAAAAAAACAGTTTTCTCATTAACTAGGTGTAGTTTAGACTTGTTATACAAGTCTTCTCAATAATAAATTATGTACAAATATGTGGTCGGCAAGGGCTAGTATTTTTCTCTCTTCGTCAATTTTTTTTTCTTATGGACTTTTTTCTATATACATTTTAATTAAAAATGAGATTTAAAAAAAATCAATGAGCTTTTATTGAGGGAGTTCAACCTTCACAATCAAATGAAGAGATTGTCCCCCAACTAAGATTTTGAGTTTTTTCTTATACCTATGTTTACAATATCATGTGTTCTTTATTGCTTTGACATCTTTTTTTCAACTATAATTATTACTTATTATAAATTTTTGCCTTAAAAAAATCCTATTTATAAAATATTTTATAATCACGGTCAAAATTATATATAATCTATTATCTGCCACATTCATTAATTAAATTAATTGACGTTTTGCTTCCTTCATTAATCTTTCAATAAATTGGGTATAAAATTGGTTTTGAAGCTTTTAAAAATAGTTTTTCAAAAAAATTAGGGTGTTTAATTGAAAACATTCTATAGAGTTTTGTTTCAAAATATTTTTATGTATTAGTCAAGTTTTAAAAGTAAATAGCTTGTATATTTATAAAAGAAAAAAAAATTAAAACACGTTTTAGTGAATTCTAAAGTTACGATTATATTTTTAAAAATTAAGTGTATTTAGAAGGGAGAAAAAATACCATTTCTTCTACATGATTTTAATAACTTTTTTTGAAATTTTAGTAAGATTTAAAAAAAAAAAATCTGTTTTTGAAAACTATTTTTTATTTTTTAAAATTTATATTTCAAATATAGTTAAAAAAAATACAAAACTAAAAAAAATTAGAACTTATTTTTTTAAAAAAAAAAAATCAAAACTATTATAAAATCAAAAATCAAACTAATTTCAATATATTTTTTTTTTCCATTTTTGTGTGTTGAATTTTTTTTCATTTATTCTTAAAAACTCAATCAAATTACTAGATTTATTCATTGTGATTAAAAAAAAATCATCAATGTAAAAAGAAAACCCAATTAAAATAAATTTCATAATCACGATTCCATTTCCTGAAAGAAAAAAAAATGACAATTTTTTTTTTAAAATCACAAATTTGAGGTACTAAAAAAATTAGAAAAACTGAATGGCCAGAAACGCACCTCACGGACTTTACCACTACGACGATGATCACCAGCCTTCCTCAGCCCATCTTCTCCATTACCGCCGCCATCACCGCCGTCACCTTCTTTTTTCACATACAAATTCGCAATCTTCTCCGCCACCTCCTCCCCATCCTTACTCTCCTTCACCAATTTCTCAACTTCCGCCCTCGGAATCCTGATTTTCACCTGAACGGTCCCATTTCCCGGAGGACCCGATTCCTCACCGGAACCCGGTCGGATAATCTGAAGGTCAGAAACCGATCTCCGAGACAGCATCAAGCATTCCAGGCGGTCCACGGCACTAACATGCACACCAGATCGCACCCTCCTCGGAGCCTTGTCGTCGGCGGCGGGAAGGTTCGGTAAGTGGACGAGAAAGTAAAGCTTTTTGGGTTTAAGATCATGGTGTGGCTCTAATGGCTTCGCTCTGAGACCGTAATGCTTAACGGATTCTGATTCCAATAGCACGTGATCGGGATGGTGCTTTGTTACGTCGAAAGCTTTCGTGGGTGTGTTTAGTTTGAAGGTTTCTCCATCTATTTTCATTACTTTTGTTCTCTTTCTTCCTCCCATGGAGTTTCCCATGTTTTTTTTCAGAAGTTTCTTTGTTTTTTTTGTTCTTATAATGAAATATATGTATATATATAGGTGTGGGTTGAAATGATATAAAAAATAATAATAATTGGGTGTTTTGTTTTATTGGATTTATCTACTATTATAATTAGTAAATAAATCAGATTAATTTAATACTCTTACCTTTAGTTTGATCTGTCAATTTATTTAATTTTAGTTTTATTAATTGTCTTTTTGAGATTTATAATTATAAGATGTTGGTGTTTTGTAGTTGAATGAAGTTAATTTTATATAAGTTGGATTTTATGTTTTTGTTAATATTTGCTGAATTGTTTTAATTTCAGGTCTTTTTTTTTCCTTTAGTGATTGAGATTATTTGTTTTGTTTTATTCTCAGATTATAAATATGAGTTAATTACACTAATAACCTATTTAATTCACTCAATTATAATAATACTGGTTTTTATGATTTTTTTTTTTTGAGGGTGATCTTTTGATGATTTAAGTATTAATTTAACTATTAAAATTTAAGATTTAAATTGCATCATTAGTATAAATTGAATTATTCTCTTATTATATATAAAGAAATTGTCTATTTTTTTTTATAGATGATTCATTAAAATCAGTTGGAGTTCCGGACAGAAGAAAACTACTTCCTTTTGAGTTATTTTATTTTATAATCATGTGAGTTTCGAGAAGGATTGATTAGTATTTGTAATAAAAATAGCAACGGCTTCGTCAACATAAATTGGAAATTCAAACTCAGTTCTAAATTAATATGAAGAATGTTTTGACTAGGGATATTCATAAGTTGAGAATGTAAGATTATCTTAAAATAATGTGGTTAGATATATTATTAAATTTATTTTAATTTAATTTTTAGATCTAGGGATGATTTAAGGTTTTTAATGTGTTGAAGTGAAATGTGGAAGAAACTTATCATGACAGACAGATATTTCTCTATTAAAAAAAAAAACTAAAATAGTTCTATAACATTGAAAGTTAGAAAGCAAATATTTTGTCTATTATTTGTATATCAAAACTATCCATAACTACCATCGGAAAATTTAAATTATATTATGAAAAGACGAAGCATATTCCCGATTTAATTTTCCTTAATTTGTCTAAGATTTAAGGAAAATTATAAAATAAATCCCTTAAATTCGGTAAAATTAATGGAAATTTTAAATTTAAAAAAAAAAAATTAAAACTATAACAAAAAAAATCTTCAAGCTTCGAATACTTCTTTTTTCAGGAAAAATCGATTTTTTTCTTTTTCAATCATCCACCAACCGCCATTAATATTTCTTCAAACTCAAAATTTTTAAAAGAGAATTACCGTTGGTTTAACAATGTTAAACGTAGTGTATAATTAATAAACCAAAAAAGAAACAAAAAGTAATAAGTATTCATTTTCTTAAAAAAAATTGTTTAACAAAACTAAACTAAATGCAAGGTTAAATTGAAAATAAAACATACAAAAAAATAATTGAAAAACCAAATCATACATAGTTTAACACGTTTATATTTGATAAACGGTATATAATTGAAAAACCAACCAACAGAAATGGCTATGAAAACCTGTAGCAGTACCATATAAATGGTTGTTTTGATAAATACTACAAAAAATATACATAGTTTAACTTGTTTATATTTAATAAACATTATATTATTGATAAACCAATCTGTAGCAATAGCCATTAACATCTATAGCAGTATCCCATATATAAACATATTTATATTTAAGAAACGGTGTATTATAGATAAACCAACCTATAGCAGCAACCAATAAATTTGTAGCAACAACCATGAATAACATGAATAATTACGTTAATGTCCACTGTCGTAAGAACCTTATCTGGATTCAACACGCTGACGTAGTAACCGAACTTGGCTTTCACGACGGTTTGATCTACTCCGTTTCCTAGGGTAAAACCTTCAAGATTTGGAGAGAATTTGATCACTAATGTGTTCAATCGATAAAACCTCACGAAGACAGCATTAACATCGTCTCCGGCGGAGGGAACATTTACACAGAAGCGGCTGATCAAAGAAGAAATATATGACGACCGACTTCCTTGGTTCGTCGTTGACAAAAGCGGAGGAAGAATAAAAGCTCACAAAGACACCATTAACGTCTACCATACTGTGGTCAACAAAATCGAGGAGAGGCAGTTGGAGAAGAAAACGTCAGCAGAGAGAAGAGGAAGAGAATCATGTAATTGTCTACAAATAAACCTATATTTAAGTTTTCCTTAAATATTCATAAAATCTAAGTACGATTGATTTGAATTAAAAAAAAAAGAAAATAAATTATAAATTAAATGATATGTAATTAATGAAATATAGTTATTATGAGAGATAAAATAGTAAGATGAACAACATTTAAAACGAAAACCACCCAATCATCATTAAAAATGGTGGTTCTTTGGTATTTTTTTATATTGATTGTAATTTACCATTAATTTTAAATTTTGATGAATTAAAGAGGTTATTATTGTAATTAATTCAAATTTATATCATAATATTTAGGAAAGCCATTATTGTTATCTAATCAGCAAACATGACTACCCCACTACAAACATAAAGAGTAGGAAAAAAAAAATGAATTTTAGTTATTTACTATACAGATCTGGTAATAAAAGTCCACTCTTATCATATATATTTCTTATTTATTAAATATTTTCTTTCTACCTGATAAAATGAAAGCGTTTTACTCTTTATTTGAAGTAAATTAATGATATTTTTGTTTGTGACTAGAGAATCTAATAAAAAATATAATAAACGTGTTTAGTTGCATCATAAAATCGATTCTAATATTTATGAGTTGCGTGTGCATATAACTCTTTGAAATTAAATATTTCAATATTGACATTTAAATAATTAATTAGCTGAAAACTTGGTTTCATATTTTCATTTGATTTCACTTATTTTAAAATTTTACTATCATCTAATACTGTTGTAATATTATCCACTTAAAAAAATAAGGTTCAAACAAATTTAAAAAAAGAAAAAAAAAATCTAAGAACTACAAAGTAGGTGATAAAATCATTCATGTTTTGTATATAGATGAATGAGTAATAAGAAACAGGGGCGTATCCAGCAGGGGCTGAGGGGGGCCATGGCCCCCCCAATTTTTTTAATTTTTATTCTTCATAAACATATATATTAATAGCTACATTTTAAAATCGAATTTTAATATTTTGGGAAATCAATTTATACCCCTCAAATTTATATGATGTGTCAATTTAAATCCTAAACTTTTAATGATAATCAATTTACATCTAGAATTTTAATAAATGAATCAATTATTTATATCATTGTTAGTAACATAACTATTATTTTTCTTTTTTAAATTTTTAGTTAGACGTAAGCGTTTTCTTTTTATGTTATGTTAAATATTTTTTATGGCTAAATTTGACTATTTTGGTGTCGGTTTGAATATTTTTGTAATGTTTAATTTGCTAATTAAGATTTGAGCTTTTTCATGGTTGAGGTTGGACGTTTATATGATTAGGTTATAGACATTTTATTATTTTATCTTTTAGTGATTTCGTAATTCAATTTTGATAAATTTAATAGTTTTATTATTATATATGTATAAATTGATTCACTTGAAAAAATTTAGGGTATAAATTGATTCAATTGAAAATTTAAGGTTTAAAATAATACACTATGTAAACTTCAATGGTGTAAATTGATTTTCCCTAATATTTTTTCACATAAAATTATTGAATTTAAAACAAAATATTTTAATAAAAAAATCAATACATAATAAAATACTAGCTATTAAAAATTAAATTTAAACTATTAATATCATATCTATAAAACCTTTACAAAATATTGATTTTATATTATTTCGCCCCCGCTAAATAATTTTCTGGATCCGCCCCTGATAAGAAATTGTTTGAATATCTAAATATAAGGTTCTTACTTTTTAAAAGTTGGAAAAAATTATCGCAAATTAAAGTAAATAGAAAAGCTCGGGCTTTAATCGCACACATTTTTTTTTTTAAAATGATATAAGAACCAATTGAAGTTTCACTTCCATAAAAATTGAAGAATTTTTGAAGTTGCTTTGTCTGAGGAATAATAATTAATTTCACTCGAATATAATATGGATTATGGACTAATTAAAGTGTCCCACTCAAGATGCATTAGTGCAACCCATAAATAAATAAAATTACAACTCTCATAAAGTAGAATAAAGTACATTTGCCAAAATATATATTTTTAGGTTATTTAATTTATGAAATATATTTTTAACCTCTCGAATACTTCGATTGTTCATTGATTTGACACGTTTAAATGATTTAATTGTTTATCTAATTATATAATAAAAAAATATGATAAATATTAAAGTTTAAAAATATAATAAAATAAAAAATCACATCATCTTAAAATATTCTAGAGAATCGATTTTTTTTTTTTGCATAATCTATAAACTATAAAATTTAAAATATTAATTTTTTAATAGATATTATATCAAATTGGCGGAGGGGAGACTCCAACTTTCAATCATCTCACATAAAGTTACATAGATGAACAAGATATTTTATCCTATAAAATGAAAAAAAAAAACTTTAAATATTCTTTTAATTAATTGGATCATATTTTTCAATGTCGTATTAATTAAACTTGGGAAATTGCAGTGTGTGAAAGCGGCGGCCATCTTTATATATTCTTTTCACATCAACTTCTCTTTAGTGCCAAAGGGAAAATGTGGTAGAGAAACCTAATTTGATTTGTGAGACTAAGTGGTGCTTATCTAATCAAGTAAATTCCAATTCACTCTAATCTAACAAATATAAGTGGGTTTTTTTTTCATAATTGATATTTTTCCTATTGAGATTCACCTACTTAACATCTAATCTTAGAGTGAGATTGATGGAAATTGAGTCTGAAAATTATTCATTTTAAAATATAATTATTTTTAAAATTACTTATGATAAAAATATTTTTGGTTGAACTCTATACTTATTTATTCACTTGCCTTTTCCACCAATTGTTGAAATTGTTGGATAATTTAATTTAAGGAAACTTCAATTCAACAAACTTTTACTAAACTTAGGATGTATTTACTTCTTCTCTATCACAAGGAGAGGTTCATTGTATCTAAGAATATGAATTTGGAATGCATTACCATCCTTTTTGTTACCCGTTTCTGAAGTAGTAGTTATAGATTTATTTTGTAAAATTAATCATTAGTACTATAAAATAGGAGATTAACCCATTGAATATAAACTTAATGAATGGTTACCCACTCTTATATTAAAAAAAATTTCATTAGGTAACAGATTTTGATATAATATTGCTTAAAACTATTTACAAATATAACAATTTTTACTACGTTTATCATTGATTAACATTGATTAATGTGTGAATTTATGATTAACTTATTGTAAAAATATGTAATTCAGCTCATTCAAAATTTATTATATTTATAAATATTTTTAAAAGTCGATACTTTTATAAATATTACTTAAAATATTACTAGATTTACAATAAACTTAATTCATTTTTTTCATTAACCGAATGACAAAAAACTTAATTCATTTTTATATACATATCCAAATGAAGGAGTAGAATGTTAACTTTTAAAAAACGATGCCTTCTAATCACTTAACTTTAGGGATGGCAACGGGGCGGGGCGGGGTCGGGGATGCACTTCCCATCCCCTAGCCCGCGGGGATTTTTAGTCCCCATACCCTACCCTATCCCCTAATCAAAAAATCGGGGTCGGGGATTCCCCATTAGGGGATCGGGTTCCCCGCGGGGAAAATTCCCCGTTTTTCATTTTAATTCTTATTTAAAAATGAAATATACATTTAAATTATACATTTTTAAGTAAAAAAAAAAAACATAATACTAACCATTTTATATTGTATTAGTTAATATAAGGGTAAAATGCAAATAAGACCCCTGTGGTCTTTTGAAAATGCATGAGCACCCCCTGTACTTTGAAAATGGCAAATCGCACCCTTGTGGTTCCAATTTTTTTCAATCAGACCCCTCCTCTTCAATGTCAATAATTTTCTTTTAGCCATAACTTCTTCGTTTGAACTCCGATTTGGATGATTCAAGATATTTTGGAATCTTCATTTCCGGCTTTACATAATCGTCACTTCGAAACCTTGAAATTATCAATAACCAAAAGAGTTAACGATGTCAATCATACTTAGTGTTTCGATGTTAATAAAATCTTTTATTTATTAATGATTTCAAAGTTTCGAAGTGACATTTATGTAGAGCCTAAAATGAGGATTCCAAAACATCTTCAATCGTCCAAATCGGAGTTCAAACGAAGAAGTTGTGGCTAAAACAAAATTATTAACATTGAAGGGAAGGGGTCTGATTGAAAAAAATTAGAACCACAGGGGTGCGATTTGTCATTTTCAAAGTACAGGGGGTGTTCATGCATTTTGAAAAGACCACAGAGGTCTTATTTGCATTTTACCCTTAATATAATCATATTTCACATATATTTTTCAATAAATAAAGATAAAAGTAAACAAAATAGATAAGATATTCTTTAAAAATCGGGTTTGGGGTCAGGGACGGGGACGGGGGATGTATTCCCATACCCTTACCCTATAACAAATCGAGGGGGAATTTCTCACCCTAACCCTATAAAATGGGGATTCTCCGCCCCTATAGGGTCGGGGCCCCGCGGGGCACTTAACCCGCTGCGAATTTTTCCCTCCCTACTTAACTTTGACTGCCAAATTCTTTGTACAAATTTAATTGACGTGTTGTATTTGTTGTTTTTTTCCCTTTAATTTACATTAAGTTGAAATGGTGAAATTCATCTACACTTTCAAGATTCTCCATTAATTGCATAAGTTTATGGAAATCAAATTAATTTATTAGGCCTTGCTTTTCACCACAATTAATTAATCAAATTAATTGCATAAGGTTTGGATTTTTTTTTAATATAATTAAGTTGCGTGATTTATGCCTATTGGAAGATGATAATGTAAGACAAGGGACATAGTTTTTTAATTTAATTATTTATTAATTTTTATATGAGAAGCAAATCTGCCAAGATAACATGATTCTAACATCTACTTAAATAATAGAAAAAATAAAGGATCAAAATAAAAAGGTTGAGATTCTATTAAAATATTAAATTTACCTTTAACTCCATAATTTAAGCATTTTGGAGTAGGCCAACCTCATACTTAACAAATCCAATCGAAGTTCATAATACTAAAGCTTGTACTAACCAAACCGTCGAGTTACACACAAACCGGCGCGATCTGGAAAAAAAGATAGCTAGCTATATATGGGAGAATCATTCAGAAATCAATATTATTGTATAAGCACGCAAATTTAATAAATTGAAAATTTTAATGGCAGCAAAACCTTCTTACTCAACCATATCAATACAGATCTAAGAGTAAAAACTGCTTCAATTGATCAAATTAGAAAGTAAGAAAAAAAAAACAAATCAACCAATGCACCAAATGAATACGGCATTAAACTCCTTCCAGATTGATCAATCCCTAGAGAAAAATCCACTAATCAAGTGCCCATGCCATAAATAAAACCAAAAACTAAAAACAAAATCGTTACCAAACAGACAAGATAATATATGGAAACATCAAATAAACATTAAAAATTTACCCCAACTTCAGAATCAATACAACAAAACAATATAGAAATAATGTACAAAGAACAGTTCAAATAAAACTAAAGTTTACAAGAATTCAGAAGGTGAATTAGCATCAGGTTTCACATTATCATCCAACTCACCTGGATGATGCAAATTCTGCAAAACTTGCGGAGGCAACGTGTAACGTCCCGTCCCTAAACCTCCCAATCCCCCTCCCAATCCATCATTTGCAGACCCATAATACTGACAAAGAAGCCTAGCAATAACCCCAAGAATCTGCATTTGATTCTGGAAAGCTTCAGTTTGCATTTGCATCATTTGCTTTTCATGCTCAATCTGCATTTCCACTATCCTTCCTCTCCATTCCATTTCTTCTTCCTCCATTTTCTCTTCCATTCTCATCCTTTTCCTTCTCTCTTCATCAAACTCTCTCTCCAATCTTAATCTGCTTTCAAATTCTTCTTGTCTCCATATCAATTCTCTTTCTTCCAATTCCATTTCCCTAATATATAACTCCTCTTCCTTCTCATACATCAATTTCTCTTTCTTGAATTCACAATTCTTAATTTTTTCATCCTTATCCATCTCAATTTTATCTCTCTTGAATTCCCTCTCTCTCCTCTTCTCTTCCCTCTTTGCCACCATATCCCTCAAATCCAAAACCCTCAACCCCACCATTCCCAATCTCTTATTCAAACCCGAATTCCTTTTCGATTTCCTCATCTCCGAAATCCCCATTTCTCCGAATGCCCCACCTTTTCCCCCATTCCCCACAACCTCCACCTCTCCGGCTACCTCACGACCGCAATCATCGTCGTTTCCAACGACCTCTTCTTCCTCTTCCTCTTCCTCCTCCTCCTCCTCCACCTCCTCCTCTATCTCATCGGAATCGACCCCGATTCCGAATTCCAAATCATCACTACCATCAAAACTGACAACCCCATTTCCAAAAATTACCCTTTTCCCCTTAACATCAAGAGGGAAATCCCCAAAAACCTCCTTGTATTTCATGAAATTCTGCCAATGATTCTCACCATCCTTCCAAATAAACTCATCCTCAGAAACCCTAATCTTCTGTTTAACACCGAGATACTGATGGCGCATGTTCTGGACCTTGATGGAAACATCGCGCCAGGACCAACGGAAGGGAAAGGTAAGTGGGTCTTGAAGATTATGAACAGAATTGACGTGATCAGCAATGGGTTTGAACTTTTTCTCGCGAGTTTTGAGCTTTGATAAAGCTCCGGAATTGAGGAGGTCTGAGTATTTGGAGAGAAGGGTTTCTTCTTCCAGCTCTGACCATTTTTTCCGCTTCATTCGGGGCTCTGTCTGATGAGTGAAGAGACGGGGTAAGATTTCCGGTTCGGTTTGACTTGGTTTAATTTTATTTGGTTTTATATTACACCAAATCG
This sequence comes from Gynostemma pentaphyllum, assembly GCA_028015215.1. Classification (NCBI taxonomy): domain Eukaryota; kingdom Viridiplantae; phylum Streptophyta; class Magnoliopsida; order Cucurbitales; family Cucurbitaceae; genus Gynostemma; species Gynostemma pentaphyllum. Next base: position 44,785,570 of record CM051349.1, on the reverse strand, counting down.
AGGGAAGGGTGACTGAAATGTTCCATCTCAAGTGAAAGGTGCATAAACCGGTTTGATTTGATGTATAGTCGGATATATATGGGTTTGAATAAAAGAATTTGTAAATTATGGAGAGATGGAACACAAAAAAATTGTGTAAATTTTAAAATAATTGTAGTTTTTAAAACATATTAGAAAAATGTCGGATATATGAAACATTTTAAGAAAACATTGTAGAGTGATGATGTGGCTTTATCTAATTAGTTTATTTTTAACAACATCAGCAAACTACGACGATTTTCTAAAATGTTTTAAATGTATAATATTTTTTTAATATGTTTTAAAAACTACAATTATTTAAAAATCTAATTTAAACATTAATATTAAGATTTTATCAATCTTATCCATGCAAATAAAATGAAATTTTATAAGTTAGTCATCAAAATTGTCATTTTTTGACATTAATACAGGTGAAAAACAATTCCATTCTCATATTTGTGACACCGAATTGAATATATTGTAAAAATGATTAAATATGATCTCGATTCAGTTTATATTTATACGGTTTAATCTGATAGTTCCACATTTTTTTACAAATTTTTTTCTTTATATTTTAAATTTTTTAAAATATTAATAATTATAAAAGTTCAAGAATAAAAACATTAATTTGATAATTAATATTATGAATAAAAATATGTATAAATCACAAAATCACTAGATAAAAAATGACAAATACAATATAAAAAAAAAATCAATATGGTCTCTAGACTATTGATCTTTCATATTCATTTGATCAATTTGATTTGATTCCGCTTAATATAAAAATTAAACCGATTTTTACCCTTATGACATCAACAAAATGATGAATTTGATGGAAAATTTATTAAAATCCATTTTGATTGTAAGTATAATATTAACGTTTAGATTAGATTTTTAAATAATTGTAGTTTTTTAAATAAATTGGAAAAACGATGTACATTTTAAAACATTTTAGGAGGTTGTGATAATGTGCTGACGTGGCGAAGAAGAAAGAAATGGGTGAATGTCACATTTGTGACCACATCAATATACTACCACAGTTCAAAAAATGTTTCAAATGTACAACGTTTGTCTAATATGAATTAAAAACTACAATTATTTTAAAAATAACCCAATTGTATATAACATTTATAGATTTATTTTCTTTATGAAATTATTTATAAATATGCACTTAATCTATCATTTATGCAATAACTATTGATTGATTATGATATATAGTACTCAATAAAAAATGACTTATTTATAAATATTATAGAAAAAATTCTTATATTTATAAATACTTTTTAAGTCATGCCATTTATATAAACTCTCTTTATTAAAATTATAAAACATATTATTGAGTAGGGCAACAGATTTTGATGCAATAATTGAAAAGTATATCACTCTTCAAAGCTACGTGTAAATATAATAATTTTTACCATGTTATTAATAATTAATATGTGATTCACTTGTTAGAAAAATATATCAGATAAAAAGACAAATAAGCCCCTGGATTTACTTCGAAATTACACTTTCCCACAAGCCAACCTTATGAGTTGAAAATCGGAATCTTTCCCTTTACTTCGTAATTTCCAAAACAGAGTCAACAGGGGCATTTCCGTACTTTTGTCGGTTTCTTCCCAAAATGAAGTTCGAGTTCGCCAATAAATTTCCTGCCTTGTTCGTTTACGATTTCTCTTCTTCCATTTCGTTCATGCATTAACTTTTCCTTTTCAAGAATCTTTCATTGTCAATTTTCTTCGAACTCGCATTCTTCTTCAATCGATTTCTTTCTCGCTTTTCCTTCGTATTTTTCTTTCGAATTGAATCATAATGGTGCCTCCGATCCTTTCTCTAGCTCTTCCTTCAGCAACTGGCCGAGTTCTCAGCATTCAATCTCATACTGTTCAGGTTTTTTTTTCCTTCTAATTTCTTAAGAATTTTCGATGATTTCTACGAAATTAGCGCCGGAATAATGGAGAAAGTCTTGGAATTGTATATGTTTAGTTAGTTTCAGTTTCAGTTATATCGCGATTGAAAAAAGAATCGTCAAATTCGGTGTTTCTTTATTTTCCTGGAGAATATTTCATTTTTCTTTGTGAATTCCTGCTGATTGATGATATTATCATTATTTTCTTGTATTTACGCTTATTCTTACGTAAAATTCTGCTGATTGCGGCTTTAGTTCTATGCTATTAGTTTACGTTAATGGATTATTCTCTTGTATTTTTCCGTAGGGATATGTTGGGAACAAATCTGCTGTATTTCCTCTCCAACTATTGGGCTATGATGTTGATCCAATAAATTCTGTGCAGTTTTCGAATCACACAGGCAAGCTGATTCTATTCTTCATTCAATTGGTATCAGAACGGTGCGATGCCATATGTCACTATGCATAATTCAGGCATGATGTCGTAGATTCGTAATTTTAATGAAAGTGGATTATGGTTCATTTTGAAAATAATGCAGGGTATCCGACTTTTAAAGGCCAAGTTTTGAATGGGGCACAACTATGGGAATTAATTGAAGGCCTTGAAGTAAATGAGTTACTGTACTATACTCATTTGTTAACAGGTACTCTTCCTCTTTTTTTTTAATTAGCTTTCGATATTGTGACTGTATAGATCTTGACTAATGAATTGCATGCTGCTACATGCTAGCGAGACAGAAAAAGAAAAGAAATATGCCGTATGTTAAAAGAGAGAATTATGTTAATGTACATACGTTAAATTTGGATAATTTTTTTTGCAGCTAATGTGGATTTTACATTATCATCACAGGTTACATTGGTTCTGTTTCTTTCCTAAACACAGTATTAGAAGTTGTCAAGAAGCTTCGCACAGTAAACCCTCAACTTACATATGGTTAGTTGATTGAAGTTCTTTTCCTTTCATTGTTTGTCTCTTTGATAATCCGGTATGTATGTTTTGTTATGGATTATCAGTGACAAAGAACGATTAAGCTGTAAGGACAATAACTTTTTAATATTTTTTTCCCTCACAAGGGGCTATCTTGGTCATTTTTTACTGATTTACAATGTATGTAGCTGTACCACTTAGTAGTTAGTTCTAATAGGATTGTCATCTTTATGTCTTTTTGGAGAAATTACTACCATGAAGGTGGTGTTTGGGGTTTAAGGAGTTCTTAGGATTATTAACGGTACTAATTTTTCATATGGAGGGTTGCGTGAAAATAAGAAATGTTAGCTTGGTATAAATTTAATTCCATGAGAATAGTACTTCAGAAGCTATATATTAAATAAGCATCCAATTAGGCATCTGAAAAAATCATTGAGTCATAGTTTGATATCATGTCTTCATGAAATGTTCCTTCACAATTGTTATCCTAATTTGCGAGCTATTTCATTAACCTTGTATTCATTAAATTTAGTGTTTGTTGTCCAGTATGTGATCCAGTGATGGGTGATGAAGGGAAGCTATATGTTCCTCTGGAACTGGTTTCTGTATACCGTGAGAAGGTGAGTAAGTGATACAGCTCAGTTTTGCTGTGGCATGCTTGATAGCTTCATGTTTCACATTTAATTTTGAATTTTGTTTTTCTTTCTATGGATGATGCTGTTGTTTTGTTTGGCATTTGTTTTTTTATCCTTTCAATGGATTCGACAAAGTTCAACTTCTGAAACCAAGAAGAACGAGATTCCTTGAGTTTAGAAATTGAACAATCATTTAAAATCTGCTCCTTTGTATTTCCTTTTTGACATTTATGACTATTAAAAGTTTATGATGAGTCCAATTCATGGCTAGGTTGTCCCAGTGGCTTCAATGTTGACTCCCAATCAATTTGAAGCTGAACAATTGACTGGGTTAAGGTAATTTAATACAATATGATTACATGACGAATTTACCATTGACATATAAAGATATGTTGAGAAAGTCCTCAATAATCATATTTCCTTTTGTCTTTTTTTAATTTTCTTCTTTACTATGTTTGCATGTGTTTGAATGCAAGAAATCTGTCTTACAGAAGCTAATTATAACACCTGAATACCTTTAAAACACTGAAGAAAGTATTTTAGATTTTAATAGTTGTGAAAGCAATTTCTAACTCTTAATTTTATTTGTGGTTTAAACTATAACGAATTACCATCACTAACTTACACTGGAAACTGATATGGTTGAAGGTGGAGGCTCGGGTTTCTAATTTTTTTCATTGAGCATAATTTGAACTTTTCTATTACTCACCCTTCTTCAATAATCCCTAACATTTTAGATTTCTGAATGTAAAATTATATACTAGTCAGCGGTTTTTCCTCGAAATTTTAGAATTATAAATCAAATGTCTCATTTTGGAGACTTGGCAAGATTGCTGCCTTGTTTTGATGGTTTCTCTGAGAGAAGACTTGCTTTTTGCAGGATCCAATCTGAAAATGATGGCAGGGAAGCTTGTAACATTCTTCATGGTGCTGGACCTACAAAGGTAAGAATTATAACATTCTTTGAGCTCATACTCAGGTAGTCAAATTCTTGGAGTTTTTCTCTTAAATGTGATTGTGAACCCCACATCCGTACTTATTTAGAAAAAAGGTACGTATCAGTTGACATATTTATGCCCATTTTGGTTGGATGATGCATTCTAACCATAGTTTGGGATTGCAAAATGACCATACAACAAAATAGATTTATTTGGTCATGTATAAGATAATATTTGAATGAGGATGTCATGATGTTAAATTATGGATTTAGTTGGAAAGCACTTTCAATATCTTTTGTAAGAGAAGTGAGAGTGAGACTAATATGGGGGAAAATGAAATTGAATGCGAAATGAAGAAGAGAATTGAATGCGAAAAGCACTTTCAATATTTGAATGAGCATGTCATCTAATCTTGAAATATAGAAGGATATTTTAATTTAAAAAGGAAAAGAAAAGAAAGCAAAACTAATGAAAGGGTGAAGAGATTGCACTGTTCTTTTTTTTTCTTTCGTTCTTTTTTTGTACCAAAAGAAAAAAGAATTCTTACTTTTTCTACTTTCCACTTACAGTATATTTTTTTAAAGAAAAAAACTATTGTAGTCCAGATTCAGCTATATGAGTTTATATTATTATTCATTATCCTTTTCCTCTTCTTCATGTATGTGTTTTATTTATTAGAACATCAAAGGTCAAGCTCTCTTGGAATGATTACTGCAAAAACAAAAAAATGACAGAAATTCTAACAGTAATCATATTGGGCAATCTGTTTACAGTTTTATGCCCTTGATCTGTAAATATTTATAACTAATGGATGCGCTCAGAAAGGATAGTCTAAGAGCTACAAGAATTATGCAGAACAAGTTTTGAGGTTTCAGAAGAGCGCTCTGTTAAGTATAAACATTATACCGTTCAAAATAAAAATGAGAAGCAGAAAAGTAAAGAACAATAAAATATCAGGTGTTTCTACATAACATTAGTCTGTTTTAAGACAAAATTTTAGAGAGTAGGTACTGATCCTTAAAAGAATTTAAAATCCTACTGATTATTTTAGGCGATTAGAAATTTTACTTGGCAATATAGGTAGTATTTATACTGTGCTATGACTTAAAATTTTACCTTCCTTCTTCAACAAGAATATATATATGATACTTTCTCTTCCCGTCATCCGTTTTGTAAATGTGAGACTCTGTTCTAGCTGTTATTTTTGTGTCTGTAATTTGTTGCATAATTCATTTTAAACAATCTCAGGTTGTGATTACAAGTATAAATATGGATGGTAAACTTTTCCTCATTGGCAGCCATCAAAAGAATGAGGTGAGCTTTTGCACTTCACTATGTGTTGAGTTCTTGCAGTTTGACTTCTGTTTTCTTTTGGGTGCTTTTGTTGTATCTTTGAAGGCCTAGCTAGGATAATCTGTTTTTCAATACCAATAAGATTTTTGTAAGAGCCCAAGTAAACAAATTTTCCATAAAGATTTTTCTGCTGAAAGTAAACCAAATGTATGGTTATAAATCATAAATGTCAAACAGACAATTCGACATTGTCTCAATATCCTAAATAAAATTATAGTTTTTGTTCCAAAGATTTGGTACTTTCCTTTCTAATGACACTTGTGCCTTCATGCTATGCTACTTTGTTTTTAATTGGAGCAATTTGTCTCTTGATTTAGAGATTGATTTTATACGTTTTATTCTTTGAGTGTGTGTACAACATATTATCTGAAGATATGCTTCAGGAACAAATGGAACTTTGCATTATATTTTAAACTTCTATAATGGTTGGCAACATGCTTATGATCTAATTGCAACGTTCTACAAATGATCTCATAGGGTCAGTCTCCTGAGCAATTTAAGATCGAAATTCCCAAAATTCCTGCATATTTCACGGTATGAAAACTCTCATGTATTCTTCCATCTGCAACTTTTATATGGTTATATCAAAATGACAACTTTATCTCAATGCCTTTATAGGGAACTGGAGATCTTACGACTGCACTTCTTCTTGGTTGGAGCAATGTAAAATCCCCTAAACTAAAAACCAGCTAACCTTTCCTTTCCTATATCGTTTTCTATAAATAATAAATGTTCGTTATGCTACCAGAAATATCCCGACCACCTTGACCAGGCAGCAGAGCTTGCGGTGTCAAGTGTACAGGTCCTTCTCCCCCTTCCTCATTTGTTTCTTTTGTGTAGTTATTTGTTTTCAAGATTTGCTCTCTTTAGAAAAATTTGGAAGCACAATTAATTTATCATGCAGATTATTTAAATTATTTTTTTCTTATAGGTGGTTGGAAACTGAAGTGTACATTAACATAGGATATAATTTAATTGATTATCAATTATCATCAATATTTTTCAATGAAATAATTAATTATCTAATAACATATCAAACTCATAAGTGTTCATTAACAATCTCATGTATGGTTTTGCAGGCGGTTCTGCGTAGGACAATGAAGGACTATACAAGTGCTGGACATGATCCTCAGTCGAGTAGTTTGGAGATTCGATTGATTCAAAGCCAGGACGAGATTCGTACCCCACAAGTTAAATACCATGCTGAAAGATTCGATTGAATTGGTGTTTCTTTTGAAATATATTTTCCGGTATACTGTGAGATGATTTAGAACGATTCTTCTTTAGTTCCTAAAAAGAAACTACTCCCATTTTTTGCCTAACTGGGTGTTTTGATGGTACTAAAATCAGAATTTTAGTTCAGTGTATAGCTTCCTCTAGGATAAAAGGATTCAATGAGATCTCCAGAAATAAAAAATCTTTTTTTTTTTAAAAAAAATTTCGCAAGAAAATATAAAATTTTCATAACTAGTTTTCTTTGCTACTTGATAAAATATTTTTCATGCATGGTTTATGAACTATTTTTTAATGGTTGGTTTGAGATTTTATATTTTTAAAGTCTATAAATGAAAAAGGAAACGTTATTTTTATCGTTGTACTTATTAGATGTTTTCATTTTCGTCTTAAATTTGTAATTTTATCAAAATGGACAAGTCCACATTTCACCTGTTGAAAATTGAAATTAAGTAATAATTAATTTTCCATGTTTTTAAATAAATATTAATAGTCTTATAAAAAAAAATTATTATAAATTCTTCCATGGATTCTCAAAACAAACTTCCCGACGCCCTCAATAATACAAGAGAGACGAGAAAAAATAACTGAAATCAATAATCACTTTAAAAATCGTGAAGCAAAATTCTAGAAGAAGCTTTAATGCTAGCTTATGGTTTATGCGGATATATATATATATATATATATATATATATATATATATATATATATATATATATATATATATATATATATATTATGGTTTATGCGGATAGATATATATATATATATATATATATATATATATATATATATATATATATATATATATATATATATATATAAAATTGGCAAGAAAATTTTAAATTTTCATTACTAGTTTTCTTGGCTACTTGATAAAATATTTTTCATGCATGTTTATGAACTATTTTTAAGTACATTGAAGTTTTATATATTTTTTAATTTTTAAAATAAAAAGGGAAACATTGTTTTTACCTTTGTACTTAATAGATCTTTTCATTCATCTTAAAATTTTAATTTTATCAAAATGGACAAGTCCAGTTAGAGAGTAGGGGTGAGAATCGAAACCGCAAAACCGATCAAACCGAACCGAACCGCTCAAACCGAACCAAAACCGCCAAGTTCGGTTCGGTTCGGTCCAGAAATTTCCGGACCGATTAATAATCGGTTCGGTTTCGGTCTAGAGCAGTGAAAACCGCACCAAACCGAACCGAACCGATATTATATATAATTTTTTTTTTTAATAAATTCCCTGCCACCCCACCTTATCCCTTTCCCCAGCCACTGCCAAGCCCAGCCCAGCGCACTTTTTTTTCTTTTTTTTTTATGTAACACTACAGCCCAGTTTATATATTATATATATTTTAAATTAATTATATATAACTAATTCAATATATTTTTAATTTTCCTACAATATTATATATATTATTAATTATATTGGTTAACCACCTCCAACTTTTTTAATTCTTTTATCAAAATATTCTACAAATACAATTATACTTTTATTATTTTTGGATTGACATCAATTATAAATTAAATATTAGAGTTATTTGGAAGCTAAAATTTAATATAGAGTTATTTAAATACATAATCAAATTAAAATTAATATATTACTCAAGGATTGACATTTCACAACACAATAATAATAACAAATCAATAACCATCAATGGTTCATAAATTTTACCTTTAGATTTATACCAATTTTAAATAAAATATTAGAATTATTTAAAATTAAATATCAAATTTTACCTTCTAAATTAAAACAACAATTCAAATACAAGAGTTATTTTAAAAGCAATAATTCAATTCCAAAAGACAAAAACAATAATTCTTGTACCCATATTTTGGTCCGTACAATAAAAAACAAAAAAAGTCATGAAAAGTATGAACATCCATCTTTCATGCAAAAAGTAAATGGAAAACCGAAACCGAAACCGAACCAAAGTCGGTTCGGTTTCGGTTCGTCCGAACCGAACTTCGGTTCGGTCCGAGAAAATACCAAAACCGAAACCGATTTCACACCCCTAAGTAAAACGATTATTTCTTATTTTAAAACGAAGACTTGAGATTATTATTGAGTAGTTCCAGTTCATTTTATTTTTTTAAAATCATGTATTTTTAATATGTGCGTAGTAACCATTATTAGAATATGGCACCTTTAAAAAAATCAACTGTATCCAAATGTTGAAATTGAGTTGTAAATTGTAATTAATTCCATATAAGTAAATATTTATAGTTTTAAGAAAAATAATCAACCTCCCTTTAATACATTATAAATTTTATTCATAAAATGACTAATTAATCAAGTCATACCTACACACAAATTAAATTTCAACTATTATTAAAATGGAGATTTAAACTAGGCATCATTCATATATTACATAGATATTGATGCATACATTTTTATTATAAATTCTTCCATGCATAATCAAAACAACAGAATTTACTATCTTTTCCAAAACTTATGTTTAAAAATAAAATTCAAAACAAACTTTCTGACACCCTCAATAATAACACAACAACTAAATTACAAGAAAAACAAGAAAAGGTAACTGAAATTACCATTTGAAAATTGTGAAGCAAAATTCTGGAAGAAGCTTTAATGCTATCTTATAGTTTTATGCAGATAATGTGGTATTTTTCTCAGCCACCTTTATATCAGCCACCTTTATATCAACTCCTTGAAAACCAAGCATCTTATTCAACGCTCCAACGTAGGCTTTAACACTTGAAACAACTATGTCCATCCCTGCCCCAATGCCACTGAGACAATATAAAGAAAATCCCAAAAAAAATCAGAAAGTGTTTTTAAGTGAGATATTAAAAAATTATAGAGCTAATAACATTGTGCAAATAAGAATTCAGAGTATCAGATTGGCTGCAATAAAGATTAAGCATGAGTCAAATTATATTATAGTATTTGTACCTAAATGTTCGTTGAACTGCTTCTCCTGTCATTACGTTTGTAGATGTGATATTGTTTTCCCCTCTTATTACCACACGGGTCGTGGCAATTGCATCGATGCCCTCGGTAACAGCATTCATTGAATACTCAAGAAGTGTCACTGGCTCCTACATCCAAGAAGAAAAAAAAATCAACTCATATTCACGCATCAAGACATACCTATCCAGCAAGAAACTCAATGGCAAAAATACATCATAATCGGTAATGTATGCTAACTTTTATGTCAAATATTTTGTCACAACCACTAAACTACTTAACTGAAACATCCCGATTTTCTTTACCAGGAAAAAATAAACTAGAAAAAGTTTAAACGTGATTTCTCCTATTTCAAACCTTCACAATGAGATCCACAGCCTTATAAGCTGAATCTACAGGGCCAGTTCCGACCGAACAAGCAATGTGCTCTGTCCCATCAGCATCAATGAGTTTAACTGTAGCAGTAGAAAGACCAAGAGTTCCACAAGTGACCTGTATTTGAGATCCACATCAAAGGATGCTATATATGTCAGTTAGAATAGATCTAAACAGCTCTATAAACATGACGATTCATGATAAATTAAAACAATAACCTGCAAATCATGCAGCTTCCAAACAACACTTGGTTGAAAGACTTCATCAGATACTAAAGCTCGAAGATCGGCATCTGTAACTCTCTGGAATAGCAAACCATGAATAAGGGCAAGGAAATATCAAAACACAAAAAAGCCAAAGAAGTTAATGTCATATTCTCTTTAATTACACCATGCATGTATAATCTTCAGCTTTACATGACTTAGTGAGCTGTGAGCAGCCCATGGTGAGAATTACAAAAGTGCTTAGTAACACAGAAACCCAAAAATAAGTATTCACATGCAATTTCGCATACTGTGTTCCTAAAACACCCTCCTATTTCTTTCCAGCCATATACTACATAAAACTGCAAAGAAACTCATTGTCACGGCACTTTCCCCTCTCTCTCTCTCTCTGAAGGGAGGCTGTTTCAGGGGATAATCAATTAGAATAGCGAAAGGACATAGTAAATATAAAAAGACAACTGGCGTTTATATAGGTTTGTCCCAACTAAAAATTTGTCCTGTTTTCTACAGGTTCTAACTTCTAAGGTACCACCATGAAATAATTAGAAGACAAGAACACAAAATCATTCAATATAGTGCCTCTCACACTTTATCTCTTAATAGAATAGAATTCTCTTCTTTTAAATAGAAAATACTACAATACTATTTGAATACGACAGGCATGTGAGTTTACGTATATTGATCTCTCAACTGATATTTTCTTGATGAATACTTATTATCTTCTTGAAATACATTCAGATATCATAATTGGTAGTTGCAAATACTCAGGAGCAGTTGAGAGAGAATGGCTCAGCACAATAATAAGGTACATAAATTCACGGTACCTTCTTTTGTTCAGCTATCGATTTGAAACGCCAGAATACATTGTCAAGATTCTCACTGTTAAGCTCATAACCAAGCTGGAAAAATGAGATATAACATTAACCAAATGCCAGCGAAGATGACTTAAAATTGAAAGATCTCCTAAACATTCAGCTCGGAGATCTCTATTTACCTCTTCAAGTCGACTTTTAAGGGCATGGCGTCCACTGTAAAAGATATCATAATGAAACCCTGTTATGGGGAAGCCAAACGTATATATCGTCTAAAATAGAAGAAAAATGAAAAAGCCAATCCAATTAATTTTGTAACCACGTAGTTTCAACTTTCAAGTTTCAGTGCTAGTACAGAAAGAGTAGATTATTTAGCTACCTTGGTACTGCTACATCATCACACCCCCCGATAGAAAAATTTACAGCCAGAAGTGCACTTCTATTCAATTAATTTTAAAAAGTACGTGGGATGATAACAGAAGAAATATGCATATATGTGTCAGTTTGTACATATATACTCAAATACAAAAGGAGAGAGAGATCAAGCAAATAGCAGTATTGTTGTTCTTCATAAATGAAACACAGTATACCTAAGTTTTCCTAGAACAATGCCAGCTTCATTAGATCGTTCATAGCCAATATCTTCCGGGGATATAATTTCATAAGTACCTTTGTGCTTGAGCATTCCATCCTATAACAAAAACAACATTTGAGATACAATTTGAACCAACACAGCAGGTTAAGCAACGTCAACACCCCAGATATATAGTTAGCCAAGACCAACAAAAGTGAAAGCTGAAAAAATTGTATGAAAATCCAACAAGACCAACCTGGTGGATGCCACTTTCATGAGCAAAAGCATTAGCTCCAACAATAGCCTTGTGTGGTTGTACATTTAAACCAGTGTACTCTTCTACCTAAGAAAACAGTCTGTCAGGAGGTACTCTTTATAAATAAGAAATACCTTTGTTGAGCAAGAAAATGAAGTAAACGTATCAAAGAGAAGGCTGGCAATCTATACCTATATTCAAATCTCCACTTGACAGATTATCATTTATCAAAAAAGAAAGAATAATTATATATATATATAAAACACCACTCAAACCCAAAGAAAAACTACCTCTCTCTTTCCTGAACAGTCCCCGTTCCTCTCTTTCCAAAGAGCAGCTAAAATTGAACAAAAACATAAAAGTCTAGCTCTGGAGTAAAGCCTAAGGCCATAAACATCTTGTAACAAAAACTTTCTAGCCCAAGGAAAGTTTAACTTTCAAAAACTACAACTATCCCTATCAATTTAACCCAAAAGAATATATTCCATGGAAAATTTGTGAAGAAGCTTTGTTGGTTAGAAAAACAGTTACCATCTTGCTGGTGAAAAAGATATGTCTCGAGTTAATTCCAGTATAAAGGCCTCCCAGTACATGTTCTCCACGACATTGTAACGCCATTACCACCTGAAGATATAAATTTATGGTTTTAAAAAAGTGGCATCCATTGGTATACATTTATGAAGTCTGCCTACACAATGTTTTTTTTTATAGAAAGATAAACTTTCATTGATCAAGGGAAAAATTACCATACAACGTAGAGGATGAGAAATCCTCAAAACATAAAATAAAAGGTGAAAGTAAAAAACTAATTAAAGGAAAGAATTCCATTTATAATACATTGAATACAGGGAGACAAAAAAAAGAGGGATTAACAACTTCTGCCCAACAAAAAGTAAGAAAAACAATAGAATCCCAAGTCTGCCTACACAATGTGAGTGCTAAAAAATAATTGGTTACACATACATACATAACTATACTTGACTATCTGAAATAAATACACACATATTTCGGTCTATATTTTCATATTGTATCTGACACAAATTTTAGGTCTTTCATTTTCAAACCGATTCCAAACCTTATACATGTGGTTTAAAACACAAGTCCACGTGGTATCACATAATATTTTCATTAAATCGATGACAAAAATTAGATAAAAAGGACCAAAACAGATTTTTATGAAAAATTTGGTTGATAAATAAAATATTAGAAGCATAATACCAAAACAAATAACTACGAAAGTTCGAGGACTAAAATAGGATTTAAAAATAAAATAAACAATAACTCACCTCTTCTAGTGAAGCATTACCAGCTCTCTCGCCAATGCCATTAATTGTGACCTCAACTTGCCTTGCACCAAGACACGCCCTGAAAAAAATAAGAGACAAATAAAGCATAATCTAGGTTAGGATGTAGACAAGTTCATACAGCATTTAGATGGGTGGAACAACAATTTTTTTATGGTGTGAACATAGCAGTTCCTAGGGTGACTCAAGGTTAATACTTCTATCCTCCAAAAATTTCGTCTCTAAGATGAGATCAATCTTATGGAATATTTCGTCTTGGACAAAAGTAAAGTGTTATGAATTAATGCGGTGAGATCAATCTTATGGAATATATGGCTTGAGAGGAAATGGAGAATTTTTGTGGATACGTGTAAATCTTGGGATGTTATTTGGGATTATAGTGTTCTTAATGCCTCCCTTTGGAGTGCAAATTGTAACTATTTTTGTAACTACTCCCCCTCCACTATAGCCTCCAATTGGTTGGCCTTTTTGTAATTTCTTTTAGGCCTTCTTTTGGCTCTTTCATGTATCAATGAAAAGCTCTACTACATTCTTGTTGAGAATCTCTTCTCATTTACTCTATATGTCGCTCGTTTCATTTACTCTTTATGTCATTATTTCTTAGGTAGGAGTTATATTTCAGAACTTTCTTCCTGTGGTATAAGAATCCTAAGCTCATTTATTCTATTTATATACTCATGAAAATATGCCTAAGAGCACCCTATAATTTTTTCCTCACAAGGAAAAAATAAGAGATATGATTCCTTTATATCTTCTTTTTTTATAGGAAACAAAAAATTCCTTAACATCTACGTTTAGTGAGAGACTGACAATAACTTTATTACCTCTCCACCTTCTCAATGTTACAATGATTTTTTTATAATCTTATTACCTCCTCACATCTTCTCATACTCCCCAAATTAAAATGCAAAATTTAAAGGGAAAAAAAAAGGCATTGCTTACCGCTATTGTATTAGCAGTTGCGAGTCCAAGATCATTTTGGCAATGTGTTGAAATGATAACATTTTCAATTCCGGGAGTATTAGATTTTATATCAGCAATCAACTCGCCAAATTCAAACGGCATGGTATAACCAACAGTATCCGGTATGTTGAGAGTTGTGGCCCCAGCCTTGATAACTTCACCCAAAATTTGATACAGAAATTCCCTATCAGATCTGATAGGCAACACAAAATCAAAGGAGATCATATATAAGATAAATATGTGAGTATATATCTTTGTATTAACAAGAGAACTTTCATTAAGTCAATTAGAACTAGTTGATGAGTGGACTAAGAATTTGGAGAAAATAAATCAAACAATACAAAACAGAAGAAAACAAAAGGTGGCATGAGTATCTCGAGGAAGGAGGCATGGTTTTAGTTCATCCTTGAATCACTAAAACTTATAAAGATAGTTGTCCTTGTCACATCACATTCTTTAAAAAAAGTCTTATAGTCTATTTAGTATATTTGCCTTCAAAATCAATCCAATGTTAATGTCACAAACCTCTCTAGCTATTATGCTCCCAATCGATTTGCTTTTGGCACCCTAATTCAAGGACGAGTCTTGGTGACACTATCTTTGGCTCATCAACTGGACTATATTTCTTTCTTCTTCATTAAACATTCTCTATGACCATATCGGATAGAACTTGGTTACAAGATTTTTCGATCTTGAATATCTAGCTACTAGATAATAGTTATGCATTAGATGGTTGTAGAGAAAAAAGGAAGGTAGTTTGTTAGTTAGCTGATACTTATAGTTAGCTAACCAATTTTATTTCAGCACAACTGTTGAAAAGATACAAAACGTAATGTTAAGATGGTTTTCAAGAAAAATAAAGAATTCAGTTATATTTGTTGCAAGATTGTAAATAATGTGTGTTTGTTACATTATATAATTTTTTCTCAAAAAACACTAACAATTGCAAGAACAAAACAAACATAACATCAATGCATTTGAAGAATATAAAGTCCTAAACACAAGTAATTCAAGATCAAGAACAAGAACAAACCTCCCAGCATCCTCGGGACTGAACTCAACATCATCACAACCCAAACTTCGAGCAAACTTCACCATACTTCGAGCAATCTCAATTACTTGCTCCCTTGTCTTCCTAAGCTTATATGTCATATGAATTTCGCTCGTCGCAATAAATGTATGAATTCGCGGCCGATTAGCATACTTCACAGCCTCCCACGCAGTTCGAATATCATTCTCATTACATCTCGAAAGACCACAAATTACCGGCACATAACCATCCTCGTCAATGGTATTGCCAACCTCTTTGGCAATTATCTTAACAGCCTCAAAGTCTTCCTTCGAAGCCGCAGGAAATCCCGCCTCAATTATGTCAACACCAAGCTTAGCGAGCTGACGAGCAATATCAAGCTTCTCTTTGGAAGTGAGGGAAGCACCGGGGGACTGCTCGCCGTCGCGGAGAGTGGTGTCGAATATGCGGACATAGGACGAGTCCGGAATATGATTGGGGATATAAGGCGGACGTCGAGAACGTGAATTCAGCTTCTGATTGGAAGCAATGCCTTCAGTCTGAGAGCAGTAAACACGAGATAGACGGTCTGCAGCGGTCCTAACGGAAAATGGCCAAATGGGTTTCGTACGAGAAAGCAGATTCTGGCGATAAACGTGATGATAAATCGGAAACTGAGAGTTTGAGTGAACAGAAACAGAGAAATTAGGCCTTGTTGACAATAATGTAGGCATGGCCATAGTAGAAACTAGAAACAGCCAAAATCAAAGCTTTTGATCTAGTTCTGCTTCGCTTCTGCAATCGGAGAAGAGTAATGAGAATATCAGAGATTGCTTTCCAAATTGAGAAATTAATGGCGAATTTCTGCATTCATTTCCTAAAGAGAAATGTGGATTAGCTAGCTGATGATTTATTTTTTAGGGTTGAAGAAGCAATTCTGCAACTAAAAGGGCGGAATTGAGAGAGGGTTAGAGGCGGCGCTCATGCATTTCAGATTTCCCTGTGTTCCACGCTGAGGATGATGGACTAGTCTCAGACTTTAGTCCAACTATCTATTTCAAAGTTCGAGTTTGAAATAAGTTAGAAAAACAAAATCATGACATTTATTTGTTTTTTTTTTCATTATACTTTCATATTTGTGTCAATTTTACACCCAACCTTTTAAAAATATCACAAATGTTCCTCTTATTTGAACCTAAATTATATTTATCGTCCTTATCCTTTCGGGTTTGTGTCAATTTCGTTCATAACCTTTTAAAAGTATCACAAATGGCTCCATCATTTAACTTAAATTATATCTATCGTCTTTATCATTTCGGGTTTGTATCAATATCATCCCTAACCTTTCAAAAATATCTAAAAAATTCCTATCGTTTGATAGTACAAGTCTAAATTATCCTATCGTAAAATTATGTTACATTTAATTTATTTTTTTCACGGCAAGAACAATTTAGATTTATAATATCAAACGATATAGACATTTGATACAATTTTAAAAACATAGGGATGAAATTGACACAAACCCAAAAAGATAAGGACGACATGTATAATTAAACTTTTTTATTAATGTATAAATGTAAAGTTTTTTGACATGTGAATATGCAAGATAGGTTGTGGGTTTTTATTGAAT
Organism: Gynostemma pentaphyllum; assembly: GCA_028015215.1. Lineage (NCBI taxonomy): Eukaryota > Viridiplantae > Streptophyta > Magnoliopsida > Cucurbitales > Cucurbitaceae > Gynostemma > Gynostemma pentaphyllum. The sequence continues at coordinate 44,768,468 of CM051349.1, read as the reverse complement.
CATAAAAAAATAATTAAAAATTGTAAAACTAAAAAGACTAAATTAAAAAAAATTAACTCATAAGAACTAAATTGAAACAATATCTTAAATATTAGGGATTATATTTATGATTAAACTTAATATGAATTAAGAATAATTAGAATAAAAATCAATTCGAATGAAAAATTGTGAATGTGGAATTAAATATTCCTAATATTATGTTTAGGGGAAGTGACTGAAATGGCAAGGAAAAAAACCGTTATCACTCAAATAACACAACTTTTAAAAATTTACCATAGTAGACTTATAATTTAATTAATTAATAAATTGTTGACTTTTGACTTATAATTAATTCACCAGAGTAGAGTAGTATATTACTTTCTATTCATGAAGAATATCCAAGAGACAACTGTTCGACATATATAGACACTAACGACGCCAATCGATAATGCACTAACGAACAAGGCTTGAAATTAATAACAAAATCAAACAAACTTATTCTCATTCTTATTGATATGATGGGTAAGGTCAATTGTTTTTGTATGATGTTTATTATGATGGGAATGGGATCAAGTTTAGGACAACTACCAGAAGGAGGTGTTGGGGGGCAGGGCCGTTTCTAAAACAATAAGGGCCCAGTGCGATATATAAATTTGGGCCCTCAATCAACTATCTTCCTGATTTCAATGGTGGCCCAACTGGCCGTTTCTCCAATGGGATATTTGCTGCTGCTGGTATTCTTGATGTTACTGGAAGAAACTTTGTAAGCAATATCACACCATCTTTACTCTCTTTCTCTCTATGGACTATGCATTAGTTAGTTATTGATTTTCAAATTGTACTGCTACTGGAATCGGCAAATCAGGAACTTTGAGAACACACTTGATCAGATATCCAACAGTCTAGGTGCAGGTAACGTCGAAAAGTCGATCGGACGTGTGCACATTCTTTGTTGGAATGGAAAGCAGGGTTGGGGCTAATGGGTTGTATTCCAAGCATATTAGCACAGAGCACATCGGGAAGCTGCTCAGAAGAAGTTAACCAACTTGTCCAACCATTCAATACCAATGTGAAGATGATGATAAACCAACTAAATACCAATCTTCCCGGATCGAGATTTACTTACATTGACATAGCACACATGTTCCAAGACCTTCTTGTTAATTCTAGATTTTATGGTTTAAGTGTATTGAATAGAGGATGCTGTGGAATTGGTAGAAACAGTGGTCAAATTACATGCCTTCCTTTCCAAACGCCTTGTCCCAACAGAGACCAGTACATCTTTTGGGATGCATTTCATCCTACAGAAGCAGTCAATATCCTGATGGCTAGGAAGGCTTTTAATGGTGATCAATCCATTATTTATCCTCTCAACATCCAGCAGCTTGCCACTCTCTGAACTGAACAATCACTCTACTTTCTTAATTAATGATGGCTGCCACAGTTTTCTTGAAGAAGTTGCATTAGTATTTATTGTTTTGCAGTGGTCTAATGTGTTCTTATGCCATGCAAGAGTTGTATTTACTATTAGGCAGTTTTTTTATGCAATTTTAAGACATTCTCATTGGCTTATTTATGACATACAATTTGATTGAGAATGCTACTACATTAAAAGGGAGAAAAAAAAAGATGCTGAAAATTAATCAGTTGAAAAACGGGTAAGCAAAAATTCTGAAAGCTTTAATGCATCTACAATTTGATTGAGAATGCTACAGCTCCTTGAACTAAGCATCTTGTTCAGCGCCCCGATGTAGGCCTTGACACTTGAAGCACTATGTCAATCTCCGCCCCCATACCACCGATACAATACAAACACAGTTCTCCAAATGGATTAATTAACATAATCTGTGATTATTCATCAGTCAAGTAATTTTAAGTGAAGTATTAAAAATGCTTAGAGCCAATAACATTGTGTTGTGCAAATGATATATCAAAGAGTATTTGATTGATTGCATTAAAGAATAAGCATGTGTCAAGCTTTTTTCTTTTGCCAATCGATAAAGGGGAGGGGGTTATATAGAGAGCGAGGTTTGAACATCTACCCTCGTATTATTTTAAGTTAAGTTACCTAAACGTTGGTTGAACCTCTTCTCCCGTCAATGCATTTGTAGATGTGATATTATTTTTAGCACTTATTACAACGCGGGTTGTGGCCATTGCATCACTGCCCTCAGTGACAGCAGTTAATGAATACTCAAGAAGTGTTAATGGCTCCTGCATTAAAAAAAATTGATAACTCCATACCAGGAGATCTTCCGGGAAAAAAAGAACTACGGAAAGTTTGCATGTTTCTCCTATTTCAAACCTTTACAATGAGATCCACAGCCTTAAAAGCTGAATCTACAGGGCCAGTACCGACTGAAGAAGCATTGTGCTCTTTCCCATCAGCATCAATGAGTATAACCGTAGCAGTAGAAGAACCAGCAAGTCCACAAGTAGCCTGCGTTTGAGATCCACATCAAAGGATGCCATATATGTCAGTTAGAATAGGTCTAAAACAACTCTCTAAATATGACAATTCATAACAAAGTTAAAACAATTACCTGTAAATCATGCAGCTTCCAAACAACATTTGACTGACAGACTTCATCAGATACCAAAGCTCGAAGATCAGCATCTGTGACTATCTGGAATATCAAACCATAAATAAGGGCAAGGGAATATTAGAACACATGCAAAACCAAAGAAATTAATATATGATCTTCAGCTTTACACGAATAAAATGTTCACATAGATTGTAAAGTCGCCTTAGGCACAAATTATGTGCATCTGAGTAAATGTACTGTGTTCACTTCAAACCTTTTGAGAACCAAAGCCTAACTGAATACATACTACCTTCTTCAGAAACTTGGTTTTCCAAATAGCCTTTGTAACCTGTTTATGGAGAATAGGAGTTCTATAGGTAATGTAATTGGAAAAAGAATTAGAAGAGAAACTCTCTGATTTATCCATCCTCCACAGAATAGAGTCCGGTTCATTGTGTAATATTAATAACTCAGAGAGAACACTTCAAAATGATTTTATTCCATCTCACATTGAAGACGGTGGAATCAGAAGCCTTTAGGTTCCTTTGCTTCCATTTTTTTCTTTCTGCTTTGAACTCATCATTTTGAGCTCTTAAACAAAGCCGAACAAAGTTTGCCCCCTTTTGGTCTGGCTCTTCAGAAGTTTAATGCTAATGAGTGCATTCAACCTAGATACCATCTTCACGGCTTTAGCATCATTGGCGTGTACCTTACCCCAAATCAGGAGAGGACTAACATTCTCACCCCCTTTATGCAGAACTCGTTTATCAAGAGACGTAGCATCTTTTAAGATTCTCACTATTAATGCCTCACTACACTGGTGGAGCCTATAAAATTTACCATTTCTAGAAGTAAATGAGATAAATCTATCAAAAGATGTAGTATCTTTTGAGAAAAGTTATTTATCTTCTTGAAATGGATTCAGATATCAGAATTGGTATTTGCAAATACTCAGGGGGAAGCTGAGAGGGAATAGCACAGCAAAATAGAAAGAGACGCATAAAGTCGCGGTACCTTTTTTTGTTCAGCTAGCGATTTGAAACGGCAGAATATATTGTCAAGATCCTCACTGTTAAGCTCATAACCAAGCTAGAAAGATGAGATATAACATTAACCAATTGTCAGCAAGGATGATTTAATACTGAAAGATTACCAAAACATTCAGCTTGGAGATCTCCATTTACCTCTTCAAGACGACTTTTAAGGGCATGGCGTCCGCTGTAAAAGATATCATAATGAATCATGTTATTGGGAAGCCAGAAGAATTTTTCGTCCAAAATACAAGAAAAATGAAAATATGAAAAATTGGACCTTGTTAGTGTTGTAACAACATAATTTCAAGTTTCAGTGCTACAATAGTAGTGCAAGAGATATTTCTCATTTCTCCAATCCCTGACGAAAAAATTATTTAGTCCTCTTGGCACTGCCTCACCGTCACAAGCACTCAAAAGGAAATTTTACAGTCCAAAGGGGAGTGGAGTAAATTGATTAAATTTTCCGTTTATATTAAGTTTAGTTTAACTTTAATCTGACCTTAAATGTATGAAAAAGCCTTGAAAACCACGCTCAAGAAATAACTGTCACATAGAAGCTAATCCACATGAACAGAATCTGATAACAGATGGATGATTCGATCAATATTGCAAAAAGAAGAAGGGGTCATATTCAGGAATTCTACCAAAAACTAAATATTTCAAGTTACTGAAATGGTTGATTTGTCGCACGAAAGTAAATGAGAGGAGATTCAACGAGATAAGAGGAGTATATTAGTGAAAGGTCTTCCAAAGAAGAGGATAAAATACGCAATTGGAGTTTCATTTTATGCTAAAAGATTGAAGATATGCTATGAGAAGAGTCCTGATACTCACTTCTTCACAGAATTTCCTTTGATCCCACTCCCCAAGATTTTAATCCGTTAAGTTGAGGTACTTGCGAGCGCTAAGATTCTAATTAAAGTATTGTACAACACTTCACACTCAGGTCAGGATACAAATATCAATTTTGTTTTTAAATTTTAGTGACACATATTACACACATGACATAAGGGATACATCTTATTAACCACCAACCAAATTGATTACCCCCAGGAGAGAGATCAAGAAAATAGCAGTATTGTTGTTCTTCATAATGAAACACAGTATACCTTAGTTTTCCTAGAACAATGCCGGCATTATTTGATCGTTCATAGCCAATATCTTCCGGGGATATAATTTCATAAGTACCTTAGTTCTTGAGCACCCCATCCTGTATAACAAAAGCAACATTTGAGATATTATTCGAACCAACAAAGCAGGTTAAACAACACCCCACACTTACAGACAGAACAAAAGAATAATAAATGCACCATCAAATCAACGATAAATAGAAACAATAATGGGAAAAAGATTACTACAAATATTATGTTCATACTTCTTTAGAGATATATTTTCTATCAGATTATTCATCAGGTTACTCATTTTCATTCTCACTGTCAAAGCACTTCAATTCTTGTACTTGTACTGAGACTAAATGGTGGACCGTCGAGCTTTTCAGAATTTCCTAAGAGCAAATACTCGCCATGGCTATTGTAAGACAATCTAATCCTCAATCTGACATTGAAGATGGGTAAGAAGCCTCAAATATACATCCTTAACATTGAAGCTGGGTATTAGGTAAAAACTCATTTACCACATGGAAGGGTGTAGTGTTGATGGCACTGTGATATGTCGTATTATGCTAACATTCAACCCAAAAAAACCATGGACTAATCGGTGTGTAAAAATCTTTAGTGCCCCCAATTGTGTAACTCTCAATAAGAATTATATAATAAATCAAATGAAACAAATGTATCGAAAAACAAAACAGAGTTAAAACTCAAGATCAAGAACAAACTCCAGCATCCTCAGGACTGAACTCAACATCATCACAACCCAAACTTCTAGCAAACTGCACCATGTTCCGAGCCATATCAATCAATTGCTCCTCCGTCTTCTTAAGCTTATCATTCATATGAAGTTCACTCGTGGCAATAAACGTATGGATCCGCGGTCTCTTAGCATACTTCACAGCGTCCCACGCACATCGAATGTCTTTCTCGGTACACCTCGCAAGAGCACAAATAACAGGCACATAGCCATCCTGATCAACGGCATTGCCCACCTCTTTGGCAATTATATATCTGAATAGCCTCAGAGTCCTGTTCCGAAGCGGAAGGGTATCCGGCCTCGATTACGTCAACGCCAAGCTTAGCGAGCTGACGAGCAATATCGAGCTTCTGTTTCGGGGTAAGGGAAGTACCTGGGGACTGCTCGCCATCACGGAGAGTGGTATTGAAAACCCGGACATATAAAGGATCCGAAATGTGATTAGGGATGTAAGGCGGACGCCGAGGGCGTGAATTCGGCTTCTGATTTGAATCTATGATTACTTTCTCAGATCAGTAAACGCGAGATAGACGATTCGAGGCGGTCTTAATGGAAAATGGCCATATAGGTTTCGTGAGAGAAAGCGAATTCTGGTGATTTGCGTGATGAAGATTCGGAAACTGGGGATTTGAATGGGCGGTTACAGAGAAATTAGGTCGTGACGATAATGCGGCCATGGCCATTGTTGAGAATAGAAATGCGGAGAAATGGTGGCTGGTTGCTGCATGGAGGGGTTAAGTAGAGATGGAAATGGGAGGAGTGGGCGCCAAGGAAGATCAGCCAGCTAATTTTATTTTATTTTATTTTTTTTAAATATGGCGCCATTGTTTTTTTTATTACGATTAAATTTACACAATTCAATGTTTTTTTTTACCTCAAATTGAGGGAGAGAAATACTCCAATCTTCGCATAAGGAATATATGATATACAATATAAAGCAATTGTATTTCAGGCAGGGGCGGATCTAGTAATTTATTTTAGGGGTAAAAACTAAATAAAATTATTTTTAAAAAATTTGGGGGGCAAAATTTATAAAATACATTAAAAAGTCGATTTTTTATTTAGATTTTTTCATTTTTAAGGTGGATCCGCCCCTGATTTCAGGTAAGTAAATTGTGCCCCATCTTAAAAAAAGTAAAAGTTAAAATAAAATAAAAAAATCAAGAATAACATTTTTTTTCCAACCGTCACTTTAAAATATAAAATGTCATTTAGTAAATTTCATCTTTTAAAAAATATAAATAGATTGATTATAATTATAAAAATATTTGTAAAATAGACATTTTATGTACAAACCTGATTTTCGGGTGAATTTGATATTATTGTAGTTCTATAAACAATTGTTATTAACTGTAAACAAATATTAGTGCAGTAAGATTCATTATTAACAAAATTATAATTAATTATTGTCATTTTTAATTCAAATATAATAAATTTCCATAAGAGAAATCAATGAGATTGCTCTTATATTCCTTAGTCGAGAGATATAGGTTCATGAAGATTTTTAAAATTTCGGGTTTCTTAAAAAGTGACATTTTAAAAATTGATATGTTTTTCTTTTTAATACTAATAAAACTTTAAAAAAAAAATTTAAAAGTGATATTTATCAGCTGAGATTCATTAATTTAAGACTGAAATTGGTTTAATATCATACCGAAATGGATAGAATGGCAGTGTGGAAAATACCATTTTTTTAATATTTCTTAACAGTTGTTATTTTTAAAATTACCAAAAAGGTCCTTTGAAAATTATGTTTTTTTTTAATTAATAAAATTTTCTTTTGCCAAACATTTATTTATTAAAAAAAAAAAAAAAGTAGTAAAATCAATTATCAAACGGACATTCTAGACTCCAAATCCATTAAAGCGGCCTCCCTCCAATTCGAGCTTTTAATCTTCGTTTATTTTGATATCTTTGTACTTAAAAAATGGATGCTCAAACAGCACTAGAGCTTGTTAAGCATGGGGCGACGATTCTCCTTCTCGACGTTCCTCAATTCACACTCGTTGGAATCGATACTCAGGTTTTGACACAACTCTATCCTCTTTTTTTCCAAGTAATCTGGAAAAGTTAACTTAGAAAACTGATATTCAAACATATTATCGTAATTCGTTCATAATTTCTATTGATAATCAAGCATAACTTGAATATAGTTTTGTAATGAGCTGATATTTCATTGTAAGTTGCATTTTTCAGCTCAATTTCTGCTTAATTTTTAGCAGAAACTGTCCGAAATCAATTTACTCGATTTTTGTTTGGTTGTCAGAAAAAAATAATAATGTGGTTATGAGCTGAATTTATGGTTTCAATCATGAATGCGATTGAATTTTCGACTTATTTACTTTTAAATGTTAATCATAGTTGCTGGCTAGATTTGATTCGGATCGTTTATGGAGGTTTCTCCTTGCACAACTTGTTTTTATTTTCCATTAATCTTTAAGTAGAATGGATTTGATTGAGATATGAAACTTTTACGGTACTCTTATTCGTAAAAATGAAAAATAGTATTAATTTATTTTTAGGGTAAAATGCAAATAAGACCCCTGTTGTCTTTTCAAAATGCATGAATACCCCCTTTACTTTGAAAATGGCAAATCGCACCCCTGTGGTTCCAATATTTTTTTCAATCAGACCCCTCCCCTTCAATGTCAATAATTTTCTTTTAGTCATAACTTCTTCGTTTGAACTTCGATTTGAACGATTCAAGATGTTTTGGAATCTTCATTTCCGGCTTTACACAATCGTCGCTTCGAAACTTTGAAATCATCAATAATCAAAAGAATTAACGATGTCAACCATACCTAGTGTTTCGATGTTAATAAAATCTTTTATTTGTTAATGATTTCAAAGTTTCGAAGTGACATTTATGTAGAGCCTGAAATGAGGATTCCAAAACATCTTGAATCATCCAAATTGGAGTTCAAACGAAGAAGTTATGGCTAAAAGAAACTTATTGACATTGAAGGGGAGGGGTCTAATTGAAAAAAATTGGAACCACAAGGGTGCGATTTGCCATTTTCAAAGTACAGGGGGTGTTCATGCATTTTGGAAAGACCACAGGGGTCTTATTTGCATTTTACCCTTATTTTTAATTTCCTTTATAGTGACTAATATACTGGTTCTGTTCTGAAGATGTTCTCTGTAGGACCTTCTTTCAAGGGTATAAAGATGATTCCTCCAGGACCCCATTTCGTCTATTACAGTTCGTCTAGCAGGTTGTTGTATTACAAATTGAGTTATGTCGACGCTTGTATTTCAACTCTTGTGACATACCCTTTATCTGCCAAGTGCCTGTATTATAACGGTATATTGACCCATCAAGCCGATAAATGCACCAGTAAGGATATGATATTATTACATTAATTATTAACCTTCATGTTGATGTAACGTTGTTAACTCTTCAGCCTTTTAATATTATGAGAACCATAGACCAACAATATATTCTTTTTCTAGATAAAAAGCTACTGCATCGATTTTTGAAATATACAAAAGAGCAGACTTTACAAAAATTCTCCCACAACAGTAAGTCTGATGGTCTTAAGTTTGTCATGTATTTTAAGAACTCTGTAGATTTATTCTATGATAGAAAAAGGAAGTTTCACATCATGAATGGAACTCTGGATAGATAATGCATAAGAAGAAAGTTTTCACCATGGATTAAATCTGATGCTTTAGAATGGATGATGGTCATTGGGAAAGATTATAAGTGACTAGTGTCTGAAAATTACTCTATCGATTTTTTTTTTAAAGATTACCTACCAAGATTTGTGAACTGTGTCTAATTTATACCTTATTATTCCTACATACAGAGATAGCAAGGAGTTTTCACCAATTACTGGCTTTTTTGTTGATGCTGGTTCCTCTGAGGTATGACTACATATACCGTTTTATTCTTTGATTTGGTTTTAAATGAAATTCATCTCATAGGTTTTTATATATATACATTTTTTTTAATATTCTATTCACAGGTTTGATTCTTATTTCATTGCTTCAAAACTTTTGATCTAGAACAAAAGAATTATTGTTTAGCTACTTTTTTGTTGTTAGCTCCTTCGTTGCTCTTCTTAGTTGATAGTCTTTTTTTTATAAGCTACAAAAACTTTTCATTCATTGGTAATAAGTCCAAAGTAGATGCATCAATATTGATATTAGATGAAAAAAACTTGAATGTTTAGATGGAAAGGTGAAGTCTGAAGAGGACTCTCATATCCTTTGGTTAAAACTTAAATGCAGTGGTTATGTACAATGAAAAAGATTGTAATACTTGCTAAGGGTTGCAACTAAGCGTTCATGGGTTGAAAACACCTTGGGACCACCTACTTTAGATACTCCTTAATATTTCTGATTAGTCATTGGATTGCCTACAATTTTAGAACAAGGTGTTATCACAAATTTTTAATCCTATAAACAATTAAGGTCAGGGTTTAAATAGAAAGATGTAACCTTTCAATAAAGGTTGGTTTGGTTGTCGCTTTAAGGAGCAAAATAATTTGACAAATAACTGAATAGTTGATGGTACTTTTTATCAACTTTTTTTAAAATATAATTTTCCATGTCTATATGTATCTACTAAAAGTAATTGGATCTTTGTTGGCAAATGAACTATCAAAAGGAAATGCGCACTTAGATTTTGGTTTAACTTTTTCTTATTTGTACTTACCTTGGAACTCCTTTTTATCATTGTAATTTCTTTTGGAGGTCCTCTCAACCTCTTGTACATACTTATTTTCAATAAATTAGTTGGGAATTCTTCTAAGAAAAAAGGAAATGTCATTGGTCCTTTAAAGGCTATACCCCTTTTTTTGTCCAAACTCAAAAGTTTAAGGTTTCAAAGAAGATATGCATCCATATATTCACACGCAATTAATTGTAGAAAGGCCATATCTTAATTGTCAGTTAATAATATCTTATCATTGTAAGGAATATATCAAACAATCAGGTACATCTCTTTTATTGTAATATGTTTTGAGTTCAAACTTTTTTGATTATTTTGATATTTTTTTTTTGGATGTGTTTGAATAATATGTTTATTGCAATCTCGGTAATAGTAATGGATAGACATGCATATTAACTTAATAAGTAAAGAAAGATATATTGTAATGATTTTCTTTTGTAAAATAATAAAATTTTGATTCAGATGGAGATTGGGTGTTCATGAAATCATGGTTGTGAGGTCAGAGTATGTTAATATTTTATCTATAATAGCTTTGTGAGTTTAGCTGAAAGGTTAGTCGGTGTCATGAAATTTTTGTCTCCTTTAATTTGAATGACATTTCTATTTGTGGGAAATAGGTAATTGTTCGTAAGTGGGATCAAAAGGAGGAACGACTAGTTAAAGTACCAGAGGAAGAGGTTTGCATTTCTTCTTAGTTATTCTTTCAAGATTTAAATTATGTAACTGATACATCTCTCAAGAAAGATATATATATATATATATATGTTGAGGAGTTATATTACTGTGTGAAATGAAATACTAGGGAACAGACTTTTGATAGGTTTGATTTTCTCCAATTAACACTTCATATTACCCACCTCTTTTTCCTATGTAATACCCTTTATCTTTAAGCATAGCCACACCAACGAGTTATGCTCTTGTTTTGCTATTAACAAATTCTACTCACTAGTTATTACTAGGCCCATGGACCTTTCTCCTTACGTAGGTAAAAGTAAAGCAGATTGGAGGTTTGGGATTCCTATCAATACTTGAGTACTTTTCTAGAACTTTGGTCAAAACTGTGGCGGATAATGGATATAGCTTTAAGCTTCTTCATCATCCTCTGGGGTGCTGTGCTTGCCAATTATGAAGATGAAATATCCAGATGGCTTTGAGTCTATGAGCATGAACTTGGTTGAAAAAGTTAAATTTCTTTTTGAGCTATCTACATGATTTTTTCAATTGTACGTAGGAGAAATCAAGTTAAATACTTTAAGGGGTCAAACACTACCACAATCTTACTTGCATGAGATTCTACAACAGATGCAACTGCCACTCTAAACTTTTAAGGGGATGACATCCTTCTGTAAAAGTTATACTAATAAATGAACTTGCTCAAGTAAAAGACTCTTCATACTATAATAGATCTATTTAGGTTTGAGTTTTTTCATTTTTGTATGCGACTTCAAAAGCTTTGTTTTACTTTCAATGATATTTTATCAAGTTCAGGTAATATCTCAAGTTGTTTAAACTTGATTCACTATGTTTTTCTATCCCTATCTTTTTTAGTAAAGCTTGCTTATTCATATAATATGCTGTTGTGTGAAATTAACCAGTCATTTTCACTTTTCTGAAAGCCCAACTAATATATTTTCCTTGAAGGAAAAGTTGCATCTCGAAGGGTGAGAATAAAAATGGTAATATAAAATTTGTTGAGAAAATCAGGGTAGTGATTAATAATGCCTTTCCTGGGTGAGACTTAGGAGACACTTAAATTTTAGCAAGGTTTTTATAGAGTGTCATAGATCTGTTTCTTTTTTAATATTAAAGAAAACATAGATGCTGACTTTATGCCGTTGGCTTTAATTTCTTTGTACAATTATTAGTTACATTCTTGACGTGCACACCGTTTAAAGCGAGACACTTCCTCAGTTCCTTGAAATTACCTTTTTAGTGAAATTTTCTTTAGATGAATAGTTGAATGCAATTGAGATCGTGTATTAGAACTTAGAAGTTACCCTTGTTAATATAATATATTCATTCTTATACATCAAACCATGTTATTTTTGTCTATTAATTTTTTTCATCTCATAAATAGGATGAGCGATATAGTCAAGCAGTGAGAAGTTTGGAGTTTGACCGGCAACTTGGTCCCTACAATCTCAGCCAATACGGAGACTGGAATAGAATATCTAACTATATCAGCAGTAGCACGATAAAACGACTAGGCATGCATCCCTTGCTTTTCAGTGGCCGTTCTGAAGCATAACATTACTTTTGCCACAGCTTGCATGTAATCAGTAATTTTTCTTTTACTTTTAGTGGACTTTGCTATGCTTGCTTTCCAAAGATGGGAAAAAAATATAATTAGTCATACAGCTAACAGGTTTCACATTGGGGGGATATTTTAGGTGAGAAGTTTTACTACTCTTTGATTTTACATGGTTTCGTTTGTTTCTATATTAATTTTAACTTTGTTTTTTTTTTTTGAAATATAATTTTAACTTTGTTTTTCTTCTTGAATTTGGCCACAATAATTATACGATTTTTTTTGTTGAGTTATTGGCAGTTGAAGTCAAAGTTCAATTTCAAAATATTGTACATAGGATAAGGGGACCTAGTTGCATGAAGTGAGAAACAATCTATTATTTTTAAAATAACTAAGTAAATCTGATGAAGACTCTATGTGATAATCAAGCTACAGTCAAGTATTGCTAATATTCGAATCATAAAAAAGTCTTTGGGCTTTTTCAATCACCAATGAAAAGTCTTGTTTCTTATCAATACTATGACAAGAAAATAAAATACAACTTGATTACTATAAAAGTCTTTAGGCTCACAGTTGGCTTTCATTCTTGTCAATACTATGACATAACTCAAGGGATGAAATATATTTTTGGACTTTGACCCTAAAATTTGGCATCATTTAGAATAAATTTTGTAGTAATCAGTCACGTATTTTATTTTATAGCCTTTTAAACTTTTACTTTTGTTGCCTTCTCATGAACCAAAGCTTGTAGATCTGTAGCAATAAATATTGAATATGCTTATGAATATAACTAGATTATTCTTTCAATGTACAGAACCCATTGGAGGAGAAATTACTGTGGCATGTGAACCTGGGATGTCTCTAAGAACTCCAAAATCAGCCATGGAGAAAGTCCTGGACGATCAGTTAAAGGCTAATAAATTTGCAGAACCTGTTGATACATCCCAGAGGAAAGGATGTTATTACACGGCAATTCCTCGCGTTATCAAGCGTAGAGGAATTCATGGGCAAGAACTTACTTCTTTGAATCTTGATAAGGCGAGTAGGACTAGATTTATAATTTTTTAAATATAAAACCTTGCTGAAGTTATCATTATGCTGCTTTGCTTTCTTCTTATTTGGTTATAATTCTTCTGGCCTTTGTAGACTTCACTACTAGAAAATTTACTTGAAAAAGAATTTGGAGGTTCGGAGGACCTACTTCTTGGGGAGTTGCAGTTTGCATTCATTACATTTTTGGTTAGTAATTCCATACACAAAAAGTTTTTTTCTTTTAATCAGAAGATATTTGTGACACGTGAAGTTATGCAGATGGGGCAATCGCTTGAAGGATTTCTACAGTGGAAATCATTGACCGGCCTGCTCTTTGAGTGCACTGAAGCTGTAAGTATTTGATTGCCAGCCATGATGTATATGTTTTGGATATGTCAATTTATTCTTTCCTAATTGATTTTTCCTTTTACAATACCACTTTTCTAGAGACTTTTATTTGAGTGAACTTTTCCCCCTAACATTTCTCATATAAGAAGTAATTTTCTTGTGTTGCGATTATTTATAAGCTGTTTCCATAGTTGTAAAAATCACTTACTGTAATCAAGAAGACGAGATAAGACTGAACGATTTGTCTAGCTCACTATCAAGCAGATGTCTTCTGAAGTCCAGGCTCCTATAGTTGTTATTAATTTTTTTTTTTTGGATAAGGGCTCCTATTGTTGTTCTTAGCATTCTAACTATGTTTTGTGGTCCTTTAGTCAGAGTTCAACATAATGTAGACTTTGGGAAAAAACCTCCCGCAGCATGGACGAACCAAGGGCTTACAGAGTAAAGGCCCGTTTGGAATAACTTTTAGAAGGCCCAAAAGCAAAAATCCTATGCTTTTTTTTAGTCCAAAAGCATTTTTAGACCCTCCTGAAGTTATTCCAAACAAGTCCTAACAGTTCGGTATACTATTAGAAATCCAGTTGTGTCTATCTACTTCAATTCTTGATGATGATCATTTTCTGGCACAAAGCTTCACCTTAAATCCAAATCATTTGGCTAGGAGAGTTATATATCCACACCTACTGTCATCAATTCCAAGGCCAATGAGGCTTTGAGGAGGAATACACTTCCAATTTACTATGTGACTTCCTCCATCGAACTCTACCCCTACCCAAACAATCTCTAATAAGCTTTTCACTGGCTGTCTAAGAAGCTAGGATTTTTTACCAAATAGAAAATACATTTGAAGCTGGAAAGAAGAACAAACTGGACGTGTGCCTACCTACCTGCTTTTGACAGAGGTGCTTTTTTCACAATTTTTGAATTGCTTTAGCATCATGGATGGAATGAAATAGAAGCTTGAAGATTTCGACTCCTTTTGGGCTAGTGTCAAGACATTCACTTATCTTTGGAGTGGGAGCTTGAAGCCTCTAAATACAGTTTCATTGTAGATGCTGTTACTTCTAGTGAATGTTGTCCTTTTTTTAGGCTAGAGGATGTCTTGTATCTTTAAAATTATTTTTTGTATTTTTTTCATTGAATAGAATCTTGTTTACGATAAAAGAAGACCATATCATAAGTAACAGATGGATTTCTATTCTTTCTTGTGTATATCAAATGTCCCTTAGTTTGTGTGCTTATCTTGTGGTTCTCTGGAGTTACAAAATCAGGGGCATAATTTTACTACATATTTTTCCGGTTGGAGTAAAAAAAATATGTATATATTTTTTGTTGCAATTTTTACCCCTTTTGAGTATCAGATTTTCATGATTTCAACTTTTGTTCCACTTCCAGTTGAGTTATAAACTTATATTCCTTCTGTTTCAATATGCATTTCACATTTTGTTGCAGCCTTTTCATTCAAGGAGTCAACTCTTCACAAAGGTGTGTTTAGTGTTTTAAATTGTTTTTAATGTTATTATCGTTCTTTTCCCTTTATTGTTTATTGCTTTCACGTGGCAATGTTTACTTTGGAGTTTGGATGGACATTTTGAAGATGTGGGATGTATAATTATGAAAATGAAGTTAAGGTGCAAGTTCATTATCTAATGAGGCCTATCCATCTACTATACAGAATCTTTGTTCTTGGATCTTGACTTTAAAAATATGAGAGCATTACCCTGTTTATAGATGGAAAAGCTTTGTTTTTTGAATTCTGACCCAGTTTAAAATAGAAACAAATTCCCCAATCTAGAATTAGCCCCCCTCAATTTTCTACCACCTCTTTGTTAGCTGTGGTTTTACACCCAGTCCTCTAAATCTGTCTAGTCTGTTTGTTCTGTTTCTTTTCCTCTCAATTCTTATTTTTCTGTCCTCCCATTTCTCCTCCTATCTCTCTGCATCTCTTATGCAATATTTAGCATATGTAATTTGAGAGGTCTCATTTACCCTTTCTTCTGTTATGATTCAATACCTCGTTCTTTCTGTTTTGTTTGTATATCTGATAGTTTGGTAGAACCATTGCAGTTTATTAAGGTCATTTACCATCAACTAAAGTATGGATTACAGAAAGAACATTCCAATAACACTGGTGCTGAGGCAGGATCATCGACAATTTTAGACGAATCATGGTTTTCTGCTGATAGTTTTCTATACCATCTCTGCAAGGTATTGTGGTCGTTAAATTATATCCTGTTTTTCTATTAGCATTTTTGAGTAGTCTGTGGTGCATATTCTGTTGATTTAGTGGGCATTTGACTAATTGAGATCCATATTTTCTATTTTATTCGTTGACTTGTTTTTTGCTAGTTATTTATTGAGTTTTGTTTTCAATATTCATTTCTGTCTTATTTACTGAAATATAAATCAACGTCGTGCAGGAGTTTTTTTCGTTGGTGCAAGAGGCTCCAGTTGTTGATGGGGATCTTCTGACATGGGTATGTACATTGAAACTAATTCATGCATTTATTCCAATGTTCGTTTAACTATTTCTAATATGCAGAGTGGAAAATTTTCGTGCAAATATTTGATCCATCTCAAATGGAACTTTAACATAATCTCAATGTTCTTTTTAGAAACAATTTAAATTTCCGGCTGGCATCGATCCCGCTGAATATTTTGTGTACTCCAACTTTAGAATGCCATTTTTGGTAAAAGTGTTTGGTTAAATATCAGAAAATGTTTTAAACAAAAAAACTCAACCATTTAATAATCACTTAAAAATACTTTTGGAGGAAGCATTTAATTAGGATGTATGCTAAAAATAAGATTAGAAAAGGCATTCAATTATCGTTTAACTAATCTATTTAAAGCTTAATGCATCATTTCTTAATGGTGATAGGCAAGAAAACTTGAGAAATTGCTCGAGAACAATTTAGGCTGGAGATTTCAGAAGAAGGATGCAGTTGATGGAATAATATATTTCGATGAAAACGATGAGGTCAGTCGCTATTCATATCGAAAAATAGTCTCTCTCTCGCTTTCTATCTCACAGTCCTTTTTCCTTTGGCAGTTTGCTCCTGTAGTTGAAATGCTGGATGATGCCGATTTATCATGAGTCAGGCTTGTTCTATTCTACTGAGTTTTTTATGCTCTGCCTAAGGACCACACTCCCTTTTTTCTGATCAAGTTGTAGCCTTCTATAGACTGATTTCGAATTCAAATTTGTGTATATTACGTATCCTGGCAGCGTACATGAAAACAGCCAAGCATGCTTATACCCAATATTAAAATGTCTCTCCATATTTTTTCTTTTTCTTTTGTCGACATTTTTTTGGGGTCAGTAGCCAAAAGAATCCAAGTTTTTTCTTGCGTATTTAAATGAAATGTCCAACGAGTGAAGAATTTAACATAAAGAAATGCTGGTGACTTGTATAATTTTTTAAGGGATTTTTGAAAAAATTAACATTTTAACAATTGATATTTTTAAAATTAAAGAATTTTTTTTTTCCTTTTAGAAATTACATTGCTCATAGATTGAATTCTACTATTCTCATATCGATATTGGTCTAATGTTAATGATATGAATTATGTAGCCTTGCATTTATTGTGAAAATGTTGCATTTAAGAAATTTAAGCTCAAAGAGTACATGCATTGATGCAACACAAGCTGCATTAAATGCACTCAAGATATATTTATGACAAATCAAGTTTCATTCAAGGGAACTTAAAGCAACATAAAGACAAGCTTTAATGGTTATTTACAAGCTGCATTTAGATTTCAAAAATTAGTTACAAATGTTTTACATTCCTTGTAGGTTACAAAGTAATAGTGGTTGATTGTAACTTATGTTTTTGCTTTAATTTTGTGGGTTACAAGTAAGGGGCTTAATTGGGCTGATATGACATCATTATGGATGAATTTATCATGTATCTTAAGCCTATAAATAAGCCTTGTATCATCCATTGTAAATCAGACTTGTAAGACTTGAGACAATTGAAAGATTCAAAAGATTGAATGAAATGTAGCATTTTTATGCACATTGAGAGCCTTGAGCCTCAACCCTTTGTAATCTTGCTTTAGATTACATGTTTAGAAACATTCAAGAGGAGTAGGGGTGAACAAATACCCCGATACCCTGCGAACCCGCCCCACCCCATTTAACTGCGTAATCGGAGTCGGGGTTGCAAATACCTCCCCGATTAATAAACGGGGCAGGGTCGGGGCAAGGGCCTGGTAACCCGTCTGGGCCCCGACCCCGATTAGCATTAATATTTTTTTTTTAAACTCCCCATCATATGCACAACACAACTTTTCTTTTCTTTTTCTTTTCCTTTATTCTTTGCTTTTTCTCTTCTCTCAATCAGTCCCATCCCCACGATTCTTCTCCTCTCAGTCTCCACTCTCTATTTTCAATTCCCTCGCCGCCCTGCAAATTGCCGCCCCCGCCCTTGCAATCGCAGCCCTGCCCCTTCAATCGCCGCTGCCGCCGCAAGTGAGGTGATGAGTTGTGTTTTTTTTTCTTTTTTAGTCATTTCCATTTAGGTTTAGGGTTAATCGGGATACCCCGACCCCGACACTTAAATGGGGCGGGGTCGGGGTGAAAATTAATTGGGGTGGGTCGAGGTGCCATTTTTTGGCTTAAACGGGGGCGGGGTGTAATCGGGGTACCCCGCCCCATGCTCAACCCTAAAGAGGGGTGTGATCAACCAACTTGTGGAGTGTTTCAAGTCATGAGATGATGAAACGTAAAAATTTGTCCGTTTCATGATTTTTAGATCAAATAAGGCAATCTGTTTCTAGCCTTTCCTTATGGTTGAAATCGAATAGTTAGGGAGAGTTTGAATTCATGTTTCAAGGGTTCATGCTAAGTATAATAGCATCGGGTGTTTGAACTTGCAATTTGAGTTTGCCTTATCATTTGGTATTAGAGCATTGGTTGCGTTTTTGTGACCGATCTCTATAACAGGTTTTATCTGATCTATCATTTTCAATTCTTATTCTTTTCAATTTATGTCCAATCTTTTCATTTATGTCCAAGTATGAATTTGTCTTCATATTTTCATTATGATCTTGTTTCTATCTTAAAGATCACTTTCTGATCTTGAAAAAAAAAAAACTTTGCATTCAAGAGCACCAGTTTATTCATCTTGCGTTTTTCTTGCAAATTCTTGAGATTTTATGAGTTTGATCCTTGAAATTATAATATGTTTTATGTATTTAAATGTAATTAACAAAAAGTTAAGATGACGTAGGATATGAAAAACAAATCATATAAGAATCATAAATACCAAAAGAATAGTGAGATCACTCATAATAAATATATTATCGGAAACGGGTTAATAAAAAAAACTCTAGAAAAGTTAAATATAAACTCATGTATGGAAAAAGTGCAGGAAAAAAAACAAATTTGCTGAATACGAGGTGTTAACTGTCGATGTCGATAGGAACGTCGAGATTCAAATTTACGGAAATATCGATGTCGACAGACATTACTAGAAAAATCACGGAAACTATGGAAATATAAGTGAATTTTTGGACTTTTTGAATAAAATTTTCATAATAGCTTAATTAAGTCATTATATATCATATAATGAAATTATACACCTAGGTTAAACATAACAAAATATAAAATGTATGTCGAAATATAATATGAAAATATGTTTTTTTTTACAGTGTGGAAATTTTATAAAATAAATATTATAGACATTATAAAACAAATTTATAAATAAGATGATATATATTTAATAAATAAAAAGATACAAATAAGCTTTAACATTTAAGCAACTGATAAATAAAGTCCAACTTTAAATTTAATCATATATAATATTCATTAAATTTAAATTAAAGAATAAATAAATATAATATATAAAAACTTCAAAAACATGTAAGTGATTATTTTATTATTGGAATTGACTTTTAATTAAATAAAAGACCTTTAAAAAGAAAAACAATGATTTTTTAGTATAATTTAGAAAAAAATCCTTAATCGTTTGATCATATCACTGGAATTTTGAATTTGATTTTTTTTTTTAATTAAAATATTGGGTCAAGTCTTGAGAAGAGAGAATGCCAGCCAGCCACCCATTTATACCAATTTCCAAGATGATAACTCTCGTCTTCGATTTCTTCATCTTCCCCAAAGGCATGTCTTCTTCAATCACCAATGCAAAATTCATCTATTCTCAGGTTATAAACATTCAACCAAACTCAGTTCAAGTGCTTTTCTTCTTCTTCACCTCTCAGTCGCATCGCACTTCTTTCATGTTTTCCGGCGATAAATTAATCAAAGGTTGTGTCGACTTTTCCGACATTAGAGGCGACATTTTCGACATCGAAGTGATAACTCTACGAAATGGGAGAAAAAAATGCCAGCACGCGATGTCAGTCACTGCCACATCCCATCGATACCAGTCCGACATTTCCAGCGACACAACCCCTTCTAACGACATCTAATGTTAAAGATCACTATCTTCGCCTCGTTGACATTTGACACTCTGCGAATGCTTAGATATTAAAGATTTTAGTTTATCTTCGCCTCACACTACAAAAGATTTTGTCGAGATCCCCGGCTGCTTTTGATTTATCTTCATATACAATTCTGGGAGATCTTGAATGTTTTCTCTTCGAAAAGGAGCAGTGGTCGGTGAGTTTTTGTGGTAAAGATCTATAATTTAGAAAGAATTTCTGGCTTTTGTGGTGATCCTCTACTGTGTTTGATTGTTCTTTTCGTGGTATAGATCTATTATTTACATATGAAATGACGGGTGATTCATTAGGGCTGAGGCTAAGTATGTTTTTACGAGGAAATACTCCTTGCGAAGGTAAGCTAAATTCGCTGGCTAATCAAATTTACGGCTTTTGTGGAAATTCCTATTGCTTTTGATTTCTCTTCATATATCTATGTGTAGGAATTGGTTTTTTCTTATCAAGATCTATAATTTATAAAAAAAATTATAGCTTTTGTGGAGATCCTCCGTTGTGTTTGATTTCTCTCTGAAAAGGAGTGCTCCTCAGTGTCTAAGGCTTCAAGTATGTTTTTTTTCGAGGAAAAGGTAAGTCAATGCTGAATTCCCTGGCTAATGACTACTTAACTTATATCTTGGATGATCTAACACCATTCCTATATACTCTATTTATAACCATATTCCTTAACAAACTCTCACACTATTTACTAATACACCCTTTATTGCCATCCTAACATTACCTGGCCCTCAAAGACATGTTGTCCTCAAGGTGTGGTTCATGTAATTGACACTTGAACAACTCCAACCCCTACCGATATAATGCCACGCAAAAGAGGAAACTATAACAAAAAGATCCCCTCGAGTTAAGAAGCAAGCTATATTCTCCTTAAAGCCAAAATACATGGTCTTGAACAAGAAAAATGGGTCTGATCCAACACCAGATTCCCCTGTCAATAGTTGTCCTTGTCCCCATTTTGCAAAGTCAGTAACCACATGTCAAAACAGAGGAAAATACCACGATCATCATCAATTGCAGGAGATTTGAAGAACATCGTGCTTTGAGAGTTCGAGTTCACAACCACCTCGTCCAACCACCTCAATTTTGAACACAACAGAGATGGGATGCTCCTCACTTTCATGCCACATGGTGCCCAACACCTCATAACATGAAAACTCAACTTGGGACTGGCAGAAAATTGCTTGAATTACTCCAAAACTTTTATTTCCATCCTTGTTCACAATTCGCAATGGTGAACTCCAAGACCCCACACACACAGTTGAAAAAATTAACCAATAAAAAATTACATCGGTCAACCAAGCAAGAACACAAGTAGTTGTCTCAGAATAGTCAAAATATATGACTATCTCAGATGATACATCAATCTCAAACTGTAGGGCCCCGTCAAAATCAATCCCAGCCCATATCCAATACAACCAGTCCATGCTCCTCCAAATGGGAAATCCATGTATTGCATGCGCAACATGTATCGCTTATGTACATTACCACACATTGTTCCACTCATTCCCTGGGTCTCTTCTTGTAAGAAGATTTTAGCCTGAAGTAGTGACAATGGGAAATTAGGCAATTCCAAAAAAGTGAAGCTTCAAATTGAAGAGAAAACAATCTCAACACCAGTAGTAGTAAGGTCGATTGAATTAAAATCAAGTAGTTTGGATGTAGTTTCGCATTCGTAATGCCCTCTAATTTCGCTATTATCTTTGGATTTGAATCGAGAACATGGAGCATAAATGTAGTACTAGTAGCTACCTTGACCCGCCATTATCAAGTCGTTGGCTTGTAATCTTTCCACTGTCGGTTCCATGTTATTTTCGAAGCCCTTTCATTTTCTGGTTTTCCGATTTGGTGATGTAAATTGAGTTGTTGGGTTAATTTCTGATGGTATAGGCCCACAACTTTCCACATAACAGCCTCCACAAAATGGGCCTTTCCCATCGCACCTTTCTGCAACCTATTCACACGCTGAATTATATTCTTCTTGAAGGCCTTAAATTGGGCTTTTACACTAACTTTGATTTGCAGCCCATTAAGTATATGTGTTGTTGCTGCCCTAATTTGTAGGCCCCTTTCTTCCCTTCCAGCAACTTCTTCACGAGATATCCAATTCCCTTTGCTATCCTGCTTTGCCGTGTTCCATCTTCGCCGATGTCGCCTCCCTCGCAACGACGAACACCACCTCTTGTATTGCTGGAAATGCCGCCACTTCGACCTTCTCCTGATTTCCAGCGACTCGGTTGCCGTCCTATGTTTCCACTGTTTGCCACACTGATACTTGTATTTCTTCCCTGATAACAGCTTACCAATCTTTTTATATGTAATCTTCAGAACAAATCCCAATTTTTGCGTCAAGGCGAAATGGTTGCCACTTCGAATAAGTCCGCATCCTGGTTTGATTCTCACTTGCTCCAAAGCATCCAGAATCAATCTTGATAGGTATTCAAAATTGTTGACGCTGAATCGAAAGTAGTCCAACTCCATATTATGAACCGGATGGAAATGTTTGCGAAACTGTCGAAAGATATGCCCATAATGATCATATCCACCCAAATTCACCCAAATTGGACGCCAAGCCCGCGTTGTTTTTAACTTTCCTAAAAATCAAAACTTTAATTATATAATTAATTAATTCAATAAATAATAAAATACCTCATATTTGATCGGCTGAAATCTTGTGGTGGCATATGGGAAAGTCAAAAAATTACAATCCTTCCTTTCATCTTTAATACCCGTTTTGTTCCAAAGATTGAGCATGTTAGGATCATTTGCAGGAGATACTATCGTTTCACCGTACATCGTTTCAAGGTACACACAATGGCTTGTCTTCCAAAGAATGACACACATACTGTAGTATTTCTTGTAGTATTTCTGCAAAAGAAAATAGATCCAATATTTCAATACCAATCTAAGTTTCCAGGTACAATATAAATAATAATATAATAATATGTTTAGGGTAACAAACATTTTAACTTTATTTAAGAGAAATTTATTAAATAAAGTTAAAAATGACGTGTTAAAAAAAAAGGCAACAATCATTAATTACAAAAGAAACAACCATATCAGTATAGATATATTCATTATACTAATATGGTTGTTTCTTTTGTAATTAATGATTGTTGCCTGTTTTTTTTTAACATGTCATGTTAATAAATTTCTCTTAAATAAAGTTAAAATGATTGTTACCATAAACATATTATTATATTATTATTTATATTGTACTTGGAAACTTAGATTGGTATTGAAATATTGGGTCTATTTTCTTTTGGAGAAATACTACAAGAAATACTACGATATGTGTGTCATTCTTTAGCAGCCAAGCCATTGTTTGTACCTTAAAACGATGTACGGTGAAGCGATAGTATCTCCTGCAAATGATCCTAGCATGCACGGTCTTTGGAACAAAACGGGTATTAAAGATGAAAAGAAGGATTGTAATTTTTTGACTTTCCCAGATGCCACTACAAGATTTCAGCTGATCAAATATGAGGTATTTTATTATTTATTGAATTAATTAATTATATAATTGAAGTTTTAATTTTTAGGACACTTAAAAACAACGCGGGCTTGGCGTCCAATTTGGGTGGATATGATCATATGGGCATATCTTTCGACAGTTTCGCAAACATTTCCATCCGGTTCATAATATGGAGTTGGACTACTTTCGATTCAGCGTCAACAATTTTGAATACCTATCAAGATTGATTCTGGATGCTTTGGAGCAAGTGGGAATCAAACCAGATGGCAGGGCTTATTCGAAAGTGGCAACCATTTCTGCCTTGACGCAAAAATTGGGATTTGTTCTGAATATTACATATAAAAAGATTGGTAAGCTGTTATCAGGGAAGGGATACAAGTATCAGTGTGGCAAACAGTGGAAACATAGGACGGCGACCTTGTCGCTGGAAAAGAATTTGGAGGTTCGGAGGACCTACTTCTTGGGGAGCTGCAGTTTGCATTCATTACATTTTTGGTTAGTAATTCCATACACAAAAAGTTTCTTCCTTTTAATCAGAAGATATTTGTGACACCTGAAGTTATGCAGATGGGGCAATCGCTTGAAGGATTTCTACAGTGGAAATCATTGACTAGCCTGCTCTTTGAGTGCACTGAAGCTGTAAGTATTTGATTGCCAGCCATGATGTATATGTTTTGGATGTGTCAATTTATTCTCTCCTAATTGATTTTTTCTTTTACAATACCACTTTTGTAGAGACTTTTATTTGAGTTAAATTTTTTCCCTAACATTTCTCATATAAGAAGTAATTTTCTTGTCTTGCGATTATTTATAAGCTGTTTCCATAGTTGTAAAAATCACTTACTGTACTCGAGAAGACGAGATAAGACCGAACGATTTGTCTAGCTCACTATCAAGCAGTGTCTTCTGAAGTTCAGGCTCCTATAGTTGTTCTTATTATTATTATTTTTTTGGATAAGGGCTCCTATTGTTGTTCTTAGCATTCCAACTATGTTTTGTGGTCCTTTAGTAAGAGTTCACCATAATGTAGACTTTGGGAAAAAAACCTCCCGCAACATGGACGAACCAAGGGCTTATGGAGTAAAGGCCAGTTTGGAATAACTTTTAGCCCAAAAGCATTTTTAGACCCGCCTGAAGTTATTCCAAACAAGTCCTAACAGTTCGGTATACTATTAAAAATGCAGTTGTGTCTATCTACTTCAATTCTTGCTGATGATCATTTTCTGGCACAAAGCTTCACCTTAAATCCAAATCATTTGGCTAGGAAGGAGAGTTATATTTCCACACCTACTGTCATCAATTCCAAGGCCAATGAGGCTTTGAGGAGGAATACACTTTCAATTTACTATGTGACTTCCTCCATTGAACTCTACCCCTACGAGCCCTACCCAAACAATCTCTAATAAGCTTTTCAATTCTGGCTGTCTAAGAAGCTAGGATTTTTTTACCAAATAGAAAATACATTTGAAGCTGGAAAGAAGAACAAACTGGACGTGTGCCTACCTACCTGCTTTTGACAGAGGTGCTTTTGACAGAAACAATTTAAATTTCCGGCTGGCATCGATCCCACTGAATATTTTGTGTGCTCCAACTTTAGAATGCCATTTTTGGTAAAAGTGTTTGGTTAAATATCAGAAAATGTTTTAAACAAAAAAACTCAACCATTTAAAAATCACTTTAAAATACTTTTGGAGGAAGCCTTTAATTAGGATGTCTGCTAAAAATAAGATTAGAAAAGGTGTTCCGTTATCGTTTAACTAATCTATTTAAAGCTTAATGCATCATTTCTTAATGGTGAATAGGCAAGAAAACTTGAGAAATTGCTTGCGAACAATTTAGGCTGGAGATTTCAGAAGAAGGGTGCAGTTGATGGAATAATATACTTCGACGAAAATGATGAGGTCAGTCGGTATTCATATAGAAAATAGTCTCTCTCTCCCTTTCTATCTCACAGTCCCTTTTCCTTTGGCAGTTTGCTCCTGTAGTTGAAATGCTGGATGATGCCGATTTATCACGAGTCAGGCTTGTACTATTCTACTGAATTTTTTATGCTCTGTCTTAAGGATCACAGTCCCTTTTTTCTGATCAAGTTGTAGCCTTCTATAGATTGATTTCGAATTCAAATGTGTTTATATTACATATCCAACACTACTTGGCTGCGTATATGAAAACAGCCAAGCATGCTTATACCCTATATTAAAATGTCACTCCATGTTTTTTCTTTTTCGTTTTCGACATTTTTTTTCGGGTTAGCAACCAAAAGAATCCAAGTTTTTTCTTGCGTATTAAAATGAAATGTACAACGAGTGAAGAATTTAACTAAAGTAAAAAAATGCTGGTGACTTGTATAATTTTTTAAGGGATTTTTTTAAAATGGCATTTTAACAATAGATATTTTTAAAATTAGTAAAAGTTTTTTTTTCTTTCTTTCAGAAATTACATTTCCAATAGATTGAGATCTACTAATCTCAGACTGGTATTGGTCTACTCTCAATTTGAAAAATATTATTTTTGAAATATTTTAAAACATTTGTTATTTTTAAAATTTGTTTTAAAATAAGTATCATTGAAGTTTCTATCTTTTAATAATTAAAATGTTTACACCTTTTGAAAATATATAATTTATGGGAAATTTCTTTAGGATTTGGAGTTATTTTAATGACATGGCAATATAGTTATTGACGTGGAAGGATGTCTAGTTCTAATTGAATAATAAGCCTTTGCTTTGTGAGAGACGTTTTTCTAGCTCTGGTAGTATTTTCTCTATTGATAGTTCAATTTTCAGCCTCGTAAAATTATCTCTTTCCTTATGAAACTAACACATTTTTTGTTTAACCCAAAAAAAGGTACATTTCCATTTAATAAAAAAATCATTTTAAGAGGTAGATAACATTTACGGCCCATTTTTTTTTTAAAGTTAGTAGTGTTAGTTTCACTGATTTATTATTATTTTCACTTGCGACATTTTATAATTGCTCTCTAATGAGATGAGTCTATAGCTACAATGCAGATGTAGGGATAAAGGCCAGGCCAAGACAATCCAATCAAATTATAAGCCTGAATCTAAATGAAAACCGATGAAAAAGAAAAATTATGATATGTAGATAGAAATTGATAACTAATTTTAATTACTGTATCAATATTAGATACAAATTTAAAAAAAATTATGATTGATATTGTTTGTCAATGTTGGGGATGAGAATCAAAATTTAATTTACATGGGACTCACAAAAAGTAAATTAGAAGAAGTATATTTATTTAATTTATATAATGTAGGTAATTTTCCATAAAAATGGAGGGACGATTCTCATATTTAGGTGACTCCCAGACCTTCATTTCATTACATAAAAAGGTAAAGAGTATGATAATAGAAAAAATTGTTCTCCTATCTTTATAACCAATTTACCATTTCTTCTATTCTATGTAAATATTACCTGAGTTTTGTTGATTCAAAATTTCTGATTAACTTGAATTAA
Organism: Gynostemma pentaphyllum; assembly: GCA_028015215.1. Classification (NCBI taxonomy): domain Eukaryota; kingdom Viridiplantae; phylum Streptophyta; class Magnoliopsida; order Cucurbitales; family Cucurbitaceae; genus Gynostemma; species Gynostemma pentaphyllum. Next base: position 44,741,344 of record CM051349.1, on the reverse strand, counting down.
AAACTTTTCTCCCACACCAATCAATTGGACTAAAGAGAGAGCTCGTCTTATGGGGTTTGGTCTATTTTTTTTTAGTATAATTTTTTAAAGGAGAGTATAATTTATTTTTAACTTATTAATAAGATAGAGAGCTTGATGCTGGAGTAAATTAGAAATAGAAATATAAGATTTTTTTTAACCGATAAAAGAGAGGTAATTTTGACGAGAATGAGATTTGAATCTCCATCTTCACAATTATAAATAGTCGATTTTTACCACTCCTAATCGATACAATAAAAATAAAAGTTCGGACTCAATCACTTCATAGTCTAAAACTCAATTTGAAGCATAATTTTAAAAAAAATTTGACATAGAAAGTAGTATTACAGCAACTAATATGTTTCAATAAAACAGTTTAATTGTATCTTTAAATAACAAAAGTAAAAGGTTAATGTCAATGAAAACAAATACAATTACATTTTTCTAAACAATTTTTGTATTGAGATAATTTCAAAACAGTTTTTGAAATTAAAAAAAAAATTATAAATTAATTTTGTAAAATTCATCTAATTATTATTATTATTAGGGAAAAAATCAATTTACACCCCTGAACTTTACATGGTATATCAATTTAAACCCTAAACTTTCAATTGAATCAATTTACACCCTGAACTTTTTTAAGTGAATCAATTTACACCCATTGTTAATAAATTTACTATTATTTTTGAAATTTTTTAATTAGACATAGGCATTTTTATATCGAAATAAAGTTAATTTTTTGAAAATTAATTTTAAGTTTATGTTAAATATTTTTATGGTTAAATTTGACCGTTTTGATGTCGGGTTTGAACATTTTTGTACCGTTTAAATTGGTAACTAAGATTTGAGTTTTTTCATAATTGAGGTTGGGCGTTTTGATGATGTGGTCATAGACGTTTTGTTATTTTTATCTTTCGGTGATTTGGTAATTGAATTTTGATTAATTTTATAGTTTTAGTATTACGTGGGTTTAAATTGATTCACTTAAAAAAGTTCAGGGTGTAAATTGATTCAATTGAAAGTTTAGGGTTTAAATTGACACAACATGTAAAGTTCAGGGGTGTAAATTGATTTTTTCCATCATCATCATCATCATCATCATCATCATCATCATCATCATCATCATCATCATCATCATCATCATCATCATCATCATCATCATCATCATCATCATCATCATCATCATCATCATCATCATCATCATCATCATCATCATCATCATCATCATCATCATCATCATCATCATCATCATCATCATCATCATCATCATCATCATCATCATCATCATCATCATCATCATCATCATCATCATCATCATCATCATCATCATCATCATCTTCACTTTTATAATTCGAAGCCGTTAAGAATCTCCGTATTCGCGAGAGAGATGATCATTCGTAGGCTTTCTTCCCGCCTTTCCCTCCTTCAATCATCTTCTTCAAGGTCAGGCTTTTCCCTCCATTTTTTTTCCTTTGAATTCTCATTATTTTACTCATCTTTTACTTTTTTCCTTCCATTTTCTTTTTGGGTTTCGTTTTAATATTGAGCCCAAAGCTTTCTTGTGGAGAAATTCCGACCATTTTCCCATATCTGTGTTCTTCAGATTAATAGCTATCTCGGATTATCCTGTAAGTCACTGGAAAACTTGTATTGATTGTGGGTTTCATCCAAATTTTCAAGGTGAGTTTTTGGTTGCTTAAAGTTTCCAACTTTCATGATTTAATATTTTGCTTTTTTCGATATCCGTGATTGTTCGGGCCCGCTTATGCGCACCTCAACTAATCTATGATATAATATTTATAAGTGATGGCTTAGTTTATAGGGTCAAATTATGAAGGGTTTGGTCCATATTATAAAGTGCTGAAGTTACGGATTCTATCTGCTTGTTAAAAGTCCTAAAAGAAACCATTATTTGGTCATTGAAGCTTTGGATGATTTTACAGTGTATGTTTTAGAATTTTGCTGTTACTTATCATTGTTGGGGTTTTGTGTTTATTGATGACAATATCTTTATCATATGCTGTAGAAGCTGAGTGAGTGGGGAAAGGCAGTGGCTTACTTAACTTCCTGCCATTTAACATCGATATTTTGTCTTTTTTATGTATTCTCGCCATGCGTTAGTATTTTGGGAGGAGATTTATTGTGTTGATCATATTTATTATTTTGAACCATTTGAGTTTGGGAAGTAAACAAATTTATTTGGATGCTATTGAGAGAATTACTTTTGGTTTAGTGTTACAAAGCACGGATAGTAGTGTGTTGAAGTCAGATAAGCACGTTATATCGCTGCATTTCAAAACTCCTCAAGTTCGGACATTAATAGTGTGGACTCTTTTATAACTCTTCTTAATTCCAAGCATGTTATTGCCATGTCTGAATGTGATGTAGTCATGTTTGGACATGCAAAATAGAAAAAAGAAAAAAAAGGAGAAAAATAAAGAATATATGTAGGAGGCATATTATCCCTTTTTTTAAGTATCTAACTCAAGCAACATATGACTTTGGATCTTTTGTAATAAACCCTTTTAATTTGTGGTTAAAAAATTATGCGTGTGATTCTGCTTATTTTCTTTTTTAAACGTCTGGTTCTTTCATATAAAATGCAGCATCAAGATCATATACTCATGGTGAGCGCAGACATTATGACCTCTTTGGCAAAGGAAATCCTGCACCTGGCAGTAAGGAATTTAGAAAATCCTGGGATAAACAAATGAATGAAAAAAATTCTTTATGGACGGATAGTGAGGATGAGGCTGATGATAAAGGAAGTAAAAAAAGTCATCTTGAAGATGAGATTAAAAAGGTGAGGCAGCAGGCAAAGGATCACTCTGACTTAATTGATGCTGATGACAGTGATGAACTATGGAGTGTTTGGTCTGGGAGTGATGAAGATAAGACCTTGTGGACGGGTAGTGAGGGTGATGACGATGATGATATTCCGACAGAGGCCTACCCCAATGAAAGTAGTGACAAATACATTGATAAACTATTCGAGTTTGAGGAAACATCTAAATATCGAACAATTTCAGAACTCTTGAAAGCTGAACAGGAACCAGAAGAGTTATCCCCTGGAAAACAAGCCAGGAAACTTGCGGTTGAGAATGCCTTGAAAAAGTTGAAGAAAGGGCCAGATGGCCGTTATACCAATGTATGGGAGGTCATGAGTGATTTGGATATCTTGATAGGGGCATTTGAAAACATAGTGACTGGACCTGAATATGCAGAGCTCAGACAGGGAGGGCCAAAAAAATTGAATATTCAGTTTTTTAAGGATATACAGGCACGCATGAGAGATCCAAATTATAAGTTCTCACCCGAATTGAAGTTAAAACCAAAAAGCAAACTGGTTCGCCAAAAGAGATGGCAGAAAACACAGTCTAGAAGGAGGAAAGCACAAAAGCGATGAGTATAATTTTTCGTTTCCCATTTATAACTGGAACAGTTAAACGATGTATACACTCTTGGGAATGTGTTTTTATGTGTCTTATCACCTGTTCTTTAAAAGTTCATTTGTATATTAAGTATAACAATTTCGTTGATTAGAAATTCTCTTGAGGCAGATTTTATGAGCATCGTAGTAATATACTGATTCATCTTTATGCCCCAACTATTTCATTGGATGAAATACTGATAAAATACATTGCATGCAAACAGGCCTAGGCAAATACCTAGCATGGATTTTGGTAGCCTTGACATTAATAAAACATAGAACTTCAGAATCATAAAACCTAATTAACAATGTTAGGGGATTGATACGGAACTAAACTACAGAAAGATTGAGCATTGTTGTTGAAGATTTGTCCATTTGGTATTTCGATTTTCTTCATTGTGTATTTGTTGATGGATAGTTTCCTATTATCGTCTCGAATGGTTGATCATTGTCATACTCATGCATCAGTTGGCTTAATGGAAAATCTAGAAACTCTCCAAACTGATGGCCTCTTAATTGAGAAGTATCGACACCATAGCGTGGACTCATGGATATCATCATCTGGTTTCCTAGTTTGCCATCAGCACCTCCAATGTAAGTTTCTCCCATCTGTGATGTAGGTACAGTCATTGGATTAGATTCAAATTGCCGATTCAAGCCACCGCTTCCTTGATTGATATACCATTCTAATTCAGACCCATTGTCGAGTTCTTCCCCAAACATTGGAAGCAAATACTGATTCCTAAAGGTATAAGAGTCACTGGTTGCATCTGGCATTTGGTTGTCAAGACTTCTTCTTAGGTTTGTTTCACCTTCATCTTGTTTGGAACTTGATGACAAAATTTCAGCATGTTTCCCAAATTTGACAAGCTTCTGTATCAAAATAGTAGAATCTACATTGCCTGTGACTGTCACTTTTTGTTGTTCAATATCAATATCTACTTTATAAACACCTAAATCCATAAGAAGAAGAAGAAAAACCGAGAAACCGAAGGTTAAATTAGCTTCAAGATTTGATTTAAATAAAATCAATGGCTAGAAGAAATCCGTTCTAGTTTTTTTACCTTCAATTTTTTTGAGAAGTTTTCTTACTCTCTTTTGGCAACCTTGACAATTAATGTGTACTTTTAGGATATGTGTCTGTTAAAAACATAGTGGAAAATAAACCAAAAGCAAATTTATCAAATCAAGAAGCTTATAATAGTACAACCAAGAAAAAATAAATCAAATGATAGTTTACAGAAGGTAAAAACCTGAATCTTCAAAAAGCCAATACTTGACATTTTCTTGTTTCAACTTTCTGAATATTTTCTTCTTAGTTTTTACACTTCTTTTTTCTATAATAGTGACTATTTTCTTCTTAAAGACACCTTCAAAATCAAAGAAGAAGAAGAAATCATGACAGTCAAAGAGAGAAAACTGGTCAATCTGGTTTAAAATGTGTTTTTTTTCACAAACCACAAGAACATGAAATTTTCAGTGGCTCATTTTTACAACACTTTTTTCGTGAAGTCTTCTTTTGGCAGTCATAATGATTGCCTTGGCCAGTTGAGAAATTTTTTCTAAGAATATCAATTTATCTGCTTGGAGATGAAGTTTCATACTAATTAAAATGTGAATTCCTTCTTAAAATTGAGTGCAGATTAATTAATTTATCAGTTTAAAATTCTTATTTGTGAGTATATTACAAATAAGAAATACAAAGTTTGAAACAATATTGGTGTGGGAAATGAATATGGAGTCTAGAAAGTGAGATTATAACCGATAATTATATTTGTCAAAAAAATGAAGGAAAATATATTGATCTCCCTTGAGCTATGCAATAATCGATCTTTAAAATTTATAAAATATTAAAATTAGACTCTATATTTGAGCATAAACTAAGTTTGAGCCTTGAGGTCAATTGCTACCGTTAAAAAAAACTGAGACTATTACAAATATACTAATTAAAAAAAAATTAATAGATATAATATTTGTTTAGTGTATTAAAACTAATCATGTAACGTACTAAAAAAAATCTGTCATAGTTGTCATGTTCAGTAAGTAATGCTATCCATTTATTTTTAATATTTTTTTTTTCAAATTTTATTTTTAATTCAAGGATGCAGTTTATGTTTAGTAAGTAGTGCTGCCCACTAATTTTTTTTTAAAAAAAAAATCCTTTATTAAGAGGAGAAAAAATAAGAATTTGTTTCAAATATCATAAATCTACATAGTAATTACTAAAATATCATAATTTTTTTAAAAGTTACTCAGATAATATAATTATAGTTCAATAAATTTATTGAACTATTTTTTATGGGTATTTTTAATGAATCTGTTTGTTTTTTTAAGTTCAAATTCAATAATTTATCGAACTATTTGATTATTTTTCATTATTATTTTCAATGAATTTATTACTTTTTTTTTAGTTCAATAAATTTATTGACTATAATTATATTATTTGAGTAATTTTTGAAAGTTATGACATTTCAATAATTAGTGTGTAAAAATATAGTATTTCAGTAATTACCTCTAAATAAGAAATTCACATTAAGGATGTTGCATTTTATGCAATTTTCTTAAAAGAAAAAAAAAAGAATAAGATGAGATTCCACTCTGTCTCATTTGTTTTCTTCTGCACGTTGGAACTGAATTCCTGTTTTTTTTTTTTTCCTTTTTCTTTTAAATCTTTGAATCAATAACTAAAAGTAGATCTACAACAAAACATTTGTTCCATGGTTCAAATTCCTACCCACTTTTTAATGTGATCTATTTTTACGATATATTAATTAAATTTAATATAATATACTATAAATAGACAAATAAAAATAAAAATGAGTAGAAATTCTCCCTTATGGAGATAAGTTTTATCCTTAAAAATCAAAAGTAGAAACGGAATAATTTTGTTAGAAAATTTTATCCAACCAAGAATTTACTTTTATGTATATATAAAGGCCATCTCTTTACCTGCTTCCTCAACAAAATGATGTTGAAAACTTGCTGCTGTAGCTTCTTCATTCTTTCTCTGTTCTTCAGCCATTGTTGGGCTAAATCAGCTAATACCAAATATGATTTTTCCAATGTGAATTTTGATACTGGAGGCCTCAGCAGAAATGCTTTTCCAAAAGGGTTTATTTTTGGAACTGCCACTTCTGCTTATCAAGTTGAAGGAATGGCTAATAAAGATGGTCGAGGACCCAGCATTTGGGATCCTTTCGTCAAAGTTCCTGGTACCTTAAATTTTCAATTTTTCATCTTTTTCCTTTCTGGGTTTTTGATTTTTTTAAGGAAATTTTGGTTTTTTTTTAATTGATGAGAGAAATGATTTTGGAGCAGGAAATATTGCTGGCAATGCCACTGCAGATGTTGCTGTTGATCAATATCACCGATATAAGGTATGTTAAGAACTAAGAAGTTTATACTTTTAATATTTTGTTAAATGATTGAAATTATCATAATGTAAGAACCTGTTTTTTTTGGGGTTTAGAGTGCTTTTAGTTTATAGATTCTTACCCTATTAAGGATCCACATCGGAAAGATACCTAATTATGTTTATAGGGACGTGAGCTACTCCTTTCATTGTCAAACCATTGGTTTGAGAAGTAGCGTCATGAATGTTAAGATACTTTTTTTTAAATGAGATTTCTGATGTGTATCTGATATTTTTTGTTTCTGATATCCTTATGAAGGAAGATATTGATTACATGAAAAAGTTCAAATTCGAAGCTTATCGGTTTTCGATCTCGTGGTCGCGGATATTTCCAAGTACTAAATTGGTCCAAATTTTACTTTTGAATAATGATTATTATAAATTCCTGATAAAGAATTAATTGTTTTGTGCACATAATTTTCTGTTTTTACATAGATGGAACTGGAGAAGTCAATTGGAAAGGTGTTGCTTACTATAATAGATTGATTAACTACATGATTAAACAAGGTAATTTATTCTACACTTTGTTTATTAACTCAACAAATTGAGATTCATTAAGTTTGTTTTTTTTGAACAAGATTTCACATTTGTCACTTTAAAAACTTGTAGGAATCACTCCATATGCAAATCTATATCATTATGATCTTCCATTGGCACTCCAAGAGAGATATGGAGGTTTACTTGGCAAGCAAATTGTGTAAGTTTGATCAATTTATTGATTTTTCACAGTTTTCATAAATTTCTTAATCGATTCCTTAAGTTTTGTTATTGATCAAATCAGTCATTTGTATGCAGGAATGATTATGCAAATTATGCAGAATTTTGCTTTGAGCATTTTGGCGACAGAGTTAAGAATTGGATGACATTCAACGAACCAAGAGTTGTTGCTGCTCTCGGCTTTGACAATGGAATAAATCCTCCTTCAAGGTGTTCAAAAGAATATGGAAATTGCACCGCAGGAAACTCCGGAACTGAGCCGTATATTGCAGCCCACAATATGATTCTCTCTCACGCTGCAGCTGTTGACAGATACCGAAAGAAATTCAAAGTAAGTCTTGGACATTTGTTTACAAAAATTCTACTTTTTTTTTTCCTTTTGAATTCACCAAAAGTTAAATTATTTCAGGTAAAACAAGGAGGAAGAATAGGAATTCTCTTGGATTTTGTTTATTATGAACCTCTTACAAGGGGAAAAGAAGACATCTATGCAGCTCAAAGAGCAAGAGATTTTCACATTGGCTGGTAATTAGTTGACATCTTAAGTCTGATTTTCGAAGATACTTGGGTACTGACGGGTATAATTTCAACTGCTATGTTTATTTATCCAATAAAACAAGGGACATGTAGGAAAGTCGGGATGAACTTCTCCAAACCGATCAGTACTCAAGTATTTTCCTATCTAAAATTAGACTACAAAATTTCCCAAATACTAATTTAATTTCAAATTTGTTTTAGGTTTTTGCATCCTATAACATATGGTGAATATCCAAGAACAATGCAAGAAATTGTAAAAGAAAGACTACCCAAATTCAGTAATGAAGAAATTGCATTGGTGAAAGGCTCAATTGATTTTTTGGGTGTAAATGAATATACCAGCTTCTACATGTTCAACCCCAGTGGGCAAAAGCCCAAGACACCTGGTTATCAGTCAGATTGGAATGTTGGCTTTGCTTGTAAGACAAAATCTCCTTAAGCTTAAAAATTATTTACAAATATACTAAATTTTGAGCATGTTAATCATTGATTTCCTATGATTCATATTAACCGTTTGAGGTTATTACCATTGATTTATTTTAATCACCGAGTCACACGGAAAAAAAGCTACTATATTTATAAGTAATTTTGAAATAGTACTACTCATTGAAATTCCTCTGTTTCTTATCATGTTATTTGCCATTTTTTGCAGTTGAAAAGAATGGAAAACCAATTGGTCCAAGGGTAACTCATTTTGAATTTCAAGTTTAAAGAATCAATTAATAAGTTTAATAGAATTATCAATATTAAGTTTGTGATTTTGAATCATAAATTTAATTTTCAGGCTCATTCTTTCTGGCTCTACCAAGTACCATGGGGAATGTACAAAGCTTTGATGTATGTTAAAAAGCATTATGGAAATCCTAATGTCATTGTTTCAGAAAATGGTAAATATTCAATACTCTTACCCTATATCACACTGCCTATTTCTGTTGAATTGTCAAGGTTATTGAAATCTCGTTTCAGAAATATTTGATACCCCTTGTCTAAACCAGCGAGCTAAACACCCATAAGAGTGTTTCTAACAAAAATGTAGGAAATAAAACTTTCAACTGACAACTAAGGAACTGTTTGGGAGTGTGTTTATAAAAAGTTATTTTATTAATTTTTTTTATAAATATTTTACAACGACCTATTTCCTAAATCAGAAGGTCGTGACTAGTAATATCAGGTATATAATAATTTTAATATTTATACGTCACCGAAAGCAGTTGTAAACTTTTGTTATTAAATGGCAGGTATGGATACAGCTGATATACCACTTCCAGAAGGATTAAATGACACAGTGAGAATACATTACTACAAGACATATTTACAAAACATGAAAAAAGCCATTGATGATGGAGCTAATGTAAGTGGGTATTTTGCATGGTCATTGCTTGACAACTTTGAATGGCTGTCTGGTTATACTTCAAGGTTTGGGATCATATATGTTGATTACAAAGACAACCTCAAGAGAATTCCTAAGATGTCTGCTTATTGGTTTAGACAAATGATTGGAAAAAAGAATTAAGGTGTTTGGGGTTTTGGATTTTGTGTATTATCCTGTTTTATTTATTGTAATAAAATATTAGAGTTCAGGTTAATCTGAGCATAACTCGTATGTTCCGTTTTGTAAGGTTAAAGCTTCTCTAATTTGACGTAATATCTTAAAGAATGTTTCGATCCTTCATCTAAATTCACAATAACTTTCCATTTCCTTTGTAAAATGTAAAAATAGGCATCTTAGCCTCACACCATTAAAAAAAAGAGATTTATTTCAATTTTACTCTTTAACGGTTTAAAATTTTTAGTTCTACCTTCAATCTTTTATTTTGTTTTTAGCAATTTAAGTTAAGTTTTTACGATAATTTAAATGTTATGGTAAAAATTGAAACTTTTAAAATATTTAGTGGAAAATTTGAAACCTACTACATTAATTTAATTATATTATACTTCTAACATTTAAATTTCGTAAAACTTAACCAAGAATATTTTTGAAATAAATTAAAAGATTGAGGGTAGAATTGAAACTTTTAAAATATTAGGGATAATAAGAAACAAACTTTATAGATTAAGATATTTTATTTTATATAATTAAGTCTAAAATATAACAGTCTCCGACTATAAAAAAAAAAAATCCATAGTGATTGTTGTAAAAATTTAAAACGTGACCGATAATTTTGATCATCAATCTGTCTTCATAATTTACTCTTTTTACAAATAAAGGAATAATTCAATTTTGTTCTAATCCAAAAATCACCAAATAGGCCACTGAAAAAAAAAAATCAATTTAATTAGGGTCATTTAAAAACAACTTTTTAGAGGGACCAAAAGTACTTTTAGACTAAAAAAGTTAAGAATTTTTGTCAAGAAACAAAAGTATTTTTAGACCCTCACAAAATCATTTCATGGTAAAATTAATTGGCGTTCTTTCAAATATATGAGTTAGAATAAAAGTATTTGTCTTCATAATTAACAAATAGTAAAGTATATATTGCCCAAGTTCGAATGGATTCAAATTTATGATTACACAATAATTTGAATTAAAAATTCATCTCCCACACCAATCGGACAAAACAGAAAGAGTTTATTATCCGTTTGAGATAAGTTTTGGAAGTGTTTAGAAATTAAAAAAAGTATTTTTGATACTTATTGAAAAACACTTTTTAAAGCTATCCAATTTTTCTTAACATATCTTTAGTCTATTTTTAACTTATTAATATTAATAAGGAAAAAGGTTGTTTGAGAGTACATCGGAAATATGAATAAAAGTTTTTTATAAATGATAAATGGGAGGAAATTTTGACGAGAGTTGGATTGAACCTCCGTCTTCATAATTATAAAGAATTGACTTTTATTACCACACTCAATTATATACCATAGAAATAATAGTTAGAACTTGTTACTTTATAGACCGAAACTAAATTTGAATTTTTTTTAATATAATTAAAAAAGGTAGGTCTTATAGTAATTAATATGTTTCAATAAAAATAAATTAATAGTTTTTTTAATTAACAAAATTAAAGGTTAATGAAAACAATTATTATTATATTTTTTGAAACGGATTTTGGAATAAAACAATAGAATTTTATTTTATTTTGTAAAATTAATCTGATTTTTTTTTCTCCATATGATATGCATTTTAATCTCGACCTGCTATAATTACAAGCCGTTAGAGTTTCCACATTCGCAAGAGAAATGATCATTCCTAGGCTTTCTTCCCGCCTTTCCCTCCTTCAATCATCGTTCTTCAAGCTCATTGCTCAAGCATATCCTTTCAATTTTTTCTTCGAACTCTCAGTCATTATTATTTTTAAAATATTACATCAAATTTAAATAGAGGAGTTTTAAACCTTCGACTTTATTAAAAGGAAACAAATACTTAACTAAATAAACTATATTCAGGTCTACATTAATTTACTCATTTTTATCCTCTTTCATTTTATTTTCTTTAAAAAGCAATTTTTTTCTCCCATATATTGTGTGTATATATTTATTCAAAAAATTAAATAAATAATAGGGAAAAATGCAAAAAACACTCCTATGGTTTTGGTAAAATGCAAGCGCACTATCTGTAGTTTAAAAATGAATATTTATACCCCTATAATTTCAAAATGGTGCAAAAATTGACCCCTCCCCACTCGCCGTTAAATTTCTTTTGACCATAACTTTTTCGTTTGAACTTTAATTTGAATGAGTCAAGATGTTCTGGAATCCTTTTTTTTAGCTCTACATTATAGTCATTTAAAAACTTAGATATCATCAGTATATAAAGAGTTAGTATCATCAAAATATTAGATCGGGTTGAAGTCACAAACACTTTTATATAGTGATGATTTAAAAGTTTTGGTGACTATAGCGTAGAGCTCGAAACAAAGATTTAAAAACATTTTGAATCATTCAATTAGAGTTCAAATGAAAAACTTATGGTTAAAAGAAAATTAATGGAGTAGTGGGGAGAAACCAATTTACACAATTTTAAAAATAGAGCAGTATAAATATTCATTTTTAAACTACATGGTGTGTTTGCATTTGACCAAAACTATAAAGATGTATTTTGATTGTGTATATATATCAAAAAAAGAAAAAACTGACCTCCACACTGGTAACTCCAACTAACTTTTTATTGTGATATATTTTTGGTAGATTGTTAAGAACTAATTAATTGATTGACTATAATATATTGTATCCTACATTTATTAAATATAATATAATTAGTAGACTAATAAAAATTAAACTTGGTAGGAATTCCAACGATGGGGAGACAAGTTTTATCTAAAAAAAACTAAAACTAGTAACAATCATTTTGTTAGCAAATTTTATCCAACCAAAAGATTTTACCTTTTAATGTATAAATAAAACACAGAGATACAATGAAATCATAAAACAGGCCAAGGCCATATCTTTAATCTTCTTCCTCAGCAAAATGTTAATGAAAACTTGGTGTAGCTTCTTCATTCTTTCTCTGTTCTTCAGCCATTGTTGGGCTAAATCAGCTAATAATAATAAATATGATTTTTCCAATGTGAATTTCGATACTGGAGGCCTTAGCAGAAATGCTTTTCCAAAAGGGTTTATTTTTGGAACTGCCACTTCTGCTTATCAAGTTGAAGGAATGGCTGATAAAGATGGTCGAGGACCCAGCATTTGGGATCCTTTTGTTAAAGTTCCTGGTACCTTTAATTTTCAATTTTTCACCTTTTTTATTTCTTGGTTTTTGTTTTTTTAAGGAATTTTTTTGTTTTTATTTTTTTGGAATTGATGAGAGATTTGATTTTGGAGCAGGAAATATTGCTGGCAATGCTACCGCAGATATTGCTGTTGATCAATATCATCGGTATAAGGTAAGTAAGAAGTTTATACTTTCAATAATTTTTTAAATGATTGAATTTAACATAATGCATGTAAGAACTTGTTTTTTGGGGTTTAGTAGTAATTTTTATGGGGTCTTAAATGTCGGTTTGGGATATGTTTTTTAATAGTTATCACAAATATTATTTTCTTTATTTAAAAATATTTTGAAACACTTTCAAAAACTATCCCAAACAAGCACTAAATGTTTTTTAGTTTATCATTTATCCGTTTATGATCTACATCGGAAAGATGGAGAGATCTCACTAGGGGCATGAGCTACTTATTTTATTGTCAGTTGGTTCTGAGACGGAACCTCATGAATATTAAGATTTTAATGTACCTGACTTTGTTTTTGTTTCTGGTATCCTTATGAAGGAAGATATTGATAACTTGAAAAAGTTCAACTTTGAAGCTTATCGATTTTCAATCTCGTGGTCGAGGATATTTCCAAGTACTAAATTTGGTCCTTTTTTTTGTGAACATATATATTATCAATTCCTTTTAAAGAATTAATAGTTTTGTGCACATAAATTTTCTGTTTTTATATAGATGGAACTGGAAAAGTCAATTGGAAAGGTGTTAGCTTATTATAATAGATTGATTAACTATATGATTAAACTAGGTAATTCCTTTTACATTTGTTTATTAACTTTTGTTGTGAACTTAAGTTTGATTAAGAAATTTATTAAGTTTGATTTTCTGAAACAATATTCCATATTTGTCATTTCAAAAACTTGTAGGAATCACTCCATATGCAAATCTATACCATTATGATCTTCCATTGGCACTCCAAGAGAGATATGGGGGTTTACTTGGCAAGCAAATTGTGTAAGTTTGATCAGTTTATATAAATTTCTTAATTGATTGCTTAAGTTTTGTTATTGATCAAATCAATCATTTGTATGCAGGAATGATTATGCAAATTTTGCTTTGAGCACTTTGGAGATAGAGTTAAGAATTGGATGACATTTAACGAACCGAGAGTAGTTGCTACTCTCGGCTTTGACAATGGAATGAACCCTCCTTCAAGGTGTTCAAAAGAATATGGTAACTGCACTGCAGGAAACTCCGGAACTGAACCGTATATCGCGGCCCACAATATGATTCTCTCTCACGCTGCAGCCGTTGACCGATACCGAAAGAAATTCCAAGTAAATTTCAGAACATCTATTTTAAAAAATTCTATGTTTTTTCCTTTTGAATTCACCCGAATTTGTTAAATTATTTTAGGTAAGACAACAAGGAAGAATAGGAATTCTCTTGGATTTTGTTTATTTTGAACCTCTTACAAGGGGAAAAGAAGACATTTATGCAGCTCAAAGAGCAATAGACTTTCAGATTGGCTGGTAATTAGTTGACATTCTTATTTACTAACCGATAAGGAGGAGCTCCCTCCTTACTTTCTTACGTATCTCATTCCTATTGGATAAAGATTCTTATGTTTTATTCAATAAAAGATGAGTTGTAGGAAAGTCGGGATGAACTTCTCTTGATCGATTAGTACTCAAGTATTTTCCCCTATCTAAAATTGGACTACAAAATTTCCCAAACTAATACTAGTTTAATTACAAATTTGTATTAGGTTTTTGCATCCTATTACATATGGTGAATATCCAAGAACGATGCAAGAAATTGTGAAAGAAAGATTACCAAAATTCAGTGAAGAAGAAGTTGCATTGGTGAAAGGCTCAATTGATTTTTTGGGTGTTAATCAATATACCACCTTCTACATGTTCAACCCCAGTTGGCCAAAGCCCAAGACACCTGGTTATCAGTCTGATTGGAATGTTGGCTTTGCTTGTAAGACAAAATCTCCCTTATATAATATATGGTTTTTTTTTTTTTTTTTTACATTTGCAAATATAGATTCTTAGCATGGTAACACGTTATGATTAATGTTAATCGTTTGAAGTTATTATATTTGATTTATGTTTATCACCGATTCACCCATAAAAAGTCTGCTATATTTATAAATTTTTTTTTTCAAATCGTGCTACTTCTTCAAATTTCCCTTTTTCTTATCGTGTTAATTGGCATTTTGCAGTTGAAAAAAATGGAAAGCCAATTGGTCCAAAGGTAACCCATTTTGAATTTCAAGTTTAAAATAATTAATAAGTTTTAAAAAAAATATCCATATCAAAGTTTGTGATTTTGAATCATGATTTTCAGGCTCATTCTGGGTGGCTCTATCAAGTACCATGGGGAATGTACAAAGCTTTGATGTATGTTAAAGAGCATTATGGAAATCCTAACGTGCTTGTTTCTGAAAATGGTAAATATCCATTACTCCTACTCAATATCACACTGGTTGAATTGTCAAAGGTTATTGAAAACTCATTGTTTAAGAAAAAAATATGATTACCCTTGTCTAAACCTACGAGCCAAACACCCATAAGAGTGAGGAGCCGTTTTTTTTAATAAAAATATTGTTTATAAATAGTGATTCCATTCTTACTTTAATTTATTTTACAATAACCTATTTCTTAAACCAGAACATCGTAATTAGTAATTTTTGGTATACAATAGTTTTAACTTTTATATGTCACTGAAAACGGTTCGAAATTTTTATTCTGAAATAATAGGTATGGATACAGCTGATTTACCACTTCCAGAAGGGTTAAATGACACGGTGAGAATAAATTACTACAAGACTTATTTACAAAACATGAAAAAAGCGATTGATGATGGAGCTAATGTGAGTGGCTACTTTGCATGGTCATTGCTTGACAATTTTGAATGGCTGTCTGGTTATACTTCGAGGTTTGGGATTATATATGTTGATTACAAAGACAATCTCAAGAGAATTCCTAAGATGTCTGCTTATTGGTTTAGACAAATGATTGGAAAAAAGAATTAAAGTAGTTGGGGGATTTTGGGGTTTTAATTTTATGTGTTTATCCTGTTTTATTTATGGGTTAAACGCATAAATGACCCCTGCACTTTAAGGGATTTTCAATTTACACCCCTACACTTCTAATTTGAAAATTTTCACCCCTGCACTCTCATAAACCATCAAAGGTTAACTTTTTCATCCAAATTAACAGCAACAAATTTTTTTAAATGTTTTTTATTCAATATACTCTAACCCATGGTTAGAAATAACCCAACAAAAAAGTCAAAGTTCAGTTTTACCTTTTCTTTCATTCGGACCTTTCTGTTCTTCTCCACGGGATGAGGTTTATGGGATACAGCATTCCAGAAATTTAAAACAAATAAAGAAACTTTAGAACTCCAAAACCTTCATTCATGGAATTCTGCTCCATTTTATCCAAACAAACCGAGCTAGGTTCAAACTCAATCGCTTCACTTTACTAACAGACTGAACTGATTTTCCAGTAATCGATTTTTCTACCGTAGAAATTTTCAGAACGCTCGGAAACGGAAAATCAAAAAGCCGTTTCAACCGCGATTTCAAGGCTGAATCGGTTTGAACCTGCTCCCTCACGGTTTGAGTATCGAATCTATTGATATTGATCGGTTGAATCTTCAAATTTTGAGTTGAGGCAATGGATGTCCACGTTTGGAGTTGAGGAAGGGGATGACTAGCTTGAATTAATTTTTGGGTTCTGATTACGTAATTTGTAGGGGATGTTTATGTGATGTAATTTCAAAGTTCTAGATTATGGTAGAATTTTGTTGAAGTTTGGATAGTTTTTAAATGTTTTAGAATGAATTGATAGGGTTTTTGAATGTTCTGGAATGTATTTGAATGTGTATTGATGAAAGGAATGGTGTTTTGGATTGTCATTGATGTGGTGGAATTTGTTAAATTTGGGTTTTGATATTCAAATTACTGTCTTATGTTCATAATTTCATTATATTTGTGGTATCAGGTTTTGAATTTGATGGTATTTGGGTTTTGATTTATAAAGTCGCCTTTAAGTTGCTCGTTGAAGTTCTCGCAATTCACAAGTTTCTGGATTCACCAACGTTAGTGAGGATGAAGATGATTTCGCAAGCTTCTGGATGCAGCCTCAACCTCGTGGAGAAGACCGTTCAAATGAACGAAATGGTTGAATTTTTAGTTTTTGGTTGGTTTAAATCTAACCATGGGTTAGATTATATTGAATAAAAAAAATAGAAAAAATATTTAAAACTTGGTTATGTTAATTTGGATGGAAAACTTAACTTTTGATGGCTTATGAAAGTGTAAGGGTGAAATTTTTCAAATTAAAAGTGTAGGGGTGTAAATTGAAAAACACTCAAAGTGCAGGGGTCATCCATGCATTTAACCCTTTATTTATTGTGATTAAATAATATCTACTTCGTGTCATTCTCATCATAGCTCATCTGATAAAATATCTCAATACTTTCTTAACATTGAAGGTTCAGAGTATTTCCTTCAATTTAATGTAATATATTTTTGAAATTCATTTAAATTCTCAATTTTTTTTCAAAGCATAGAAAATAGTCATCTTAAACCTCACACCATTTATTTAAATATAAAAAAAAAAGTCCTAAAATATTTGACATAAAAGAGAGAGAATTTGGAGTTGGTAATTTTTCTAAATTTGTATGGGAATAATATGTTTTTTCCCTTGGTTATAAACGTGTTAATGAAATATTAATCAAAAGATTCTTTTTTTAAAATATAAAATTAACAATTTTTTATTTTGATCTTAAAAAAAATTCATTCTCACAACTAATTCTTCGAAAAAAAAAATTATCAGATTAAGGAGGTGATCCAATTAACCAAAAATGAGAGTTCATACATTGATGTTTTCGAATTAGATAAAATAAAACAGTCACCGACAAAAATAAAAAATCTTATAAAAATCTCACACGTGTAGTAGAGATTTTTGTAAAAATTGGAAAGTATTTATACAATGGGCAAATGTAAAGGCCATTACCGCTACGAAATCTTGTGAGAATTTTTTTTTTTACTATAAATAAACAATAATTGAGATTTATTTTTAATATATTACATAAATATTTTTCTTACAACTGAGGAAGAGGGGTATTATCTCAGGGCATCTAGCAATTTTTTTTAAGTAATATTTGTTAAAATATTAGCTCTAAACAAATATTTGTAAATATAATAATTTTTTATCTTGTGAATTAGTGATAAACATTAAATTACATATGTTTACACTAAGTTTATCACTGATACACACATTAATCACTTTTAATCACTAATAAACATAGTAAAAATTTTCATATTTGCAAATACTTTTTAGAGTTGATAAATTTACAAATATTGCATCAAAATCTGTTACCGAATAAAATTTTTCTATTTTCTTTAATACGTAAAATTGGAGGTAAAATATTTATTACTGATATTTTTTTAATGATATGTTTATCACATATGATAACCATACATGCATAAAAAAGTTTTTTTTTAATATATATATATATATAATTAATTTGGTTTCTTTAAAATTTTGTATAAACATATTTCTTATACTTTCGCAATTTTATTTCTATGAATTTCGTGTGAACAGTCGCATTCTGATATGATTGTTTTTTATATTCTTTCAAAAGTATTAATTAGATACTTAAAAAAAGTATTAATTAGCAAAATTTCATTTATCTGGATAATGTCACACGTATATCCACCTCATGTGGGTAAAAATTAAAAAAAAAAAAAAATTATTTCTTAACCCGATAATTAATAAGATATGGGAGTCAAATGGAGAGATCTTCGATGGACTTTTACGTTACATAATTTTCTGGGATAATAAAATTATATTAAGAGCTTTAAATTTTATAAAAAAATATTCTCTTTCAAAGTTTTTTGTTTAATTGATCTCAAATAGAAAATATTAGATAAGTGTTTTCATTTATATTATTATTATTTATTTATTTTTCTATAATTTTTTAAATGATTGAAAATAGAATAAATATATCAAAATTAAATAAGAATTTGTCAAAAATTACTCAAATAACATAATTATAATTCAATAAATTATTGAACTATAATTCAATTAATTATTGAACTATTTTTCATAGGTATTTTTAACGAATATGTTTGTTTTTTGGTTTTTTAAATTCAAGCTCAATAATTTATTGAAGTATTTGATCATTTTTTATTATTATTTTCAATGAATTTGTTAAAAATTTAATTTTTTTAGTTCAATAAATTATTGAACTATAATTATGCTATTTTGAGTAATTTTTGAAAAGTTCAAACATTTCAGTAATTAGTATGCAAAAATATGATATTTCTGTAACTACCCCAAATTAAATTAACAAATTTGTTTATAATAAAATAAGACATAAAAATCTATAAATATGACAATTATTCAACCTAAAACAAAAAAATTTACAGTAAAAATTAAAAGCAAAAAAATTCTATAATTTGTAGAAATAGAAATAATATGCTGTTTTAGTAAAAGAAAAAAAAAATTTATACTATATAAGTAATTATGTTTATTTTTCTATTTGAATAATTCCCCTAAATTTAAATACTAAATAAAACACATGAGATGCTAAGTTCTAATTAGGGGTGAAAGCAAACTCCCCCGCCCCGCTTCCCCGCCAAACCCGCTTCGTAAATGGGGCAGGGGCTGGGTAGGGGAAAAATATTCCCCCATTTACTAAACGGGGCGGGGGCGGGGGCGGGGTAGTGGAAATGTCCCCGGCGGGGCCCCGCCCCGCCCCGTTTAGCATTAAGTTTTTTTTTTTTTTTTACATACATTAATTATGTTTGAATTTGGATTACTTATGTTTATTGAGACTTTGAAATATCAAATTAGAATATGGATTGATTTGATAATATTAGAATAAAATGAAAATTGATTATGTATGTTTACGAAAATTGTTTTTGAATTGTTACTTAAGACTTTATAATGAAAATATATATTATGTTTGAGACTTTTAGTTTATTGTTAAATACATTGTATATGGAATGGAAAGAAATAAAAATGTTATATTTGAAAATATTAAAATTTATAACGAATTTTAAAAAAAAAAAGTCATGCATTTTTTTTAAATATTTCCCCTGTCCCGCCTCACCCCACCCCGTTTATCCCCCGCCCAGCCTCTGTTCCATAAACGGGGCGGGGACAAGGGCGAGGGAAATGTTAACAGGGGTAAGGGCAAGAGTGAGGTTTTTTCCCTTAAACGGGGCGGGGATAAACGGGGGACCCCGCCCCGTTTACACCCCTAGTTCTAATAGTTACAATTTAATTGATTGCTTATAATATATATAAGAAAAGCAAAAGCCAAAAGGTTATTCCGTTTTTATTTTTTTATTATATCAAATTAGGTGAGGGGAGAGCATGAATCTAACTAGTTTTATTCAGGTTCGTGAATTCCCATAATAAATGATTAAAGTTTGAAGATAAAATTCTGAGTCAGCAATTGATTTTTGTTACCATAACTACTTTGTCCATTTCTGCATAACCAAAAAAAACTCAAAATTAAAACTAATCAAAACTAAAATAATGGTTTCAGATTCTAATAAACCTCAAAAATCTCAACAGTATATCCAATCAGATATGTTTTTTTTACTGCTATATAAACACCCTTTATCTTGTCTCTCCTAAATCAACAAGCTGCATTTCACCACTCTTTTTCTTCATCTTCTTCATTAGTCAAATGATGAAGAAAATTGGCTGCAGCTTCTTCTTTCTTTCTCTGTTTTTCAGCCATTCTTTTGCTCAGATCTCTGATGATCAATATGATTTTTCCAATATGAATTTCGATACCGGAGGCCTTAGCCGAGACTCTTTTCCTGAAGGCTTTGTTTTTGGAACTGCTACTTCTGCTTATCAAGTTGAAGGAATGGCTGATAAAGATGGTCGTGGTCCCAGCATTTGGGATCCTTACGTTAAAATTCCCGGTAATTAGTTTAGAGTCCGTTTGGTAATGTTCCTGTTTCTGATCTCGGTTTTTTTTTTTTTTGTAATGTTGGGAAATTTTTTGGAACAGGAAATATTGTTGGCAATGCTACTGGAGAAATTGCTGTTGATCAATATCATAGATATAAGGTATATTATTAATTTTCTTTTAATGCTGTATAATTAAAGTTAAATTTCATTTTAATTTTTATTACCATAATTCTTGATTTTTTTTTCCTGCAGGAAGATGTTGATATTATGACCAAGTTGAATATGGATGCTTATCGGTTCTCAATTTCATGGTCCAGGATCTTTCCAAGTAATAAGATTTCATTTTAATTTAATTACATTTTAAATCATAAAATTTTGTATTTACTTATTTATTTGAATTTGAATTTTTGATATATAGATGGAACTGGAGAAGTAAATTGGAAAGGTGTTGCTTATTACAATAGATTGATTGACTATATGATTGACCAAGGTAATTTCTTTGACTTTATTGGCTCTAAAAATATTATTAATTTTCTCATATGATAATTGATTTTTAATTATTTCATCTAGGAATTACACCATATGCAAATCTATACCACTATGATCTCCCATTGGCACTTGAGGAGAGATATGGAGGTTTGCTAGACAAGCAAGTGGTGTAAGTTTTCGATTCATTCTCGTTTGATAACGATTTTGTTTTTCGGATTCATTCTCATACCAAAACCGTATCACCATTCTGTTATCAATCTGTGCAGGACGGATTATGCGGATTATGCAGAATTTTGCTTCGATCATTTCGGAGATAGAGTTAAGAATTGGATGACGTTCAACGAGCCAAGATGTATAGCTGCTCTTGGCTTTGATAATGGAATCAATCCTCCCGCAAGATGTTCAAAGGAATATGGAAATTGCACGGCAGGAAACTCAGGAACTGAACCTTACATTGCTGCCCACAACATGATTCTTGCTCACGCTACAGCAGTCGACCGATACCGAAAGAAATTCCAAGTGAAATTCGAAACATCATTAATATAATTCTCCATATATGTTCAAATAATGTTCTTATTATATAATGCAAATTTTGTATGCAGGCTACACAAGGAGGAAGAATTGGAATTCTATTGGATTTTGTATATTATGAGCCTCTAACCAGGGGATTAGAGGATAATTATGCAGCTCAAAGAGCTAGAGATTTTCACATTGGCTGGTAATAAAATCATACATTTTTCTTTAAAAAAACATTGTTTTTATTTAATTAATTTATGTAAAATTGGGTTCAGGTTTTTGCATCCAATTACATATGGAGAATATCCAAAAACAATGCAAGAAATAGTGAAAGAAAGATTACCAAAATTCAGTGAAGAAGAAGTTGCATTAGTGAAAGGATCAATTGATTTCTTGGGTGTTAATCAATATACTACTTTCTATATGTTCAATCCAGATTGGCCTAAGCCTGAAGTTCCTGGTTATCAATCTGATTGGAATGTTGGATTTGCTTGTAATTATTTCTTTCTCTGTTTCCATTTCTCTGTTTTTTATTTTATTTTAATTCATTGATTGATTGGAATTTCATTTTGCAGTTGGAAAGAATGGAGTACCAATTGGAAAACAGGTAATTTCATTTCATTTTGTTTTCTGTTTTTGTTTTTTGAAAAACAAAACTGTTTGATAACCAATTGGTTTTGTTTTCGGTTTTCGGTTTTGGTTTTTATAGGCTTATTCTGGGTGGCTATACCAAGTTCCATGGGGAATGTACAAAGCTTTGATGTATGTGAAAGAGCATTATGGAAATCCCACTGTTATTCTTTCAGAAAATGGTAAAATTTGAGATATTATACAAAAAAATTTGAGTTGTTAATTTTTTTTAAAGTTCAAGATTAATGATATTTAATTTTGAAAATTAAAAAATGACAGGAAGAGATACTCCAGATATTCAACTCCCAGAAGTACTATTTGATCTAGACAGAATACATTACTTCAAGACATACTTACAGAACATGAAGAGAGCGATCGACGACGGAGCTAACGTGACCGGATACTTTGCGTGGTCGTTGCTCGACAACTTCGAATGGAAGTCGGGTTACACTTCGAGATTCGGCATTGTATATGTTGATTATAATGATGATCTCAAGAGGTATCCTAAGATGTCGGCTTATTGGTTGAAGCAAATGATTCAGAGGAAGAATTAAGGAATGAATTTGAAGTTTTTGTTTTTGTTTTTGATGTCGTTTAGTTTTTGTGTGAATAAAAATGTTTTTAGTTCATCCTTAGGCCTTTTCCTTTTTTATGATCAAAGACATCATTTTTTGGTCAGTTTGTGTATTTATTTTGGTTCTTAAATTATCTTTTTTTTTCCTTCTCATTTTTCTTGATATATTTCATAAGCTACAAAATTTTAAAATTAAGTGATATGATATTGGCATTCTTTATATGGATAATTACTTTTTAATAAGATGTAGTATTGAAAAAAGTTTAAAAATTATTATTGTACTAAAGATATATTAAACAAGTGCTTTTGTAGAAATTAAAGTTAAGAGATATATTTTATATCATGTAATTTACAAGTTGATAATTTAACACAAGAAACCGGTCACTTGCGGAAGTAATCTATTCTTTGTAATATTCTATTTTTATTAATAAAAATATTGATTTAACTTTAATTTTATATAAATAATAAAATTTTGAATTTAAAAAAAGGAATAAAAGCAAGTTAAATTTTAAAGAAAACAATATTTTGTAAACTCACAATTTGAAACCATTTTTAAAATACTTAAAAATAAAATAGGTGACGTGACAAAAATTACATAGAGCTAATTTTTAAAAATGAAAGGAGGCAAAATAGTTGATTCACCCTGAATTTAAGACAATAATAATAACATTTTCCCCCTACTAATTAGCCGATTCACCCTGAATTTAAGATAATAAATTTCAATACTAAATAAAACACCTAGATAAGATAAGGTTTGAATATATTAGAAAAAAATCATTGGATGTCAAATATAAAAAATGAGAAGAAAAATAATTAAGAAAAGCAAGGCAAGAAGGTGAAACAGCTTACCAAAGGAAACATTCAAATTTAATCCATAAAAAAAAAACATTCAAATTATAATTGATTTAACTTTGAAGATAAAATGCTGAGTCAAGCAATTGATTTTTGTTACCATAACTACTTTATCCATTTCTAATTAACCAAAAATAACCACAAAAATAAAAAAGGAAACAATTGAAACCGATCTTAACAAAAATAATGGTTTCAGAACCTAAAAAATCTCACCAGTATCCAGATTAAGAGATGGCAAAAAACTCCGCGGGGTCGGGTATACCCGGTTTGACTGGGAATGGGGTCAAACCAGGGATGCTTTTACTTGCCCAATCGGGTTAGGGGGGGTTGGGATTGATTCCCCCTAACCCGATCCCCGATCCCTGCCCCCCGAACCCGGTTCCCGAACCCGAAAACTTTTTACTAAAATTGATGTGATTGAGAAATTGAAATTATTTCATATGATGTGATTGAGAAATTGAAATTATTTCATATGGTGACTGAGTTGTTTTCTGGGACAAAGTATCTAACAACTAATCTTTTCTTTCCAAAAGTTTGCCAAATTAGATTAGCAATTTCTGACTGGCTAATTCTGAACATGAAGAGGTGAGAGTGATGGCTTTCAATATGATGAAAAAGTTTGAGAAATATTGGAATGTAGTACATGAGATAATGGCTGTAGCAACTATCTTAGATCCAAGATATAAGTTGAAATTGATTGAGTTCTACTTTCCCCGAATTTATGGATCAAATGAGTCTTGTAGTGAAATAGAGAAGATTAGACAAATTTTGTATGAATTGGTAAAAGACTATCAACTAAAAATTTTTGTTGATGATGCAAATGATAGTCTTGGAACTTTTAACCATTCTTCACGAACAAAGACAACTACTTTTAAAGAATTGGGGGATGATGATGCTGACCTATGACTTATTTGTCACAAATTCCAATGTTGTCAATACTAAATCAGAGTTGGATATCTATTTAGATGAGCAAGTTTTACCAAGAACTTCAGAATTTGATATATTAGGTTGGTGGAAGATAATTGGAGTAAAATATCTGATTTTGCAACAAATAGCTCGAGATATATTGGCCATTCCTTTGTCTACTGTTGCCTCAGAATATGCTTTCAGTACAAGTGGTAGAGTTATAAGTCCCCATCGTAGTAGACTTCTTCCAAAAACATTGGAAGCTTTGATGTGTGCTCAAAATTGGTTATGAAATGAAGCAAAACAAGGTATATAAATTAATAGTCGTATTCTATAATTTTATTTATATGTTGTTAACAACTTTTTCTTTTTTAAAAATATAGATCCATCTTGTGTCACAATGGATAATGATATTTATTTAGAAGATTGTGATGTTGAGGGTATGTAAATTTATATATTTATTCATTATACCGATAGTATGATTTGAAGTTAATATATATCTTTTCTTTACAGGTAGAAAGTTAATAGGTGACCAGTTCAACTCAAGATTTCAAGCTTTATGTCTTATTTACTTTCTAAGATTTTTCTTTTATATAATATATAAATTATGTGTTTTGGATATTTATTTACTTTCTATTTTGATGTTGAGATAACAAATTTATATTTTATCATTTAGATGTTATTGTCTTAATTATATTTTGACACTTAAATTTAACGTCATTATGATTAATAAAATTGAAAAATAGGAATACACTACTAGAAATTTTAAGATTTACCACGGTCATATGACTGTTGTCTATCAGTTTAGACCACAGTTTTTATACCGTTGTTACATCCACTGTGGTCTTTACCTATACACCACAATTGATCTTAATCGTGGTCTTTTCATGATATACCACGTTAACGTTACTCGTTGTCTTTATCATAAGACCACAGTAGTGGTCTTATGATAAAGACAACGAGTAACGTTAACCGTGGTCTAAACAATGATATGGTCTATAAATAAAGACCACGTACAATATTATCTGTGGTTTTAAAGAATAAACCACAGTTATTTTATCCGTGGTTTATTCGCATACTCCACAGTTGAAGTGACCGTTGTCTTATGTAAAATATAAATTCTTAAATATATAAATTTGTATTTGGGTTTAGGATTACACGAGATTTATTTTTTTTACCCACAAAATTAATTAAATATTTCATTCTTATTTTATATTTCAATATCATCCCAATAAATTCCAAAAGAAAACTATCAACAAAACTTGAATAAATATATATATAATATAATATAAATATGTATGTCTAACCACAACATTATATCCAAATTTAATCAAAATGAATAGAAATAAGCTACTTGTTCAATAGTCAAAACAACTCAAACTAACATAAATGTAAACAACTAAAACCTATCGGTAAAACTAAAAAGAAGTAGGAATCTTTTGTTTACTTGACTATTGTGAATTGTGATAGTGACGTTATTATTTTTCATTGAACATTCTATATTTAATAAAATTGTGTTAAAAAAATTAGGGATACATCGTTTAAATTATACAAAATTTAAACTTAAATAATAGTATATTTTCGTTTAAAAAAACTTAATAACAATGCCAAAAAAAGGGTTCGTCAAACCGGGTTAGGGGATTCCCCGCGGGGAATCCCCTATCAAACCAGGTTAGGGGATTCCCCGATGGGGGATTTTCCCCGACGGGGAAACCCGATCCCGGCCCCTAACCCTAACGTTTAGGGTTAGGGGCGGGTATGATCTTTAATTTTCAAATAGGGTTAGGGGATGGGGAAACATCCCCCGACCCCGACCCTACCCGATGCCATCCCTAATCCAGATATGTTGAGAAATTGATTTTTCTTTAATTCGATATAAATGATTAAAATTTGAATCTATTTAAATTTAAATATAAAAAACATTAGGAAGAAAAATATCACATTTAATAATTGAAAAATATAACAAAAGTATCTTCATCAATTATCAAGCATATATATAACCATGTGATTTTTAAAACGAAGAAAAAAGGGAAGAGAAGAAAACATGTGATATATCGTATGTGACAAAAAAAATTTTTTTAATTAATTTCTCAATTCTTAAATTAAAAAGTAATATATAATAAATATTAAAATTAAAGATTTGGGCGTATGTAATAAACACGATTTTGGTTTAAACACAAAATCGTCTTTTAATTAATTCATTCTTAAATTAATTATTGAATATAAAAAAAAAAGTCAGCTATAAATAATAAATAGAATTAAGTTTTGATCCTCAAACTTTTATCCCTTTCTGTTTTGTTCCCTAAATTTATAAAAGTTAGATTTTACTTTTATACATAGATATGGATAATGTAATGTTAATGTAAGGTTTTATTGCCAATAATTGTTTATTTAAATTCACTCCCATTTCTGTAAAAAGAAAAACTATTTTTTTCATATTTTTTTTTTGGAAATGAATACAAAATAGGAAATGAATCTACTTGAATATCGTGTCTCTTTCCAAGAAAATTGACTCTTTCTTCTCTCTCTCTCTCTCTCTCTCTCTCTCTCTCTCTCTCTCTCTCTCTCTCTCTCTCTCTCTCTCTCTCTCTCTCTCTCTCTCTCTCTCTCTCTCTCTCTCTCTCTCTCTCTCTCTCTCTCTCTCTCTCTCTCGAGATATTACACTCTTTCTTCTAATTAAGTTGTTAATATTATTTGCAACTTAATTTAATCCACTATCGTGTCTCTTTCATGTATAATTTTATTAGTTAATGTCTTAATTATACAAATAACAATTTTTTTTTATTTATAAATTTGGCATACCGTAATTATTGAATTATTTTCAATAAAATATTGAATAATTATTTAAACTGAATAAATAAAATATAGAATCATAACATATAAAATATAATATTAAATATTTTTTGTCAATGAAATATTTAAAATGCTTATTAACTCAACACTTTTTAATTCGAGAATCATATAATTTATTAAATTAATATGATTATCAATAATTTATATGTTAATTGATTGATAGATATGATCAATAACAATTTTCAATAATCATTTGAATTTTAATAAAAAAATTATAGCAAAAATATAGAGTTGTTAGGTAAAAAAAATTCAATCCTTGTATGAAAAATCGAAAACTAATGAGACCAATTCAAAATCTCAACAAATACTACGATATCTTAACTGTGAAATCATAAAAGATTTTTTTTTCTCTATTACTATAAAAACCAAGCATACTTGTAATAGTAAAAGCATCAAACCTTAATCCTTAAAAATGAAACTGAGCTGTTTCTTTTTGCTGTCTTTGTCTTTGAGCCTTTGTTTAGCTCAATCAGCTTATAATAAGTATGACTTCTCCCACGTAAATTTCGACACCGGCGGCCTTAGCCGAGATGTTTTTCCAGAAGGTTTCATTTTTGGAACTGCCACTTCTGCTTATCAAGTTGAAGGAATGACTGATCAAGAAGGTCGAGGACCCAGCATTTGGGATCCCTACGTTAAAATTCCCGGTAAATTCGTTTAAAGTCTGTTTGGTAACGTTCCTGTTTCTGAATTTGATAATATATATTTAATTTTAAATATATTTTTTCGTTGGAGCAGGAAATATTGCTGGAAATTCTAATGGAGATATTGCTGTAGATCAGTATCACCGATATAAAGTACTTTTTTTTTTCCAATTGTCATAAAAAATTAATTCGTGGAATTTTTTTCTCAATTTTTATGTTTTTTTTTAATGTAGGAAGATGTTGATCTAATGAAAAGCTTGAACTTTGAAGCTTATAGGTTTTCAATCTCATGGTCAAGGATATTTCCAAGTACTAAATTTGATTCGTTTTAACTTTATTTTGAATATTTTGAAAAAGTAAAAAAAATGAATTTATTTATTTATTATATGTTTATTTAATAGATGGGACTGGAGAAGTAAATTGGAAAGGTGTTGCTTATTACAATAGATTGATTGACTATATGATTGACCAAGGTAATTTCAATTTATTTTCTGTGTTTTTCATGATTTTTTGGCAAAACTATTATTAATTAAATATATCATATAATTTTCCTATGTTTATAATTTTTGTAGGAATCACCCCTTATGCAAATCTATACCACTATGATATGCCATTGGCACTTCAGGAGAAATATGGAGGTTTGCTAGACAAGCAAGTGGCGTAAGTATTTTTTTATCTCTACAATCTTGTTTGATAACAATTTTATTTTTGGCACGAAATCCGTATTGATGTTTTTGTTTTGTTTGCGCAGGACGGATTTTGCAGATTATGCCGAATTTTGCTTTAATCATTATGGAGATAGAGTTAAGAATTGGATGACATTTAACGAGCCAAGAGTTATAGCTGCTCTTGGCTTTGATAACGGCATAAACCCTCCTTCAAGATGTTCAAAAGAATATGGAAATTGCACAGATGGAAACTCAGGAACCGAGCCTTATATCGCTGCCCACAACATGATCCTTGCTCATGCTACAGCCGTTGATCGATATCGCAAGAAATATCAGGCAGGACAAGAAGGAAGAATTGGAATTCTATGTGATTTTGTGTATTATGAGCCTCTAACAAGTGGGAAAGAAGACAACTATGCAGCTCAAAGAGCAAGAGACTTTCATATTGGCTGGTAAGAACGTTTAAAACAATTTTTTTTTGACATAATTCATTTCAAAATTAAAAGAATTTAATCATTTTTTAATAGGTTTTTGCATCCAATAACATATGGAGAATATCCAAGAACAATGCAAGAAATAGTGAAAGAAAGATTACCAAAATTCAGTGAAGAAGAAGTTGCAATAGTGAAGGGATCATATGACTTTTTGGGTGTAAATCAATATACCTCTTATTATATGTATAATGCTCCCTTGCCTGAAACACCTGGTTATCAAACAGATTGGGGATGTGGCTTTGCTTGTAACATCTCTCTCTCTTTTCTAATTTAAATTCTATTTAAATTCTTCCCCACATTTGTTCTTATCTTTCTTAATTTGTCATTTGCAGATGAAAAGAATGGAGTTCCAATCGGTCCACGGGTAAAAAACATGAAATTTGATAACATTTCGGTTTTTGTTTTTTGGTTTTTTAAGCAAATAAGTTTTTTAAAAATTAAAAACAGAAAATGAAATAGTTATCAGACGAGGTTTCTAATTTCATCATCTATACATACCATTTATTTTAAAAATACGCATCTTAATTATTGATAAATTTTCACAAACCCTAACGGAATTTGATTTTTTTTTATTTAATAATGAAGGCTCACTCACCTTGGTTATACCAAGTACCATGGGGATTGTACAAAGCCTTAATGTATGTTAAAGAGAGATATGGAAACCCTACAGTTTATCTCTCAGAAAATGGTAAGAAATATTTTTTATTTTTATTTTTTTCGTAAAAATTAAAATTTTAATTTAATTAAAAAAAATAAAAAAAATGGCAGGAATGGATACGCCAGATATTCAACTACCAGAAGGGCTATATGATACAGAAAGAATAAAATATTACAAAGGATATATACAGAATATGAAGAGATCAATTGATGAAGGAGCAAACGTAAAAGGATATTTTGCATGGTCTTTGGTTGATAATTTTGAATGGTTATTGGGTTATACTTCAAGATTTGGAATTGTTTATGTTGATAGAAACAACAACCTCACCAGGATTCCTAAGATGTCGGCTCATTGGTTCAAGCAAATGATTCAGAAGAAGATTTGATTAGGGTTTTTTAAGGTTTTCTTTTTGGGTTTTTTAAGGTTTGCTTTCTCTAACATGTCTATGTGAATAAAGAGAATTAGGGTTTCTTGTTTTTAGGGTTTCGTTGTGTTTTCTTTCTTTCTGGTCGAAGCTTTTGTGCAGTTTCTGAGAGATGGAATAAATATTTTCTCAATCTTGAATTTCTCCATCTCTATCTCTTAATGCCATTTACACTCTTGTTTACTAGAATATATTTTAGGACTAAAGCAAGTGATTATAAATATATATATATATATATATATATATTTTTTTTTTGAAAAATTTAGAGAATTATAAATTTTTCTAAAATTTCATGATCATCAAATAGTTTACATTTGGTATAATTTTTCATATTCTTAATATTTCTTTTATATAAATTTATCTTAAATTTGTTATATTTGCAATAAAATATAGTTATTTTTTGTAAATTATTGTTATTCTTTTCTTTTTATATAATATCTCACCCTTAAGAAAAGGAATTTTGTTGCTAATTTTTTTTTTTTTTTTTTTTTTAACTTGAGGATCATTTTCTATAAAAATCTAATAAAATATCCTTAGAATTTTATGGTTCTTCCTAATTTTTATATTGGTTCATTGGCATGGACTCCAAGCAAGGTTGGATTGGATGGGTATGGATCACAAGAAATTCTTTTCTTAGATAACAAAAAAGATGTGACATAAGGCCGTATCCCTCAACAAAATACTACAATTTAATTCTTTCTTATCACGAGTATTCACTTAAGATAATTCATTATCAATAAGGATTTCTTAGCCTTAGTAAATGATTTACTATATTTGAAAATGGATGATTTTTTTTAGACGTTACACTAAATTTGGGGAGTCTTAACGAATTGAACCATTAAGCTAAGCTTTTGTTTATTTAGACAATCATCTAAATCAATGAAATAAATACCACATTAGTTTTAATTAAATTTCTAACTGATCTTTTATTTTACAGCTTCCACACATCTTGATTATGGATTCTTACATCCACAAAAACCATTATGTTCTAGATTAATGATTTTCTTCAATACTGGAAAATAAGAACAATTATTATTTCGAATCAATCCAATTTTAAATTTCTTGGTTAATGTTCTCATGTACTTATTTTTCAATTATCAGATTTATGTTTTAGATAGAAATGTTTAAAAAAAAACTAATTAGAATTTCATTGAGTGATGTTTAATGGATGTGACAAATTATTGAATAATCAAATATAGACATGTTGGATTCTTATAGATCAGATTTTTCTCTACTTTCGGCTAAATAAATAATTCCCCCACATGAATTGGACATATAGCATAGAAGGTGATGTGATATGCATTATGAGTTTTATATAAAAATGTTCTCTCCAATGGAATTGGGGATAAACATGTATTTATATAATTGGAAAAAAAATCGAATATATCTAACTTTTTGGTGTCTTATCCCATGAATAATTAAAAATGAAACAAACTTTGTGGGTTAGAATCCCAAAAACTTTTTACAAATATATAGTTGATATAAAATAAAGGAAAACTATTTTATAAACATTGTTGGATTATTGATTAGAGGGATGGATATAATTTTTTTTCCTTTTTATAATAGAATTTTAATAAAAACTGGATTGAAATAATATAAAAAAAAATTGTAATTTTCTTGAATAACACAACTTTTAAAAAAAATCTTGAAATGACAGATTTTAATATAGTAAAAAATATTATTAACTTGTTGCCTTTTAAGATTTTTATTTTACATTGAATAAATTATAATCTAAATGAGTTTTTAGGAATCAAAATTTTATTTTTATTATAACTAAATTTTTAATTTAATTTTGAAATTTTTTCTAGACTTTAATGTCAATAATTTATAAAAATCTACTATTGTAGGAATAAACCAAAGTGATGGTATCTAAATTATGTCATTTTAATTAATTTATGTTTTTATTTTATTTTATTTTTTGCAAATCACCCATATTTTTGAATAAATGGTTTTTTCTTAACAAAATTATAAAATTGTGAGATTTGACTTCAAAGGAACAATCAACTTAAGAGCCACCCAAAAAAATTGTTCTTAAAAACTATTACATTTCAAATAAAAAGAAAGAAAAATGGGTTTTAACAATTTTTAAACAATCCCTTAGGTTTCAAAGTAATATTTTCACGCTATCCCAAACATGCACTAAGTCTTAAAAAGGGGAAAAAGGCTCCTTCTAATTTTTTATTTTTTTTAATGATTCTAATCAGAAGATGGGATGTTGATCCCAAAAATAATTGTCAATTCTCAACTTTTGAGGCATTTTGTCTTGCGACAATGGACAGTAACAACGCCGCTCCCATATAAAAATCTCTTTTCTTTTGTTGATCTATGTCAATGAGTTCAACTAATCTTTATTTTGCAAAATTAATATTTTGTCACCTATATTTATTTAGTGAGAAAAATAAATTCATATCACTGTGTTCTATTTTACCCTAAATATTAATATATTAAAAACAAATTAGCTTGTTCGATTCGTTGTGATCTAAGATATCTCAAATAATCTAAATATCTGAGAATCTTATGTCAGTGTATTTAATTACTGAGAATCTTAGAATAGTTTGTTTAACTCAATAATAGTATGAGAATGTCTGGTAATTTATAGATTACTGTGTTTATTTGATGAGAAATGTATAGAGAAATATTTTCTTTATGTTCTTTCTCTAAAATACTCTTATTTACAATTTCACAACAATTTAATAAAATAATTAAAATATATTCATATTAAATTTCAAAAAAGGTATTGGGAATTGAGAAACCAACAAAAAAAAGATGAAGGAAATAAAGAACGAACGATCATTCAAATGATTAAAAAAATTCATTTTATACTCAATTTTTTTAATTTGGAAAAGAACCTATAATCACGTTGTGGAATCGTGATACTAGAGAAAGTAGAGTTATGGAAGCATGAGTATATGTTGTTTTCCTATATATATTAGACAATTTTTCCTAATTAAATAAGGTTAAAAATGTAAAAAAATAATTACTTTTCTCGTGGGAATCATAGAATGCACCCAAATTTGAAAGTAATCAAATACTCTCATATCAGAAAATATATAGATTCCGAGAATTTAGATATTTTTAAATAACCATAAAACAAACAATGTAAAAATACCCATTATATTGAAACCTTATATTACAGATGGTTATATAATTTTTATTTGGCGCAAAACGTATTAGTTTGAAGTTATCTATCAATTTTTCTTAAACAAAAAAATAAAAAATTAACTATCAATTTATCATAGTTAATGAATAAAATGACTTTCGTCAATAATTCATCGTATAAAAGTTTAATTATTTTGATTAAGAGTTTTAAATCATATCATCACTAAATTAATAATTTCTCATAGTGCTCCTTAATTTATTAGGTGAAAAACAACAATTATATTATTAAATAATCATTAGAAGAAAAAAATTTGATTGCAAATGGCTCAAGCACATGGCATGCTAAAAAAAAGCCCCTTTAGGCATTGCTTTGTTTGCAATGTAAAAGATTAAAAGGAAAAAAAGAAAGGTCAATTTTGGATGAGAAATACTTTAAAATGATGAATTTGGACAATAAATTAGAAGAGAGGTAGAAACGTCACTCCACTAAGTATATATTAAAGACAGAAATTGAGGAAATGTCGTTGAAAAATGAGGACACCCCATTTTAATGTAGTGCATCATTAGGGCAGTCACAAGAATTGTATTTTTTTTTTAAATAATTTTTTTTTTTAAATTTTAACCGATTATGTTAGGGTTGATGAATCTTTTGGTAATGATTAAATTTTTGGACTTGAACCATGGGTGGGTATTTTTTTAATGAATGCAATAACTTTAAGAAAAATATATTTAAAATAACAAGTTTTAAAAAATCAAATAATAAAATTATTAAAACTAAGAATAAATTATCAAAATTAAATAAACAGATAATTTATAATAAAATGATAGTTCAACTCAAAACAAAAATAATAATTTATTGAACTATATATTTATTCAATAATTTACACTGGGTAAAATTTCACCAAATGTTGTTGCGTAAAAATAGTTGTTTTTTCACGTAAAGTAACGAACTTATAAATATGAGATAAGTTGGAGGTAGTGCGCTGGGTAGATACCTACATCGGAAAGGAACAGAGTATCGGTGTGGTACCGACCTAACACCCTCTGATGCTTAAGTTAGAGACAAAGTAGAGCGCAGCTAGTGTACAAGAGAAAATTAGAGTAGAATGAATTACCTTATGGTGATGTTTCTTCTCTTATTTTTAAGGTGAATAAGTTTATGATATCTTCATGTCACGTGTCACATTGGGATTGGACCATGTGTTGCCTCCTAGTCACATGTCATGTATTGATTAGGCCATGTGTGGCCTCCCGATTAAATATGTGTATTTGGTCTTATACTTAGGTCTGCTAGAGACGACATATGCATATCTTACCAGACAATGTGGACGTACCTTCCCAGGCAATGTGGATGTACCTTCCCAGGTGATGTGGACGTACCTTCTCGAATAACATAGACGTATCCTACTTATGAAATTTCACCTATAACATATCTTAATTTGCTAAAATTTTAAAACGTTGTGCTATATAAATAATTATATATTTTTTTCTATTGTTTTAGTGTTTCTTAAAAAAATAAAAATAAAAACCCTCCAGAAAATCAAGCTATATTTTCTTTATGCTTGTAAGGAGATATTTGACATAGAATCTCTATTATTCCTGGATATGCCATTTAAGTAAAATTAACCATTGCAAAATGAAGAATCTCAATATTATTTATTTCATGAACTCTCTCTACACTAATCAAAACAAGTTTAAAAGGTGAAAATTTTGTTTACAAGATATTATTCTCTTTATAGATCAAGTTTTTAGATGCTCTCTTTATGGATTTGATCCCTCATGAGAAAAATTATTGCAATGTACTTTAATGTCACTTTTCAATCTTAATGTGATCTTTTTCTATCAGCCTAAAATTCATTTTATTAGAATGTGAGGATATTCCTTCACATTTATACCCAACTCTTTTTTTACAATGGGTATAGGAACCCAACAAATTGAATAGAATCAATTTGGGTAAAAATAAAATAAAAATTAAAGGTCAAACTAAATGACAAAAATGAATAGGGTAGAGGAGAATTATGGCTATCTAGACTTGGATCGAATAATTAAACATGACTTGGGACACAGAAATCCCTTTCATTTATTATAATCAAAGAGAATACAAAATCTATGGAGAAGTGTGTTAGAATTTTCATGTCCATTTACTCTAAACAATGATGGCAAAATTATTATATTATATACATGTGGAAGATAGATGAAAATTCAAATAATATCAAATGCTATAAAGAGTTGTACTAGAATTTTCATGTCCATATTCTTCCAACAAGCTTTTAGGTTAAAAGTAAAATTTTATCTTTTAAGATATTCTCAACTTTAGTACACTCCTTCACATATGGCTCATTTGTCGAGCTGGTCTCAATCACATGAAACATTTATAATTAATGTGGGGTAGATAATAATACAGCGATATCAACTCAGAATTTCTCATATCATATATAACCCATATTTAAACATTATTTAGGAGGGAATATTTGCCATAGAATTTAAAATCCAAAATCACATGAGAGAGAGAGAGAGAGGTTTTACATGATAGAACAAGCATGAACATTATCATCACTAAAAAGAGAGACAAAATGATCATGAGGTGGATTGGGAAAGGGTTGAACAACATTCCTAACAAAACCAGAAGGAGCTTTCTTGTCATAAGCACCAGAGGCATATGGATAATGAACCAAATGCTGTGGAATATATGGCCAAAACTCTGCTCTTTTTCCTGTGCTTTTCACTCTTTTCAACACTTTGTTTGCATCCACATATCCACTCACTATTACCCTGTGTTGCTTCCTGTTCACCTCCACTGATCTCACTCCTAAGTGATAATTTATTTAAAAATTATTGGTTTTCCCAAATCAATTCTTTTAATTAAATAATAAATAAATTTAGAAAATGGATTTTTTTTAGCTTAATTTCTTCATTTTCTTTTAAGATATTACTATCAATTAGGGTACAGAAGACTCGAACTCTTAACCCTTATTGAAAAGAGTACTAATGTCAAACTCGTAAAATTTTAAAACTATCATTTCTTACAAAAACCCACATTTTTTTAGATCTTACATCAAATTGTGGGAGAGAGCGACTATCTTTAACGTTATAGAAGAGAGTATATTGATACTTCATAAATGACATTGATGAATTATTTCTGTATTTCCTCTTAATGATAAACATGTACAACAGAGTATATATAGACTACAAGATTAGTTACACTAACTAGAGTAGAGTTAACATAACTCTAACAGAATAGTTACAACAATAAACTAACTACTAACAAACTAATGCTATCTACTGTCAATACTAAACCAATTGAGTTATGGTCGTTAATTTATTCATCTTAGAATCTATTTTTAAAATTTTATATTTTTATTTTTATCAAAATTTTAAAAACAAATTTATTTTTTTAATATAAAAATTAGAAACAAAATTATTATCAAACCAACCCGGATAAAGTTTAAGTTGAAAATAATGTGTATAGATCAAATTGGAGAAAACATGTGAAAAAAACAAATTCCAATTATATCTAAAAATCTTTTCTTTGACTAATTTCACAAACCCTTTAGCTTTGAGTATTTTCAAAAATCTTCAATCCGTACCACTTTTGTCCTTCTTCACTACAATATTACAACACCATTTATCTTCTTTTTTAATTTTTTTTAATTTTTGGGAAATAATGATGAGTCATAATTAATGAAAAAGAGTGGTGATGTCTTTTAGGAAGACTCACAACAGATTCATTTCTTTCCTCTTTTTGATATATTCAGAAGTTTTAGTTCAAAAAGATGCTTTTGCTTTTCTTTTCTTTTTCCTTCCATAAAACCATTATTACAAATTTTTACAAATTCAAAGAGAAATTGAGAGAACCTTTCATGGAGGTGACAGCATTTTTAACTCTTCTTTCGCATCCATCACAATCCATCTTCACTTTGATCTCAACTGTCTGAAAACAAAAAATACACACCCATCCATCTTTCGCTTTAACCAAGACAAACAAGACATCAATTTCTTTTTTTAATGAAAATTTAAATCTAAGAAAATCCTCACTATATATTTCCCTCTCCTATATATATACAAAAGAACAGCTCTGGGTTGATCTAATAATCAAATAGCTTTCTTAAATCTTAAGCTTACGGCCACGTGTTCAAATCTATGTATGGCTATTTATTTATGATATTATCTTACAAATTTCCCGAAACTAAATATTATAACGTTGTGTGATTATCCAATAAAATCAGTCGAACTATGCGTAAACTGATGCAAATACTCAGATAAAATATATAGAGGTTATAAATATGAAGAGCCATAAAATATTGCATGCCTAAAGAGTGGTACCTGCATTGGTTTGCGCTTGCTTCTTGTTGTTGAGACAGTGCAAAAGTTGGAAAGATAATCAAGAGCTCCCATTTTTCCCTCTCTCTTTCTTAGAAACCAAAATGAGAAAGAAATATGGAACCTTTCACTTGAGACTTGGGTCATATATAAGAGAGGTAGCCTTCCTTTTTAAATAGAAAAATAAGAGCTCTAATATTATATTATGTTAATTTTATATTATATTCTAAAAGCTAGTTTTATTGTGGCTTTAAAATCATGAAAGAGGCAACATTGCTTGTGGATCTCACTTTTCCTCTCCCTCTTTTTTTTTTTTTTTTTAATCTTTTTTTTGCCAACTTATTTCTCTCAGTTATCAAAAGTTTGATTATTTTAATGAGAAATTTCTTTGGCTTTCCAGTTGTTTTGTAATGATTATGAAACCTACACTAATGGCTTCTTTTTTCTTTTTACTGATTCTTCTATATTTTCCTCTTTTTTGTTACTATA
The DNA here is from genome assembly GCA_028015215.1 of Gynostemma pentaphyllum. Taxonomy (NCBI): domain Eukaryota; kingdom Viridiplantae; phylum Streptophyta; class Magnoliopsida; order Cucurbitales; family Cucurbitaceae; genus Gynostemma; species Gynostemma pentaphyllum. Next base: position 44,703,006 of record CM051349.1, on the reverse strand, counting down.
CTATGAGTAATGGATAATTTGTAAGAAAATTAGGTGAAATTTAATTAACCAAAACTTATACACCTTAGAGTTGAAGAATAGCTTTGGCACATTTTAAATTCCTCTTAAAAATACTTTTCCATATATAATTATTTAAACGAGAAACATTTAGATACTTAACTCACCAAGTTATTAAATAATGTATCAATCAGGGTTTAACCTAATAGAAAAACATTTGTTTTTAAATTAGAGGGTTGCATACATTTTTTCATATATATTATATCTTAAAAAAACTAATTAAACAATGTAATGAGAGCAGGGGTGGATCCACTCACAAAGGTAGGGGGGCAATTGCCCCCCCTCATTTTTTTGACAAATTTAAAATTTCTATATAAAATTTTACTTTTTTTAAATAGAAAATTCAATTTTTGATATATTTTGTCTATTTTGCCCCCCCTAAATTCTCAAATATACCTCTAGATATTTTTTGCCCCCCCTCGAAAATATTTCTGGCTCCGCCCCTGAATGAGAGCTCATCATCTAAGATTCAAATTATACGATTTTTTTACCTGAGTTTATTTTTTAAAAAGAAAATCTCCTTATACTAGCGCATAAGTCAAATTACTCCCTCCAACCAAATATTATAACATTATTATTAACAATCCAAATTAAAAGATTAATGTTTTTAAATTTTATCTTAAATATTGAGTTTTAAATAAATAGATTTAAACTTACGCAATATATAGATGATCAAGGAACAAAACTTGACTCCGCACTTGATGAATGAGGAATTTCTCGATACCTAGTTGAGGCGTCCAATATACTATATCAAACTAATATTTGTAATAATAAACTAAAATGAAAATGAAGAAAATATTATTTTATCTAAAAAAAATTGTGTCTTTTTACATACAAAAAGTAATTAATGTGATAACAAATATGTTTTCTTTGTGACAAGATATTAAAAAAAGTTGTATGAAAAATATCTAGTACAACGAGAGTACCATAAATTATCTCGAAGAGAGATGTAAAAAAAAAGTTCCAAACTCCAAAATAGGGAAGAAATATAACACTTCACAATTAGGGTAGATCATTTTTATTTTATTTTTTTGGAAAAAAAATTATAAACCAAAGAAATGGAGATTCCATGACTTAGCTTTTAAAAAAAATGTCTTGCGACTCCCCTTATCAATCTCGAATCTCTTTCCTAAACCTCCATTTTAGTTTACATCATCATTTCCTTAATGTTCTTTTTTCTTTTAATCACAAAACATCTAAAGGTCATTTTATGTTGATATTAATTCATGATTTATATATATATAAAATAAAGAAAAAAAAGAGTAATGATAAGATGAGAAATCATAACAAATCTAGTGATTATTGTTCTTTTTGGTATCAATAAAATAAAAATAAACCACAAATTAGAACTTTGGTACATGTCTCTGTTTTCATCAACCAAACATGCTAGCTTAAAGTAACCAACAATCTCTGCAACTGGTTATTTTTCTATTTAGGAAAATCAAAACTTTCATATTGCTTGGTTCAAATTTCAAGGGCTCTTTAAAAACCCTATAAATTCGGGTATATCTTATCTAATTTCTGGTTTGGATCGCTTTGCATTGAACTTCCTTTCTTACACCTCAAATATCAGGCTGCAGGAGAATGTGGCTAAAAAACAACCAAATTATTAAGCATATATTCTATCACTAATAAAAAGTACGTGAAAATTAGCTTTGGCTTAAAATTTTACACTTATTTCTAATTTAATAACTTTTTTTTTTTTTCGAGATTGGAGAAACTTTTCATTGAAAATTCTAAATTCTAGAGTCTCATTCTATCCTCACTTTCTGAAAGGTAGCTAAGACAATATTAGCTCAGGGTAGTTGAGATTTCTAATTTAATCCTTCCATTCCTTCAGTTTTAAAAGGATTCAAATTGAGTCTTTACTATTAAAACCTAAGTTTGAATTTAACAAATAAACGACACGAATCATTTGATTATTGATTAACATCTATGACGCAAAATACCGAATAGGGGACTAAATAGAACTTTTTAAACTTAAAGGAACATATTAGAAATAAAGGCAAACTATATTTCAACATAACCTGTACTACCTTAATTCAAACAAAATATAATAGAAAAGGAGAAAAGAAAATAATAACATAATGTCATCGGAGATTTAATACATTGTATTTCATTTCAAAATTTAGATCTCACATTACAACACTAGTCTTAACAGTAACAAAACCTTGTCTAACATGATACAAATGAATAATTTTTTAATCATTTTCTTGCTCGAGTCATGAAAAGTTCGGTATTTTCCCCCAATAGAATAAATATCTCAATGAGGTAAACAGAGTAACAAGATCAATTGCAGATCAACCGCTGTTCAGAGGTATATGTTAGCCAATGTGGAGATAACTTGATCTTGGTTATCAAGTTATCTCCGCCAAGATTTCATCCAAATGTCATAACGATGAGTGTGAAAAATGCTTACTTTCGTCGAATATCTTCAACTTTCGTCCTCGCATGCCGTTCCAAAAGGCACCAGCACTCACCACCTTCTTTCCAGATAACTGAACTTCCAATACCTGTGAAATTGCCATTCACCAAAATAAAATAGTATTTGCAATAATTTTTACAAACTAACCATAATAATAATTTTTTTCTTTAAATCATTACGTTGTAGTATATGTTAGTCAAGAAGTAAAAGATATAATGTTATTAACCTCAAGTGCTGTGCACCCTGCACAAGGAAAGACCAGTGCATCATTGCCAAAAAAGATCTCATCCGCTTGAATTTCCTTGTTTGTACCATTGCTGTGAACCCTTGTAGTAATGATTTTAAGCTCTAAGATATTGTCCTGACCACTTTTCTCGTCAACAATCAAAATCTTAGCTCTTGTTCCAGGCCATCCTGCAAATGCACGAACCTAGAGAGGATGCATGTTTTATTTGCAACGGTAAACAAAGAGAAAGGGTAAACTTACCTTATTGTGTAGGACATATGCCTCTAGATCAAATGAAAGCCATGCCTCGTCAGGAGATATCTGAATAACGAAAGCCAGAATCCAGAAAAAAACTTTAATTTATTTCCCGGTTAAACTATTAGTGAATAAAAGAAAAATTATTAAATTAATTCAAGGTATATAGTGCCAGTGCAACACATTTTCTTCAATTAAAGTTTCCTTCACAGATTAAGATACTTCTGATATTAGGCTAATAGGCTTTTTTTTCCGGCAAAATCAAGATGCTGAGTTTTTATAGTTAATGGATTTGTAGTTTTTGTTTTACTTCAATGTAAGCCAAAATAAGTTTTTAACTATTTATAAGAGAATAAATAGGCAATTTTCACTGTATGTTATACAATCAAATGATAATTTTTTTTTCCCTTTTCCCCCCGTCAAACGCATACATCATGATCAATAAGATCGACTCTTCTCTCCATTTGATAATAGTAAAACACCTCAACAAGGGCCAGGGGTACCTTTGGAGCCATGGTAACTTTAGAATCATCTTGAGGTTGTGCTTTCCTTTCAGCAGACCCATCAAGTATAGAAGGAAGTTCATGAATTAGAAGTTTAGAGCCTGCATGCATCATAAATAATTGAGAGATCTGACAGAAGCTTTATTATGTTTGATATAGATTATCAATTCAGTTTCTACTGAGGAAATAAAAGAAATTGAAAAAGCTATGCAGGTTGGAACCTTCTTCTATCACCCGTTTCAAAGTAACTTGAAATTAGTTTAAGAGAAAGAGTTTTGTTTCATACTTTTGTCATATAGAGTGCTACTACTTAAACTGTTGCATACCTATGTTGTTATGTGGGAGAATTTTGGGATAAAACTTTGTATATGTAATAAAATGCATATTACTAATTACTCAGAAACCTTCACCTTCAATAGTAAAAAAAAATCCCCGTCATTTGTAAATTATATATCAAGTTTTACTTTATTTGTAACTGAAAAACAATATTATTTTAATTAAAAATTGTAAGCTTTTTGTATTATGATTTAATTTACATTACCAGACCTAAGAGTCCTAAGAATCAACACCACTTCTAACATAAAAGGGAAATTCATGACAGATACTGGAAACTCACCTTCTAAAAATAGCAAAGCAAGTAAATCAGGTGCCTGCTTGCAAAATTAATAAAAGAAGAGTAAAAAAAATGTAAAACAGCACACTCCACCTCTAAAAATTTAAAGGTGAATATATGTTAAATATGTTCGAGATAGCTATGCAGTATGAGACTGAACTCTATAGACACAATGCATGCTTTGGCGATTATGCATAACTGAAAGAGACAAGTTACAACACAGTAAATGTTCATCAAATCCCCTCAAATAACTTTTTATAAGAATTGTGAGAAAAACATTAAAAAATTAATGAGCACTTGAGCATGTTGACTCCATTTAATTGTGTTACAATTATAGGTTAAAATTTATAAATAATACAGTACAATCAAACTTCATCCACTTATGCTTAATGGGTATCAATAAGCAAGGCACACGTGTCACATTGACTTAAAAAAACAGACAACCAGAATGCTGAAAGTTTTTAACATGTAAATTCATAACTACCATACCTTAATCTGGTCATCAACTAAAATTTTTTCAGAAGCAATGACAGGTCCAGCATCCAATGTACGGACTGTGAATGCTAATGATACACCAGTTTCCTTAACACCATCCTAAAAGAAAAAACGAGGTTCTTACAACTATTAGAAGATATATTGCATTCAAAGTACTGAATATCAACAACTCGTACACATAGAAACCTGTAATGCCCTTTGAACAGGAGCAGCACCGCGATATAACGGCAGCAGACTTGGATGGATATTGACTGTCCCTAAATTGAATTTTTTAATAGAGAGACAAAAAAATCATTTCCTTACAACGAAGAGTGTCTCAAACAACAGCATCTATTTATTTGAACCCACTCCTTGAAAACAAACAACATACACACACAAAAAAATTGATTTTTTTTTTATAACATAAGAGACAATTTCATTGATAATATGAAATGTACAAAAGGCCCACAAAAGTTGCAAAAAAGTAGACCGATTGAGGGCAATATAAGAAGGGCTATAATCACAAAACTCCTTAACAAGGGAGCTCCAAAGGGAAGCATGCCCAACAACAGAGTCCCAAAGAGTGTCAAAAGAGGAACAAATGAAATCATCATGAAACACTCAGCTTGTTTCTCTCCCACCAAATGAGCCAGAATATAGCCCGAATAGCAATACGCCAAAGGATCTTTGCTTTCCCCTTCAAATTATGATCACACAGAAAAGCATGGACAACTAAGGATGCTGGGCAGTGAAAGGGGCCATGAACAAAAAAAAAAATCAAAGTGGACATAAAAAAGTAATGGATAGCTTACCCAACGCTGGAATTTTAAGAAATTTAGTCGGTAAAATATTCCCATATGCAGCTGTAATGCATAGTTCTGGCTGCAAAGCTTTTAAGGTACACAAAAACATGTCCTGCATGGCAATTAGCAGAGAAACTTTTTCCTATCAAAGAGAATACTAAACAAGGTTCAAAAGCCTCTCTCATATGAGGAAAATCAAACCTTCAGATGAGACATTTTCCTAATTCGACCCATATCAACTTCACCTCAAAAAATAAATAACATTACCTCTCCAGCTTTTTCAGGCGTAAAAATAAGGTCAGAAGAGAAGCCTTTGTCAAGAGCATATTGTGCAACTGGAGAAGACATCATCTTTCTCCCCCTATCTCTTCTAGAGGGTGGCTGAGTAACAATAGCTGCGACCTAAATAGTTTTACATTAGTCATCTAGAAAACAAATTGTTGTCGTCTAAGATAATAGAACAATTTTCCCTTTTTTTTGTTATAAGAAACAATTGTTGATAAGATTCAATGTGATAAGAATGAGATGATGATCTTCACTTTCTAGCATCAGAACAAAGAAAGAAAGAAAAATTACAAATCCAATCGAAGCAGAGCGAATCATCGCCCCTTTATGAATGGATTAAACCAATACTTCAAAGTCAGTCAATACTCATAAATTCTCTATTTTCAATACTCTGAAATTCAGTTGTAAATTTTTTCAAAAGTAAATCACTGATTAAGGTCAGAACAAGAGCTAATTCTGTAATCAATGCCAATGTATGTTAAGATATATGATTAAATTTACCTTGAACCATTGGCTTAAGCTTTTGGTTCAATTGGTGATTTAACATATTCAATATGGTATCAGAGCCCAACAAGCCCAAACGGGCATTCGATCCAAAAATGGGATTCGACCCAAGAATGGTGAGCCCAAAAGAGGCACCATCTTGAGAGGGCATGTTGAGAATCCCACATCGGAAAGATGTAGGGAACTCACAAGGTTTATAAACTCTAAGGGCCTCTCCTCTCATTACCAATTGGTTTTGAGATGGATGCCCACATTATTAATATGGTATCAGAGCTATTCTAGAAAAAGCTCAGTTTTTGCAGAATAAAGAAATTATTTAACATCTTGAAAAAACCAAATTTCATAATAAATAAAAGGAAAATAGAATTGTTTGATGAACACCTCAAAAGAGGAATGCCAATGTATAACTTTCGATTCATCAATTACCCAATTAAAAAAATCAAAAGTAATTCTAGAAAAGCTCAACTTTTTTGGCAGAAGAAAGAAACCACTAAACATCTTGATAAAACTAAATTCATATTAAACAGAAGGAAAATAGAATACCTCAAAAGAGGAATCTGGAGCGGAAGAAGCAGTAAAAAGGGAATCTAGAACAGTAATTGAAACCTGAGGAGAACCCAAGAAAACGAGAGGCTTCTTCTTTGGAAAAATTGAAGAAGAAGGAGGAGAAGATAAACAGAAAAAACGACGAAACATGAGCGAGGAAGCCATTTTCCCTTCTTCCTCGTCGGATTATCCACTTAACTCAACCTTAAACCCTTTGGGTAGTTTTTTTCATTTTATTTTTTTTAATGACGGTAAATGTAACCAAATTTTAGGGGCAAAAATCAAAATAGCCACCTGGTGATGTGTAAAGCTCAAGATGACCCCTTCTTTAAAAACTAATCAAAATAGCCACTTGGTACACTGTTCATTCCAATTTTGCCCCTCCGTATGCTGTGTATGTTCTGACACATCTGACATTTCTGAATTTTTTCTTTCCCAATGCATGAAAACAATTATTTTTATTATTTTCTCTTTCTAATTATTTATAAAATTTGAAATTCATTTTCCCCCCTCATTTATTATTTCATTTCTTTTTTTCTTTTTTCTTTCCAATATCCTTTTTTTTTTAATTTATTTTTGATTTTTTATTTTGTTTCAGTATAATATTATCTATTTTTTTGGTATATTCCGTTGGTATATTCCGTATATTTTCATTTTTTTATATTTGATTTTAAGTGAATTCCGTACATTCTCTTTATTTTCAATGTAATGTTTGTATATTAGGTATGTTGTCCTCCACTTTGCAATGAAATTTGAGGGAAAATGGTGATATACGTGATATACATAATATACATGTCGTTTTATCTCTAAAAAAACAAAAAATGTTAACAAACTTTAAAATCGATATATAATTTACACAATACTTAATATACAAAATATATTTATAGAGACACATAACAATACACATACAAACTACTTACTATGAACACAAGCGCTATTATGCAAAACAGACGATGATGTTATTGAGGCCTCATACAAATAATATACATGATATACTTGATATGAATACATAACAGTACAACACATAACAAATTGACATAGACATATAAGAGTGAAGTGCAAAAATAGACAGAGAATGATTATTATGTCTCATATGCATAGTCATGTCATTTAAGCAGTATTAATGCGAATCATTTCATATTATAGTTATTAGGTCTCATATTTATAATATACATAATATACATGTCATCTTATCAGGAGAAAATTATGTATATTACAAGACTATACATTTAAAAAACAGTTATCAAGAAATACACATAGTTGTGTATAGTACGTATATTTTGTATACTACGTGTATTAAAGACTATAAAAAACACATAGTTATGTATAGTAAGTATATTACAAGGTATATATATTTAAACAAATCACATAAAAAGTATATTGTGTATATTACATATTGTATAATAAGCAAACCCGAACCAAAATGAGGAGACAAAAAACAGTTATGTATATTACGTATATTACAAAAAAAAAAACAAATGTCATAAATGAGACAAAAATTAAAAAGATAATAATACCTTATGTATATTGTATATTGTATATTGTATATTGTGTATATTACAGACCAAGAAAAATGCATATTACGTATGCAGCAGACCACGAAAAAATGAAATATTCATAAAGTTCAAGAGATGTGAAAGAAATTAAATTTAACAATAAAAGGCGAGTCATGTCATACTATGGTTATTATGCCTCATATGCATAATATACATAATATACATGACATCTTAAAAGGTGAGTCATGTCGTACTATGGTTATTATGCCTCATATGCATAATATACATAATATACTTAATATAGACATATTAATATACATGATATGTGCACATAACAGTACAACACATACCAACTTGGTATGAACTCATAACAGTGCAGTGCAAAAACAGACAAAGAATGGTTATTAGGCCTCATATACATGATATACATATAATCTTATTCAATACACTGCGAATCATTTCATATTATGGTTATTAGTCCTCATATTCATAATATACATAATATGCATGACATCTTATCATATTATGATTATTAAGACCCATATGCATAATATACATAATATACTTAATATGGACACATAACATTACAAACAAGAAAAAACTTGATATGCATAATAGTGCACTGCGAATAGACAAAGGATGACTATTAGAGCCATGTGTACATAATATATATTTATCAAATTGACAACGAATTTGAAAACAAAAAATTATGTATATTGCGAATGTTATGTATATTACGTGTATTATTTACTGTACTTCTAGCAAAACAGACATACGTATATAACGTATATTATAGTACACTTCACAATAACCATCTAAAACAAAAAAATCCAGAAAATGGTGACAACGTGAGAAAAATTTCAGAAAAATGGAGGAAGTGATTTCAACAATAAAAAGAACAAACCTTTTGTTAGTTCCATGTTATTTAAGCTTCAAGATTCGTGTCAAATCTAAGGGTTTATGAAGAAAAAAGAGAGAGAGAAGAACACCAATTTTGTTCCCAGATCTATATTTTTCTTGTTTTGAATCTTCAATAAAAAACATAGATCTGAGATATATTAAGACAAAAATTGATGGAAATGAAAAAAGATTTCGATTTTCTTCAAATATAAAATTGAAAAATGGTGAAAAAATACGAAAATAGAGAATCAAAATAGATGAAGAGAAAGAGAGTAAGTATACTTACCTAATCTTAAAAATGGTGGGCTTTGTAAAATAAGAAATGAGAGGGAGAGATGGATAAAAATGGTGGAATGTGGGAATATGAGAGAGAGGGAGAGAGAGATATAGCAATGGTGATGGAGAAAGAAATAAAAAGAAAATAAAAAAAAATAGATAGAGAGAGGGGGAGGGAAATCTGAAATGGTTTAAAAAAAGGGGGGGAAACGTGGGAGAAGGAGAGAAGGAAAGGGGAAAGAGAGATAAAGTGATTTGATGGGTGAATTGCTGGGTAGGGGTAATTTAGTATTTTTAGTGGGGGCATGTGGCTATTAAGTAAAAAAAGAAAAAGCATAGCTATTGATGAAAAGTGGGAAGAAAATAGTGCCATTTATATTCTTTTCCCCAAATTTTACGTAGGTACAAATATAAAGATACCACATTTTTAACACCTAATTATTCAAATAGTCACAATTTTATTTTTTCATTAAAATAGCCACATGTATTTGTAAAAGTACAAAAAAAACTCCTTGTCAAATCATTTTTCTCACCTCTCATTTTCTCTCCCATCTTTTCAGTCATCATTCATTCTTTCCTCTCTCCTCTCTCCTCCCCTTCCCTCACCCACCGTCCTTTTTTTTTATATATTAATATTCATCTCTCTCTAATTTTTTTTTTTAAATTTCCCTCTCATTTTTCCCTCCCATGTTTTTCTATATATTCCATTCTCCCTCTTCCACCCTCATTTTTTTTCATTTTCTCTCTCATTTCTTCCTCCCTCCCCTCCTCCATTCTCTTTATCAATTTCATATCATTTTCTTTCAAACTTTCATTTCTTATTCCTTCTCTCCTAATTTTCTTTATCCATTTCATATCAATTTCTTCCCTCTCCCTCGTTTCATTTTTTTTTTCCAAAAATCCACCATTTTAATATTTTACAAATGTTTATCTTACAAATTTCCTACACTTTTTAATTTAGTATCTCCCTCCTTAATTTCTTCTCATTCTCGTTTTTTCATAAATATTTTTCACCGTTTTTCTTCCGAATCTCGCATATCTAAACCAAAATAACAAAAATGGACGAAATGTATTATTATTTTTTTAGTTTTTTAATATCTTTTTCTCATGTATGTCATTTGTTGTTTCATGTAATATACGTAATTTCATAATAGTGTTTCTGTGATGCGTGTAATATATGCAATATACGTTTTTTATTTATCTTTTTAAGGTGATGTTTCTTTAAAATGTAGTTTTTTTGTGATATATGTAATAGACATAACTGTTGTTGGTTCTCGTTCTATTTATGTTTTTCTTAATATACAGTCTGTAACACACGTAATATACACTGTTTGTTTGTTTGTTTAAATATAGTATTTGTAATATACGTGATATACATAAACTATGTGTTTTTCTCATACGTAATATATATTTTTCGTGGTCTGTAATATACGTATTATACAATTTTTCGTGGTGTATTTAATATTCAATCTGTAACATACGTAATATACGTTCTACTTCTATGCTTAATATACAGTGTGTAATATACGCAATATACATTTTTTCGTGGTCTGTTTAATATTCAGTCTATAATATAAGTAATTTACATTCTACTTCTATGTTGCTTAATATACAGTTTGTAATATACGTAATGTACTTTTTCTGTAGTCTGTTTAAATATATATCTTGTAATATATGTGCTATACATAACTGTCTGTTTTATATTCATCATCTCTCTAATGTCTTTTTAATGTATAGTTCTATAATATACATAACTGTCTGTTTTTTCAGTCCACTATGTTGGTTACTAAAATGTACATTCTTAAATATACACAATATACGCAAAATGGCGAGGGTTGGTGTACACAACCCTTCCTTTATGTTCTGTTTTTTTCTTAGTCGTACATTTGGTAATATACGTACTATTCGTGATATACATTCCCCCCTCTTTTATGTTCTTTTTTTGTTAGTCGTACATTATGTAATATACGTACTATACATAAAATACAGTTCTTTTTCGTCTATTTGTATATTAAGTATTTTTTTTTGTATATTAAGCATTGTGTAATTAACACTCTTTTTGTTTTCCATTTGCAGATTAAATGACATGTATATTACGTACATCCTTCACTTTTTCTCAAATGCACTTACGAACCGGAGGACAATATAGACAATATACGACTATATTCTCAATATAATAAATGGACAAAATATTTTACATGAGAGGGGAAACTATGAACAATATACTTAAATGAATCTAAAAAATTGAATTAAAATTGAAGTATGTAGTATAAAATCAAAACATAAAAACAAATTACAAAATATACTAAATCCACCAAAGAACTATGAACAATATACTAAATATACCATAAACTGGGAGAAGAAAGAATGCATCGGGAAAGAAAATCGCATTGAAAAAGAAAAAATGTCAGAAATGTCAGACTATACGTACTATATAGATGTGTCAGAATGTCAGGATGTGTCAGACTATACCTGCTATACTAAAAGGGCAGTTTTGGTATTTTAAAAAATTGAATAGTAAAAAGTGGCTACCCCATTACGTATCTCAAAAGGTGGTCATTTGCTAACTTTGACCTAAAAAAGTGGCTATTTTGATTTTTCACCCTTTTATGTAATGTTTATAAAATATAACAGTTTTTTATAAATAATTGTAGGGTGAAAAATATAAATGGCCAATTAGTGTGTCATAATTATCAAACTAGCCAGGTTTTTTTTTTAAATTTGTGGGTAGCCATGTGCAAGGAGCGTGCGTCAGCAGGGATCAACGTATTTACATAATTACCCTTCCTATATTGAAGATGAGAGACAGATTAGACGTCTTGGGCGGCTACTGTCATTTCAGTTATCATTACTAGAAAAAAAAATATATAAACGCTTCCAAATCTTCCCAGTCACGCCTCTTCACCAGTTTCCCCTTTTTTTTCTCGCCTCTCAACTTCTTCAAACCGTTCGTGTCTTACAAAATAACCGTATCACTATACATAATCAGGTATGTTATTCAGTTTTTTGGGTTCGTCCAACCATGCTTCTCTTTCGTTTCCATATCTAAGAAATTGATTATTCTTGCAAAAAATGTCAGATATGGTAGCGACTTGAGGATAAGGGAAAAAAGAGAGATTGTTGAAGTTACTGAGAAAGAAACTGAAGAAAATGTAAATGTGGAAGTCAATGTGGAAGGTTCTGTTGAAAACGACGAGAAGGTATTTTTTGACAATACATTTGAAAAATAATTCATTTCTGCTTGTTGTGGTTGGTTTGAATATATGGTTATGTTTGCACACGCCAGAGAAAGTAACGTTTAAGAGACGGGGAAAAGAAACGGTTAGAAACTCAGAGTCTTCGTCAAAACAGAGTAAACGAAGGGGCCGAAAAACAGAAGTGCGTATTATATTGGATGTCATGTTTTACGCTATATCGAAACTGATTTTATAGTGTTTATGATATTATTACTTTAAGTATTATGCATGATATAAAAACTATACAGGATACTCTTTAGTTTGCTTCGCTATACATTATATTATGTTTTATGTTCATATACTGGCTGTATAGTGTTAATGATAAATATACTATACGAAATATACATGCTATGTATAGAATATACTTATATTGCACTGAACTATTCATTATTTTCATGAACATACTATACAAAGTATACAGAATATGCGTCATCTATCCATCAATTTATATTGTACGTATATCAGGATATGCGTCATCTCTATAACGTTTATATCGGTGTGTATATTCTTTATGATAAAATTACTATACGAAATATACATGCTTTGATGGCGGTCTGATATAATGGCAATATCAGTTAGTTCATTACCAAGCGCAATCTTCAACTTGGTGAAAAACCATTCCCACGCAGAATCATTTTCAGCATCGACAACGGCAATAACAATCGAGAAAATGTGGTTGTTCGCATCCATACAAACTGCGGCTAGCAGAGTACCACCATATTTTCCCCTTAGAAAGGTCCCATCGATGGATATAACAGGTCAGTAGAATCTAAACCCTAAAATAGAAGCCTTCATTGCAATGAACATGTACTTGAATCTGAATTCCTCGCGATGAACCACGTATATAATTGTCCCTATAAGCGTATAGTTAGTATATTAGTAATAACATTGTATATTGCGTATATTTTGCGTAATTATGGTATATGTGACCAAGAACAATTACAAGGATTCCTTTCCTTCACAACGTACAAGAACTTCGTTAAGTTCTGGAAAGCCGCTTCAGAGCTACCCCGGAAGTATGTTAATGCTAACTCATGTGTCTTCCGCGCCTTGGCATAACTAACATGAACCCCATGATCAGACCTCATTATCTCTTTGGTCTTAATCGGTTTTAATAGTTTTCCCCTAATTGGTGGATGAAATACCTTGATGAATTCGGCGATGATATTGGCACTTGCCTGTGGGTGATCGTATGGAATATAATTGACAAGGCAGTTATGCACATTCTTTAACGTGTGACTTTAAAAGCTTCCGATTCAGCATACCTTGAACAATGGCCATGCCAATCATACCCATCCTTATGGCACGCAATGTACACACGTGTGCGATTAGAATGAACTACCCGGAAATAAAAGTGGTTCTTGATAGCTAGCATCTTAAAAGCATCATTGCTTGCGTACACATCATTGACAAGAATGTCAAATGTGCTTTTGTAATCCCGTATATCAAGTCTATCAATATACCTAACTCCGTCAGAAGATTTTCTCCATTGCAAGGAAGTGCTAACAGTCGCGAGAGTGATTGATGGTCCTCCTCGTTGTTAGAAATATTTGCATGTATATCATGTATATCTTTAATATCATGCGTGGACTCACGCATGTCTATTGGGTTGACATCGGCATCACCTTCAGCATTCGATGGTCCAAGTATATTACATCGAGTTTTCCAGTTTACCTCCGAAGCTGAACCTACACCTTGCAAACCAACGTCTTCCACGAGGCTATTAAAAGCTACATCATCACTATCATACTCTACAGGAGAGTCTACATGCTCAATGACTACTGAACATTACACGCCTCCGATAATAGAAAGATTATACAGGAACTTGCAATCATCATCATTATTCATAGATAAATACTTTGAAACATTACCCCAAGTGATAACTTCAATAAACATATTGAAATTTGTCGACAAATCCAGACTAGACGTAATGGACGCCTTCATCTCCTTCAAGTCGCCCGTAGATGGTAATGGTATGATCTTAGATATATACGAAACATACATACTTACTTTCCTTATTCTACATGTCATTCCTCTTCGTCTCAATGTTCAATATCTCCATGAAAACTCCTAAAACTGAGTGGATGAGAAAACCAATTGTAATAATAATCTCTCACTAGTTTTATGGGTCTGAACATGAGTGTAAAATAAGAAACTTACATGAGAAGCTTTCTCTAAATAAACACCAGCCACAAGATTTGAAATTGGGGGGAAAAATTTGAAATTTCTTTCAAAGAGGATCCGGGTATGGGAAGATCAAAACTTACATGGGATGGGAAGGAACTTGGAGCTACGTAGTGGTAATGATTAGCTAGCCATCATTGGGACACGTGCGCGAGTTGGTGGAGAAAACAAAAGAATAAAAATAAAAAATGACAAACGGCTGCAAGGGTAGGGCAGGTATTTTCAAAAAATTGCATCATCATGGTGGCTATGAAATAATATATTAAATGTAGTGACTAGAGGGAAAAAGATGCCATTCAATGTGACCATTTTCATATTTTTACTCATAATTGTATATATAACATTTTTTTAGTTCGTCAATTAATGATTAATGTTGAATTATATATTTTTATCAACATAAACATAACTCAACTGGTTTGACATATACTCTTTTTCCCTTGAGGTGTAATCTCAAAAAAAAATATTGAATTATATATTTTTATAATAATTAATGTTATGATAAAAATTACTATATTTATAAATAGTTTAAAATAATGACATTTTAATAAAAACTATATAAAATTCTACTACTAATCCAGTGAAATTCCCATGATTTTAAATGTATGTAACTTCATTAGGAAGTTATAATGCATACTAATTATTAAAATGTCAGAACATTTTCAAAAATTACTAATTATAGTTTAATTATTTATTGAATTAAAAAAACTAACAAATTTATTGAAAATAATAATAAAAAATAATCAAATAGTTTGATAAATTATGGAACTTAAAGTTAAAAAGATATTTTACCCGAAATTTTTCTTTCCGAAAAATAAATGAGAAAATGTTATAAACGTGGTTTAAGTATGAATGGAATCTATTAAAAAATTACCAACAAGATGCTTTATTAATGTCATAAAGAAAAACATCATATTCTAGTGGTGAAACCATGAAAAAAAAAAAAAAAAAAAAGAAGCTCACAAACCTCCTCTCTAATTCTAAATGGTTAGATAAAACTCACGATTGATTCAACTATTTCAGCAGCAAAATTTAAAAGCTATTTTCAGTTTTATCCACATAAGATTTGTCACAAACAAAGCCAGCCAATTTAGACAAATTAAAAAAAAAAAAAATTAACATTGCCCACCCATTATTAAAATGTCAGAACATTTTAAAAATCACTCAAATAACAATTCAATAAATTATTGAACTACTTCAATAATTTATTGAATTATTTTGTTATTTTTCATTTTTTTTTTAGTTTTTGCCTTTTTTTAGTTCAATAAACTATTATCAATATTTTACTATTATTCAATTAATTTATTCAGGTCTTTTTAGTTTAACTGGTAATTTTTAAAAAATTGTGACGTTTTTTATATTAGTATGTTATTTCAACAAATGTCCCTTCTTTTAAAGAATGATTATATAGAACAAACAAAAAGATCGAATTGTACTCTAAGATTAACATTGATCAAATTAAAAAACTTAACAATGCTAAAATTACAATTAGAAGAAGATTAACATTGAATTCAAGCATATGAATCAAACATAGTAGTCAATAAAATCATGATAAAACACCCAATCCACAATACAACTAGCCCTCTGTGGTAGTATGGTATCATATAATTTAACAATGTCTATTCTTAAATGAAAAAAAAAAAAAGAGAGAGAACAGCTTCAGGATGTAAGCCTAGTTCCTGCCTTAACTGATAACAAACTCTTTTAAAAAACAAAAGCTTGGAAACTATATGGAAGCCCTGTCACATCTTCTTTAAGATGCTTGATCTTGCGAGTCTTTAGATTATAAATAACCAGATCCCATTTCTTAGTTTCCATAAGAAGTTCATCAGAATTCAAAAACACTAATGGTTTCCGAATTCCCCGCCGGGGGAATGTTATTAAATCAGACCATGAAACCCTTTTAGATTCATCATTTTTCTTCTCTATTTCCCACATGAAACACTCGCTTGGATCTTCGTAATCAAACAGAAACATGGATCCGTTCCGAAACAGAAAACTTAAGGTAATTCTAGGCTCAATGAAAGTCACAGGACAGGGGCACACGGGAGGCGATGGAGTAAGTTGGAATACC
Organism: Gynostemma pentaphyllum; assembly: GCA_028015215.1. Taxonomy (NCBI): domain Eukaryota; kingdom Viridiplantae; phylum Streptophyta; class Magnoliopsida; order Cucurbitales; family Cucurbitaceae; genus Gynostemma; species Gynostemma pentaphyllum. The sequence continues at coordinate 44,686,152 of CM051349.1, read as the reverse complement.
TCTTGGCTCATGTTGAATGATACAATAACAGGACGTATGTGCTCGATATTACTAAACTGATACCAGAACCCGAACCCGGCGTCGGTGATGAATCTTAAGAAAATTTTCTTATGACTAAATTTACCAACAATTGGAAACAAAGAGGCGGTTTCGATTCGTCGCCAAAGATCAGTACTCAAATCGTAGACTTCAACTCCAATGTTGAAATCAAAATCATCACCAAAATCTGCACATCTACGTATCGTACCAAATGAGACAATTCTAACAACCTTAAAATCATCGGATTCGGGATCATAACCGAATCCGACAAGTGTAGTGAAACATTGAAATCTTTGGGAATCATAATCAACATTATCATCATTTAGTTTAAAAGTGGAGGGTGGGAGTTGACGAAACTCTTTAGTTGCCGGATTACACAAGAAGATATCTTTATAGAAATTGTGAATATCAGAGAGGCAAACAATGCCGTGACTGTGACCACAGATTTCCAAATTCAGAGATGAATTCAAAAAATCAGATGGAAAATCGATGTCGATAACAGAAGCAGCAGCAGAATCGGGATATGAGAGAAATGATAATTTGTTTTCGAAACTTGAATTCTCAGAAACAAGACGTCTAAGAAGAATGGTAGGACTGGGTGAAATCGAATTCCCGCCTTCCAATTGCAGAGAACAGGAAATAGAACGACGCCGGTATTTGATTTCGCTTACTTTTTCAGAATTAAATAAACGTTTAGAAGGGAATTTAGGGTTCGTAATACTAATGAAACGAGAAGAGATTTTCGCCATTGCTGGTTTCTTCGTAGGGTCTAGGGTTAGGGTTTAGAGAAAACGAAACGTCAAGGAAAGGCAAACTTTTTTATTTTATTTATTATTATAACACCCAACACTTTCAATAATTGCTAAATCATACCCTCCACTTTCAACTTTAGTAAAAATATAAATCACACTCTCCTATAAGTTGTTTTAAACAAAATTGATATGCATTCATATTCTGCGCTTGCCACGTGTTTTAATAGCGTGTAAAATAACGGAAAATTTGAATATTTGTGTAGAAATTTTAGAATAAATCGTTATTTAAGTAAAATATAAAATCTATAAATCACAGTCCTATGTTTAAATTTTCCATTTTTTAACGGTATTGAAACACATGATACCTGTAAAATACGGATCTGTCTCAATTTCATGAAAAGTAACTAATAGAAGAGTGTGGTTTATAATTTAACTAAAGTTCAGGAGTACTTAATTAAAAATTTAAAGAGTTGGGGTATGATTTAGTAATAATCCAAAGTGCAACGGTGTGTTTTGCATTTAACTCTTATTATTAATATTATTATTATTATTAAGATAATGATACCTTGAATGAAAAGATGCTTGAAAAAAAAAACTGTTTTAGAAACAATTGGTAGATAAATTTTAATTTTTATAAATAAATTTTGCGGAAATTTTATTGGGTGGCAGATTTTTATGTAATATTTGTAAAAATATCAACTCAAAAAAATACTTACAAATATAACAATTTTTATCATGTTTATCAGTGATAAACAATAATTTATGTGTTTATCATTGATAAACATAGTGTAAAAAACTTGATCAAAATTTGCAATATTTGCAAATATTTTTTAAAACTTTTATTTTTACAAATATTACTAAAAAAATTGCTAGATTTTCAAATGCCCCCAAATTTTGGCCTATTAATGTAAAAAGACTATAAAATTAGCATTTTGTCGATGATTACAAATACAGTTGAGATATATGGTTATTTTGAGGTTAAAATATACCTTTAGACACCAACGATTGCTGCAATTTTTTAATTTAATACTAACGTTGGAATTGTTCGAATTCAGTCTCTCACATTTTTTGAAACATTTTAGTTAAGTTTCTCATATTTATAAAAGAAAAAAAAAATTAATCCATCATATTTTGATTAAATTCAATTATAGTCATTGTTTTTACATTTTATAATGAAAATGTTAAATATAACTTTTGGTCCCTAACGTATATATAGTTTTTTTTTTTCAATTTCGTCCCACGTGTTTCAAAATTTTAATCCTTAGTGTTTCAAAAGTTTTGAGTTAAGCTATTTATGAAAGATTGTCATCTTAAAAATGAGGATATCCTTTAATATCTAAACTTGTGCATACTAGATAGTTATTGGATGAGTTTTATTCTTAGAAATGAGCTAAGTAAACAAGTTTGAGAAAAGTTTTCTTAGAACTTGCCTCTATTTGTAATGGCATAAACCCCTTTTACCATAATCTTGAGTTAAACTAGAATTGAAATTTAATTTAGCTTGTCTTTCATTAATTTACTTGTTTACTCTCGAATTTAAGAAAACCTAATTATCTCATAAAAAAAAAAAAAGCCAAGTTCCCTAGTTTTCACATAAAAACACCATCCTCGAACACATCATTTAGATTAAAATCACATGCTTGTCACAACAATGGCATATAAGTTACTAATTTTAAATATACACAAAAAAAGTTTCATAGAAAATAACATTTTTCCATTATTTTTTAATTAAATAAGAGATTAAAAAAAAATCAAACAGAGAGGAATAACAAGAGAAAAAAATATGAAGAAAGAAAACAAAAATGTCATATAGAATAAACAATCTGTATTTGTATATGAGGTATAAAAAATAAAATGAATTTGTGATATAATAAGTATGATTAAAAGGAACAATATATATCTAAAACGAAATCAAACAGAGATAGAATAGAAGAGGATTCTAGGATTAACATTGATCAAATTAAAAGTTCAGGATCAAATTAATAAACTACAATAATGCTAAAATTACAATTACAAGAAGATTAACATTGAATCCAGGATTATGTGTATCAACTTTGAATTTTTTTTTGAGAGATTACATCAAAGTGGGGGAGGGGGGATTCGAACCTTCGACCTCAAGGGGAAGGGCTTATATGCCAAATCAGTTGAGTTATGCTCATGTGATTACCTTAATATGCAAAAACAGAGACTTTAAAAAAACATCCATCATGGAACAAGATGAGTTCCTCCCTTAACTGATAACAAACTCTTTTCGAAAACGAAAGCTTGCATTTTATCTGGAAGCCCTGTCACATCTTTAAGATGTTTGGCCCTGTGAGTCTTTATATTAACACTAATCAGATGCTGATAATTCCGCCGGTCTACCAAAAGAAGTTCATAAGAATTCAAAATCAGTAATGGTGTCAGACGAAATGAAAGATTAGGGGTCTCAAAGTTCATTGTTAATAACTTCGACCACGAAACCCGGCCATCATAATTATTCTCCATTGCCCAAATGTCTATCTCTGTATCTGTATACCTATCATCCGTAACATACATAGCATACATAACAATAGATCCATTCCAAGCCAGCAAACTAATGTTAGTTGCTAGGTCCATTTTGTAATTCCTAGGCATCGGAATTAATTGGAATACCTCTTTGCTCATATCGAACGATAGGATCACATGTTCACCATTTGAAGATTTATCACCAGACCAATAATAGAACCCGTTGTGATACATTTGAGAATCTATAAAACCTACTTCAAACATACGGGTTTTGAGTTCTCTCCAACGATCTGTACTCAAGTCGTAAACTTCGACCCCGGATAGAGACACTCTAACTACCTTTAAATCTTTGGATTTGGGATCATAACCAAATCCAACTTGGAATCTGAAGTAATCAGAATCAACATTATCATCATTGTGCTTAAAAATCGACGGCGGAAGTCGACGAAACTCCATGGTGACCGGATTAAACAGGAAGATACCTAAATGATTATAGAGGCAAACTATACCATGACTATGACCACAGATTTTAAAATTGTGATGATCAATGATTAAAGATAAATCAAGAACGTCGATGATATCGGATTTTTCCTCATCGGTGTTGTTGGTATATGTGAGAAATGATAATTTGTCTGAGAACAGAGAATCAAAACGTCTAAGAAGAATGGTGGTAGAACTAGAGCCGCCTTCCAATTGCAGAGAACAGGAAACAGAAACACGCGGGTATTTGATTTTGCTTACTTTTTGAGGATTAAATGAAACCAATTTGGAGTTGTCAATACGAATGAGATTCAGACGAGAACAAGAAATCTTCTCCATTACTGCTTCGTTTCTTCGTAGGGGTCTAGGGTTAGGGTTTAGAGAGATCTATGAGAAGAAGAAGAAGAAAGAAAGAAATCGAATCGTGAGTGAGGGAAAGGCATAGATGTCGGCATCGGCATCAACAACAAAAAAATTAAATAACTTTTTTGGAAACAAGTTAAATTTTAGGGTAAATTTCAAATAACACCGCTTGGGTTTTGAATAAATGTAAGCACACATTTTATAGTTAGAAATAAATAAATATTTATATCCTTATAATTCATATTTATGCAATTTGACTCAAGATGTTTTGGATTTTCAAGATATACTTAATGGTCATTTTAAAACTTCTAAACTATCGATAAATAAAAGGGTTTAGTAATTCAATTATATCTAATGTTTTGACTATAACGTACCGATCGAAGTGAAGATTTTAAAACATCTTGAATCATCCAAATCGAAATTCAAACCAAAAAGTTATAACTAAAAGAACTTGACAACGTTAGTGGGGACGGGAGGAGTTGAATTGTATAATTTAGAAACTATAAATGTATAAATATTTATTTTCTAACAATAGGAGGTATGTTTGCGTTTGACCAAAACGGTGTTATTTACCTTTTGCCCAAATTTTTTTAAGAAGATAAACTTTTTTTCTATCAAGCAAGGTTCAAAAGTCTCTATAAAAAAAAAGTTAAAAAGAAGCTCGCAAACCTCCTATGTTATTCCCAATGGTTAGATAAAACTCACGATTGATTCAACTATTTCAGCAGCCAAATTTTGAAGCTATTTTTCAGTTTTATCCACATAAGATTGTCACAACCAAAGCCAACCGATTCAGTTCAATTTACAAAAAAAAAAAAAAAAAAAAAAAAAAAATCAGTTTTCTTGCAAATGTATTGGCAGAAATCTGTGTTTTTTTTTCAGTGAGCAGGCCAAATCCGAAACTCCAAAATCAGCTGCAATGAAGGTCCAAAGAAATCATTTGGAATCAAAAGGGATCCCTTAGAAGGAGGGATTTCAACCCGAGCTTGAATCTCCGCCGCTACCGATTGCAAACAAAGGCTACTTTCCTGTGTCTTGGCCTTTATTTCATAAAAAATTTACTCTGAGAGGTTGAAGGTCCAATCCGACAAACAGTTGTCGCATTGCCGAAAAGTTCAACCATACTAGTGAGGAAGAACAAAGTTCCATCTTCCTCTGCTTGAAAAATCCGATAACTATCTCCGGGGTTTAAGCACAATGTGAACTTGGAATTATATGAAATGCTTTTTGCTGATCCTTTGTGATTTTGGCTGAAGTGTGAGTATAATTTTTCGGACAAACCGACGAAGCAGCAATCGTGTAAGGGGCAAGAGCAGGGTTCATACACACACAATGACTCATGTTTTTTCTTCTGGTTCAAATTCATAGTCATTTGACATCCATATTTTGAGTTTTGGCAGGATATCTTCATTGATTCCAAAACTTTTTCAATCGCCCGGCACCGTATGAGGCCGATGGCCGAGCTGCAGCTAGGACATTTATTCTCTACGTTGGTGCAGCAGCTAGAGCAAGAAATATGCCCATTCTCACACTAAATCATTCAAACATACTTATAAATTATAATTTTTAGACATGAATAGTTATAAAGTTATCCCTTTCAAATCCTACCTTCCAAACAATGAAATTAAAAATATGGTTAACATGATTCATGAAGACCAATAGTTTAGCTACTCTGCCCCAAGTGTTGGATTAGATGTTTAAAGGTTGCTAGATTTAACCGAACGTTCGCAAAGTAAGGTCAAGAAAACATCCAATTTAACAGTGAGTTTAAAAAAAACAAATCTTCACTAATCTACAAGTCATGTCGAACTCACCCGAACATGTTTTGGTTGCGTAAATTAATTAACAAGAGATGAAATCTTCATTCTAGACAATAGAAATTTAAAAATGAGATAAATTATCACATACAAAAAGGGGATTCAAACTTTCAAATTGGAGAATAAATAGAAAAAACCATGGACTCAAGATCCGTTTGGTAAAACTTACTTGAGTGAAACGTTTTAAGATAAATATTAATGAAGTATTTCATCTAAAAACACTTGCGTACGTTAAATTGTATTTTTGGAGCTTCAAAAAATATTCATAAACAAATATTTCACTTAAAATATTTCTCTCGAGTGTTTTTTTGATGACAGTAACGGTCAAACTGTCCCAGTTGAATCAAAACAAGAAAACAAAGATTGAGAGATAAATGAAACCTGAAAAACAGGGATAGACAAGAATTCAGAGCAAATATAGCAATCAAGAATTTGGGGATCATTGATCCGATTTGGTGTCTTCCTTTGTTCGTCAACTGTTCGAGAAGCCGTCACTCTTCTTTTCTCTTTGCTTCTCTTCCGCCACCAACAAGACATGGTTTGCGCAATCACTTTTTCAATTTGAAAGTTATATTTTTATCCCTTTTCTTAATGATCAAGTCTTCCAAATTTTTAATTTTAAATTCAGGAGTCAAGTTTTTTCTATTTTATTAGTTTTAAAAGTCAAATCATCTTTAAATCATCTAATTTTTTTTTAAATGTTTTTAAATATTAGTTTAAATATATCAACTATTGTACTAAAAAAATTATACGTAATCAACTATTTATTTCAATATTTAAAACTCTTATTCTCTCAATATACAATAAAAAGACTACTAACTTTTTTAATTATGTATTCAAATTAGAATTTATATACATTTGATTCAAAAATAAAATTCATATAAATTTGAGTTTTTAAATATGTATGTATAAGGAAAAAGATATTTTGTTTTTATCATTAATATTGAAAAATAATGTTAATGTTCAACTTATTACACGTAATTTAATTTAAGCCAAGATAACTCATGTATATGTTAATGGATTTTCCAAAAAAAAAAAAAAAAAATTTAAAGAGTGTACAGTAGTGAATTTTTCTCCCTTCGAAAATAGATTTTTATTTATTATTTCCCTATTTAAATTTTCTATAATATTAAAAAATACAACTCTACAATGCAATATATTCAAGAGAAATATACACATTCTCTATAAAATAAAATAAAAAGAATCAATCAAACCTGAGTTCTTCATTTTCCATTACCTTAGTTCCCTCATTCTACAATGCAAAGATACAAATATTTTTGTATCAAGACAGTTAAATTCATAGATAAAATATGGATCTTTCAAAATATGTTGCAGAGTCATTCAAATGATATATAACACAAATGTAAAATTTGTTTCATATAGACAAACGTCAATCGTCTAATTATCACTATCCAAAACAACTTAAAGGACAAAGATTCGAGTCTCCCGTATCCAATTCACTTTACAAAATAGTCTATGTGATCGACATTCTGTCACCACACTAATGCTTTCAAAAATCACCATATGCGTATTTCCAATGATAACACCGACGACGTTCCACAGAAATTTCTCGGAATCAAAAGGGATCCCTTTGAAGGGGTGTCGTCGATTCGAGCTCGAGTGTCCCAAATAACTGATTGAAAACAGACAGTGGTTTCATCTCCCTTAGCCTTCATTTCAAAGCAAAACTTTCTCCCAGACATTGATGGTCCAACAAGTGTCAATGTAATTTTTTGTCCAAAAGCTTCAAACTTACGATGAATGAGGAACAGAATTCCGAAATCCATCTCCTCAAGAATGCCATACTTATCTTTCCAATTCAAGAACACACTGAACCTATAATTAAAAGCGAAGCAATTCTCTGGAATTTCATGTTTTTGCCTTAAATGTGAGCGTAAATGCATGAATGAAGAAATGAAGTGACAATTACGGACAGGGCATGGACAATGTGCATAGAGACAACTCTGCTCATGGCTATATCTAGCACCATAAGTCATCCTCATTTTGCATCCAACTTTTTCATTCGTGCATGGTATCGTGATCGATATCAGAATCTTCTCGACGCCCCAACAACGAGTATTTGCCGAGGATGAGAGACAGCCAGAGATGGGGCACATGTTATTAGGTTTGATGCAGCAGTTAGAGCAAGATATATGTCCATGCTCACACTGAATTGATCAACAATATGCAATACCAAATATATCAAACACACGTAATTACATAGATGTAACTTTAATCTTTTAATTTCTCAATCAATCCTAATTCTCCCAAGTCCAGTCCTCTAATTTATTTATAACAAAAGTACAGTCTTTTTACAGTTAATAAACAAATTGCTAGAATGTTGTACATAAAAGCACCGAAATTAATCTGGATTAAGTCTGATTTAATGTAAAATGTGTTTGAATCGTCAACCCACCCCACCCTACTCTACCCCTCCTTTCAAACACCCCCAAAAGGAATAGTGAAAACCAAAAAGTAGATTTTTTACGAGTTCGAAGATTCGAGCCTTCCCTTTCCGAATTTAAAATTAAAAAAAAAAAAACTTTTTATTCCAAAGAGTAAACAAAATCAGAAAAGAGAAGGAGAAATTGATGGAGCAGACCTGAGAAACCGGAATGGTTAAAGGTTTGAGACAGCCATCGCAATCGAGAACTTGGGGGTTCGTTAATAAAACATTCAATGCCTCTTTCTCTCTTGTTTTGTTCATTAAATTCCCTTCGTTATGAACCGATGGGGGATTCGCCATCACTTTTTTCCACACCAACAATCGTATCCCTGCAAATGAAAGCAATCGGCAAATTGACTTTATATTTAAATTATTATTATAATTATTAATTAATTTTTATAATGAATTGAATTTTATTTCCATTTTTAAATATATGATAGTGGCAAACCCAAATTATTTAATGGGGAATATGAATGTTAAGTCTAAATTGAATGAGAAATATATAATTTGTTCAAATATATACATATACTTTCATTTTTGTCCCTATAATTTTTTAACTTTAAATTTAATGTATATGATTTGAAAAAAAATAAATCACTGGTTTTTTGACGATAACTTTTTCATTTTTTAACAAAAAAAAAAAAATAGTGAAAATATGTCAAAATTTTGTTTTTAAAAATATTTTTTAATTCTAATATCATAAATATATTCTATAGTAACTCAAATTCATACTATTTATTTGATTAACTCCAATAATAGCTATCAAACCAGTACACAATTTATTTTTAAAACTAACTTTTCAAATAAAAACTGAAAACAACATTTAAATATCGCTACCAAACATGAATTTTCTTATGTTGAATCGCTACCAAACATGAATTTTCTTACGTTGAATCAAAAACAAATTACACATTATATATATATATATATATATATATATATATTTTAAGGAATCTTTTCTATATAGAATTAGAGAGAGAGCAAGTTTTTATTTCAAGATATTTAAGATAGATTAAAGATAGTAAGGCCTAGCATAAATACCAAATAAGATCAACCCTTTTTGCAATAACTTAAAGATGCATATATTTACATATCTGTTCTATCACAAGTTCACAACCAGATCCAGCCAACAATTATATTTCATTCAGTTTACCAAAAAAAAAAAGTTTCTTGCAAATCTATTTGCAATTATCTTGATCCTGAAGGTTCCTTTTAGAACCCAGGCCAAATGCGAAACTCCAAAACCAACTGTGATGAAGGCTCAAAAAAACCGTTTGGAATCAAAAGGGATCCCTTGGAAGGAGGGGTTTCAACCCGAGCTTGAATCTCCCCCGCTATCGATTGCAAATGAAGGCTACTTCCCTGTGTCTTGGCCTTGATTTCATAACAAAACTTACTCTTAGACGATGAAGGTCCAATCCGATAAACAGTTATCGCATTCCCAAAAAGCTCGACCGTATGACTGAGGAAGAACAAACACCCATCTTTCTCTGCTTGAAGAATTCGATAGCTGTCTCCTGGGTTCAAGCACAAGGTGAACTTGTAATTATATGAGAAGTTTTTTGCCGATCCTTCGTGATTAACCCTGAAATGCGTTGATAATTGCTCGGACGAACCAACGAAGAAGCAATCAGATAAGGGGCAAGAGCAAGGTTCATACACACACAATGACTCGTGGTCGTTTCTCTTGTGAAAATGCATAGTCATATTACATCCATACATTGAGTTTTTGCAGGGTATCTTCACTGATTCCAGAACCTTTTCAATCAACCGACATCGTATATAGCCGATTGCCAAGTTGCAGCTAGGACATTTATTCTCAACTTTGGTGCAGCAACTAGAGCAAGATATATGTCCATTCTCACACTAAATCATTGAAAAACACCAACATTTTAAGACCAAGATGGATTGTTCGAGATAAAAGAGATTCGTGTTTAGTTTATAAAGCATTAAATACACAAAATAAAGCTTCACATTCACTAATTCCATTTTGCCAAAATCATCACTTTCAAATTATCCCTTCCAAACAATGAAAGAAGAAAATGCTAAATTTCAGTTAAAAAGATGGTTAACATGAAGACCAAAAGTTCAGCTACCCTGCCCTAAGGTTGGATTTAGACGTTAAGAGGCTGCCGGATTCAATTAAAAATTAGCACAAAAACATCTGGAACACTTTCTTTTAATTTAAAAAAAAAAAAGTAAGGTACTTTTTGGTCATGAGTTTTGAAGCTTGTGTCCGTTTGATTATGAGTTTTCAATTTGTATTTATTTCGTTTCTGGGTTCTTAAAAATAGGTGAATTCGGTCCTTAGTATTAATTTTAGTGTCGAAACACTTAAAAACTAAAAATATCAACATAGCCAAACATTAATGTTTTAATCTTAAAGTCATAATTAACAATATCAACATGAATTGTTTAGTCTTTAATGATATTATCCAAAAACTCAACTTGTTTATGTTAATTACAAAATTTCGATCATAAACACAAGATGAAGAAAGCATCAATAACATCGAGCTTGATGAACTAAGACACTGGAAAATCAAATAAAATAAAACCAAACAGAAACAGAATGGAGAAAAATGAAACCTGAAAAACAGGGATAGACAAGGGTTCACAGCAAATATAGCAATCAAGAATTTGTGGATCGGTGAAGATGACGGTCAAAGTTTCGTTTTTTCCTCCGGATTCCGCCATTTTTTTTCTCTTCTACAAACAGACTTCGTCTTCGCAAGCACTCTCTCTCGTCCGTAAAAAGGGACTTTTTCGTTTTCCCACTTTCTTATTTTTTAAAATTAAATCAGGAATTTTTTTTCTTTCACCAATATAATTGATATTAACTAAAAATTCATTTTTTATAAACTATAATTTAATATGAATATATGAACAATTTATTATATGCTTACAAAAATGATTAAAATATAAGGTCCTACCGAGATTTGAACTCGGGTTACTGGATTCAGAGTCCAATGTCCTAACCACTAGACCATAGGACCTTTGTGTTAGTCTGATGTTCTGTAATATATTTTTTAAAGATTTGTTGTCGGAAAAAGACACGCCTTCGGAGTGTTATTTGACCTCTTGAGATTTAAGATTGTGTTTTCACTTTAAAATATCATTAGTTATAAAAATTTGGATTTTTTTTTAATTGTTCTAAAAACACATCCCAAATCTTGCTAATTAGAGTGAAAGTAAAAAAAAAAAAATGCAAGAAAGACTATCAAACCTATTTTGGTTACAAAAAAGAGAAGGTCAAACTTCCAACTTCATAGTTTGGTTCTTGATCTTGCATTTGCGGCCACCATCAAAATACATAATTAAAAAAAATAGTTTTAATCAACATCAAACAAACAAAAGTAACAAAAAAAGCATCCATTCTAATGAACTGGTGGAAAAGAAAAATAGTCTTCAGTTAATCAATCACCAATGCTGCTATTTCTTTGCCTGTAAGCAGAAGAAGTATCCATTTACCAGATACGAAGATCCAACTTGATCAAGCTATTAGAGCCAAACAACTTGTTAGGAATCATAAGAAACTCCTCTGGACTTGGTTCATCAACCACCTCCTTAATGCCTCTCACTACTGATTGCAAACTGAGTATGATTTCTTCAGTTTTTAAAACAAGTTCAAAGGTATGCTCCTCCTCGGTAAACCCGATCCGGTTCACTGTAATTGCTTTCCCAACTGGTTGGGTTGCACTGCTAAGGATAAATAGGACTCCTGTTTTCTTCTCTTGTAGAACAGCGAACGGATCATCGAATTTCAGATCAACGGTGAAGCTGGAATAGTACTGGAAGATTACGGCTGAATTTGGGTGTTCACGGGTGAAATGCGGGTACAGTTTTTTTGATGTGGAAATGAACTCGCAATCAGATATAGGGCAAGAAACTTGGCTAAACACGCATGTAGAGCAATGCTCTTTTCTCCGGTCAAATCTCAATTTGATCTTGCAGCCATGTTTCAAATTTTGACAGGATCCTTGGAGTGATTCGAGAACATTCTCGAGGGCTCGACAACGGATATCACCAATTTTCTTATGGCAAAAGGGGCACTCATTTCTATTCTGAGTGCAGCAATTGCTGCATGCTATATGTCCGTTTTCGCACTGAAACAACATAAATTTTATCAGACTGGATTTGATAAATACAAATGAAGAATAGTATGAATTGGAGAATTTTCATGTGGAGTTCGTCCAAAATTACTGCTTAGTCATCCCTTTTCTTATCATTTCAACCAAATAAATCAAAGTGTTGCAAAAAATCTCATTAACGTGTCCATTAACTCAGCTTTTCAACCTTTACATGGATAGCGTCATGCAATCAACTCAAAAATCAATATCAGATAAAAAAAACATTTGTTATTACATTATTCTTATTATTTTTTTGTAATAAGGTATCGGTAAATATAGATAGCAGTGTCAATCAGTGATTACTATGATTGAGACGATAATCACCCGAAATCAATCACGCATTGACACGTTCAAGCTTTATTTGCAAATACTTTCTAAAACGCGTTCCTTGATATTCCCACTTTTTTTTTAAAAACAAATTAGTATTACATTATATCCCCACAAAAAATTTCAACACTAGTATGTGAATCAATTTCCATCAAACAAAGGCTGTTTAATAAACTCAATAACGTTAAAATTGTTATCAAAACTGTTATTTTGATTCTCCTACCTCACAGCTACCCCTGGATGATTTTAAAACATCAGGTAACTCTGATTTAAACATGCAAGCAACCAAAAAGGATGTTTTTTTCTGTTGAGAATCCCACGTCGGAAAAATGAAGAGAAATCACAATTTGAGGCAACAAAGCACAAATGGGTATTCGGTCCAAAAATAGGATCCGACCCAAGAATGGTGAACCCAAAAGATACAACGTCTTAAGGAGGCATGTTGAGAATCCGACATCGGAAAAATGAAGAGTACTTCTCTCATGTCAAGTCAATTGATTTTGAGGTATCAGGGCCAAACGGACATTCGATTCAAAAATAAGATCCGACCCAACAAAATATGAAAGCAATACATGATCAAGATTAAAATGAAGAATAGAATAGACCTGGAAAACGGGAATGGTTAAGGGCTCGTAGCAAATGTAGCAATCAAGAACATCAGGGTCGGTGATTGTAACATTTGAAGCATCGCTTTTCCTCTTCTTGCTGTTGGCCTTCGAATGCAGAATATTGTCTTGATTTTCTTCAGCTCCTTCTCTTTCAGTATTTGATTCATTTTTAACGTTCTTCGTCGCCATGGCTTTCGAAACTCAAAACTCCAACTTCCCCCGCCGCTTCACTCGTGCAGACGTCCTTCCGGTTTTTATTTATTTGTTTTTTACCCGTAATAAAGAGTTAGATATCTGGCTCATTTTTCAATAAATTGAAAGTTCCAGAAGCATTTAATCATCTGAATCTCTCCATAAAAGTTCATATACTAATTTAAAAAATATATATATATCTTAAAATTTGTTTGAACATTTGCTTCAGTTCAATCCATAATCTTTGTCTATTTTTAATTGAGTGTCGTCTTGGTCCTAAGTTTTTGTTCTGTGTTTGATATTTTTTGTTATTTTAAAAATGTTGAAAGTTTTTTTTAAAAGAGACAACGCCTATTCAGATTTATATTTTTCAATATTGAGATTTAAGGGTGTGTTTAGTTTAAGTAGTGTTTTAAAATGATATTAATAATAAACTAAAAAGGAATATCGAAAAACATTTTAATTGTTTGTAAAGAAAATTAAACGCACCATAAATTAAGGGGTATTCCGACTCTGTTTTCTGGGAAAATTTAATATGATGTATTAATTTTAACCATAAACTTTAATAAGTGGTTAAATTTATATATTCTATAAGTAAAATTAATATCATTTTTTAGAGATTTATAATTGAGCAATTTTATATCTAAATGAAATTGTTTTTTTAAAAATTAATTTTATACTTGTGTGGAATATTTTTTTTCCAGAGAGATTTTACTATTTTAGTGTCTAGACCTAGTATTTACAAATCGTATATAACTTTTTTAGTATTTACAAAGATATGTTATTACCTAGATCTTTTGATGATTTACTAATTGAAAATTAGAATAATTTTATTAATTTTGTTATATGGGTTTAAATTGATTCACTCACTAAAGTTCAAAGTTTTAACTAGATCAAAATTTTATGCTTTAGATTAACACAAGAGAAAGAAATAGTCAGATCAAACTTCCAAACTCAAAGTATGATACTTGATTTTTGCATGTGCAAAACCAACCGGCCACAGTCAAATTTGTGATTTTTTTAAAAAATTAAGGAGAAAGATTAAAAATAAAATAATTAAAAACTAATACTAAATCAAACAGGAGGGGAGAATAGAGTCTTCAAACTTATGAAATTGATTATTAGTATCAGTTGAACTGTGCTAATATTAGTAATTTCAAACTAGTTTTAATTAAAAAACTGTTTTCCAAAACATATAAAGTAGGAAGTCTAAAAATGAAACCATAATTGTAATTTGAATTAAGAATATATGTTTTTTTAAAGTTTTAATCGATGTCGACATGTATCGGGGTCGGTCTAATTACACCCCGACCGACTTCCCCCTTTATTACTAACATGCGAAACATGAAAATTTTAGAAGCCATGACGCTCAAAATATGATGCCATACATTCCATATTTACATAGACACTATTCCTTCCCACCAACACCATATTTACATTCACAACTTATTTATCCAACTAAACAAAAGCTTACTAAAAAAGCAGCATCCAAAACTACGTACCAGAGTGCATTGAGTTAGTCACCAGTGCTGCTGTTGCTTTACTATGCCATTTTACCAGATGCGAAGATCCAGTTTGATTTGGTTATTAGAGCCAAACAACCTGTTAGGAATCAAAAGGAACTCCTCTAAAGGTGGGCCATCAACCAGCTCCTTAATGCCTCTCGCTACTGATTGCAAACTAAGTGTGGTTTCTTTGGTTTTCAAAACAAGTTCAAAGGTATGCTCATCTTCGGACAACCCGATCCGGTTCACTGTAATTCCTTTTCCAACAGGTTGAGTTTTACTGCTAAGGATAAAGAGAACTCCAACTTTCTTCTCTCGGAGAACGATATACTGATCATTAGATTTCAGATCAACCGTGAAGCTAGAATAGTACTGGAAGTTAAGGGCTGAATTTGGGTGTTCACGGTTGAAGTGTGTGTACAATTTTTTGGATGAGGCAATGAACTCACAATCAGACAGCGGGCATGAACATGGACTAAACAAACATCTAGAGCCATGATCCTTTCTCTGATCAAATCTCAACTTCGACTTACATCCGTACCTCGAGTTTTGACAGGATCCCTTGAGCGATTCAAGAACATTCTCAAGGGCTCGACATCGGATATCACCGATATTCATATGGCAGAACGAACACTCGTTTCTATTTTGAGTGCAGCAACTAAAGCATGCTACATGTCCATTTTCACACTAAAACCACAAAAATCGAATTTATCAGACTGGATTTGATATATACAAGTGAACAATGATATGGATTTCAGATATTTCACATAAAGATCGTTCATAATTAATTACTGCATATTTTATCATTTCAAAGCAATAAATCAAAGAGTTTTAAAAAAAATCAATAATTTGTCTACCAATCATCCCATCCATAACATAAAACATCTTTTCAACGTTAATCGAATAGCAATCGATAATCACAGCATCATTTCACTCAAAAAATCGATAATCACAGCTTTTCAATACTTTTATCAATTTATATCAAACTAAATTTGATTAATTGACTCAGAAATGTTTTAAACTGTTATCAAAACTCTAATTTCGATTCCGTTTCAATTAACACAAGGCAAACCCTAGAATTCATTCATGCTAAAAAAAAAACAGAGGAAAGGAAGAATTTTTTAAAATTTGAAGTTACATTTGATATTCGTAATTCCAAAATTAGCTGCAAAAAGATGATTAGAATGAAGAATAGAAGAAATAAGACCTGAGAAACAGGAATGGACAAAGGTTCGCAGCAAATGTAGCAATCGAAAACTTCAGGATCGATTAACGTAACATTTTGAGAATCGATCTTTCTCTTCTTAGTGTTCGTCTTCGCGCTGTTCTTCGAATGTGGCTGAATTTCTTCTCCACCTTCTTCTTCGCTTTGGGAATCAGTTTCAAATTCAGTGCTAAACATCGCGATCCGATACTGATGACGCCAAGTTTTCCGATGTCTCCGCGAATCTGCCGCTTCAGCTTCTTATATATCTTTATTTTCAAAAAAAGACAATACAAAACAAAACAAAACTTCGTCAAATAATTCTCACTTAAAAGACTAAAGTAATAAACATGCACAGCTCAAAAATAAAATAAAATATTATACTATGTCATTACTTCTAATTTCTTTTATTCAAATAGTATATTTATTTTTAAATAATTTATTAAAACTAGATATAAATTGTTAATAATTAATTTTAGTAAAATAAAATAATTTAGATGATATTTATTGTTCTGTCTAACAAAAATTAAAATAATAAATATTCAATATTCAATAATTTAATGAAATATAAATAATAGGTTATTTTGATAGTTTTTTCAAATAAATTGTGCTATAAACTACATATTTCTTTCTATTAGTTAGATAACTCCCCCAATATTATTTAACATAGTTTCAAAAGCAGCTCAACGTTTATTTTCATTACACAAAAATCCCATGCCATCACCGAAAATCTAAGAAAGCTTGAAAATGAAGTAAAAAAATATCTATTAATTTTAGTTATAGTTTGTACAATAATTTTTTTTTTCCAAGTTATCACATTGAATCAAAGGAAGACTTGAATTTTGAATTCATGAGAAGGGAGCGGATGTGTTTTATACAATAATTTAGATCCTACCTTTCCAATATCATCAAAAGAAAAGCATATTTCATAATAAATAGCTTCCCTCAACATAGACTACCTGCACTCAACCCTCCAAAGCTTATATAAAAAGAGAAATGTTAGTTGATAGAATAAAGAAAATAAATCATAATAGATACATGATAGAATGCAATTTTAAAATCTCCAATTTCATCACTGCACTAATCTGTACTAATTTTTTTAACAAAAAAAAAATGACGGAATTTTTACGACTCCGCCCTCACAGTTATAGAGCGTGGGTTTTTATCGCTCCATCAGATATAGCGATGCCATTACTTTGCAAATTCGAAATCGAGTAAAGAGACAGTGCATTCACTAAGAGGTAAAAGCACCGTAACCTATATTTGAACAACATTTCGTGGACTCTGGAATTTTCCATAACCTATACTGGTTAACTGGTTGATAATCAACTTTAAGATCTTACAGAGTGACCTCTTCGAAAAGGAAAGAATAAATTAGGAATTGTATACTACAATAGAAGCAGAGGATGTGGAGATAAAAGGGAGGGCGGGAGGGCCGTGCTCATACAGGAGTCGGTTTTTCTGTTTCCTGTTGGGAACCTCGCTCCCCATCACTTCCTTGGTCCCTTTTAGATCCATTCTGCAAAATCTTCTGTTCTGAGGGTAAATTCTTCTTGGCTTTCCGACTCCCTTCTACTTTCCACAAATCCCAAACTCGGGTTTTGGGTGGCGGAGTTGCATCTGCAATTGGAGCAATTAGCCCTGGCTTGCCATCATCAATTACTACATCAATCAAACCGTATTCCTTGGCTTCCCATGGATTCATGAAATTATCACGATCAGTGTCCAATTCGATCTGCAAATGACAAGCGTCACAAGCCATATATATTGAAGTATATGAATACATGTATAAAGGGTTTCAGAAATAGACTGATAATCAGAAAAATGTTGTCAAAGAAACAATGTAGACACTAACCTGCTCTAATGGCTTTCCTGTGATTCTTGAAAAGATTTTATTCAGCTTTATCTTGTGATACGACATTTCTCGTATCCTTATACTCATCTCTGTTGCCTGGCAGGACAAGGTTACAGCTACCAGTGAATAACAAAGTGTTTTGGGGAGAACTAAATCTAAGTAAAACCTCACATTTTACATATAATATAAATCAATGGGCAATATCATAATAACATAATTTAAGAAAAAATCATCAGTCTAATTCCAAGTCCTTAATTGTGCAGCACTAAGCTGCCCATTCTAGATGAAAGCCAACGATGTGGATAATATCTTTGTATAACTCAAATTCATAACTAAATCTCTAATGCAAAACTTGGATTTCTGGAAGAACAGGTTCTTAGCTCTTGATTGATTGCTCTAAAGCTCAAAATTGGGGATGTATGACATGCTGGAAAATAAAATTTTGGTATTGTCTGAGGACTATCGAGTCTGTTCCCCCTACCAAACAATCCGACAATTTTATTATAGGACACAATTCCAACAATTATTTCAAATGTCATAGACTCAAATCTGTACGTGCATGTTTTTCATGCAACAACTTAACAAAATTAGTGTAAAATGTATAGATATTTCACACACAAGTTCAGCTGGGACTAAAAAGTAGAGAAATGAAAATAAAAAAATAACAATGGACGAACGATAGTCCATGAACTTTATGATCTAACTCATCGCTTAACGTCAATGCACAGAAATTGATAGTTAACTCACTTTCCCTCCAGACGTTCCAAGAGGTTGATGGATCATAACTCTTGAATTGGGCATGCAGAATCGCTTTCCCTTTGTACCGGCGGCTAGAAGAAATGCTCCCATAGATGCAGCAAGTCCTAAACAAACTGTTGAAATATCGGCCTTGCACAACTTCATTGCATCATATATTCCCATTCCTACATGCAGCAGAGACTGTTACAACAGAAACAAATATGGATGCAATAATAATACCTCAACACAAGAGCTAGATTACAAGGAAAAATGGAACCCCAAGGCCTATAAATGGTTGAAGAAGGAAGAGATTAAGACAAGGAACGGGAGATGAATGAACATAATAAGGGTGGGGGCCCAACCCATCACAAGGGTTAATGCACCTATCCCGATCCGGAAGCATGTTATATTTTATCATGTGATATATACTGTCACTCAGGTAGTCTACTTACTTATCACCCAAACTCTTGCCCCATAAATCATAATTGCCACTATCACATAAGTAACTCCATAAAGTGGATTGTGAAAGTTACAACTATTTTAATGCATGAAATCATTCATAAAACTAAAGACAATATCACACCACCAATCATAGATTCATAAAATTCGGGCCAGTTTATACGCTACGCTTAACTATTCTCACGAACAATCACACAACCCTACAACACTTAGCGTCGGGAAATTTGTACAATAATATAGATACTACACAAAAACACGATGATCTCATTCTGAAGTTCCAAACTTGGATTTTAAAATATTTTTCCTTTACATATGTGCATTACAGCATGAGAAAACCATCCTAGAAACTAAACAAGAATAGCATAATAATTTATTTATTTTTTAATGTTGAAAATACCAGCAGTAACAGAGCCACCAGGTGAGTTGATAAACATTTTAATATCCTTTTTTGGATCTTCAGCATCAAGAAAGAGCAGCTGGCTTATAAGGAAATCTGCTGTCATATCATCAACCTATCAAAACCCAACAGTCAATTAAAACCCTAGAAAAAAAAATCATTTCTTTCTCCCTCTTTTCATCTTTCCAAATCAATTCAGAAAATTCTCAAATCTTCCACATACAAATTCCAATCCAAACGAGTAAACAAAACAAAAACCCCATCATTCAAAGCTAATAAAATAATCATAATATTTAAAAAAAAAATCAAATTCACAGAGAGAAACCTGAGAGCCCAAGAAGATGATTCGCTGACGGAGAAGCATATTAGTAGTATCAAGCTCTTCGAATCTAGCCAGTGATGGTGCTGAATTTGGAGATAAATTCTCTAAAACGTCCCAATTAGTGGATAAGGTTGGTCTAAAAGACGATGAATTAAGCGAAGCCTTGACTGTGAGAGACGAATTTCTCTTTCGGAAACCATTAAAATTGGTATTGCTGCTACTGCAAGGAGAAACATGCTTTCTAGGGCAAGAAGTGGAGATTGGAAAGTGAGAAGGAAGAATCCCATGGTCGAAGCGAATAGGCCTTTGGGGCGAACCTGCGTAAGTTAAACTCATCTCCATCTTCTTCTTTTTTTCCCCTCTATGTGATGAAGAAATCTGAAATTGAAGGGCGTGTCTATGGGGGTTTTAGCATAAATAACCCAAATCCTAATTCAAAATTGAAATTAAAATAACAATTTTAAAAAAAAAAATAATATGATCCATCATTTTATTTAGTCTTAATCAATATCATATTATTTTAAGATTTATGTATTTTATGCATTTACATCTGAATCAAACTATAAAAATTGAGAGAAGAGATACTTGATATAACATGTGCCTAATCAGATGATACTCGGGCTTAGTTCATCATATTTAAATTTAAACATAATTTTTTTAAAAGAATATATAAATTAGTAATTTTACATATAAATGAGGGAGAAAATGTATGAAATAGTTGTGAAAATAGTGGGTCAATAAGACCATTGTTTCCAATAACTATTTAGCATTTTTTTTTCTTTCAATTTTCACTTCTTTTACTATTGAGAAAACAAGTGAGGTAGATGATAGATCATTTGACGAATTTTTTATTTTATGTGATTATGCATTTTAATATTCATTAGAAAATAAGAAAGATTGACATGCGTGTGGTAATTTTGAAAGTTAAATAATGGGTGGGTCTAATTTTTCATAATTGTAATGGTTTTTATTGGACACTTGTTCTCTTATCTGAGGCGTTTGAAATGAAGTTTGTTTTTACTCAAACTAATATTTGGGTGAATGAGATATAACTCATATCTTATGGAGTTCGAAATTAAACGAAAATGATTAAGAAACTTGAACTAATTTATATACTATAGTTCATTATTTAAGTTTAATTTTGGAGCAACTTTAATAGCTCATTTATAGTGAGTTAAATGATAAAGTGAAAGACTAATCCCTACCTAACCTTTTGTAGGAGGTCTGGATCATGCATGAATCAACTACGTGCTTGTTGGTGCACAAAATGTACTTAATTTTATTGCATATTTTCGTCATGTTAAATTGACAAGTAGTTCAATAATTAAAATGTAAAAGTGCCAGAAATATTCCAAAAAATACGATCTCTAAGTTTACTTGTAAAATGAGTACTTTGACATTGATTTGGTGTTGATCAAATACAATTCAACACTTAAAGTTAGTGTCTAAAATTTTGTCAAAGTTTCAACAAGTAAAAATGATGTACCTCAACCAATAAGAATTTCTCCATTTATCGATAGAATGTTAGCTAGTTTTCGGTCATGTGAGGTCTTGTCATGATTAAGGCTGGTTGTAGTGTCAATGCTAGTAAGATGTTAAGTCAGCTCGATTGGCAAGTTTATATGACAAGCAACAAGTGAGACATGACACTTTTCTGTAGCCATATTATGATTGACTAATCTGTTACTCCCTGTAAAGACCGTCTTGAAGGTTGTATGTTAGATTGTTCACAATCGCTTACCCCCGTCCCGAGTATTTAGCCTAGTTCGTTTTGATTCATGTGGACTCTTTAAATCTAGGTTTTATAGACTCGTTCATCTCGATTTATATGTGGTATAGGATTGACTTAGATTTTTAGATTCGTCTGTATTCATCTATCTCGATTTCTATAAAAACATTATCTTAATGAAAAAATCACCTTAACATTTAATATAAATGTTTAAAAATCAGCTCCTTTTGAATGAGGTGAAAGGTTCAAAACTCACTCACACAACTCAAAAGAAATCATCCCCATCTCTTCATTTTTCTACAAAATAACAACAATTGTTTTTATGAATATAAGTATCAATAACATTGAATTATCTTTTCAAAAAATTATTGCATTACATCCAATAAATTACTTCACTATATTAAATAAGATACGACGTTTTATTAATAATAATAGAGAATACAAACAAAATAATCAAATTTTCTATATGAAAATTCGTATCAACTATCAAATATTTTAATTAAAAAAAAAATCAAATTGATATTTTTTTGTTATTTTGAATATTAATCGTTTAGAAGCAATTGTTATATCGAACGCAATTCGCAATCTTGTTCGAAATTCAGTAAATTGAAAGAACAAAATTTTACTGTAATTTTCCAGTTTGAGTTTCTACAGTTTCAGAGCAATGGCTCTTTATCTTTCTCCTTTAGCTCCATTCTTCTCTCTTCATCCAATTCTTCCACCGAAAATTCTTCGCTTCAATTGTTTAAATCCCTCTTTGAAATCGAATGAAAATTCGCCCAAATCTCATAGAATACGAAGCTCAACGAACCCTAATAATCAATTGATTCTCAGAACTTGCAGGAATTGCAAGACCCAATTTGACCCTTCCCGTAATCACCCTCGAGCTTGTCGATTTCACACTGCTCATTTTGGAGGTAAAAAAATACCTAATTTTTATTATTTGAATGAATGTTCATAAACCTGTGATTGCTTTGCTTCAAATGTGTATAGAAATGAAATCTTTTTCATGATTTCAATATTTCTGGATAATTGATTTTACAAATTATGTTTCTGCGTGATCAGACTGCTGTAGAAATTATAATAAAATGTGCAGTGTCAATTGCTTATCATATCATATCATTTCCTGTTTTTTGTTTTTAATTTTGAAAAACCGAATCGTTTAAAATTTGATTTTTTAATTTTATAAAACATTTTTTCAAAAACAGATGGTTTTCAGTTTTCGTTTTTTTTTTTAAAACCGAAAACTGATAAGTTATCAAACAATTCTGTTTTTAGAAGATTGAAAATAGAAACCAAAAACCAGAAAACAAATTGATTATCAAACAGGGTCTTAAAAAGCAAGATCTGAAGTTGCTTCATTAGAATTATTGTTACTACATTGTAGAACCCAGTAAAAATTGCTATTTTTTTCTTTTTAAGATGAACATTCTTTTAATACTAACTCCCAGCTATAATCTGTCAATCATTCACATGGAATATCAATTTAGCTTTTAGTAAATTTGAAAAACAGAATCATTGTCTTTCTATAAAAACTGAAGTTTTCATTTTTTTGTGTGTATTTTATAGCACATTATACTGAAATTGAAAGGTCTCTCCCTTATTGCTTTTCTATAGATCTGTAAGTTGAAATATAAGACATTTTGCATATTTCGTTTCCTACCCGACATA
The DNA here is from genome assembly GCA_028015215.1 of Gynostemma pentaphyllum. NCBI lineage: Eukaryota > Viridiplantae > Streptophyta > Magnoliopsida > Cucurbitales > Cucurbitaceae > Gynostemma > Gynostemma pentaphyllum. The sequence continues at coordinate 44,662,634 of CM051349.1, read as the reverse complement.
TTTGTGAATGATTGCTGATTGATATAAGGGGAATGAGGCAAAGGTTTGGATTAATTATGAGAACTAGTTTGTCACTCTTGATACTTGAATGGATAAATTAAGAGTCGAAAACATTAAGTGATTCGGTGCAAGGAGAAATTACTTCTTCTCCCTTATACCTGCCGCGAGAAACAAAGAAAACTTAAGGATATATAGCAAGGTTGGTAGATTAACAAAAAAGGTTTCAAGCTTGATCCAAACTCATCCTCCTCATTCTTCTTCATTTCATTCTTGACTTTTTGTGAACCTCCGAGTTCCAATCCCCTTGATCGGTCGTCATTCAATTCCTACCTTCATTTACATGAGTTGGTCTAGACTGTAATTCATCTCAGTTTTCTTACTTTCTATAGGTGAAACAAAGAGAAAGTTTGAAAGTGTACACTCAGGAGGAACAATGGACACTCCTGACTCTGGCAAGGTTTTCCAATATTGGCATTGCTGTGGGTCTGAGGATCCTTTCGATCCAGGATGTACTGCTGCACCTCACTCATCCTACGATGACGACTGATACAGTAAATTGACAACCTTTTGCAAGGTCCACCTTCTTTCGAGCAAGATGACTTCTTATTGTTTCTGTATTTATATTCTTATGAGATTTTAAGCTTTGTATAAATGTACATATTCTTATCATAGATAATATATTCATCCAATATTGCAGTTTCTAGGCACATATATGTGATGTTTTTCATTGTTAAAAGAAAGTCTTGAGTGACTTGAGAAAATCTATCTTCCCATTGCAACTTCTATTAATTGGTTAAGTATTCCGTTGATTTCCATATAAACCCTTTTAATTATTTCTAGCTTTTTAATTCCCTCCCACATAATTTGGGAGTTCTTCTTGGGCAAACGAGTCATTTGGTAAGTGTAATTTTGTAATTTAACTACTGCATCAGTACAACAGTTAATGATATGATATATCTAAATTTGTTCCATTTTTTTAATTTATAGGACAAGAGGGAAATTCTATAGATTAATGTTTCCTTTCTATGCCTCAGCCTGGGAGCTTGTGACTGAATTTTTTTAGCTATTTGAATTATATAACGGAACTTTAAAATTTTGTATAATAATTTTTATTATTTATATCTTTTATAAATAATTTCATATATATTATCGGAAATCAGGACGAGGTTAGGATCGGGATGGAGACTGCATTTTCATATCATATCTCTAAAATCAATTGAAGGATAAAATTTAGGGGTAATTACTAAAATAGCAGATTTTTGCATACTAATTACTGAAATATCATAACTTTTCAAAAATTACTCAAATAGCATAATTAATAATAAAAAATATAAAATAGTTCAATAAATTATTGACCTTGAACTTAAAAAACCAAAAAACAAATAAATTCGTTAAAAATACTTATGAAAAATAGTTCAATAATTAATTGAATTATAGTTCAATAATTTATTGAACTATAATTATGCTATTTGAGTAATTTTAAAAAAGTTTAGACATTTTAGTAATTAGTATGCAGATATATGCTATTTGAGACAAATTCTTTAAAATTTATTCCTATTTACAATCCCCCACTCCATGTGGAATAGATTCTTAATGGGAGTGTGGTTTTGAATTTTTTTATTTTCTTGGTCGGGTTTAATAAATCGTAGATTTATTGAATTTGGGTTTTGTAATATGAGATTATATAAAACATGAGTTACCCCGAATTTGTGTAATGTGTTTGAATTGTGTAAAGAAATGAGTTTGTTAAATTTGACGTTAAATGATTGAATATAATGAGTGCTTGAATTTGTCATCTCTATTTTTTTTTTCCCACAAATCAGTTTTTTACACCAGTTTGTTTAGAAAAAATAGATCGTGAGATAAAATTATCTTTTAACATCCTACTTAAGTTAATACGATACGTTACGATACAAATTACTATAATTACTTATTATAATTAACTGAGTTACCAAAATATGCACGACCAACAAAAGAAACCGTCAATGTGTGGTACGTTACAATTTATAATACTATAATTGCTATACAATTTCTTTAAAATAATTTTTTAAGTGTCTCGACTAATTTATATGTATTTGAACTAATTTTTACTATATTATAATATATTTGGAGTCCGGAGATCATTAGGATATAAACATTTTAATTTGATTGTCACAAAACTTGAACTCACAACTTTATATTAAGGTCATGTTTGATTTAAAATTATCTATTATAAAAATTAAGTTTGATATCAATAAGTTCAAATATTTTAAAAGGTAGATTAATAAACAAAGAATTCATTAAAAACTTAATTTCTCAAAACATAAAATTATCATATAGATCTTTTGCAAAAAAAAAAAATTATCATATAGATGCTCAATTCAAATTCGATATTAAAAAAAAAAAAAAAAAAAAAAAGAGAGAGAGAGATGGAATGTATAGTAAATTACCAATCTCGATTCTTTACACACACTAACATGACGTTTGAAGCAGCGCATGGCATTCGGGTTTTCAATGTAATAATTTGAAGTTTGAGGCCTTTTTTTGTAATTTAATTTTGACACCAAAGAACCTCTATGGCTTATAAATAGATCTCTTATGGAACAATAGAAGATCATAAGCATCATTCAGAGATGTCAATGAATGGTCTCTCCTTTCTTTTCTTAATTCTTAGGAGGAAATAAGTGTTGGAAAATAAGAATTATTTTCTTTTGATGGCAACAGAAAAATATTAGATTAGCTTCTCTTTGTTGAGTGTGGGTAAAAAAGTGTCTTCGAAGGGACGATACCGTTTAGCTACACTCAATAAAGTTGAAGCTAGTCACTTCACTCGACTGTTGATCTATCTCTATTTGACATATCTCACTTCCATCACCTTTTTTTTTACCCTTCAAACTCCCTCATCAATTTTGAAGAAATTTTATTAATTATCTCTTTGTGTCTTTGTTGTTTATTTATTTAGTTGGATTAAGATTAAGATTAAGATTTTTTTCATTATAAAACTACTTTTAATTTTTTTCTCGATTTCTTTTAAAAGATCTTTTGGTTTATATTATACTCATAAACTATAGCGAAATTTTAGTGTGTAAAATTTTATGTATTATTTGCAAATGGGATATTTTGATGATAATAGATTCGACTAGCTTCCCTTTGTTGAGTGTGGGTAAAAAGTGTCTTCAAAAAGACGACACCATTTAGCTACACTCAATAAAGTTGAAGAAATTTTATTAATTATCTCTTTGTGTCTTTGTTGTTTATTTATTTAGTTGGATTAAGATTAAGATTTTTTTTCATTGTAAAACTACTTTTAATTTTTTTCTCAATTTCTTTTAATTAATCTTTTGGTTTATATTATACTCATAAACTATAACGAAATTTTAGTCTGTAAAATTTTATATGTATTATTTGCAAATGGGATATTTTGATGATAATAGATTCGACTAGCTTCCCTTTGTTGAGTGTGAGTAAAAAGTGTCTTCAAAAAGACGACACCATTTAGCTACACTCAATAAAGTTGAAGCTAGTCACTTCAATGATTATTGATCATCTCTATTCCACAAATCTCACTTCCCACAGTTTTTCATTCTCAAAATTTCCTCATCAATTTTGAAGAATTTTTATTAATAATCTCTGGGAATTTTTGTGGTTGGCTTATTTAGTTGGATTGTTATCAAGATTTTTCCCTTCATAAAAACTACTTTTTTTCTCTGAGTTCTTTTAATTAATCTTTTGATTTAAATTATACTCATAAACTTTGGGGAAATTTTAGTGCGTAGTAAAAGTTTAGGTATTATTTGTAAATGAGATGTTTTGATGGCAATAGATTCGACTAACTTCTTTTTATTAAGTGTGGGTAGAAAGTGTTTTCAAAGAGACAACACCGTTTAGCTACACTCAATAAAGTTGAAGCTAGTCTCTTCACTTGATTATTAATCATCTCTATTCCACAAGTCTCACTTTCGTCACTCTTTCCTTCTTCAAACTCCCTCATCAATCTTGAAGAATTTTTATTAATTCACTCTTGAGTTTTTGTTGTTGGTTTATTTATGGGGATTGTGATTAAGATTTTTTCCTTTATAAAATATACTTTTAATTTTTTTCTCGAGTTCTTTTAATTAATCTTTTGGATTCAATTATATTCATAAACTTTAGGGAAATTTTAGTACGTAGTAAAGTTTTATCTATTATTTGTAAATGAGATGTTTTTTTATGGTAATAGATTCGACTATCTTCCCTTTGTTGAGTGTGGGTAGAAAGTGTCTTCAAAGAGAAGATCCCCGGTTTAGCTACACTCAATAAAGTTGAAACAAACTAGTCACTTTACTTGATTATTGATCATATCTCTCTATTCCACATTTTTCACTTCCATCACTCTTTTCCTTCTTCAAACCCCTCATCAATTTTTGAAGATTTTATCTATTAATTTTCTTCTAAGTTTTTGTTGTTGGCTTATTTAGTTGGATTGTGATTAAGAATTTTCCCTTTATGAAAACTACTTTTATTTTTTTCTCGAGGTCTTTTAATTAATCTTTTGGTTTCAATTATACTCATTTAAATGAGGTTGTTTTGATGGCAATATATTTGATTAGTTTCCCTTTATTGAGTGTAGGTAGAAAGTGTCTTCAAAGAGAAGACAACGTTTAGCTACACTCAATAAAGTTGAAACTAATCACTTTACTTAATTATTGATCATCTCTATTCTACATATTTCACTTCTAGCACCCTTTCCTTCTTCAAATCCCTTCATCAATTTTGAAGATTTTATTTACTAATTTTCTCTATAAGTTTTTGCTGCTGGTTTATTTAGTTGGATTGTGATTAAAGAATTTTCCCTTTATAAAAGCTACTTTTATTTTATTCTCGAGGTCTTTTAATTAATCTTTTGATTTCAATTATACTCATAAATGGGTTGTTTGATGGTAATAGATTTGATTAGTTTCCCTTTGTTGAGTGTGGGTAGAAAGCGTCTTCAAAGTGAATATATCATTTAACTACACTCAATAAAATTGAAACTGACCACTTTTACTTGATTATTGATCATCTCTACATTCTACAATATTTCACTTCTAGCACTCTATCCTTCTTAAATTTCCTCATCAACTTGAAGATTTTATTTATTATTTTTCTCTTTGAGATTTAATTTGTTGGTTTATTATTTATTATTTTTCTCTTTGAGATTTAATTTGTTGGTTTATTTAGTTGAATTGTGATTAAGATTTTTTCCTTTGGAAAAACTTTTTTTTTTCTCGTGTTCTTATAATTGATCTTTTTTTATCTTTTGATTTCAACTATACTCATAAACTTTAGGTATATTTTAGTGGGTGGTAAAATTTTATTTATTATATATAAATAGTATGTTTTGATGGCAACAAAAATAGATTTGACTAACTTTACTGTGGATAGAAAGTGTCTTCAAAGAGGGCCCTTTAACTACACTCAATAGAGTAGTCACTCCACTTAAATGTTGATAATCCACACATATCATCTTGCATTGCCTTCTTCAAATTGACTTATATATTTAGACTTTTAGTATCTCTAATCAAATATAATTTTATGGTATTTTTCAGGTTTCTTATATTATTTGTATATAGATTTTGGAGAAATTATGTTAATTCTCTATGAGTTTTTGTTGTTGATTTATTTAGTTGGATTATAGTTATAAATTTTCCCTTAAATGAAAATAACTTTTTTTTATTTCAAATTCTTTTGATTAATCTTTTAGTTTCAATTATACTCGTAAACTTTAGAGAAATTTTTAGTGAGTGGTAAACTTTTTTGTAATATTTGTTAAAAGAAATCTCTTTTCGATGTGATATTCTCGGTTCGATTCAGGAAAGAAAGTTATTTTGTTTGTGATATTGGCTTTTCTTCTTGTTAAAGTAAATCAAGCAGAATAATTAAATAAGGTAATAATATAGATAAATAGGATAAACAAGCTAATTAAGCAAATCAGAGATAATTACGAATGTAAATAAGGAAACAAATTATCATAATGGTGCCAGCCTAATATACTTTAACACTTTTTTTTTAATTTTTTTCTTGCCTATGATTTTCCTTGAACAATGGGACAGGCAGAGGGGAGAACGAAGAGTGGAGTAATAAGAAGGAAGATGAAGAAGAAAGAGAGGCAAATAAGAGATTTTACACATTATCAAACATTTGGTTCTGTTTTATTATAATTGAACGTTTAACTTTTTTGGGTTTTTTTTTAAATTTATTTATGAAAATAAATAAAAAAATTGTTTTTTTTTTTAAATAAATTTGAAAAAAGTTTAATAAGTGGTGATTTCTCATATTTTTATTACATCAATTTTCTTTATACTTTGAGACTATTGTAAATTATATTTTTACAATAATACAAGAAACATGTGAATGAGTTAGTTTAATTAAAATATAATAACAACTCATAATTAATTTTTTTTTAGCAAACTCATAACCAATTTAAAATAATTATAAAAATGAGAAGGTTTAATAGCGATGTTTTTTGGTATAAATGTTTAATAGTGATATTAATTAATATAAGGAGAATAATTGGCATAATATTTAAAAATAATGTTAATAAAAAAATTAATGAAAATATATTACATATAAATATAGTAAGTAATCGTAATTAATAATAATCATAATCGTAAATAATTAAATAAAGGGATACGTTTAGATTTTTCCCTTCAAAGATTAATTTCTAAATAATATTAGATTAAAAATATAAAATCAAATCAAATCAAGAGAATTACTGAAATTGCGAAAAATCAGCGAGAGGAAATATTTTCATGTAATAAAATATTTTTTGATTTGTTTCCTAATTTAAGACCATGAGAAATGCAAATAGAGCATGATCGCCGGAAACCAAAACCCTAACCCTATTTTTCTATATAAACTTCAGTAATAGCATCGCCGGAAACCAAAACGCTAACCCTAATTTTCTATATAAGTTTCAGTAATAGCATCGCCGGAATCCAAAACCCTTCCCAAATTTTCTCTCAGCATTCGTTTTCGACAGCGGCAAGATCATCGGAAAGTTCGAATTCCGGTAGCAAAAGAATACCAATGGGACGAGGAAAACTGAGCATGAAGTTGATTCCGGATGAAAAATCTCGCAAGACATCTTTCCATAAGAGAAAGAATAGTATTTTGAGGAAATCGAAGGAATTATCGATACTCTGCGATGTTCCGACAGTAGCTTTCGTTTACGGTCCGTCACAGGATGATCAATCTAAGGATGAAGTTTATACATGGCCTTCTAATCGTGACAAGATTCACGATGTGATCAAAGCTTATGAGACTAATCGTTTGAATAAACGAACAACGAAATGTTCCGATTTGAACGATTTCTTCTCCGACCGCAAGAAAAGAATTGATGTTGAGATCTCTAAAGTTCGTAAGGATGTTGCTGAATCCAAGTATCCTAAATGGGACGAGAGAATTGAGAATTTTACGGAAGAGGAATTACGATCGCTTATCGATAATTTGGATTCGAAGATTGATGTTTCAAAGAGGATGATTGATTTAATGGAAGGAAGGAATCATGATCATGATATTCAATTTATGATGGGTGAAGCAAATCATCAGATGATGAGTTTGAATAATACAAATAATTTCAATGAAGAGTTTCTTAATGAGGAGCAAAATCTCATATTCGGCAGCTCATCAACAGTCGAAAATAATTGGCCATTATTCCAAGAAGCCGGCCCTCCATTTTTTGGAATGAATCATAATCATTTCATGGCCGGGAATTCAGACATCTCTTCGATGATGATGCCGACGACGTTAGATCATCAAGGCTGCAGCAGCGGAGGCGGAGTAGATCTCTTGTTTGGTGATTCAAATGGGGCAGATCAGATACAATACAACTATGGGAATAATAATCCTCAACCCCTCTTTTTCAATGATCAAAAAAATAATATGGCAATGAGTAATATTCCAAATTACTCAATTTGCCATAATGCAATGCCTTCTCAATCTGTTCTTCCATTATCATATGATCTACAGTATAAGGAAGAGAAGCCAAGTACTTCAAATTTGAATAATGCTTCTTCAAATCTAGAGATTATTCCAGAATATAATCCCTATGATTATATTGATTATGAGTATTTGATGAAGACTAACAAGTACTAGAGGATTGATCAGTGGAAAGATGGAAAGTATTATTTAGTTTAAGTTTTTCAGACTTTATTTTGTGTGTTAATAGGCATCTAACTAATTTCTAGTCTTTTAAGTTTTTTTTTTTTATTGCATTGGAATTTTAGATATTGAAGCTTTCTGTTACATCTATGTAGTAACTTTTTATTGTAAGGTTTTCACTTAGTATTTCAAATAAAGTTCTAACATTTCATGCTATATCAAGTTCTCTAATTTCCGACTTCTAATTTTCGACTTCATTTTATAAATGCTGTAAAAATGTAATATTGAAGCATTTTTTTATTGTTTAATAGCTTTCAAATTTACTATGAGAAATTTTATATGACAATCAAAAAATATATTTAGGATCAAAACTTATCTTATACTGTTAATTATTGGTCTAGTTTTATAATTAGAATATATTATTTAGAATGCTGTATATTTTAGCGCGGAGTATTGATATCAGAATTAAGTTCGGATTTAAAATTATGAATTTAAAATTTATTAAGTTGTAACCGAGGAATAATATAAAAAAAAATATTATAAAAAATTATAATAGCTTTTGAATCAAGAAAAATATATATTTATTAATATAAAAAAAATTGTATGTAAATAATATTATAAAAAAAATTGTATATAAATAATTTTCTACAAACATTATTCACAATTTTATTTTTTCATTACAAAACTTTAAAATTTTATGGAAAGTCATTTGTTCATTCTGTCCCATGTCCGGTCCCATCTTTAGTCTGTTGCCGCTCCTTTTGATTTCATAGTCCCTCCCTGAAAAGATGATAAAATAATAGACCGCAAATCTAAATAAATCTTTTTCAATAAAATTATCTCCCCATGGGAAAGGTTGTTAATACATTTTTTTTTTAATTTAATAACCCAATATTTTAAGACTTTTTTCTTGAGACAATATCGTTTTATGTTTTTTTTTTTAATTAAGCATATTTTACTAATAAACTTTTATTCTATAATTTAGTTTGTATAAACGTTTTAGATCTAGTTTTTAATAACATTTTAAATTTTTAACTAAATTTTAAATTGAATTATTGTTCTAATAAATTTCTAACTAAATTTTAAATTGGAAAATCGGAAAAGTAAAATAGAATGAAGATAGGTAGCAGAAAATATTTTTAGGCCATCACCTTTTTTTTACTCAAATGGTAAATGGTATAATTTGTTGTATTGCTTGCGTAGCCTGATAGAGGTAAGGAAATGGATGCCAATTATAATGAAAGTTGTTTACGTATCCTGATCAGCTACCAGTAATCCTGGCATGAACAAAATCCATTCTCGAAGTGATGAAAACGATGCCGATCCCTCAGTACAATCTGACGACAAAACGCTTTGGAGATTAATTTTGCAGCTGTGTGACAGTCATTACATATTCTCAGGTTTTTCATTATCCTGATTGGAGCTGGAGGACTGATATTAATAAGCCCAAATGCAATGGCTAACTTCTCACTATGTCTAAACAATGTGCTTTCCTTCTCTTCTTCATCGACATCGAGTAAAACCTCGTTTGTGTCTGGTGTATATCCTTCCATTTTCAATTTCATGGCCATTTGACCCAACATGATTTCAATAGCATCCATGTCAGGGTGTGTTTTATCTCCTGCCAAAAATTCATGAACAACTCCATTTGCTTCAATCATGCTACAACCGGGAGTCTTTAGAACCCCGTGTTTTGTCATCATGCCCCTGATTTCAAGAACATCGTCCCATTTACCTTTTGAAGCATATATGTTGGATAACAACACATGGAACCCATCATGGTCAGGTTGAAGTTCAATCAGCTTCCTCCCCACCCTCTTTCCCATTTCACTATCACCATGTTTCTTACAAGCCCCCAGTAAGGCTCCCCAGGTAGCCACATCTGGAGCCATAGGCATATGGTCGAGAAGTTCCTCTGCTTCTTTAAGCGTACCTGCACGTCCTAAAAGATCAACCATGCATCCATAATGCTTAATATTGGGTTTTATCTCATAATCATGAATCATTGATTGAAAATGATGATGCCCCTCGTCTACTAAACCCATGTGTCGACAAGCACCAAGTACTCCTACAAAGGTTATATCGTTAGGTGCTACGTGACATTTCTTCATATTGGCAAAAACATCAAGTGAGTTTTCTACCAATCCATTCATGGCCAACCCAAGAATTAAAGCATTCCAAGTGGAAACACCCTTCTCAACCATCCCATGAAAAACCTCCATCGCGTTTTCTACACATCCACATTTCATATACATGTCTATGAGAGTTGTACCTAGAATGGCATTAACAGTCAAGCCATTCTTATTTATATAAACATGGACCCACTTCCCTTGCTCAAGAGCAGCCAAGCGAGTGCATGCAGAAATTACGCTTACTAATGTGGTCTCGTCTGGCTTAAGGCCGTTCATCTGCATTTCCTGGAAAAGTGTGAGGGTCTCATAAAAGAGGTCATGTTGTGCATAGCCTGATATCATAGAACTCCAGGTCACAATATCCTTCTCGGGCATGGAATCAAATAAAGCTTTAGCATTTTCAACTGAGCCGCATTTCAAATATCCAGAGATCATAGAGTTCCAAGATATCTGGTCAAGGAAGCAGGCTTCATCAAAGAGTCTCTGGGCATCTTTTATATCTCCACATTTTGAGTACATATTAATCAAAGTATTTTGAAGGTTTATATATGATTCAATCCCAATTTTCCAAGCTAAGTTGTGGACCATCTTCCCCGTCTCGACAATGAACAAGCTTGCACAAGCAGAAAGAGCACTAACTGCAACCACCTCATCCACCGTAACTCCCATTTTACGCATCCAAATGAATGTTCTCATAGCCTCCTCGTTCATCTCATTATGTGCATAACATGAGATTAACGCACTCCACGTAACCATATCTTTCTCAGGCATTTCATCGAATAATTGACATGCTTCAACCACTCGCCCTTTTACGCCAAACAAAACAATCATAGAATTAGAAGCAATCGTGTTTCTTTCTGGCATCTGATAGTACATAAACTTACCTTCCTCTACATTTCCTATCTGAACATACCCCGCCAATAACGAATTCCACGATACCGAATCCAACACAGAACTTTCATCAAACACTCGGCGTGCATCAGTCATATTCCAGCAAACAGAATAGAAACTAATCAATGTATTTCGAACATAAACATCTGAATCAAAACCCAACTTCAAAACATGATTATGCACCTGATTTCCTTCCCGTTCCGACAAACGGATAGAACAAGCCTTAATCAGAATTGGGTAAGTGTAATTATCAGGACTCAGATACTTAAACAGCATCAATTTATAAAGATCCAAAACAAAATGAGGTGAATTTCTCTGATTATGACCTCTCATCAAGGCATTCCAAGTGAAGCAATTTGAATTCTCAACGACATTGAAGATTTGATGGGTGTAATCAATGTGAATGAAGGGAAATTCTGTTGAGAATTTGATTAATCTACTTGCAGCAAAAGTGTCTTGTATGAACCCAGTTAGAAGCATTTGAGAGAGGATTTGGTTGAATTGTTTGATGTTTTGGCATTGATTCAAATGAAACTCTAAGATTGAAATGTTAATGGTGGAATTGGAAATGGGTTTATGAATCAAAGATGATAATTTAAGAGCAGAAGAAAGGGGGTTCAGTTTAAATAAATTCATTTGACCCGAGAAGAAGAAGAAGAAAAATGCGTGATGAAAAAAGCAAACTTTTGTTACATTTGAAAATACGGTGGGAAATTTGTAATTTCCATCTCTTCCCGCTTTTTCCTTGGGTCTACATTGTAGGGGCGGATTACGGATTTGAGGAGTCTAAATTTGTGTAGCTCGGAGTTGTAAAATATGAGTTTGTAGAAGTCGTATTTGATCTTTGAGTTAATACTTATAGAATCCATATTTATGAAGAAAAAAGATAAAATTAAAAAATTATTGTATTATAGTCCTGGATTTAAAAGAGTAAAATGATATACCTTAGAAATCTATGGAATAAACCCACAATTCAAACACCCCTATATTTTTTTTAATATATTATATTAAACTAGAGATGACCAAATCTTTAACATTGTAAGAAAAGAGAATTGATGTCTAACACAGGTTGAGTTATACTTGTGATGGTAGACGTATTATAAGATTGACATACAGTAAAATACTTACATACTTAACGATAAATACGAACTCATATTTATTTTCATACATATGTTATTTTTATTAAATTAAAATAAAAATATTTAATAAATATACGAATCTCATCAATAAATTTACGAGTCATAAATAAAAATAGAACATACCCATCATCAATGAGTATAGAAGTATTTCATTGGGGTTCCATTGTATTGTTCTATTTCCTAATGTAATGAGGACACTCCATCTCTTGCTTCGGCTCAGAAAAAAACAGCAACAGAAAGCCAAATATACTATTTGATATTGTGTTTATTTCTTTCTTCTACTACACAAATTCTATTCCCTCTTTCATAAGCTTTCCTTTCTCCAATTCTCTACCATTTAATCTCCTTCTCTTCATTACTTTTCTTTCAAATTACTTCATTTGCCCATTGAGGTGGCTCTCATCAATTATTCTTTCTTTATTCATTTTTCTAAACCGTATACAATTATATCGTATGTCGCCATTTTTTTCCGGTTTTCATATAAATTTTGGTGTTGTTTCTGTAATTAATTACTTTAGTTGATTTGCAGCAAAAAACTGGAAGAAGCAGAATATAATATATATACTTTTTTTTGGCTTTTTATGTCCTCTTTTCTCTTCAATCTGATGATTATTTCTCTACAGAGTAAATATTACATTCTGACTGACTTTCAGGTAAATCTTTCCCTTCTTATTTATGTTATAAAAATTTCACAAAGTCGATCGCTGCAGCAATCCGGTGCTACATACTCGTATAATTTATTGCTTCTTTTACTTTTAACATTGATGCTGATATCTACTGGTTCATTGAAGTATGGGGGGATCATCTTGAGTTGTTGATGGATCGGTTGCGAACTGAATCGAACCTTGAAAAACTACGATAAAGAGAGAAAACAGAATCTATTGTTCTGTTGCCTCAATGGACGTAGAGAATACGATATCTTCCTTTAACATAGATGTCAACTCCATGTTGCCTTCAAGTAAATTTGTTGAGTGCAGAATTTGTCACGAGGAGGATGACGAATCGAATATGGAGACACCGTGTTCTTGCTGTGGCAGCTTGAAGGTTAGCATTAGTTTAGTCAAATTCAACTGGTTTCATTGATGAAATCCATATAGGCATCCTTTAAATCGACTTTTCCAACTTCTAGTGAATTATTGCTATCATTATTTCTCATTTGATGAACAATGTTAATGCTTATTTGATGTCATCGAACTTTTTTCGCATCCTGGATCGATTTAAAATGTGATATAAAGCGCTTGCAAATTTAGGACCTTAGTTTCTTTTTCCTTCTAATTAGTTTGGAAAGGAGATATTCATTGAACAGATCCTGCATTGCATCTCCTGTAGTGTTTAATTATAGGAGAGCAAAACATGTTTTCCGTCCCCGTTTTCGTTCCTTGTTCCTCCTTGCCTTTGTTTAGACGGTTCACCTTGATAATTAGCTTCCAATTAGTATCGATAATTGCAGTATGCTCATCGTAATTGTGTTCAGAGGTGGTGCAATGAGAAGGGCAATACAGTCTGTGAGATTTGCCACCAGGTCTGTTTTTGTAAAGATGTTTCTAATACATGCCTGATTTTTCGACATTCAACGATATCACGGAGAGTTTTTTCTCGAACCGCAGCAATTTAAGCCTGGATATACAGCACCTCCCCCTGTCTTCTATTATGGCGGTATCGATGCTCCAATGCATTTCAGGTAAGCCAATTGTTTCTCTCTATATAAATGTTTTACAATAACTCACATGCCACATTTTTTAATGTTGTCCCATTTTGGTCTTAGAGGACACTGGGAGATGTCAAGAGTGAACCCACATACGCAATATATAACTGCAGGCATGCCTGATCACGAGTATCTCGATTCCGACTACGATGAATTTCAAGCTGCCTCTCCAAGAAGCCTGATGTGCTGCCGTATAATTGCAATAATTGTATTCCCTCTCTCTTTATCTAAATTCAGTTTCAGTTTCCTTGTCATGCCCTTCTAATTTGATTCATATGTAACATCAATCAGAAGATATTGTATGTTTCCAAGTATAATTTTTTAATTGCTAATTATATTTGTTTGTGGCAGTTTACGGTTCTTCTAGTATTACGACATACTCTACCAATCATAACCAGTGACACGGGAGAGTATTCGGTGACATTGTTAATGGTAAGCTCGAGATATCGATTTCTCAGAAGTAATTAAACGGCGATTTGGTGAAGGTAAACATCATTGCTGTATGTTGCAGGTGCTGATCTTGAGAATTGTTGGGATTCTTTTGCCTATTTATGTCATGGTTCGAGCATTCACTTCTCTTCGACGACGACACTATCGGGTTAGTGATTGATTAAGAACTTCTTGTCATACAAACTTTCTTGATTTAACGGAGTTGATGCAGAATAAAATAAAAAAATTATGTTTGGTTAGAATTACTGTTAAAATGTTGACTGATACTTTCATACATTGTATTAGGCTATACTGTTACAATTTTATTTTTTTTAATTTTATAAATGTTACAATCTTTCTTAATCATGTCTTTTACTAATCTATTTATGATAGGATTCTCATTTTCACCTAGAAACGTCCGATGACGAGAACGACTTGAACCATCCTCAACCGCGGTTTATCAATCTAAGATAATACGTACGTCGGACCGTTTGAAGCAAATGCTGGGACATAATCGTGCCGAAAAGTACGAAACTCACAGGCAGACTCTGGTTGCTTTGAATCATTCTGGGAAGGTAGCAGAAATTTCTTCGGTTAAGAATGAAACTCTTGATGCAATGGATGCATTTGGCTCATAGCTCAGTGATGTATAAAGAGAATAGTACATAATTGTATTGCTACAAATTTAACTCTTGAATTTGAATCTATAGAAACTTGCAATTGCAGTTCTTGCTTTCATATTTTGTTTTAAGTTCGTTGGTCATTCTACAAAGTAATATTTAAGAAGTTCAATAATTAATTTAATAGTATTCAGGTAAAAGAAAATTAAAAGTTGGACAAATTTTTTTTGTTTTTTATAAATTAGTTATTGGCTATAACATAACTAAAAATTTAATGAATTAAATAATAAATTATAATGATAAGTGTCTTTTTGACATAAAACATCTATTAGAAAGCCTCTACTATTAAAAAATATTTATTTATCGAGTATACGTTTGATAATAATTTTAATTTTCTTTCCGTAAAAAGAATTAAACTGATCCAATAATACTTTATTTGTTTCGCAATCAATTTTTTAATAGTGTTTTAAAATAAAATAAAAATATTGTATTATAAACCGAGAAATAATATATAATTGTAGTAAACGGTTAATCACTTGCATTCATTTGGTCCCTGAGTTTTGGACCCCGTGTCTATTTGGTCCCTGCGTTTTCAATTTATGTCTAAGTGGTCCCTGAGTTTTGGATATTGTGTCTATTTGGTCTTACGTTTCAATTTGTGTCTATTTGGTCCCTGAGTTTTAAATATTGTGTTTATATTTGGTCCTTGAATTTTCAATTTGTGTCTAAATAGTCTCTTGATTATTAGAAATAAGTTTAATTTTTTCTTAATTTGTTAACCCATTAGGATAATATCGACTTAACGGTGACATAAAATGTTTAATTGATCAAAATACTAATATAAGATTAATAATTATGTCAAATTTTAGCCCTAGATTGATGAGAGATTTATTCTTATCTTCGTATTTTGACCAATTAAACATGTTATGTCAGCATTAAGTCAATAATATGATAAAAAGTTAACGAATACGTTAAATGAAGCACCAATTAAACTTAGTTCTAAAATTCTTGAAAATCTAGGGATCAAATAGACACAGTATCCAAAACTCAGGGACCACTTAGACACAAATTGGAAACGCAGGGACTAAATAGATACGACCTCCAAAACTCAGGGATCAAAGGGTACTTTACCCAAGAAAGTTTAATTTAATTAATCATTCTTAAAATTACATGAGCACGGCTCAACTGATTAGACATCGGTTCATTTTCATGAAGTTTTGAGTTTCTCCTCCCTCAAATTACATGAGTATAGCTCAAATGGTTCGATATTATACTCTTGGTTCGAGTCTCTCATTTCGCAATTTGATTTAATTTTTTAAGATATTATATCAAATTAAGTGAGGAAAAATTTGAACCTTCCATTTAAAAAAAGAGATAGTAAGTGTATGACCCGTTAAAGTATCTGCAAAATATACATCTAATAAAAATAACTAAAATGTAAAGTATTGATGTGAAATTTCATTAATATAACAGAACTGTTTAAAAAGTAGGCCACACACCACAAGATACATGTGATTTTGCCGTTTAGCTGGTGTTGGTTCAACAACAACAAGAAGAGAAAAATCAGAAGGAAAAAAAATATATAATTATTAAAATAAATTAATAGTATTTTTGGATCTATTGTTTTGTCGCTACGAAGATCAGATCCGGTTTTCAATTCATCGTCTTCATTCACTTTCAGCCAATAGCAGATTCTCGAAAGAACCAAAAAGGTAATTCTATCTATCAATCTGTTTTTTCAGCTCTAATTTCATTTCTCTCATTAAGTTTTTATGTAGAAGATTGATTAGATTTTTAATTTGTGAAGTATTCAATGAAGAATTGTTTCTATTTCATTCGATTAATTGATAGGCATGGATGATCTTGAGATGAAACTAGGGATTTGCGTTTTCGAAACATTGAATGCAATGTAAATATGTTGTTGTTATGGAAATCGATTTCGATTTTATCTGTTTTTTGTTTCTATTTGTTTGAGTTTTTAGTTTAAGAGTGAGATCTTGGTTCTTTGGAAGTTTTCAAGTTAATTTGGTTCCGGCGTATGGAAAAAGAATGTTAATGTAGGAGTTTTTAGATAATGTAGTTATTGCTTATTGATTTAGCATAATCTAAGAGGTGGATCTTCGATATTTTACGTTTTTTTTTCCTTGTATGTTTGGCGGCGAGAATGTCCCGAGATCGGATGTCATGTTTTTTATTGATGAAATAGTTTTTTATATTTCTCCAATGATTTCACTGTATAACTTTTGAATATAAAGTAGTGAAAAGTTGTTGGAGGATTGAACTTTCCTTCAACATAATTGGTTGCTCATAGTCATTTATAGACGGCAGCTTTTAGATTCGTCTTTAACTATCGTCAAGATTATGTGTGACAGTTACTACCAGTTAATTGCCTACCTTAGAACTTATAATCTTTTAAATTGAATTAAACCTTCAGGCTGCAATTCTACAATTATCACAGTTGCTCTTTGATTGGGCTTTCCAAGAAATCATGTCTGAGCATATCAAAGAGATCGAACGAGCGAATGGAGATATGCCTTCATCTCATCAGGAGGTTCGTAACTTTAGTGTTAAGATTTTTCTGTAGTAGCCTCTAAAAATTTATAGAAAAAATTGGATAAATTGTTCCACAGGAGGAAGCTGTAAAGAAAAAATATGGAGGAATTGTTCCAAAGAAACCACCACTTATTTCTAAGGTGATTCTTTTCCTGTCAAATATGTGTGTGTTTCAGTTTGATTTTGGAAGGGATCCATGCATCTTTTACTTTCCGCATGCGTATCTGATTTTTTTTATTCTCGACTTTAGGATCATGAACGTGCGTATTTTGATTCTGCTGATTGGGCATTGGGCAAGGTATCTTTATTAGCACACGCATATATCGCCATTTATACTAGATCTCGAAATCAGTTTATGTAACTTCACTAAATATCATCCATAATTTGGCTGATGACAGCAAGGAGCCGACAAGCCTAAAGGACCTTTAGAAGCACTTCGGCCAAAATTACAGGTGAATAATATTCTTTTGTTCTTTCTTAGGGAAAACAATTCCTTGTCAATTGAAAATAATGTTTTGAATAAAAGCTTAGAGCTTGCTTTTTTAAAAACAGGAAAAAAGGTGCTCAAATGGGCTCTTAGTTTTAAGTTTTTCAATTGAAAAATGAAAATTGTATGATAACTATTTTTGTTTTTTCTTACTTAAAATTTTTTTTTGTTTTTTTTTTGTTTTTTTAATGTTGGAAATAAAATTTCTTTCATACCTCAACGGAAAGCATGGAGTAGAATACATATGCGAAAGAAAAATAAAAACATAGAATAGAATAGATACCATGTTTTGGTACTGTTTTTGCTTAAATCGTTACTCTTACGCGACAAGGCATATCTCATTAGAAAAATGTCTTTCAGACATCGGGAAATAATTTTCTTTTCTTGACGACGGAAATAATTTGTTAGTAGTGTAATTTCCGTTTTATATCTTTCATCTTTGATAATTACTAAGACTTATGGGATCACCATTTTTTTCTCATATTTAGCCAACACAACAGCAAACACGATACAGGAAATCTCCTTGTGCTCCATCAGATGGTGAGGGTATGTATGCTCTCTAATTAAACCTCTTACTGAAAATAATGATACCCCCTCCATTTTAATGATATGGTAAACGTGTAAAATTGATTGATGATGTAGATGGAGGAAGTGGTTCAAATGAAGATGCTACTTTGAATTAATGAACGACTCCTGCTTATGTTGTGTATGTACCTGTTGTCTATGAATATTGAGGAATCTTCTTTTGTTTTATGTTTTTAGAAAACCATTGGTGGGATATTATTCATGTGCCTTGCCTTCATTAAGAACATCTATTGTATGGAGTATGGTAACTACATTAATCTATTTCATATTTGTTATTTATTTATGGCACAAACCTCGACTTGTTTCTTGACTCAGTTTGCCTTGTATGTGGGGAAGGAATTGTGCATGTTATTATTATTTTATTTTTATACCTGGATTTCTGGGCCACCTTACGCACCCCACGACTAATCTCACGGGACAACCTCATAACGCTTCAACACTTGGCGTCGGTTTAATCATATGAAATACCCTAGGTAGGTGGCCTATGATTTAAACCGATGACCTCAAGGTTGGAAAGTAATTTTTTGACCACTAAGTTAATCCATGTTGGTTGGAATTGTTCACGTTATTCAATGATCCCAAATATAAAATTAGTTTCATCTTTTAAGAAAATAAAAAGGTAAAAGTAAAAATAGCCGGTGTCCTATAAAAAAAATGTGTTGTATAGTAAGATCTTGTGTCCTACACTACACCATAAGCCTCCATTTTTTAATTTTTTTTGTGCTTTTAAAATTATTTGGTAAAGTTAACAAGATGAGATCATGAAATTATATCCAAATTGATGAAAATTTCAATTTCAAACTCTTTTCAAAATACTTATAATTTGTCTCATATATAGTTCGATTTTCAATTCATAATTGATTAATAATTTGATTCATATTATATAGTTCGATTTTTCAATTCATGATTGATTAATAATTTAAGTCGTATTTGACACAATTCAATAAATTATTTCGTGGATAGTTGTCCATATCTATTTCAGGGGGAAAAATAGAATTATTAACTGGTATTTTCTTGAGTTTGCTCTATACAATACAAAATTAAAGGTGAAACTTTTTATTCCGTTAAAAAGTGAGAATACAAAATAGTTTGAATTAATTACACTAATAACTACTTTAATTCACCTAATTTCAGTTTTAATGGTTGTTTCATATTAATATCATATTTACCCATAAAACACCATTTATGGTGGCGATTCTGGTGGATTCCGATTTCAGTGTTTACCGTATTACCCTTTTATCTCTCCTAATAATTATATCTCATTAATTACATATCATTTAATTAAGGAAAATTTATCGGGGTATGTTTCGTCTTTTCACAATGTAATTTAATTTTCCTGGTGGTAGTTTTGGTTAGTTTTGATATATATATAAAAGATTGTGTTTTTTTGAAATAAACAATATTAATTTGTCCAATACTGAAATTAACCCAAATAGTTTTATAATTAAATTGCGATAATAAATAGCTTAAAATATACCTTTTATTCTTAACACTTATCTCAATTTTTAATTTAATGTGTGAATTTAGACCTAATCTTTACTTTAAAACTCATAATTTTAATAAAATAAATAGCGATTTACAGTAATTGTTTAACAATTTTGAATTGAAAAGTGTAAAATTGTACTCAAGTATGTCAAAATTGTTTTTAGTTAAAAAGAGTGATTTTAAAATAAAGTATTACACAGTAATATTAATTTATTTCTTAACTTTATAATTTATTGGATATAAGATATAATCATATTAATTTCGTTCTTAATTTTAAGTTCAAAAAAGCTATTTTGAAACCATGTTTTGAAACATGACTTAAATTTATATTAGATTATTAACAACATATTCAAATCAGTATTAGAAAATAATAATCTGAGACTCATTTAATGAAATATTTAAATCATGGAATTATTTTAAGGAAAACGCTACCATATCAATTCTATCAAATTTGATGTTGCAAAACATTGTGACATCAAGCTTCTTTTCAGTAATTTCTCAATCACAAATCCTAGCACAATTACACCAGTTCTCTAACAAACCAAAAGCCTGTTTTTGTTTAACCTTTGAATTTCACACAACACAAATATCCTGTCTGTGGTTGAAGTTCAAGTTCATAACATCGACACGTCAAACGGTGTAAAAACATTTGGAGAGAACTCCAATTCCATAATTTCTTTTTCTATGATCATGAACTGAACCCATAATGACAACTAGTATCATTAGTTCCTCAGAAACGCGACCGTGGCAACACGAGATCCTACAGAGCCACCAAAGGTGAACGTTGGGTACGTACGAATATGACTAAGGTATTGAAATGGAGGAAGTGCCTCTGTTTCTACTTCAGGTTCATTAACCCTTCTATGGTTGAAATTCTCAACTTCTTGAACTAGTTCATCTTTTGTACTATTACAGGAAGTGACTACCTACAGTAATTACCAGTGTGACATTTCAAACCAGTTAATTTGGAGTTTCACCAGGGAACGAGAATACGTGAAGATTAAATGTATAGAGAACATACAAATTCAACTTACCAATATCCCACCTGGGGCCACCAGTCTCGATACCGATTCCCAATACATGATCCTGGAAATTAAAAAAAACAACGAAAAAGTTGTAAAAAACTTTACCTTTAGTTCAGAAATATGGATCAAACTGGTAGATAAAATCACCATCTATCTATTTTTATGAAGTAATTGCAATTCTGTGACTAAATACGGTTTTGCTCATTGAGTAGGGACCCCTACCCACCCCTACACTACAACAAGTATGATAGATATAATGAAAAAAATTTGATATACAGCTGGTCGGCAATAAAACAAAATAGGAAGGAAGCTGATAATATTGGTAACTTCCAGAAGAGTTTTGGTTATCTGGGAGTCTTATACGTGAGCAAGTACAGATGCAATAAGAAACTCTCAACAATAATGGAGGTTGCCAAAATTTGATAATGATTACCTTCTAATGGGGCCATCTGGATGTAATCCAATTGCGTCTAAAGTTCCTTTATCCACGACAAGTTGAAATTTCCGTTCAAGCTTAGTCTCAAGAATATCATCAACCTAAGTCATGTAAAATAATGCCAATTATTATGATCACGCTACAAACATTGCGCATAAACTAAATAATGATCAGGCAAAAAAATATCCAAATGAAATCATGTTACCTGACAATGCATGATTGAGATATAAATTGTTCCTAAACAACTAATAAATGGCCTACTACTTTTTAACTATTAATGAAGTACTGGTTCTCGAGGTTTAAATTTTCTATACACATGTCCAGTGGTTCCCTCGGAAATACATGAAATGTCACAAATTAAGTGGCAAGGGTTGAGCTGAATAACTCTGGGATCATTCTTGTGTAATTATATCACTTGCTCTCTAAATTCTGCAGATGAGAATACTACCCAATTTTTGTAATCTCCTTGACCTTATAAGGAAAGCTAATCATCTCCTAGTATCATTTTCTAATTATGAGAACAAGTTTCAACACTTTAGAATATAACCAGGTAAATGTCATTCAGTCAACATCTCAAAAATACACCATATAAAAGCGTGCGTGAGAGAGAGAGAGAGAGAGTCGCACAAATTCTGAAAGAAATTAAGTTGGGACCATACCAAAAAATTAATATTGGATAAACCATGGCGTTCTACAAGGCTTCTAGCAAGGTCAATTGCCCCTTCGCTATAATCAGTTCCTGTCAAATCAGAGAATCTGCAACCAAATGCAAGATGACAATTGACAATGAACAAGTATGGACCAGTATTGAGCCTAATCATTCTTTAATAATTAAAATCCTTCAACCTTAATATTTTAATTCATTTGAGCTCAAAATTGGAACATCTGGTAAGAGGGTCAACCTAAACCATAACCTTCTAGTTGAATCCAATTCAAGAGTCTCTCAATCACTATGATCAGCCCTTAAAAATGCATACATTTACAATTAAAAATTAACACAAATATTTAAATTATGATGATCTTCAAACAAACTTTGCAACCTATTCTATCCACAATTGCAATTTCATAACAAGCAACCCGTAAGATATTGACAATTTACTTTTAGATATCCAATCTCAGATTGTTCAATTGGAGAGATAAGGATGTATCAATTGAATATATTTAGTACAAGTTTCTTTATAAAATATCCTTACATTTACTTTTCTTCAACTACAGACCTTATCCTCACTTGAATTAAAATACATGTGAAAACTTTAAGGAAGCTTCTCTTAACTCTTAAGCATTACAAAAAATCTAAGGCAAAATCTCACAACATACCCCTGCTTGGCAAGTTCTTGAAGAAGCAGACCATTGCCCGTCCCAATGTCAAGTACACTCCAAGTAGTCAATAATTTATCATCCTGTTCAACATTGTCTGACTGAACATTATCAGCTTGATTTGGAAGCTGACCCTGAGAAACATCAAAACACAAGCCTTTTGTCCATGAAGCGACAGTTTCCATAACAACAGATCCAAACCTGAAGAAAGAAGGAAACATATAAATAATTCCAATGAAGAGAAATCTGATTAACATTGAATTAGACAAAAAAAAGAATAATAAATAAATAAATACTAAATAAATCTCTATCAGTACCTTATCAAGCAATAAAAAAAAAACTAGATTTAGTCAGTAACAAACCCAGAATCCACCAAACAATCACAGTTGAATAACAGTGAATAATGTTCAAGTGGAATTATCCTTTTTCACCTTTGTATGAAAAAAAGTGGAATTATCCTTTTCAATGACTCGTATTTAATTTTGCAGTTCAAAAAGTCAAGAGTCTGAGAACCATTCAATCTCTCTAAGGAAACATTAGTAGTACAGAGTGGGTATCGACATAGATTACAATTCTTTATTTGGAAAAGGAAAAGCAATAATAGAATAGGATTGATAGTTGAAAAATAAGAAAGTAGAGAAAATTGAAGTGCTGCTAATTAATAATTATCATCTTATGCCTGAATGCCACTGAAATAATGATATCACGAGCACTTAAACTCGTACGTACCAGACTTCACCAACATGGCCATGTTCACGAAAATTTGTCAATTCATCAGCATATTGAGAATCCCAATAACTTTGGAGACCGAGCATTGATGTCACAGCTTCAACATCCGGTTCTATTTCCTCCTTGTCAGAACTGCAAATGAAACACACCCAGGAGAATAAGAAATTAATGCAAACAAAGTTTACCCGATTAATATTATTTTTTAAACAAGAAACCAAAATATATTGAGAGACGACCAAACATATTAGAAAAAAACAAGGGGATAAACAATCCACCCCAAGGCTTGCAAAAAAGGGCTACAGATAGCCAAAACAGAAGGGGGCCCTAGTTACAAAAAGATAGGGTTAAGAGTGCACCAATAAGAGGTCAGCATCTGGCCAAATCCCATCATCTTCCTACTTCTTTGCCTTGTTTTAAGAAATTATAGAATTTCTGTCAAATCACAACTGCCACAAAATAGCCTTGACAGCACAGGGACCAAAGAACTCTAAATCCCTTCTTAAACTCATGCCCAATGAAACATCTTCGCATCTCAGCAAAGTAGAAGCCACCAGAAACCAGATTCCCTGAATAGTTTCCTCCAACATTGGCTAGCAAGAGGTCACTTCACAAAATTCCCTGAATTGTTTCCACAAACCCCTACCCTCACAGTTAAAACAGGTGACTTTTTGCCACTCTTCTAAAGCACAAAGCACGTAATCTTAAAAAAGTTTTAAGAACATTGACAAGATTTTCTAACTTTTCCTCACCAAAGACACTGAAAACAAAGTATCATCTGAAAATTATTAATGATTAATCTTAGAGTTGCTACCACCTAAGCTCCTACCCTCCAAAATACCCTCTTCCAGGTCCTAATTTAACAAAATAGGAAAAATGTCAGCTACTAAAAAAAAAAGACAAAATTTGAGTGTAAAAGAGAAGCAACACTAAACGAACTACGCTGCAGAAAGAAAATTAATCCAAAAAAAAGCATTATATTTCCAAAGTTCCAGCTCCCAAAAAATGAAAATTAAAAAAAGCATATTTTTTTTTAATCATCTTCGGCAATATTCATAAAATTCAAACAAAGAAAAACAAGCTAGACCTATAATCAGATGCGGCACGGAAATTCCCGACCGATAAAGCATCAGCAGCGTCAGCATTACGCTGATCATCATCGAGGGTACTTCCATACTCGCTCTTGATGGACCAAGAATCAGCTGCCACTGAGCGATCGTCATCGGAAACAAGATCGACGGCGGATGAAGCTGCTCGAGCTTGCTGCAGTACCTCTGCATCGTCAGGCGTCAATCGAATCGCAGCCATTTTCGAAAATTATAAAATGCCCCCCCAAAAAAAAACCCTAGAACGGATCTGTTGGAGTTTAAAGATGGAGACTTGGAGGAAGAGCCTTTGTACGACAGGGAGGCGGAGCCGTCGACAGAGCGGTGACCAATCTGGTCGTATGATGAGTTGTCTAAGTTATCAATTGTCGTACGTACAACATGTAATTACTTTTTTGCCATGCGGTTAAAATGTGTTTTTTAAGATATAATATTAAAAAAATTAAATGTTTTTATCAAATTATACTCGGGTGAGTTTGGGATGGTTTTTTTAAGTGGTTTTCATCCAATAAAAAAGTTTTTTCAATTTGTATATGATGTTTAACTACATCATACAAATATTTTTGATATTTTTAAAAACAAAACCAATTAAGTGTTTTCTCTAAGGGCTCGTTTACTAATCTGGAATCGGAATGAGAAGGAATCGGAATAAAAAATGGAGGAATCATAATCATAAGGAATCGGAATCAGGTTACAATTGATGATGTTTACTAAACTTATAAGAAATGGGAATCAGATTGCATTCATGATGTTTATCATGTTAATGAATCGGAATCAGAATGTAGACAATTACTACAATACCCTTTATAATGATGAGAATAATTAAAACATTTCTTATAATTAATTTAAAACATCTTTTAAAATTACATAATAAACAACTAGAGAAATGTTATAATAAAAATAAATATATTTATTTTAATTTAATAAAGAATAAGTGATAATATTGAAATATATATTTAAATTTATATTAAAAAATATAATTGAGATAATTTTTAGGAGATTGTTTATTATTTTATTATAAAATAAATTATTAGAAAGTTGTTTATAGGTAATGTGTCTTATTAAATTAAAATATTTAAACAAGTGAATGATTAGTTAATTGAAAAATCAATAATCACTTAACAAGAATGACAATTAATAAGAAATGAATAGGTGATTTAACCTTGAAAATTAAGGGTAAAATAGTCAAATCAATTTGGAAATATTAACTAACAGAATCAGAATGAGATTCCTTAGCATTTGAAGGAGAATGCAATTGTAACTCTATTCAGGAATCATTCCTAATTTTGAGGTGGGGTCCACAAATTAGGAATGATTCCAGCTAACAAGTAAACAATGGAATGAGAATGAAAATAGTTGATTCACATTCATTGATTCCCATTACTGAATAGTAAACATGCTCTAATAGTGTTTTATAAGAAATGTGGTTTATTTTTTTGTCAAAACACTTTCTTGAAAAAACCATCTCAAACTCACCATTAGTTTTAAGTTTTTTATTTTAATATTTATGTGTTTTTTAAATAAAAAATCAATTGGATTCAATTGTATTTTTAAATTTTTTAAAAGATAAACAAATACAGAAATAAAAATAAATAATTATGAGGCCTAAACTACTAAATTATAAGAATGATTGAATTTGTGTATATAAAAAAACGGTTGGACACTTTTGGGGGTTTCTTCAAAAAAATTGCAAAAAAAAGAAATAATTCCTGATAAATGGGCGGAGGGAAACTAATTCCAAAACTAAAGTAAATCGTCTGTTGAACAGACGATTTATAGCTTAGTCAGCATAAATCGTCTGTTCAACAGACGTTTTATGCCACTTATGCTAAAAACGTCTGTTGAACAGACGTTTTTGGCTTTTGGTCTTAAAGCGTCTGTTCAACAGACGCTTTATACCAACATGTGGTAAAACGTCTGTTGAACAGACGTTTTTCCTTCTTGGCCTAAAAGGGTTTTTATAAAACGTCTGTTGAATAGACGTTTTTTACCAAAGCGTTTTTTTAAAACGTCTGTTCAACAGACGTTTTTGACCAGAAGCGTTTTTAAAGGCAGAGTTGTCTCTAATTTCATGAAATCAATTTCCGTTTTTGGCAATTTTCTTCAAGCGTAAGCATGATACAAAGTAATGTAATTTGTTAATAAAGCAATATATACAAAGTAATGATTATAACAAAATAACTAACATATATATTAAAAGCAATGTAATTTAATTTGAACAAAATAGCTAACATATATACAAAGTAATGATTAGAACAAAATAACTAACATATGTATAATGTTATAACTAAATAATGTGATCATAATAAACTAAATAATGTAATTTGAACACAATAATGTATGAATGTTATATAAAAAAACAAAAATCATCTAAATAAGCTAATGAGTGCCGCAGGAGGGAGGTCTTATATTTTGAGTTGGGTTTCGTCTTTGCTGTGGGCGCCTCTGTTGTTGGCGTCCTCGTGGAGCTCGAACTGTGGAAGGTCCCGCGGAAGATCCTGCCTCATGATCATAACCGCCCCTAATAATGTGAGATCCCGGAGTCGGTATGAAAATGGGTGAAGAGGGTCCTGAAGCGGGAGTCGGTGATGGAGAACGGGGTGGAGTACCACCTGGCATCATGTCATACTCCCGCTCAATGTCATCAGGCATATGGGGGTTTTCTTCAGTACGTCGTCTTACCCTTGGCACAACTGGTGCATTTGGCACTCTATATAATTGTTGCATCTCATCAACCATGGCCAAATATTCATCACATAATTCAGGGATCTCACCAATGTCCGTCACAGCTCGAATGCGTGTAAATCCAGACGCCTAAGATAGAAATACGAGACATTAGTGATATGTTGAATTACACTAGTGTAAAAGAAATAATAAAATCATTACCATGGAGCCAATAGCTGTCCCCTGACACGTCAAATATCGTCGGGTGATAGTATTATACCATGCCATATATCCCGCATCAACATCTGGGCCGCCATCAACTGGATCACCTCGAAGAAGATGATCCCGACGAGATAACCACTCAACCTGAGTCCCGGGGTTTGTTAGTTTCAAAATATGCATCCATTTGGGCAACAACTGATAAGATTCTTCCCAATTCCCGAACACTCTCTCTATTGCTTTGTTTTTCCCTCCCCACACTCGTCGGTAGTGTACATTATATCCAAAATTTTTCTTCAAATACGCTTGCAATACTACAATTTTTACACTTGTATCTTTTTTCACCATATCACTAATTTCTATGGCAATCAATGTCGAGTCAAGTTGGGGGTGATCTTGTGTTAAACGTGCATAAACACAAGTATGTGGCCCGACATACTGAGTAATTTCAAACAACTGGTGTGTCTTCTTTTTAATACCACGAAGTCTCCACGGACACTTGTCAGCCCATTTCTTACACCTAACAGCCCAAATAGCAGGTGTTGACTCCATTACCTCAAATTCATGATTTTTTTTTATGGAGTACCGTTTCACTTTATGTTTTAAATCTTCTTTACTTCGACATAAAAATCCTTTATACAACTCTTCATCACTCCCTATTACTCCAGGACAAGCAATCAGATCATGTTCGGGGATAGTGTTCATAACAGTCGTATTTAATTCTGAGAATGTTGGTGAGGGGGCTTCATATTCAGGACAGTCTAAATCTATACCCTCGAATTCATCATCTGTCAGGGTACTCATATCAATGAACTCGTTTCCGAGACGTATAACTTCAAACTCACCAAAAGGTAACGTATTTTCAACTTCGTTATTCTCACGTAATTCATTTGAGGTCCCTCCAGAGCCACTACAAACAACGCTTGGATTCTCATGTATTGAAACTTGAGTGTCACGGCCTATTAGGTTCTCATCTCTCGCTCCTAATGGACACATAAATATCTATCTTATTAGGAGGAGGCAAAGCATTTGCAAATATGAAATTCAAATTTGCATCATTATGGATTGGGAATGATGAGAACTTAGTTGATCCATTTGATAATTGGGTGGGATATCTATACACAATCTCTGCCTGATGGTCCTAAAATCAATGGATAATGTCTCACTCAATAGTTCAACAAAACCATTAAACTTAATCCCATACTCAATTAAAAATCCTCCACATGGGGGTTGATCATATTCTATTCCTTCCAAACCATGGACAATATTGCCATTGGCATATACGACAATTGCAAGAGTTCTTTCCGTCATTATCTATACAAGAATAATTTGCAAATTTCAAATCAATAAAATTACTATATCAAACTAAACTTTCACACATTTCTAGTCAATTTCATCCTAACTCAAGTTACTTTGCAAATATAAAACAAACTCAAAATACTCACAAAATTCTAAGTTTTTATAGCTAAATTTAATCATATTAAACTCATTCTATCCACTCAAAAAAAAAAACTCATTCTATTCGAACCCACGACATACAAGACATTGCAAACTATGAAATTAGACAAATTCACATATTCAAGCAACACTTGCAATGATGTTATAAATTCACATATATTCAAAATTTAGGCAAAATTGACAAACTCACCGGAAATTGAAACTTGCTCCTGGAGGATATAGCAATAACGTTGAAGAATTCAAATTTAAGGTTGCCTGAAATAACTCTTTCAAAAACAAAAACAATTTCGAAAATTTTCAATTTACAAACCCACCACACAAAAATTAACTATTAAAATCCACCATTTATGAAAATACAATTGTTACCTTCAATAATCAAGTAAAATTGGACAAAACCCACCAAAAAAGGGCACCTAACGCCGGCGAGGAGAGCAAGGAGTCGAGAGGGAGGCGAGAGGAAGAAGGGGAAGTCTGAAATTTAGGGTTCTTTGAATGAGGAAGAAGAAGGGCGTTGCCCCTTTTAGTTTTCGGATCAAACTCGTCGCATACAAGCACTGAGTTTGAATCGTTTCACTTAAAACGCCTGTTGTACGGGCGTTTTATTAAATTTTGAGTAAAAACGTCAGACAATGCAGCGACTTTACTCTCGCTTCAGCGCCACCTCGCGCCACCTCATCAATCAGCGTCCAGTCATTAAAAACAACAATATTTTTGGAATTACTTTTACTTTTACAATATTTATATCATTAATTTAAATTAATATAATATTCCTAAAAAAAAATCACACTTTTGACCATTGATAGATATTATATGGTCAATCAGTAATTTAAAATACGAATACAGAGTGACAAAAGCTCACTCATGATAAAAGTGAGGATGAATTCACACTCTACCTTCACTAAAACTCTATTTTCTCTCCATCAATTATACAACACGAAACAATGATAAAATTGAATATTTTACTTCAATATCTTTAGTAAGTGTTATTCTCTTAATTTACAGTCTAAGACTATTCATTATAATTTTTCACGGAGGGTTTTTTCTATTTTATATTATATGAATGTTGACATATTTTTAGTAATTTTTTTTATCAGTGGTTATGTAAATAGTGGTTTTTTTTATTGATTTAAAATGTTAGTTAGGCGATTTTTTTAACTTAATTTTATAGGGGTGGAAGAAAACCCGAAAAATTAAACCGGATCGGACAGTAAAAAGCTGAACCGTTCCCGTTTCTATTCTTAAAAAACCGAATCGATCAAAACAGAAAAATTAAACCGAGCTGGACCATAAAACCGAACCGTTAGGATTTCCATTATAAAAAACCGAACTGAATCGAATCGGTTTCACCCCAGTAATTTTGTACTTTAAAAACATTGTTCCACAACCAGCCATAATATTTAGGGATATGCAAAAAAGTCGTTGAACCGAGCCGAACCGAACTGAGATGAACCGACTAGTTCAGTTCGGTTTTTTCGGTTCTATTGGTTTTGTCGGTTCCAAATTTCATATAATTGAATAATTTCGGTTTTTATTGGTTTGATTGTCCGATTAAACCGAATTAACCGAACCGAACCATAATAATTAAAATAAAAAGTATATATATATATATAACCCAATTCATTTTCCCACTGTGAACACCATAAGGGATGAGCAAAATCAAAATTGACATCGTGAACCATGATTCCCTCATCCAACACATCATTTTTCTCTTTTATGGTAATGTCATTGTGACTATCTTCCATATTTCTTCTAATGAATTAGTGACAGTGATATTTCTTGCCTTCCATCTTCACTTTCATGCATCAATAAAAAAATCACTCCAAGTGAAAAAATCGAAAACCGAACCCTGGTAACCGAAACCGGAAGAAGACCGAACCGAATGGTTCAATTCAAAATTCAAAACCGATCAGTTATCTATCTTTCTAAACCGAAGGTATCGGTTTGGTTTTTGTTTTTTCTAAAACCGGACCAAACCGAACCGAGCTCTTCCCTAATAATATTTATAGTTACTAGGTTTTTCACACGTGCCATGCATGTGGGGCACGTGGTTTGTCTTTCAAATTTTATAATAAAAATGTCAATATTATTATGAAGTTATTTTCTTAACTAATATTTTGAAAATTCAAATTTTATAATGAAATGAAAGAAATTAACGTAACTCATATTAAAAAATTATCTTTAAGATGAAAAAAACTTAAATTTCATGATTTTATATCATCTTATTACTCATACCTAATATTCATTTCCTTTCCATAACTCTATCCTCGAACATCTAGTTTTTTGTTTTTTACATTGGTGTGTTAGTTCATCTATATTTATATGTGTATATATAGTAAATTAAAAGTGAAATTTTCAATAAATTTTTAATTCAATTAGTGAGTTACAAAACTTTTCTACTACTCATTTATTTGGGGTGTTACAAGATGATATGTTATGTCCTTTGGTTTTGATCTTTTAAAAAATAATCACACTAACGTAATTATATATTTAAATTAGAGAGAGAATTGTTAATATAATAATAAAAAAGAATTAGGAAGGGAAAGGTTTGTTAGAGAAAATAGTAGACGGAAAGTTATTAAAAATTAATTTGATTGTTGAGTTTGATTTTAAATTTAATAAGTCTATAAAATTATTTATTTTATAAATATGACCAGTAAATTATTACTAAATTAATTTTTGAAATAAGCTCATGATAAAATATATTTGAAATATTTATTGAACGAAGACAATTTTAGTTTATTGTATTTAATTAATTTAATAATAAGAAAGTATATTTAGAAAAATTTAGATAGTATAAAATTTGTTTATTGTATTTAATTAATTGGTAATAATATTCAATTATTAATAATAAGAAAGTATATTTAGAAAATTTTAGATAGTATAAAATTTGTTTATTGTATTTAATTAATTTAATAATAAGAAAGTATTATTTAGAAAAATTTAGATAGTATAAAATTTGTTTATTGTATCTAATTAATTGACAATAAAATGATTATTAGTTTTGAATGATGGCATTATAAAAATTTAAATGAATTATAAGGGTAAAA
The DNA here is from genome assembly GCA_028015215.1 of Gynostemma pentaphyllum. NCBI lineage: Eukaryota > Viridiplantae > Streptophyta > Magnoliopsida > Cucurbitales > Cucurbitaceae > Gynostemma > Gynostemma pentaphyllum. Next base: position 44,630,510 of record CM051349.1, on the reverse strand, counting down.
ATGGAAATCAAAAGTTTTTCCTCTAAGCCACTTTTTAGATAGTATAGATGAAGATGAAAACAAATCTGACCCGGCCCAATATTTCGGGTTTGATCAAATCCCGAGCCCATTTGATATCCCCCGTCCGTCTTCTTCCATTTCGTTTCATTCTTCAAGCTCTGTTCTTCGATCAAAAACCAGTAGAAATAAAAAAAAACTGGGAAAGCTAGGCTTGATTGATTCCATCGGCTTTGCGTCACTCGTCTTCCTGTTCTGTGAACGGTCAGTTAGGGTTTATGCTTTCTTTTAATACTTGCTTCATTTTCAATCTAAAACCCCTTAAACCCCTTTCTCACTAATCTCCCATATCCATTTCTTTGATTTTGATATTCGAAAACTATTTCTATATCATCTCTTGTTTTACTCGTCTGTTCTTGCAAATGATTTTGGTCAATGTTTTGTTTTCGTGTTGATGCTCAGAGTAAATTGTCGAGTGCTGGTATGGCTTTTTATAGAGCTGCAAAACGTTCTATAGGGTTTGTGATTTCTAATAGGCAGCTGAATAATACAACTAGGCATGGATTTTCAAGTAGAACTTATGTCGGAAGCTCAGTTCCTCTCACTCATGAAGCTGATCATAAACTTAATTGGGGACTCGGTTTTTCGAGAAGATATAGTGTCGAAGTTCCTGCCGGTTTGGACCAGATGGGTCTCATAAAGCAGCTGAGGGAAAGAACTAGTGCACCTATTAAAGATGTCAAGGCTGCTCTTATTGATTGCAATTGGGAAATTGGTATGGAAATGGGATCTCTGATAGAATTAGTTTTACTTTTGATTTTCTTGCTGGATTTGTAATTGTCGAAGTTGGTTGTACAGATGCAGCGCAGACGGAACTGAGAAAAAGAGGAAAGGTGCTGGCTTTAAAAAAGTCTTCTCGAACGGCCGCTGAGGGCCTCCTTGCATTGGCCCAAAATGAATCCAAAGCTGTTGTTATTGAACTTAACTGTGAGACTGATTTTGTCGCTAGGAACGAGATTTTTCAATGTTTGGTTAGTTTGTGATTGCCTTTGTTATTTTGTACGCAACATTTCCATTTGAACATGTGGGAATTGTGATTACTAGTTTTCTTGATTAAATGTTGTTCTCGTGCTCATAAGAAATCCACATTGTTTTTCTCACAGGCTCTATCTTTGGCAAGGCAAGCATTGGTTTCGGAAAGGTTTTTACATAATGCTTCTGGGACATTTCCTCTTGGACTCGAGCATTTGGAGGTGCAATGTTTGTCAATAATTACTGTCTTTCTTCCCGAATGCTTATTAATTTATCCTGGGTTCTAAATGGAATCGATTTTGAGATTCTCCAAAAGCTATGAAACAAGTGGCTAGCTACTTTTCTCATTTTGTTTATTATCTAAATTCACAAATGTCTCAGTGTGTATTGCCATGATTGTCATCACTGCTAGAAATTCTTTACTAATCTCTTTGTAATGTCACTTGATCATTGATTCCCAAATCCCAATAATATACAGCACTTAAATACTAGTGTAGATATTGGACAGATGGTTGACATCATTAGTCAAATGGTGTCTCAATGTATTTTCTTTTTTTATCCTCATAAATAATCACCTGCCTGTTCAAGTGTTGTTGCTCTCATTATCTCACTAAAGGCGGACTGTGTATCATTTGAGAACTTGAACTAATAACTAGAAGATAATAATATCAGGATTTTATTAAAATCAGATGCAAAGAGATATTTTACTATGATGTTACTTGACATATCTCATTGAAAATATATTTAGTAATGTTAGTTTTCATATCTTTTTGAAGTAAAATTTGAATAATGGGGTTGCTTTCAGGAAATGAGATTAAATCTCGAACACCCAAAAATTAATGGAGAAACATCGGTTCTTAATGCAATCACTGAAGTGGCTGCCATAATGGGCGAGAATGTTAAGCTAAGACGTGGTTTTTTGATGTCTACATCTTCAAATGGTGTTGTTGCTACTTACCTTCATACAAGTCCTCAACCAGGTACTTTCATCACGAACTGCCTTGACCTGTTTTGTGGATGATTTATATCTTTCCCATTTTCGATAGGATTTAATATATTTCCATTGATGGATAGTATTTAAGTATTTGGGACTCATATAGGATTCAACTGATCCTTCATGGTGCATCCATTTGCAGTTACTCCTAGGGTGGCCATTTCCTGGATGTTTGGATTGCCATCCTAGCTTTCTTCTTTTTTGAGATAACTTGTGAGAATGTTTATGCCTTCTTTGCACAGTAACAATTAGGAAATTATAATATGAAGCTTTTACCTACTTTAACATGCTATCTGACTATTTACTAGATGACAAGTTTAGAATCAACTAAGTTGGATATTTTTCTTTTATAATATTTATCCATATTTTGGTGTATTTTTCAGGTTTAGGTCGTATTGCTGGAATTCTATCTCTTGAAGTAGAGGATGGTTGTTCACAGTCAGATGCACTTCAACGTGTTGGATCAGAAATAGCAATGCATGTAGTGGCTGCAAAGCCATTGTTCTTAACAAAGGAACTTGTTTCTTCTAATGCATTAGAGAGTGAACGTGAAATCCTCAAGTCTCAGGTCATGTACTGTTACTATTATTATTTGAATCTTTGGTCTGTAGACATGATTAGTTTGAGGAGAAAGAGATTTTTTATTAATAGAAAGGTGCAGTTTCATTAATCAAAGGAAAAGTAATACAATGATAAATACAAGAGAAGATGAGGAATCCTCAAAAACAAAAGAAAAGACTAAAATAAATAATTCCATTTATAGAACATGAAATGTACATAAAAATTAAAGTTTACATGATTTACAACTTTTGTCAGCTAAATTTCTGAAAAACAACAGATTCCCATAAATGATTTCAAGATTTAGAATCACTTATAAAAATCCGATAGTTACGTTCTAACCAAATACTCCAAAGCAAAGATTGAAACCCTTGTATGTGGCTGTGCAGCTAGAATGTGAAACAAACCGAAATCTTTCCCTTGGGATGTTTCAATCAATCTGGTCATCTAGTCTATTCTTGAGATTTAAGGTTATCTGGATTATAGCCTATTGAACTCAGTTTAACTACATTTACATAAATATAATAGTCAATAAACAATTGGGATCTCATGTCACAATTTGTTACCTTCTAAAATTTGGGAAAAAAAAGTTTCACTATTAGTGCAAGGAATAGTATTAATACACCTTTTTTAATACAAGATAAACGTTGCGTAAACAAAAGTATGACGAGATGAGATCCCAAATAGATTCCCAAGTAGCATATTATTTCAAATGTGTTTTAAGTTGTAGCATTTTTAGAGAAAATATTAGAATCATTGCGTCCTTATTGTGTCTGTGTCCTAGTGGAGTTGTCACCTTGTATGCATTTTGTCGTGTTTGGCTTTTCGTGTCTGTGTTTAAAATTTGATGTGATGTGTGTTATTTAATCTCTTATTCTAGTTATCACACCGTTTATAACAATAATTTAATGGGTTGTTTGTGTATCAGGCGCAAGCAACTGGAAAGTCTGAAATGGCCATAGAAAAAATGGTTGAAGGTCGTTTACGCAAGTACATGGAAGAAGTTGTTCTAATGGAGCAAAAGTTTATTGTCAATGATAGTGTAACTATAAAGGTAAATGTCATATTTTCAGTTTTACATTTTAATTTCCAAATAAATAAAGAATGTACATTTTAATAATTAATCAAGCATTTTTTAGAAGATTGAAGAACTTATCACCAATCTAAGTAGGAAGCGGGTGTGTAATTATGTTTCTAGTGAATGGTGAAGTTTCCTTTGATTACAACGTTACCAATTACCATTGATTTCTGATGCTATCATTATTAATGTTTCAAATCTACGGCTTTTGATGTATTACTCTTTAAGCATTGGATTTTCTTACATAAATTTGTTTCTTAGATCTCCGCCTAGTTCAATGATATGTTGTAAACAATTTTTCAGACCTTGTTGGATAACCTGTCCAAGGAAGTGGGTTCTCCTGTGAAGATTGGGAACTTTTTAAGAATGGAAGTCGGGGAAGGAATTCAAAGGTATGCTTTACTTGTATATGCAGCCACACTCTTCATTTACTTGAAAAATGTCTGTATTCTAAGATGTCCATTTACAAAATCCAAGGTTGTGGGAACTTTTCTGTTAGTGATGTTAGGGAAGTTGGATGCCATGACAGCATTAAGCCTGGAACTTTTTCGCTCCATGTTATGATTGTTGAAATAATGACTCCTTTTCTTGAGATACTGGCATTTTATGATTGAGCTTATGTCTCATTTTTATTGTTTGCACTCTAATTTACAGGATAGAAGCACCAGATGCAGCTGAACCTGTGGCTCAGGCTGCATAAACAGAGGTAATTGTTTTGTAAGGATGTTGCAATGTACGTTTCGAATTTTCCCTTGATAGAGTGTTTTCCTTTTTTCCCCTTCAAGTTTAGTTTGATGATGCAATAGTTGTGTGGTCTAAGACTGTCACTTTTGGCTCTTGGTTGTTTATACTTGTTTTACAAACTCCGGACATTTATAAATCCAGGTTCTTGGGATGGTTCGAGTCTTAGCTGTGCTAGTCAACATGATGTAACCTTCCATTTTTGTTCCATACAATACATGATTTTATTTTAAACATCGCTGTGGTTATCTAGTCTTTGGAACCGATCAATGTAAATGCAATTAGGTGTTAGAGTTTTTGTTGCCAGATAGACACAACAAAATATATGAGAAAATGTTGGAATCTGAAATTTCAAATGCAGCTCAGTAGAGTTATACGCATTCAAGTTAATACTTAGCCAGAATGCATTGCAGGTGAAGACGAGTACGCAACTTCGAAAACCTTAGGTTCCATTGTTCCAACCATGCTAACCTGATCGGAGGCAAAGTCGAGAAGCATAAGAAATATTAATTTCCTTAAGTTTGAAGGAGGAAAATGCAAATTGCAATATTTCTCAGGGGGGTTCGGTGCTCCCAATTTTTTTGCACCTGAAAGCTTATTTCACACCTTCATGGGATATTTTTTTGTTGTTGTTGTTTTTAGCAATGCAAGGGGATTGTTTGCCTTAAGCAATGAATCTTTTGAAGGAAGAAGATGGGGGAGGTTATGTTGGTAAGATGCTTCAATATCTTGTTATTTGACAGCTTAATGGGGCAAATTTAATATACCTATCTGATAAAATAATAAATTAAGTGATGATGCGGTTAAATACAAGTAACATTGATTTATTGTTACTATAATTTGAAAATATATTTTAGTTTAATAACTTGTGTGGATCATGTATTGTTTTGTATCAATTGTTATCGCTCACCACTCAATTTAAAATTTTAATATAGGTATTTGAGTTGAAAATATTGAAGTTGATGGCATACATCGGATGTGATGTCAACAGTTTGTATAATTGTTTTTATTGTTAATTTTTTATTATTATTATTTTTTTTTGGAGTAAGGAAATGCTCGAATTTTTACTGAAGAGAAGGTGGTATGTGGAATCGATCAACTTGTGTTGAAATAATTAATTGAATTTTTTAATATTTGAATCAACTGTTAAATTATAAATGTATATATACATTGGTCAACCACTTAAGAAATTATTTTAAAATGAGATCAGATTAAGTTGTAAGGAATGAATATGGGAAAAATGTTAATGTCCGTTGCTATGCGTGGCGTGAATTTCTTTTCATTAAGAAGGGTAACCATAATAGAAGTTGAACCTTCTTTATAGTCTTATGTGTCGGGTGGTGCTGAAAAAGAAAGCTCGGGTTTTATGGTGCAATGTGATTCGGGATATTTTATGGCTTCTTTGGTGGGAGAGGAATAAAAGAATTTTTTAGGAGGAGAGCTTAGATATTAATAAGCTGTGGGATTTAGTTATTAGATTTATAATGAAAGGTGGATTAGAAAAAGAAATTAGTAATAATTAGTCTTATGAATTAGATTATACATCAAAAGATTGGTAAAAACTAACACCATAAATTGGTAAGTTCATCAGGAGGTGTTTTTAGAAGGGATAGGGTGGGCTTCAATCCATTCTTCAATTTAGGTAGTTTTTCATTCCAGATTTAGGGATTCTTCAAGTGTGTTTAATTTTTGCTTACTAGGGAGGAATTGATCTTTCAGAGTAGGTATAATCAGAGAGCAAATATTTATCCTTTTATGAATCTTGCAGAATGAGTAACGAGACCAGGAAGTTATCCCTGAGTTGGTGCTCTGCCTATTTCTCAAGTTCATAATTTTTTTTAATTTTTTGTTTTGTTGATTTGTGGTTGTTTCCTTTTCGTTAAATTGAGAATTTTGAACTTGATAAGGTTTCAGTTTCAGGAATTCTTTCTATCCGAAACAATCATGTTTCGAATCAAATTTATACATAAAAAAATTGTTAACGATCCATTCGAATAAATTTGTAAGTCCATCCGGAGGATTTTATTTGTTAATATTTTCTATGTCTATATATAACAATTTCCGAAAAACTAAATAATATATAAAACTCTTGAAACTCATCTATCAAACATATGTCATAAACCTAGGTTTCTTATAACACATTTATAAACAGACTACACAAATTTGGACTTTACAAGTTCAGACTACATAAGCTCGAGATTAACAACTCATCCTAACAAACATCCGTTAAAAATATGTAAATTTGAATATCTTCCGTCCGAATTTATTTATTTAAAAGATGTGGATTTTTAAAAATATTTAATAAATGATTGTTTTTTTCATATAATCAACCAATCTAATATCAATTGTTGGGTGATCACATGATTAATGTCAATAAAACTATTTTTTTAATTTCCTCATTTTCTTAACTTAAATTTTATTTTAATAATCGAATCTGATAAATATATATATAGGACTGTCATAAAACAAAGGAAAAAAAGGCAAAAATAACCCATGAACTATATAACTTGTGATAAATACCCCTAAACTATTTATTTTAAACAAATATTCCTGGAACTATGTAAGGTGTGGCGAATATCCATCCTAACTATTCTCTTAAACAAATACCCCTAAACTATGAGAGTTGTGACAAATACACCCTCAAACTAATCATTATTAAGCAAATACTCTCTTGAACTTTTACAAGTGTTTAAAATAAACCATTTTTTTTTACACCTATTAATTTTTTTTCCTTACCACTCGTATGACTTGTCTTATAGAGATAAATTTTTAATATTAAACCAAATTTTTTATATATTATGTTATCAAATTAACGGGGTAAATAAAAAGGTTTATTTTAAACATTTATAAAAGTTCAGATGAGATATTTGCTTAAAAAAATTAATTTGAGGGGTACTTATTACATCCCACATAGTTCATGGGTATTTACGAGTATAATTTAGGGTTATTTGTTTCACTTTGCATAGTTGAGGCTATTTGCTTTAAAAAAAAACACTGTAGCCCTCTCTTCAACGGCTTGTTTGGCGCTCTTTGGTTTCCATTTCCTTCAACTGATCCTTTCCATTTTCACTTCACAGTTTCATCCAAACCAATGCCTTCTCATTCCCTTCAATGGCTTCCCAATCTTTCTCCCCTAAAACCCTAACCCTAGACTCTTCCCTTCTCTTCTTCACCGCCTTCAAATCCTTCTCACAGCAATCGCATCTTCCTCTTCTTTCCCCGACGTTTCCATTCTCTCCCCCTCCTTTCCCCTCCGATTTTCCCCAATCCAAACTCATTCCTAAATCTCGCTTCGCCGTCGACGCCTTTCGTTACGCCGGCGATTACTCTGTTTCCTATTTTCTTTCTCATTTTCACTCCGATCACTATGGCGGTCTTTCCCCTACTTGGTGCAAAGGTATTATCTTCTGCTCTGACATCACTGCTCGCCTTCTCGTTGAATTTCTCAAAGTTCCGTCGCCGTTTATCGTTCCGCTGCCGCTTTGTGAGCCTGTAGTGATAGATGGTTGTGAGGTGATACTTATTGATGCGAATCATTGTCCGGGTGCAGTTCAGTTTTTGTTTAAGATTCCGATTAGTGATGGGAAGTTTGAGCGGTATGTTCATACGGGTGATTTTCGGTTTTGTGATTCTATGAGATTTGATTCTGTTTTGAAAAGCTTTGTTGGTTCTGATGCTGTTTTTTTGGACACTACTTACTGTAATCCTAAATTTATTTTTCCTTCCCAAGAGGAGTCTATTGAATATATAGTGAATACCATTCAAAGAATTGGAGGTGCAAGTAAGGGCTCTATGGGGGATGTTCTTTTTCTCGTAGCAACTTATGTAATTGGAAAGGAGAGAATTTTGCTTGAAGTTGCAAGTCGTTGTAATCGTAAGATAGTTGTGGATGCCAGAAAAATGACTCTGTTACGGGTTCTGGGACATGGAGACGGTGGGGTGTTTAGTGAGAATGAAAGCGAAAGTGATGTTCATGTTGTTGGGTGGAATGTGTTGGGTGAGACCTGGCCATATTTTAGGCCTAATTTTGTTAAACTGAATGATATAATGGTGGAAAAGGGGTATTCCAAGGTAGTTGGTTTTGTTCCGACGGGATGGACTTATGAGGTAAAACACAACAAGTTTTCAGTAAGGTCTAAAGATTCACTTGAGATTCATCTTGTACCATACAGTGAACATTCAAACTATAATGAGCTTAGGGAATATGTGAAGTTTTTGAGACCAAGGCGGGTCGTTCCCACTGTAGGTTTGGATGTTGAAAAACTTGATAGCAAGCATGCTGACAAAATTAAGAAGCATTTTGCTGGTCTAGTGGATGAAATGGCCAACAAGCAAGAATTTTTAAAAGGTTTTCATCGTGGATCCTGTGAAATGAGTGTGGATGTTGACGAAAATGTCACAAAGGTCTTAAATGAGGACCAAGACTTGGAAGAGAAGTCATCATATATGCAGACAAGTGTAAATACAGAAGCAAGCAGTGGTATGGGGTTGTCTTCTCTGCAGGAAACTGGTTCAGTAGATCCGATTGTGTTAAATGATGAGGAGAAAAATAAAATTATTCTTGAACTTCGTGCGTGCTTACCCGCATGGGTTACTCAGGACCAGATGTTAGATCTGATTAGCAGCTCAGGAAGAAATATTGTTGATGCAGTTTCTAATTTCTATGAACGAGAAACTGAATTTTGTGAAAACGTTACTACTCACACTGATGGTCATAGTCTTCCCAGGTCCCAGACCAACTCACTTGATGGCCCAGGCCCAATAACTTGTCCTGCAACAGATATAAAAAGGAAGATTGTTTTTGGGGACATTTCTTCAGGTCAAGACTCTAAGTCATTGTGTCCAAAGGGCATAATTAAGAGTAGCACTTCTCCTGGAAAAAGAAAGAGAAACTTGCAGAATAAGCCAAACAACAAATCAAAAAAGAATTTAAGTTTGCAATCTAGTGGATCAAAACAATGTTCAATAACAAGGTTCTTCAGTAAAGCTTCACATTTGTCACAAAGTGCTAAGGTGGAATCTTCAGTGGAGCAAAGTTGTCCGGATCAAAGTTTGTCATTTGATATTACTCAATATGAAAACAAGATTGACAGCTTTATTCAGATAATAAATGGTGATGAATCATCAAAAACAATTGTAACATCACTATTAGTAGAAACAAATGGAGACATGAACATGGCTCTAGATCTGTATTATGCCAATCCCAAGGAGAGGCTTGGTCAGAATGAAAAGGGTAACATTTTGAGTGGGAAATCAGTCCAAACTCAAAGCAATATTGGCAAATGCTCATCTACCCAAAAGAAAGATGTGCTAGAAAAATCAGGACTGGAGACCGATTTGTCTAAGCTGTCAGGTTCAAGAAAGAAGATTAATGCAACTCTTGTATCCTTACCACCAGAAAAGTATGACCCAGTTGAGCATGGTCTGTATCTTTTCCTTAATGATTTTGTTAAACAGCTGCACTTATCTTATATACGTTTACAATATTTGTCTCTTTGATGCATCGTGCTTGACAATCTGGCATGACATCAACTTAGCGTGCTGGCAGCATGGACAGCCTGCGCCATATATACATCTTGTACGAACCTTTGATCTGCTCGAGGAGGAAAAAGGCAAGATAAAAGCTACATCTATGCTCTGCAATATGTTCAGAAGGTTTGGATGCTAATGATTTGCACCCTTTAATATCATTTTATGTCTCCAATTTTATGTGCCATTGTTGATTATTTGTTGGGATTTTTAAACACTTTCTAATTTGATGCTTTTAAAAATTGTTATGCAGTTTACTCGTCTTGTCTGCAGAGGATGTGCTGCCTGCAGTGTATTTGTGCATCAATAAAATTGCTGCTGACCATGAGAATATGGTTTTCTTACTTTTCTAACTTTTATTTTATGGCTGATTGTTCTTTGTATTTTATTTCCAGTTATTCCATTCTTTAATGTGTTTTTTGGTTAGATATATTTTTCTGTGTTGAGAAGTTAAATGTACATCATTTGTTTATGGCTGGCTTGAGATACTGAGAGTGAGAGGATAAAAAAAGAAAAAATAGATATGAGGATTGATTTCATACATGTCTAAAATCATGTGGACAGGGATTTCTTTGATAGGGGTGTTTTTAATGGAGGGTTTTTTTGGTGGAAAGAGGAGACGGGGCTAGCAATTTGATAAGGTAAAAGTAAATCAAACACACAGAATTTGAAACACAAGGGGCAATTCAAGAGACCCCTATTCTCTCCTTTCCAATATATTTCTCAGAATGTTCAAAAATACTCTTATGGCTGACCCTATTACATATATATAGAAAACAAAGAGATATCACCTAAGTACCAAATTACTCTCAGACGGTTACATCACACACCAACTTTGCCTCTACGTAAATATTCTCTTCCCTCACACACTTTTATTCTCTTCTTGTCCTCTCTTCTTCTTTCTCTCATACACCTTATGAATCGGGGGCTTATCACAATTGTCTTAAATTATTGAAGTTTTTAATGTTATTCAAGGTTTATATTAGAGCAACTAGATTTTGGTGTTAGATGTGAGACAAGTGATCCCTCTTCCTTTTTTTTTTTTCAAGTTTAGAATGATATCCTTAGAAATAGATAGTTTCTTTTATGGGTTAAATCTCCTTAAAGATAATTTTTTATTTTATTTTTATCTTGTAATTCTTGTATGTTGTAAAGCAAAGTAGTTCATTGAGAAAGTGGATTTTGGAATTTACATCTAGACTTGGTGGGCTTGGGCTTCATATAACATTCTGAATTAGAATGCCTACATGAGAAGTTCTCCTTTTGCGACATGATTTGGTAAAGCTTTTCACTATAGATGTAGAAAATGGTTTCAACATTTATGCAATCCTGCGGAGGTTGACCTTGGATCCCAAATGCTTTGCTTCCTCTTCATGAAGGAATCTGCTTCAGGTTTTAGTGCTCAAATGACCTTCCTTTTCAGTGTTAAAGTTCTTCAGCCTCTTCATCATCTCAAGAGAAAGGATACTCTTTTGTGGCAGAATGTTGTGGGGACTATCTTGCTTTAGAGAAATATTAGAATTTTACAAGATAGGGTTCTGTTCACGAGTCATGGGATACTATTATTTATTTTTATTTCCCCCTTTTGTCGTGTGGGTTCAAGAGTTTTTTTTTGTAATTATTTTCTTACTTAATTTGTTCTTGACCACAGAATAACTCCATTAATTTTTTGGTTCCCATTTTGTTCATTTTATTTATTCAAATATTTTTTTTTTAATGGCAGGAACTAAATATTGGTGGAAGTTTGGTCACAGCAGCGCTGGAAGAGGCCTGTGGGACAAGTCGTTCTAAGATAACAGAAATGTATAATGAATTAGGTGATCTAGGTACATACAACGTACTCTTGCTATTTCGTATTTTGTCTAGGATATATCTTTTGGCCTTGGTGCCGAGGCAACATATGTGAATAACTTGTCAGAGTTCCTTTTATGTGTGAAGGAGATGTTGCTCATGTATGTCGCCAAACACAGAGATTACTGGCACCTCCTTCACCTCTCCTAATTAAGGATGTCTTTTCTACTCTCCGAAAAATCAGGTAAACCAAGTTCATCTTCACTTTTTTGTCATGAAATACTTTTTTTGGAATTTTGATACGGGGATAACTGCTATTTTATATGACATAATGATAAATTAACTGCCGGATTGTCAATATTGGTATAATTCCTGAGTTTTGGTGGTGGGTACAGGGTACCTGACTAAAACACAAATTCTTTCCTTTTTAGGATCTCATCCTTCATTAATTTAAAGAGTTTCAAAGTGAAATCATTAATGAAAAAGGCATGTCCTATGTTTGTTCAACGCATGGAGAAAATGTTAATGTTTTCCTGTAAGGCCGCAACCCATACCAATTCGGAAAAAAAATTAAAAAAAAAACTCTTGTTTCTAGACTTTTATTAAATTTTTATGAGTGCCCTTAATGACTGGGAAATAGTTGAGTGAATTTCACTTTATAGTTTTCTTAAGGTTTCTTTCCTAACCTAATTCATGTTACCAAAATATGAAAGCTTGTTTGTAACTTCTGGAAATATGTTGTTCGACGGTTTCATCTTCTTATAGACCAACCTATTTGAATGTTTTTGCTCTATACAACTCTTGACGCACTCTCTCCTTTTGGTGACCCTAATTCTTTCTCTAAATTGTTAAAAATGAAGATCTCGAAAAAAGTTAGGTTTTTTGTTTGAACATTGACATATGAGAGAATTAATACCTTGGACTTCTAGAGATCTTCCCCCTTTATTCTAAGACCACAATGGTGGTGCTTGTGTTAACAGGATTTTTATTTTTAAGACTGTAATCATATATTCGGGTCTTGTCAATTCACGAGACACATCTGGGAGAAATTGTTTTCAACCTTCAACTTGTTTTCCATTAAAAAAAACAAATAAAAAAAAAACAGCAACATGGCCTTCTTGTCAATTTAAAAAACTATATGATTCAGCTTATTTTGGGAGCTTTGGCTTGAAAGAAACTGTAGATTTTTCTGGGAATGTCAATGAAAATCAATAAATTGTTAAGCTAAGACAAAATTTATTTTTTTCAACATATCCTCAAAAAAGCATAAAAATCAATAAATTGTTTTTTCTTCAGGTAACATAATATGAAATTTTCCTTATGTAGTATTTATCAGTGTACAAACAGGTAGTGGAAGTACTGCAAGAAAGAAAAGCCTTATTGTGAATCTCATGTGTTCTTGTCGAGAAAAGGAAATGAAATTTCTTGTAAGATCCTTGGTAAGCAATAGACTTTTTCTTAGTTTATAATTTGGTTTAACAATTTTCAATCAACAATTAGTAGTTCTCTTTCGTATAATTTGTTTGGAAGTCTCATATTTTGACATTTAAGGTGGAGTTTGTTTTGTTGCATGTTTGATAATGGAAATTGTCAGGCTTGATGGAAGTCTGTTTTTGCATATCAAGGAAAAATATAAACCTCACTTTACTATAATTGAAAAAAGACTAAAGAGAGTACAACCAGAGAAGGTTCCCTTACCTACCAGTACAATCCTCATGCCTCACCATATCTCATGTTTAGCATATGATGTGGAGATATTCTCAGTCCAATGACTAACTTTTTGTAACAATTGTCTTATTTACCTATCCTTTGGTATGTACGCATGGTTGGGGGCTTATCAGTATATTAGCAGGGCTGAGCAGAATAATTTTTTAAAAAAAAATAAGTCTATAGGGAGAAAATGAATTGTGCAATTTAAAGGTTTTCGGCTCTTCTCTATCTTCTTTCTTTACCTATATGTCCATGATATTCAAATATTGCAAATGTTGGAAATGTGATATTCAACAAAATTTTCTTTAAATCTTTGACTATCTTCCAAAGCACTTTCAGAAAGAACAAGCTTTCTTTTGGAAGCATGCCATATTACTCTGTTGATGTTTTCATTATCTTGTTCTATCTTCTCTTCAGGTTCGCAATTTACGTATAGGAGCCATGTTGAAAACTGTTCTTCCTGCGCTGGCCCAATCTGTTTTTATGAGTTCATCCATCAACATTTACAATAAAGGAGGGATGGAAAATTTGAAGGAGAAGATTCAGGTTATGGTTATATGTTTCTATGATGATATTTTAGATTGTGTCTTTCCTTTATGTATTCTCACGAGATCAACTTCAATGGGAATTGGTTATTGATTTCTTGTAAATTATTTAGTGCTTTTCAGCTGCTGTGGTTGACGCATACAATGTGCTTCCTAATTTGGTAAGTTATTGTTTTTGTATTTAAGTTGATGGTTGGTTGTTGTTGTTGGTAGCATGTCTTGGGTAGAATAGAGAAAAAGGAATAGGAAAATACAGGCAAAGGTCTCCACAAAATTTAATACTATTTTTTTATTAGAAATAAGCATTTATAAATCAAATGTAAGAAAGGGTGAACAAGTCCCAAAAGCCAAGTTTTGTGGTCGGGGCAGGGACATTAACTTCAGGGGAATTTTTTTCCTGTTCTTTCTATAGTTTATCCCGTCTTTGGTTAAGTCAAGGATTCACTGTCTTGTTCAAGTCAGAGTCTTTGGGGGGGGGAGATTTTTCCTTTTTCTGGCTCTCTCTTTTTTTTTGTTGCTTTGCTATTGGTTCAATAGTTATAAAATATTTTTAATCACTGAAAATGTAAATTAGAGAGTTTTTGTTTGTGTTTTACTTTTTTCCTTAAACACGAGTCATGTGGCATTTATAATGGTTAGTTTTTTTAATCACATTTACATTCTGGTTCTTTAAAGCAGGATCTGGTTGTTCCTTCTCTTATGGATAAAGGGCTTGAATTTTCTTCGTCATCTTTATCCATGGTTCCAGGAATACCGATTAAGCCAATGCTTGCAAAGTATATATCTGGGAGGAAATCTGGCTTTCCTTCTTTCTATCCAATGTGTATTATCTTTTCCCATAAAATGTAATGTGGCTTACTTTTTTTATTATTGGTGTTCACTGTAGAATTACCAATGGTGTTCCACAAGCATTGAAAACCTTTGAAAATAAAGCTTTTACTTGTGAATACAAGTAAGTCCTCCTCTCTATGAAGCTCTCTTTTATCTTATATCTTTTGGCTTTTATGCATCCATGGAGATCTTTATGTCACATGCATCAGCTCATGAACACGCATCTTAGAAATTTGGTGCTCACCATCGTTATACTCTCTTGCTGAATAGATATACTTGGACAGTGGTGGTTTTATATTCAAATCAGTAAAATAAAATCATTAATTTTATTAGTATTCTCCTCTCTAGTCTTTTTTCCTTTAAATTTTCATATGATTAATATAGTTGCACAAAATTGTTTCTTCTAGATGGGGAAGCAGGGAATGTTCTGTAATTCTTTCCTGTTTGGTTCTAGAATTTGTAGGGTATTTGGCTGGTGGAATGAACATTTAATTAGAATTTGGACTTGAATGTAGATATGTGATTAGATGAAGGGGAGGGTGGTCAGTTTAATTTCATAATTTTTTCCCTGTTTTATGTGTGTGTTTACATATAGTATTTGGCAGGTGAATGAGTTTTTAATTGGAAGTTTAATTTGAATGCATATATAATGAGTATGTGGGGTTAAAAAGGAGAAAAGAGCTGGTGGTATATAATTCCTTTACTTCACAATTTAAATTTTGTAAATGAGGATAGTAGTAGGATAGTAATGGAGTAGTGGTACCACATTTGTGTAACCTATTCTCCCTTATAAAAGGGGGAGACACTTTTAATTGATGGTATGAAAAGATAATAACAAATCAAAAGAGTAAGGAGCTCAAGGTTAAGAATTAGAAGAAAGCATAACAACCACCACCCTTTACAAAAAGATTCCTAGAGAGAGAGGAAAAAAAAAGTTTGGAACGTTGGCTCTAGTCCCAATCTCCTTTTTCCATCAAAAAAACAAAAAGATCCCTAGAGAGTACAAAAGAGGGTGATAAGACATCGACCCTAAAGCCAAGGGGTTTCCATAAAGTTCCTTCGGTTGGTGTCGATAAAAAAAATTGTAGTCAAATAAAATTGGATCTCCAAAGCCAAACTTTAAAATGAACCACATTCTTAAGCTCAAAGTGATTTTTTGATAAGTTATCGAAAATAGTGTTGGTCCTTTCAATCCCAACTTCCTATAAAATTTCTTTGATGGCATTTTCCCATAAAATCTTGGCTTTCCTCTTGAAAGGTGGAGTTGATACTTTCCATTTCTTATAAAAAAAAAATCTTATACCAAAAAAAAAAAAAAAAAAAAATTCACAGAGCAATCAGCAAGTAATTATAAAAGTAATCATAACTTTAACTCCCACCCTTTTACTAGAAAGCAGACCAATATCTAGAAATGACAGAGTAACCTAATCTCTACTCTAATTCTATTTCTTCTCTTCTTCTAATGTTCAGGAAACCCAAGTGGTACAATATTGTTAAATTTAAAAATTTATTTTTCCAGTTTAGTTGCATATTCTCCTTGATGTGTTTTTTATTTGTGGATTCAGATATGATGGACAGCGTGCTCAAATTCACAAATTGGTTGATGGAACTGTGTGAGTTTTCTCTCGGAATGGTGATGAAGCAACATCAAGGTTTCCAGATTTGATCAATATTATCAATGAATCATGTAAGCCTGCTGCCTCAACTTTCATACTGGACGCTGAGGTAGGGGGGCCAAAGGGTTGCTGTCATCCTGTGTTTAATTTTTTTCTCCAGGACCTTCTTAATGAGTTGTGCTGGTTGACAATAATTACTGATTGTATAAAATAGTATTCTACCTCTTTTTAGGTTGTTGCTGTTGATAGGAAAAGTAACTGCAAATTGTTGTCTTTTCAAGAATTATCATCACGGGAGAGAGGGAGTAAAGACTCCCTGATTTCAGTTGATAGCATAAAGGTCTGGTTTAATAGTATTCTCTACCTTGACATGGAATGTTTCACACTGTACAGAAAAAAGCAACTATATTACATGTCTTTTTAATATGCTCTAGTAGCTTCTCTCTCTCTCTCTCTCTCTCTCTCTCTCTCTCTCTCTCTCTCTCTAATATGCTTTAATATGCACTGTACAGAAAAAAGCAACTATATTACCTGCCTCCTCACTGCCGAGTAGGGCTTTATTGTTTCATTATTTTTTTATATGACTTTATTGGTTTATTAATATTTTTTTTTATCAAATTTGTGGACCTGTGAACCAAAATCAGATCATGATTATTGGATTGATACCCTTATTTGTTCGTTGTGATCTTTAAATATGGATGCTATATTAGTATTAAAGAGTGAAACAGAGTTTGAAGGATAAATATCAGTTACTTATTTGTAATTTTCTTATTAGACATTGATTTGACGTATGATGCCTTTATTTTGTTAGGAACCATCTTGTAAAGTTTATAGTCTGACAAGTGTTGCTTTTTGCTCCATAAATATTGCGTACTGATGAACAACCTTGAACCGTATTCCTTTGTGCAGGTTGATATTTGCGTGTTTGTTTTTGACATAATGCTTGCCAATGGGGAGCAGTAATCATCTTTATCCTTCCCAATTTTCTTTGCATTTGTGATAAATGTGTTGTAAAGTTCAACTGCGTTACGTTCTGAAAGGATTGATTTGTAGGTTTAGTACTTTAAGGCCGAGTGTATCGTCATCATCCTTTTCAAGTTTCTTTTTATGGAATTGTGACATCCATGATCTTTTATCATTTGTGATAGATATACTGTGAATTTTAATGCAAAAATGTCTATCAATATTTTTCAAAAATATATATTTTTTTTTAAATGTCCCTGCTGCGTCTTTGAGCTAATATTTTTAAAAGGCATATTGCCATGTTTGTGTCATTGCAGACTGCTGGGATTACCTCTCCGGCATAGAAGAAAAAGTATGATCACCACTGCAGTCATTTTTTTAATTTCTTTAAAGCTATAATTGTGAAAGAAACTTGTCAGATTCACTTTTCACTATCCAAATTTTTACAGGCTTGAAGCAGTTGTTCGGTGATGAGAGGCTGGGATATTTTGAATATGCTAAGGAAATTACGGTGAGTATAGAGTACTTGGCTTCAAATATCAATATCCCATCGAAAATGTAGTGGATTTTGTAATTATTCTGTTCTGCAGATTGAGAAAGATGATGCTTGCTTAAGCAGTGAAACCACTTTGATTAAGATAAGTTCTTTCCTTGGAGATGCATTCCAATCATCATGCGAAGGGATCATGGTCAAGTCTTTGGATGTGGATGCTGGATATTCTCCATCAAAGCGAACCGATACATGGTTAAAGGTTTGAGAAGGTTATTCGTTAATTTTCTGTTTAGACATGAAATATATAGAATGCACGTAACCGATTAAAAACATTTTTGCCACTTAGGTAAAGCGTGATTATCTTGAAGGATCGAATGATTCTCTTGATTTAGTCCCAATTGGTGCTTGGCATGGAAATGGAAGAAAAGCTGGATGGTAGTACCTTTCATCTTTACCAGTTTAGTTCAAGTTATTTGTCTGGGATATATAAGTAACATTCCTCATTCTATATGACGTGGCCACCAACTTCCTTTTTTATATAAATGAAAAGAAGCGAGAGAGATGCACTTCATTACATGAAAAAACATGCTTTGTGGGACATGAAAAAACTTGCTTTAGGGGACATGGAATTATATTGAAAAACTGAAATGAAACTTCTATGTACAATGTAAATTTTGAAATTCCAGGTTCAGTCCTTTTCTCATGGCTTGTTATAATCCCGACACTGAAGAATTTCAAAGTGTATGCCGTGTTATGTCAGGGTTTTCCGATGCATTTTACATTGAGGTAATGTAGACTTTTGCTTGCTGTGTTTTTTGTGTGACTTTTGTCCTTTTTACATCTTTCTATGTATCTTCTTTCATTATATTCATGATATGTGCTTTTGAGCTGTGTTTTACCAAAAGAAAAAAGGCTTAGACAATTTAATATTTTAATATATTCTCAACATTTCCCCCCTCATGTGTCGGATTTAATATTTGTATGAGACTCAATCACGTGGAACATTAATAAATAGGGAGAAAATGACTATGCTTGAGTTGGATTAAGGCAAATTTAATTTTTAAATATGTTCTCAATATTTAACTTCTGTGATATGTTCTTACTTTACAAAATAAGAGAACTTTTTTTATATAAATTTTAGTTTAGACACAGCTTTGCAAACTCAGTGCATTGTTAAAATATTTTGGGAAAATTGCCCTGTATTTAGGATGGTGTGTCAATTTAAACGAACTTTAAATTTTACCAATTTAAATGAACTTTAAATTTTACCAATTTAAACCCTGTACAAGCTCTGGATAACATTCTTATTTTGGAAATATCATAACTCTTATTAAGTTTGTAAACAAATGATGTTTCTTTGAGAAGGATATTTCTGTTGACACCTTTCTTGCTTGCTGGTGGTGCATTTTTCTATGGATCGATGCACAGATGAAAGAACTTTTTGCTGGAGATAAGATATTGCGTAAAAAGCCTGTGTATTATCAAACTGCCGAGGTGCCAGATATGTGGTTTTCGCCGGAAGTTGTTTGGGAGATAAAAGGTGCAGATTTTACGGTGTCCCCAGTTCACCAGGCTGCCGTAGGTTTGGTTCATCCTTCACGTGGCATCTCGATCAGGTTTCCAAGATTTATTCGTTCTGTACCTGATCGAAATCCAGAAGAATGTAGCACAGCTACGGATATAGTAGGGATGTTTAATTCACAGACAAGGAAGATGGATGTTGCCTCCGGAGATTGAGTTTATATAACAATTGGCTCTTTATGGTGGCTGCTTCTGGCTTTAGTGTCACGTGTGTATAATAATTATATACCCGGTTTTGACTAGTCTTGTAAATTAGAAAACTGGGGTATATTTTTTCAAATCCCTGCCTTTTGTTTTCCCATGTAAATCAATTAAAATGGGGGTTGCTTTTTGAAGTTTCAGTGTATGAAATTCCTTAATTTTGTATATAAAACCAAATATTACTAGTTTTTTACTATATCTGTTTCCCTAGTTGATTGAATTTAAGCTTTTGAACAGTAATTTAGTAAAAATTATGTTAAATATATCATATCGATTTTAGCACCATCCCAAACTACGGACGAATCAATTGTTTTTTTCGGAGGGGGTTAAAACAAAATTCTTCTTTCAAATAATATTTTTCAGAATAATTAAAAAAGAATTAATAAAAGAAGCCTTGTTCGTCCATTAATTGAATACAACTAAACCACCAAATAAGTATCTAATTCAGAACCTACCGTAACAAAATTTCCAACCTCACCAAAACAGCCATCGAACACCAGAACAGAATTTGCAAAATTATCAAGTTAAAAGAAAAGATAGTAAATGAAACACAGGCACAGCATAAACCACTTCAAGTCAGCCGAGAAATAAAACAGAACTATATTTAGTAGCTCGCATAATCCAAGGGGACGTGAGGCTTCACGTATCAAAATACGGTTGAACGGACAAAGAAAATAGCAAGTCTTCAATTACTCCGTTTTGCGCCTTTTCTTAAATTCACCCTTTGCCGATCGCTTTGTATGCTTTCCTTTCTATAATTTAAAAAATCAACAAATTAGAGAGATCATAGGTATTTGTGAACCTCATACTAGGGTGATCAACTCCACGGTTCGTTACCTTGTTTAATCTTTCTGCCTGCTTCCCAACTCTTTGCT
The DNA here is from genome assembly GCA_028015215.1 of Gynostemma pentaphyllum. NCBI lineage: Eukaryota > Viridiplantae > Streptophyta > Magnoliopsida > Cucurbitales > Cucurbitaceae > Gynostemma > Gynostemma pentaphyllum. The sequence continues at coordinate 44,609,975 of CM051349.1, read as the reverse complement.
GTGATTTGTTTTTTCTGCGACGATTTTCCTGGAAGAATTTAAAAGATCCATGAGTATAACTGCTAAAATATGAAAAGAAAATTGTACAGGTTTAAATATGAAGCTGTGTTAAAGACTACGAACCAGAGGGAAAGCAGTAACTCGAGGAGGTGATTCGGTAGGGTTTTCTGGGTCTTCAATTTCTCCATTGCTGTTCAGCATAATTTTCAGCCTGCCTTCATTCAGTAATTTCTCAGAACGAGCATGTCTCTACATTATTTAAAACAAAGATATCAGATCAGCAATAAGCCATTTATAACATATACACTGGTGGGAAACTCTCCTGCGGTCGAATAACTTGATGAATAAAAGCACTTTAAACAAAAAGCAGACAGTGTCTTCTTACCATTCAATTTCCTATATCCTAAAAGAGAAACATATTGGAAGATTAGTAAAGCAAAGGACCGGGAGAGGAGAACATTCCCTCTATTCCAATAAAACTTGTTTCTTATAAAAAAAAATAAACAAAATAATAAGAGAAGAGGAGAGGAGAAGGATTATTATTATATCTAACAACAAAACCTACAAGGAAAATGCTGTAGACTCCATGTTCTAGAAAAGATTGATGAAACTTAAATTGGAGAAAGAAATATCACATACAATACCTTGGACTTAAGATGAGCCCTTAATGACTCTTCATTCAAACAGACAACTCTAGGACACATCCTGCACTTAAAAACTGATTTGCATTTCAGGATACAGACTGGTATGTCTGCTGGTAGTGATTCTTTCATGGATGAGTTGTCAGACTGAGGTTCGGGTTCCAGTGTGCCTGAAGTGCTGTTATCAGGTAAGAGACTCTCAGTAAGAGTTTGTAATTCTTTTCCATTGTCGACATCATCTTCATTACTTGGAAGACCTGTGATACGAAAAAATGGATGCAAACATCTCAGAGAAATGCTTTCTTAGAAAATAAAACTTGTGCAATATTTCAAGATAATATCATAATGCTAAAGAAGTTTGTTGTACTTCAAAAATCAAGCAACTAAAGTGGTCACGTTATTATTCTTAGGCAAGTCACAAGTTTATGCAGGTGATGAGGTTTAGATGTGAAATACCAGATGCACCCCAGAAATTTTTTTTGTTGAAAAGTGTAGCAATTGAAAGTAATAAACAAATTCCATAGCAATCTTATAATTCAACTGAACTGAAAAAACAGAGTTGCAAGTCCACTTTTGACCAAGAAAATGCAACACTTCATCAAATGCAACTTCACACAAACAAAATAACAATTTGTCGAAGCAGAAAAGACAAACCTGATGAGTCAACATCAACTTCATTTAAAGAGCCATCCTCGCTTTCATAACCTGAAATGGGAGGTGGAAAAAGTTAAATATACAAAAAAAATTAATAGGAAACAGAGATAAAAAATGTGGTGCATCAGTATCCACAAGTGAGTGCATCAGATTTGGTTACAGTCACAGAGTAGCAATTTAGGATACATTTTTTTAGTAAATAATATTTTTTATCTCCCATGTATTACCAAATCAGAAGCGCTGTATATACCTTTAGATTTGAAGTTGGCGGGCGGAGACTGGCGTGGAAAAAAATAGTTTCTTAAAAAGTACATCCTAAATAGATTAGCATGATATGGTATATGCAGATTTCAAAAACTACACAAACTTCTGGAAGATATAAAAGCAAAGAAAATAAAGAGATATACATTGGTTCCTAATAAATTAAATTAATCTGATCAACGTCATGAGGAACAGTAAAAAAAGATGGGCAAACCAGATGAGGTAGAGCAGAATCCATTGTCTTTATTAACTTCTTCAACATCATCTTCTGATTCTTCTGAAGCCTCTGGCTGTGGCTCAAAGTCTGATGATGACGAAGAAGAATCTGATGCTTCATCTCTATCAGCATGTTCATGCCGGTAGAATCGCCTCTTTATCATTTCTAATCTTTTAATGAAGCTGAGGCAAAAAGAAGAATTAATCATAACAGTTATCACAGATATCCGTTACTTGCATAAATAATATCACTCTCTAGAAATGGTTTAGATTGTTGACTCAACAATAATAAAACGGATTTTGACCTTCAAATTTTAAAAGGAAAACTTATCAATAATCAATCACAATGTCAACCAATGAAGGGCATGAACCCCATCTACTTTGAAAAACTATTAGATTAGTCAACATTATCAATCAAAAGCATCCATCTCTAAATTCAAAGTCAGCATTATCCATGACATATCGGTAAATGGGAAAGGGAAGGGAAAAAAATAAATGCCAAACACCCCACTGAAAAATATTGAGGGTAGAAAGGACTCATAAAAGACACTCTAAAACATCAGAAAAAAAACTGGCTCTGCCAAAGGGGAACTGACAAAGACGGTGGACAATCTTAACATCATATTAACAGAACCACTGTATAGAGAAGAAAATCATTCAATAAGAAAACCTCTAAACAAGTTTACTCCAAAAATTCAGAATTTCAACTGTTTAAACAAGTCACCTCACATTCATAAAGGGCCAGAATATGAACTGAAAAGGGGCGATAAATCCAAATCCAAATCAGCTCAGCTCTTTACTTCTTATCCATTCAATGGTTGATTATTTATCTTAAATCCTTCACCAATTACCTAGTTTTTTTTTTTAAATGACGGCCCACAAGCCCATTTCACCAATTACAAAGTTAACAAACTATCAAAAACTCTTCACTCCTTATTTAGCTGCAAGTCATCCATGCTAGACACAAAAATATGTACTAAAAAAACACAAATCAGAACATATAGTTGCACATTGATGCCTCCCAAATCTAAACTGATTAAACCAATGCAACCCAATGAAGGTTCAGTTCACATAATTCAGCAGAAAATTACACACACCTTATCAAACATACATAATCCACCAAAATAAAAATGCAACCTTTGCCTAAATTCTGAAACTTGGATGTAATAAATCAGTAAACTCGTTGAATATTAAAGCTTTAAAGACCAAAAAAATACTGAATTTAGATTAAAATCAATAAACTCACTACGTAAAGAAGATGTTGAAGCAAGAAAGAAAAATTCAATTGATCGGCCACTTAAGAATAATAAGATTGACTTTAGTTTTCTGCCATTAAAACGAATGAAAATCAACGAATGAGAGTACGAGTGAGGATGAAATAGTGTGAGAGAGAGAGCTCCAAACCTGAAACGGGAGAGACACGAGTAACCAGGGTTTCGGCGTTTAGCGAAGGAGGCCTGTCTGTGGCCGTGACTCGCGGGCCGAGCCGGGTCGGGTTAAGCTTACTTTACTTGAGATAATCCATAATTGAGTTCTTGAAGTTTGTCTACTTTTTAAATCACACTTTATGCTGTTTGTAAAATTGTGAATCACACCGTTATGTTTAATAAAACTAAAACATGCAATTAGTCTACGTTTTTCATGTATTTCAATTCCATTAAAAATAATGGAAAATTTTAATATATCAGTGTGACTGGTAGATTAAACCCCAATATTGATAAAGTGTAAAATTTACAAATTGTACCATCTAAACTATTTTTTAATGCAATTAGAAAATATGATAAGCGTTGAATGAACGCGTTTATTGAAACTAGGTGAAAGAGAGGTGTGATTAGCAATTGTGTATACCACGAGTGTGCTCGAAACCATTTTTTATTTTCAAAATACAAATGTCTAATTTATAAATCAGACCAACTATATTCATTTATTGTATAAATAAACCGTAGAGGTTTATATAATTCTATTATTTCTAATTTCTAATTAGAGCAATTACAACTCAAATATTTTCAAAGAAATTACTCTTAAATTTAGTTAAGTGACGATATTTAAATATATGAATATGTAGCATATTAACTTTGATTAAACATGTGTCTTTAAAAGATATTTTATGTTCTCATAAAAATATCATATTTTTTTTAATTAATTTAAGGATAAAATGTAAATGAGACCTCTGTGGTTTGTTTCAAATGCATGAACACCCCCTGTGGTTTGAAAATGAAAAATCACACCCCTGTGGTTCCAAAATTTTTCAATCAGACCCCTGCTTCATTTCAATGTCATTAATTTTCTTTTAATCATAACTTCTTCGTTTGAACTCCGATTTGGATGATTCAAGATGTTTTGGAATCCTCATTTCAGTCTATACTCTATAGTCACTTAAAAACTTCTAAATCCTCAATAACCAAAAGAGTTAACGGTGTCAATCATACCTAGTACTTTGATGTTAATAAACTCTTTTATTTATTAATCATTTCAAAGTTTTAAAATGACTATTATGTAGAGCCTGAAATGAGGATTCTAAAACATTTTGAATCATCCAAATCGGAGTTCAAACAAAAAAGTTATGGCTACAAAAAAATCATTGGCATTAAAGGGGAGGGGTCTGATTGAAAAAATTTGGAACCACAGGGGTATGATTTGTCATTTTCAAACCATAGGAGGTGTTCATGCATTTGAAACAAACCACATGGGTCTCATTTACATTTTACACTTAATTTAAAAATGATGGCCCTACTTAAAGGAAGTGTTTTGAATCGATGGATCTTTTAGAGACAAAGAAGGTAGTCCCAAATATTTTCAAAATGATTCATTAATCAAATTTCTCATTTCATTCTTAACATTAGGCCAATGAGGATAACCAAATTTAGCCATATTGATATTTTGAGTAGAAGCTTCTTGATACACTCAAGATTTCTTTAATTATGTAAGGTAGTTGATTGCTACACTAAGCATTATGATACATATTTTCCACTTTTCTTGAACCTCATGGTTCAAATTTGATAGCCCCTCCCCACAAATAAGAAAGTGATAAGGTGAAATTGGATCACACAATAAGAATATGATATCATATTTGTTGTGAGAAGCTTCCTATCAACTTTATATTTATATTGACTAAAAATTCTATTATGTGATAGTGAAATCTACAATTATATTCTCTCGTTCTTTCCCATATACATCGATTTCAATATCACTTCTTTTAAAGAATAATTGGTTGAAAGTTAGGATCTATTGTTTTTTTGTTTTGTTATTTGTTTTCTTTTATTTATTTTTTATCTTACGACTTACGCTAATAACTTAATTACTCTAGAGTCAGAACGTTATATCTATTATATATTCTTTCAAAATATCGATATGAGCAATTTAAGTGGTTTTCTCTCATGTGACCATAGATTCAAATTCTCTCATAATGTAATAATATATTTAAAAAAAATATGTATATTCAGTTTTTATAAAACATGATATGAGGGTATACTAAATCAATAATCTTAATAAAAAAAATTATCCTTAAAGTGAAGTCCTCCCCTAAAATGGAGAAGACTTAAAATACTTTCGACTCAATATTATCTTATCAAATACAATTCTAAAGACAACTATTTATAGTCTTTCACTAATAAAATTAAAAAATAGTAAGTAAAACTTTTAATCTAAATTATAAAGGGTAAAAATAGCCCTCCTATGGGCCGCGTTCAGTGTAGGCCGGCTCACATGGGGACAGGCCCATCCGAGCCAACACCATAAGGAATTCGTCCTTCATGGGCCGAGTGGAAAGTCCATTAAGCCTAGCCTCGTGCTAGCCCAGTCGAGGAGCCCACGATCAAGGAACTATAAAAGGTACCTGACCCATCAAATCAGGTATGACACTTTAACCTAGAAAACGAACAGTCATATTGCTTGACCTAATCCTTGCGGCGCAAGGCATATCTCACCTACCACCACCTAACTTGATCGTCGAAGGGTTCTCGGCCTGTACCACACCGGTGCCCTTCTGACTGTCTCTCCCCTAAGTGTTCCAGGTAGCTTCGCCGCTAAGGAACAGCACGTGACGCAACGTGCTCAACCGTGTGGAAGAAGACTCCGACGAGAAATACCCCACACATAAATCTATACTAAATAATTAATTAAAATAAACTTCATTATCTTAATTATGTCCCACAGCATAGTGTCAAAGTAATAATTGATATTTAGATGAGATTAGAAGCAAATGAGAATTAGGAAACTTTTGAAGTAGGATTAGGAAGAGATAGAGACTTGAGGGAGGTGGAATCTCATGGAGGTGTGGGCATTAGGCAACATGACAAAATTTAAATTAAAAAAAAAAAAAGATGTGGCTGCTTATAGTCATAGTCATATTATGGGCAAAACAATAGCAAATAAAAAGAAGTGAAGAATTTTGATAACTCTTTTTCTTCACTTTTTCTCAAAGGCATGCAGCCTCTTTGGAAAATCAAACCTAATTCCTCAATCACACATCCCAACAAGAAATTCAGATAAAGGCCCATGTGGCCCAGTCACTCACAACTCCATATAATTTTATTTGATATCCTATTACATTAATTTTAACTTTTATTTATATATATATATATATATTATTTATTTTGAATCAATCTAAATTCCGATCGTGTAAATGAAACAAAGGGATTTAAAAAAATTACTTATTTCTCTCGAATTGCTTGAGGGCGGTTCTATAATAAAATACGTGAGCTCGTTCTTATTGCCTTCAGATCTGATCAATACAAATAAACCAGATCATCCGGTGCTGCGCATTCATTATTTTAAGTGTGCATCTTCATCGTACGGATATCAGAATAGTTAATAAGCGGACGTGATCTTAACACGTGGCAAATATTAAAATTCAAGAAAATAAAATTTATTCCCAGTCGAACTTCAACGCGCATGACACCATCATTATTATCAACCGTTAGATTGTACCATCATGTTATATTGTACAGTTACAAAAAAAAGTACGTCCGCGTGTTTTGTTGGTGGCGCGTGAAATAGCATTAATTTTTGCCAGTATTATTTTCCACTACCCTCCTTTTTGTGTCGGCCACAGTATTTATTAGAACGACCTACAGCCAAATTCCTTCATAGTCTTTTCTCATTTAGCTTTTAGGGGGCGTTTGGAGTATGGGAATTGAAATTGAATGTCTGAGAATTAGATGTCTAGGAATAAGTAGTATGAAATAAAATGGATGAGAATTTGATGTCTGTGTTTGAAGTGTGCTGGAATAGGAATCAAATCCCTGAGAATATGATGTTTGTGTTTGGAGTGTGCTGAAATTTAGATTTATGGGAATATGATTATTGTCTTTGTAAGAAGAAATATTATGTCTGGAAATATGATATTATGCCTGGGAATATGATGCAAATGCCAAAGTCAATGGTAAATATATGAGATATTTTAGATGAGAATTGAATGTCAATGCCAATGTAAATTGAGGTTGAACCAAACATTGGAATGAGTATTAAATACCCATTCCCATGGCCAATTCCCTCAAACCAAACGCCCCCCGACTTCTTTTATATTATTTATAGGTACAAAATTGAAATACTTAGTTAATCAAATGAAAAAATGCATATAAAACCTCAGTGGATTTTTATATCAAATGCAAACACTCCGGTCTATAGATAAAATAAAATAAAATTATAATCTTATAGTTCTAAAATTATACAATTTGACCCCCTCTCAATAACGTTGTTAATTTTCTTTTAGTCGTAACTTTTTTTGTTTGAAATTCGATTTGGGTGATTCAAGATATTATGAAATATTCATTTTGAGATCTATGTTAGTTTAGAGCTCAATGTTATGATCACATCAAAATCATTAGTAAATAAAAAGTTTTATGATTTCAATCATATTTAATGTTTTGATAATATATAACTTGAAACGAAGATTCCATAACATCTTGAATCATCAAAATCAGAGTTCAAACAAAAAAGTTATGACTAAAACAAAGTTAAAAATATTGATTAGAGAGGTCAAATTATATAATTTTTAAACTATAAGTATATAATTTTTTTGTTTTTTTTAAATATAGAGAGTATTTGTTTTTAACCAAATTCACGGATCTTATTTATCTAGCAAATTGGAAACATGAATACTAATGAATGAAAATAGGTAGGGCTTTTGATTTCACCCACCCCCCATGTGATTTGATTTGATTAACTCATTTCAAGCAAATAGGCAAACACAAACCAAACCTGAATATTATGGAAAAATAAAAATTCAAATTTTGCAACTTCAAAATTGGTCAAACCCAGCACAATATTTACTTCTTCCCATATTACCCCACTCACAGCTTCCACACCAAAATGGCCAAATCCACAACCAAAACCAACCCCAGGGGTATTATCGACAATATAAAAAGAACAGAATCCCACGTCGTCTGTTATAAAATAACCCGCCACGCCATTCTCCAATATCATATTCTCCGATTCCTTGTTCTTCACTCCACTTTCTACCCCACACCGATAAAAAAACAAAAGCTAAAAATCACACCTTTAATGGGGGATTTCGCCGGAGAACTCCAAAATGACTCAAAATCTCAGTCTCCGATCGATGGAAACATCCTCGCCGCCATGGCTCTCTCTCGATTCGGTGTCGACCGTATGTTCGGCGTTGTCGGTATCCCCGTTACCTCGTTGGCTACACGCGCCGTCTCTCTCGGAATCCGATTTATCGCTTTCCATAACGAGCAATCGGCGGGTTATGCCGCTTCTGCTTATGGGTATTTAACGGGTCGACCCGGTTTACTTCTTACTGTATCGGGTCCGGGTTGTGTTCATGGTCTTGCTGGGGTTTCTAATGCTATGGCTAATGCTTGGCCTCTTGTGATGATTTCTGGTTCTTGTGATCAGAAGGATTTTGGTCGTGGTGATTTTCAGGAGCTTGATCAAATCGAAGCTGTGAAACCCTTTTCGAAGTTTTCCGTGAAAGCCAAGGATATTTCGGAAATTCCTAAATGTGTTGCTCAAGTTCTTGATTCTGCCGTTTCTGGTCGGCCTGGAGGTTGTTATCTTGATCTTCCAACTGATGTTTTGCATCAAACTGTTTCAAAATCCGAAGCTGACAGACTGTTGATTGAAGCTGGGAGTTTTAGGAAACCGGAAGAGATCAGTAATGTTCCGAATTCGCAGATTGAAGAGACGATTTCGTTGCTTAAACACGCCGAAAGGCCGTTGATTGTGTTCGGAAAAGGAGCGGCGATTTCACGAGCTGAGGGACAGTTGAAGAAGCTTGTGGAGAGCACTGGAATCCCATTTCTGCCAACTCCAATGGGTAAAGGTTTGATTTCTGATACTCATGAGCTTGCTGCCACTGCAGCTAGGTCTTTATCTATTGGTAAATGTGATGTTGCTCTTGTTGTTGGGGCTAGGCTTAATTGGTTATTGCATTTTGGTGAGCCTCCTAAATGGTCTAAGGATGTTAAGTTTATTTTGGTTGATGTTTGTGAGGAAGAGATTGAATTAAGAAAACCCCATTTGGGTTTGGTTGGAGATGCTAAACAAGTTTTGGAATTGTTAAACAAAGAGATAAAGGATGATCCATTTTGTTTCGGGAAGTCTCATCCGTGGGTTGAAGCTATTTCGCAGAAAGCAAAGGAGAATGTGTTGAAAATGGAGATTCAGCTGGCAAAGGATGTTGTGCCGTTTAATTTTTTGACGCCAATGAGAATCATTAGAGATGCTATTTCAGCTTTGGGTAGTCCTGCTCCTATAGTGGTTTCCGAAGGTGCTAATACAATGGATGTGGGACGTGCAGTGTTGGTTCAGACTGAGCCAAGGACCAGGTTGGATGCAGGGACTTGGGGAACGATGGGGGTTGGCTTGGGTTATTGCATTGCTGCTGCAGTTGCTTCGCCCGATCGATTGGTTGTTGCCGTTGAAGGAGATTCTGGATTCGGGTTTAGTGCCATGGAAGTTGAGGTATGGCCCAGTACATTTTTCACCTCTTCTGTTCACTTGAATTATCTTTATTTGGTACTAATTGGAAGCATTTTTTATTGCCCTGTTCAAGTTAAAGTCTTCTTTTCATCAAATCGTTTTTGAATTGGAACTTTGTTTTGAAAACTGTTCTCTCTTATACACTTCTCTATTTTTTTTTTTGGCAAAGACACTTCTTCTCTATTGATTGTATCAAATTTAATCTTACTAGCATACGTTTCTAGCTGGTTAAGATCTTGGTCACTGTGTTTGCTTGTAGTTGTTTATAATACTGTACAGTCAGTTGGGGGAGGTTGGTTGCACTAGTTTTGCCCATTAGAAAGCGTCCTGCAAATTAAAACAATGTTTTTGTTGGTTGGTTCACAGGGTTGCCTATTATTGTCTAGTGCTAGGGGAATTTGATATCATTGCTGTCTGATTTGCTGAAATTCTGTCAATTTTATGTATTTCAAGTTTATCCATCATTGTATCTTCATGCTCTGAAACATTAGAAACGTTAAGGCTGGTTACTATGGTTCATTTTCACGGGTCTCTTGGGCAGACTTGATTATCATGTCTGAGTTCAAAGTTCTTGTGGTTGTTGGTCCTATGCTTATGTATTGGACATGTTTCATAGCCTGTATCGGAAGGAGTTAGCTCCTGGTTTTTGTGGTTGAGGTTTTTTATTTCATTCTGATTTTGTTTGAGGTTCTATTTCTGACAGCGAATCACTAGATTTCACTTAATCTTCTGCATTTGTTTTTGCTAGATCTTTGTTTATTATTTTGCTCAATGTAGTAGGCTTTAATTGTATTCAGAGAGCAGGATGTTGTTCCAACATTTTTCAAAATAGGAATTTAGATTATACTTCTAAATGACATATAACAATGGCTCATGCATTTTATGAATGTTGAAGCTGTAGATGATTTTTTATTTAATTTATATATGTATATATATAAGGAATCTATTAGATGTTTCTTTACCCGATTTTCATCTCAAAAGTCATATATTGCATTATTATTGAAATTAAAATCGACTTAAATCCACCCTTGTGTTCTTTCTGAGGAGCTCTTTATATTCTCTTAATTGGCCGGTTTTGCTTCTCTCCATTGAAGTTACATTTATGTAGTTTCAAGCACACAGATATCCTTAAGATTTGAGAGGGAAAAAACAGCTGTCGTCCTTTTCTTTCCTCTATAGAAATATGTCAAGACTAGTCTTTTCTGAATCATGAACATCATATTAGTCTTGTGCAAAACTTCGAGCTCATCAAGTTAGTTTTGAGCTTTCATACTTCCAATCCTATCAAGCCTTTTATTGGGGGAATTGGCTCTCATAGTATACATATATATTTTGGATGGGGGGTTGATGATTTAATTTGATACGATAATGTCATTACAAGCTATCTGATTTTGCTCATGGGTTTTTTCTGGACTGCAACAGACGCTTGTTCGGTATCAGTTGCCCGTAATTGTGATAGTTTTCAACAATGGTGGTGTATACGGTGGTGACCGGAGAACGCCAGAAGAAATTACTGGACCCTACATACAAGATCCTGCACCAACCTCATTTGTCCAATCAGCAAATTACCACCTGATGATTGAAGCTTTTGGTGGTAAAGGATACCGTGTCGAAACACCTGAAGAACTAAAATCTGCACTATCGGAGTCCTTCTCCGCTCGAAAACCAGCAGTCATCAATGTTATAATTGATCCGTTTGCTGGTGCAGAGAGTGGGAGGATGCAACACAAGAACTGAAGGTAGTTCTCTAAACTCCGTTCTCTTGTTCGCCTGAGACTCGTTAGCTTATCAATCTGATCTGCAACAGAATTTCCAGCAAGTCCTCCTACTTGTAAATTTAACACAACATGATGAGAGATGTTTTTACTATAAATAAAGTTGAATGTCACTTACAAAAGGAAGTATAAAAGAAACTGTCAAACGGAGATAGATATGATTTACAACTTACTGAGTGTTTTGATCTTGTAAGAAACATAATTGTAAATTTCTCTCTTATTTTACTCATGTGGTCAATTGGATTTTTTTTGTTTTGACATGTTATCATTAAGGAAAAGACTTGACTTCTGTTCAAGACAACCCGTCTCGACAAGAGAGATGAAAATAAATTAACAAATCAATTTCCAGTCACTTGGTTGCTGATTATTAATTCTGAATAGTTATTAAGGCAATAGTTAAGTCTTTTCCTATCGTTAAACTTTGATTGTGTTGTATTAAATAAATGTTATGCTGGTAAGAAAGGAATAAAAAAAATATGAAAATTTATGTTACATAATTATTAGTATACTATAAATCTGTCACACCATAAATAATCATGTTTAATTTATAATCAGTATTTACATGATGTATGTATAATCACATATGATATCACTATTTTACTTGAACTTCTCTAATATTATTTGTAAAATGACGTGTAAAAGTGTTTTAAGTGAAAAAAATGTAATGAATAAAGGAGGCAAATTACAGGAATTATATTATTAAACAAAAACATGAGATGTGTCAGCAGCACTCAGCAGTAAGCAGTGTGGAGTTATATTTCCAATAAGAAAATGGATGTCACCATCAGACTAGTGGGGTGGGTAGGTTATTAATTATATATTTATGACTCAATAAAATAACCACACAAATCATACAGGACAGGTAACCTTTCTCGTTTCTTTTTCTTGTTTCTTATTTCTAGTTTTAAAAAAATAGAAATAGAAACATGTTTGATAACTGTTTCTTATTTCTTGTTTTTGAGAGAAAAAAGAAACATAAATGTGTATGGTAACTTTTGTTTATTTCTGTTTCTCATTTAAAAAAAATAAAAATATTTTGAAAATATTACAATTTTAAATGACATATTTAAAAATATTACATTAATATAATTTTTGGATATTCATAATATATTTTATAAGTCAAAACGGGACAACGTAATAATTATCAATGTGTTGAAAGTTTTGGAAACAAGAAAGACAAATAAAAAACTAGAATTTGTTGTTTCTAAAAATTCTACACAATTTTAGGAAGTGTTTCTAAAAAAAGAGAAACAAAAAACAAGAAGAGTTACCAAACAACTCAATTTCTTAAAAAATGAGAAATAGAAACAAGAAACAAAAATTGGGAAGGTTTACCAAACAGGCCTATAGTTTCACTATTTTTGGAATTGTAAAGTTATTAAAAAAAAAAACATTCCAACAAAATTTCTAAAATCAATTCAACAGCAATTTCTGTATATCATTGAGTGAATTCGTGTTTACTCCCCCATTATTTATAAAATGATGTAAAAAGAGAGAGATTCTAAAAAATATTATTTTGAAAAATAAATCTATATATCTTAGAAATTTACTTCTTGTTGGTAAAATTAAATTACATGCAAAAATCTAATCGATTATCATTATTATTGATTATATAATTATAACTCATATATAACTTTGGATAAATTATATAAAATAACTCTAATCTATGGGTTAGTTTCAATTTTATTCCTAGTATTTAAAAATTTCAATTCTACCCTTAATCTTTTAATTTGTTTAAAAAATACCATTTGTTAGAGAAATTAGCCTTTTAAAAATATCTTTTGTATATAATTTTTGTTAAGTTAAACGGAAATTAAAAGATTGAGCATATTTTTTAAAAGGTATTTTTGAAACCAAAAAAGGGAACAAACGCTAGTTTGAAAAGGGTAATTTCTCCAATAAAGATATTTTTGAAATAAATTAAAAGATTGAGATTAATAATTAAAACTTCTAAAATGTTAGAAGTAAAATTGAAACAAATCCCATACGTTATAAGTATTTTGTATAATTTAAACTATAACTTCTAGTATTCAATATAATTAAGAAAATTTCAATATATGACACTTGTTATGAGTAATTTCAAAAATAGCAAATGTTTTGAAATATTTCAAAAATGACATGTCTCGTACTGAAATTCCACCAATCTCGATCTAAAATTAGACTAATCTTGGTCTATGGTGGATATTAGTGTTAGAGTTATCATTTTTGAAAATTTCAAACCTTTTCATATATTTGGAAAAACCCCATACAATTTATCAAAATAAGAGGGTCTATGAGACATATTTGGAAAATAAAATAAAATTATATTCATGCCACGTCACATGTAAATACTATATTTATAGACAAAAAAAAGTATAAGTAGGATGAGAGGAATTTAAACTTTGAATGAAAGATTTAAATCAAGAAGATTAATTTGTAAGTAGAACTATTAATTATTAATAGTGGATTAGATCTATAATATACTGATCTTGTTGTTTGATATGACAAAGGAAACAACTGACATCGAGGGATCCATCAAGAAACTTTCTTTAAAATAAAATTTTCGTTTTCATTTCATTTCTTTTGAAACTATTGAAGAATAAAATTAACCAACTTTGACTAAAAATATGAAAAGAAAGAAATAAAAAGATTCAAATCTTCATATAAACTGATTAAAAAAGAAATAAAATCAAGGGAATTATAATAGTGATAATGATGTAAATATAATGAGAAAAAAAAATACACAGACAATAAGAGAGAATGCTCAAGAATGAGAGATATAACTCAGCTTATATTAAAAAAAAATCATGGTATGATATAAGGGTTTTCTTTAAACCTTGATTTTAAAAAAATTCAAATCCATATATTTTAAGGTTGTGTAGTTGTCCTATGAGACTAACTGTAATGAATATAAATTGATCTGAATAATCAAAGATATATATAAAAAAATCAAACGATATGATAGGTTAAAAGTGAAGGGGCGAAATTAAGGTGATGACAGAAGAATAGAGAGCACAGAGGAAAGAGATGCAATTCTACTTCAAAAATGAAATAATTTATATGCATTTCCCCATGTGTGCTCTCTATCTTCTGTCAGCAATATCAACCATTAATGCCCTTTTCAACTTCTAAACCCCAAAAGACCCAAATGACATCTGTTCAAAAAAAAAAAAAAAAAAAAAAAAGACCCAAATGACACTAAAGAAAAGAGGGAGAGAGAAGCTTGAAGAAGAAAAACAAATGATCAATTTGAGGATATGGTTTAGGACACTCTCAATGACCCTCTATTTATAGGGGTTTTTTTATTTTTATTTTTTTTGAATCATGAGATTTTTTAATGAATAAGACTTTACATCTGACCAAATCATGGGTAAATTTATTAGTTCGAGATAAATTTAAAAGCATATATCCATGGATGTTGGTTTTTTTATGTTTTGTAATAAAATAGAAAGAAAAAAAAAGTGATAAAATCAAAGTCATCTAATCAATTTGAACAAGATAAATGGGTTCCTTAAGTAGATTGACCATCTTAATTTTTGTTTTCAGTTCTTTAAGACAATGTTGTTTAATAATTAACTATTCTTTTTCTTGGTTTTGGTTATCAAACGAGACATGGTATTTCAAATTACTTCTCATCTTTCTACACGTTTTTTAAACTATAAAACTGTTTAAATCATTGAGATTAATTAATTACAATTTACATGAACTTTAAATTGTAATGTTTTTGCTAATAAAAACATCTTTCTCCAAATAGAAATATTATTGCATTTTAGTCACTATTCATAAATTTAAATTCCAAATGAAAAACAATTTTTTAAAAACAATAAAATTTGATGTATAATTTCACAAAAGAACTATACTGAAAAATAAAAAATAATTTTGTTTTATAATTACACCATGCAAGTGCTTAGTTTTTTTTCCTAATTTTTATAAATATTATAAAACAAATAAATTATAGTAATTAAACATTCATCTTAATTTTTTTAAGTATTAATTATCATATAAAATATCAATTTAACTCTTACACTAATCAAATTACCACAATGTGACTCTTCTCTCATAACTAATGAATTTGTTTTTTTAATAAGAAAAGTATCATCATTATATAAATTCAATAAAAAGTGGGAGAATCATATTATAACAATCTAAATTATTTCACAAAAGAGAGAACGAGAGTGGACCAAGATCAAACGGCGAACCGTCATAGATTACAATAATTACAAATGGAAGAGTCACATTATAACGGTCCCATAATTTCACAGAGCAAGATGGCGTCATGGATTAGGTTGGAATGCATGCATGGAAGGCATCTTGCAAGGTGTTTTTCAGAAGCATGCAGAAAAAAAAGGCCATAAAATGAGTAAAATAAAATCCCCAGCCATTCAATATCTTATCCTATTAATAAGGTCATCATTTTGGACTTTTTCCCATACTTTCTTTTTCCATCCAAAAAAGCAATGCTTATAAATCAATCAGCATATTTTTCATTTTTGTTCTACCTTTAAATTCTCTTTTCTCATTACCCTTGGATCTTTATTATGCTTTCTTTTCTCAATATTTCCTTCTTTATTCCAAACAGATTTCAGTAATCAAAAGTGATGTGCTTCATCATTTATTAGTCGATCAAGTAATTAATTAAAATAACCATAGTTACTATTCAACTATAATATCCTCTATAATATGCAAATGGATCAATTTCGAAGAATGCATGAATACTTAGGTACTTAAGTTCCGGTTTCCTAACGAGATTTTTTTTTTGAAATTTAAATTTGTTCACTTTCATTCATTATTTTTGCCCATTTTCTTTTTAAAAAAGATTAGAAAACGTGCTAGCTTAGAATAATCCTACTTGTTTATGAAAAGAGTTGTTAATCTTCAAAGTAAATTGGGGAATGTTACATAAATAAATTTATTTAAAAAATAATTATAATTATAAAAGAGGTCTGAATATTTTTTTTTTCACAATGTAATTTTATTTTATTGTGGGCATATATATTAGTCCTGCATTCAAAATACCAAATCTTGGACAAACCCACTTTTGGAATTGAACTTTGTAGGAGATCGAGATAAGATTATTCTTTCCTCATTTGGGCAATGGTAAAGGCACCACTATATGATTATTTAATTATATCCTCATGAAAACAGAATCATTTTTTTATTTAATTCCATATTCACTCTTCAATAATTGATCAGAATATCATAGCTTAGTACTTTTTTTCTTATTCTTTTTGAGAGGGTAGGGTGAGTTTGATGAAGAGAAAATTCTTCTTTACAAAAAAAAAAAAAAGGAGACATAATATGGATTTTATAGTACTTTGGCAGATATTTAAAAATTTATTACCCTTTTTTGGGGGTCATATTTGATTGAAATTGGCCTAAAGGAATGAGAGGGGGAAAAAACCAATTTAAAACGACTGTTTTAACGTTTGGTTTTAAGAATAATTTTTTATAAACTTTATTAGATTATTTATAAACATGTATTTTTTACAATAAAAATAATTGAATTATCTAAATTTAAAAATAAAAGGACATTTACGAATCTAACAATTTTGTAGTAATATTTGTAAAAATAAAAACTAATTTTTTTTAAATATAACAAATTTTAATCGGATGAATCAGTGATAAACATTAAATTATATATTTTTATACACACATTAATCACTGATTAACGTAATACAAATTACTATATTTACAAATATTTTTTTAAATTGATATTTTTATAAATATTGTATTAAAATATGCTACTCAATAAAATTTCCCTAAAATAAAAGTAAATTACTACAAGCATTTTTTTTTCAAATGCTAACAAGTAACAACTACTCATTTTCTTCTTCCAAAATTTTCTAATTCAGATGTAATATATCAATCTTCAGAGAATTTAATAATGAACATGAGGAACTTAATTAAAAATTTACAAGCAGTAACAATAATTAGATACCAAAGGTATATTTTAACCTACAAAAGAAAAAAAAATCTCTAAAATTTCCTACCCAAACAAACATAAAAACTATAGTAAATATCTCATTAATAGTTATGAAAGTGAGGTTGGATTTGAATCCAAAGAAAGTGGTAGAGTTGATATGTTGTTTCTATCACCACCACCTTCATCTCTACTCGGCGGCGGTGGAGGTGGAGCCTCCACATCCACCGCCACATCGGTGGGAGCATTTGCCCTTGATTGCTCTGAGGCCCGGAAAAAATCATACGGCCCCCACCCTACACAATATGGATACAATTAAGTGCAAAAATCAAGTGATCAATACTCCTTTTCTTCTGTTTTATTTTTTAAAATTTAATCAGATTGAAAAGATCAAATTTAAATTTTTATGATATACCATCAAACTCAAACACTATATTAAATTTACCACCAAGATCCAAATACTTGAACTCATTATTAAGAGAATGAGATGTTTAGAGTAAAATTGAGATTTTTCAAAATAACATTTTATGAATTAATATTAAAAAAATATAGCAAAACTTTTAAACTTTTCAAAAATAAAGTATTATTTCTGTCCCAAACCGAGCGTAAAACCCTCATTTAAAAAAGTTTAATCTAGTGGAATTTCTCTTAACCTTAAATCATATATGTAATTAAAGGGGTTACCCTGAGGATGGTATGGGGGCGGAAAGAACTGCAAATAACAAAGGGTAGCCACTGCAAGACCTACAAAAAAAAAAGTTTTTTTTTTTTTTAATGAATTACCATAAATTCATTTAAAATCAAGGCATTAAATGAAAATGCATATATTAGGGTTTAATTGATATATAGAGATTTTATTTTTATTTTTTTTATTTGTAAAAACTAAAATAAAATAAAAGAATTACTTGGTAGGGAAGGTAAAAATTACCCAAGAGTGCACCGACAAAAACATCTTGCCAACGGTGCATGTAGTCATTGACCATGAAAATCCCAACAACATAAGCAATGGACAATGGAGAAACAGCAATTACTAGTTTTATAAAATGGCCTCTTTGGTCAAATGCTAATTTCAGTTTCCCTGATAAGTATAATGATAGAAAACCTAGGCCAGCAAAAGACCCTGCCACCAAAAAAAAAAAAATCCCAAGAAAAAAAATTCTATGAGATACACTATTTTAATTTCAATGTTAATCAGTAATTAACCGATAGTTTTCATACGACTAAAGATCCATCCGAAATAAATTACTCGTTAAGATGTAATTACAACAATTTTCTAAGAAATACTATTATTTTGAATTGAAGCCCCCAACTCTAACTTGTTTGATAATAGTTTTAAGTTTTTCATGATATATTTTTAAATTTCAAGTTCATTTATTTTGGTTCTTATTTTTAAAATTTGATTAACATTTAAAGACATTTAAAAAGGGGTGAGAAAACAAGATGATGAAATTATTAGTGAATAAATTTAATTTTTAAATGCAGAAATCTAAGAGTTTTTTTTTTTTTTTTTCTTTTTTTAAATAAGAAATTAGACATTAATTGTGTCAACCTGATGTTCCGGTGCACCTTCTGATTCTTATCAGAAATATCTTAAAAAAAAAAGTGGAAAAAAAAACAAAGAAACTATCCATCATCAAATCTAATTTTTATACACAAAATTAGATTAAACCCATCATCACACGAGTCTCATCTCGTTTAAAATCTAAGCAAAAATTCAAAAATATTTAAAAAAATAAAATAAAAAAAAGGGTAAATTATTTTAAACTTACATGAAGCATGACCGCTGGGAAAACTCTTGTATCCATCCATCACGAAACCTTTCTTCCCATGACATACCACATTTCCCAAATGATCATAAACCTCAAGAAAAAAAAACAATATAATAATTTAATTAATAATCAAACTTAATCATATCTACAAGATATAATTGATAAATCTTTATATTTTAAATTAAAACCAGAAACAAAAATTAATTACCTCAATTCCATCTGGGAAGCAACGCCAAAAGAAGTCTGGCCTAGGTGAACCAACTGCATTCTTAGTTGCCTCAGTTAAAACTCCTGTTGCTAAATTACACAACAGAATTCCTGTATATATATAAATAATACAGATCATATATATTACATTAACTTAACTAAATTACTCTGGTTACAAACACATTTTCATATGGTATTAGGGCAGGAAGCCTAGGTTCAAACTTTTTAAATTATATCGTTTGCTCATTATATATCAATATGTGATAGGTTGTGCAAATATTTGAGTTCACCCGTAAGGGGATATTGTTGTGAATATATAAAAGATTAAATTTGTTTAGTGTAATAGTTTAAGTTTCAGGCTTTTTTTTTCTTTCAAAATTAA
Source organism: Gynostemma pentaphyllum (assembly GCA_028015215.1). Classification (NCBI taxonomy): domain Eukaryota; kingdom Viridiplantae; phylum Streptophyta; class Magnoliopsida; order Cucurbitales; family Cucurbitaceae; genus Gynostemma; species Gynostemma pentaphyllum. The sequence goes on along the minus strand of CM051349.1, from coordinate 44,590,227 downwards.
AAACCATTTTAGGTAGGATAATACTTGCTTCCTGACTTCTGATCAGTCTACGTGTTTGAATTTTATTGATCAAAACATATATTAGGTCAAAACATATATCTATTATCCATAACATATTTGATCCAATATAATTGGAATAGGTAAGCCGATCAGGATGAGCTCCTCCTGACCGGTCAGGAGGCAAAGTATTATCCTTTAAGGAATCGATATTCAAAAGTAATAAAAAATAATATATTTTAGTTTTTTTCCCCTCCTTGAGATATAGGAACTATGAACCCAACCCAAACATGTCTTTTAAAATAGTTAAAGTGACATATGATGGAATTTATCTATTAATTTTTTAAATCCCTATGTGATTTAACAAATATTCTACCAATTACACTCATATGTTAAAAAATTTATAATGAAATTGAAACACGTAGTAGACATAGAATATACCCGGGTCCAAACCCCTATTTATTAAACAAAATATGAACAAAGAATTACAAAATTGAGAAGCTTACAATAATACATGATAATAATCACCTAGAATAGCATGATGAAGATCATAAACATCTCTCCTCTTCATAAACACACACAAAAAAATAAGAATCGGCAGCAAAATCCCATACAAAGGAACAGTCCAAAAGGGGATTGAAACACCCTTCAAAGGATATTTAAGATCATTATTGATCAAATCTTTCCCAACAAATCGACGAAATGGGTGAATTTTGTAGATGACAAAATACATTACCATAAGAAACAACACCATTAACCAATCATACAAATGGCTTCTTGCAATGGCAAAGCCATGGGATTTTAATGTATGAGTTTGAGTTAATTGAGAGTCGTGATCGGTGGCAGCGGTTTCTCTCATAATTACGTCTTTCTAAAAAACGAGTTCATCTCTAGACAAGACATAGACGAGCGGTGGGTGCTAATTCATTAATCGGTGGGTGTGACAGTGTTAAGAGGCTAAGTCAATTGGTAGCCACGTTGTAAAGAGGGAAGAGCCTTCGTGGAATGAAACCAAGTTGCCACTTGTCTTGCCCATCCTTTTGCGATCTCTCTCATTATTTTTTTTTGAAATATTTAACTGAGATTTCGATATAATGTTTGTAAAAATATAATAACTAAAAACTATTTGTGAATGAAGTAATTTTTATTGTGTCGATTAGTGATTTGATAATGAAAAATGTGCGAGTCAGTGGTTAATATAATATAAAAATATGTAATTCTATGTTAATCAAAATTTACTCTACTGAAAAATTGGCCTGATTTGCATTTGCCCTTATTTAATTGGGATGATTGCAAATCTATTTTAATGTTTATAAAAATATCATGCTTTAATTATATTTGTAAATATTGTTAAATTTTGAGTGGAGTAATTAGTGATTAAAATTGAATTACATATTTTTGAAATGAGTGAATCACTAATTTACATATTAATCAATATTAATTACTGATTTTATAGAATAATTAAAATTATTTTATAAAGTTTGGAGCATCGAATAATTTGAGAATGTTGTGTATGCCTAAGAATAAAATTTGAAAATTTATTTAACATTTAACTTTTGACATTTTAAATAATTTTATGCCATATATAGTAGGAAAATTATGTGTGGTAGCCAACTTTTGAGTTTTGTTTTCACATATGCCACACTTTCATGTTTATATCAGTTTTACCCATTTTTATATATTCTATTAATTTAATGATATATCATTGATGTAATTTTACAACAATAATTTATCAAGAATGTAAATTCTAGTATTAAATTTATATCAATAATATAAATTTACAAAAATAATATATCAATTATAATCAAATTTTCATAAAAAAATTATGGGTTAATTATGTGTTGGGTAATTTTGATATTTTTCAATGTTTGTGGTTTTTTTGAAAACTGAGACTCGATATTGGGTATATGTGATAATAGCCCTATATAGTATATATTGGTTAATTTGTAGGATAATCCACCGATGTTTGGTGTAAACAAAATCTATAAGAATGAGGTCATGAAAATAACACGTTATTTCCTCCATACAAATACAAATAGTTCTTCAAAAATTATTATTGATTTTGGAAAGGAAACTTGTAAGTTAAAATGTGTAAGTATTATCGACATAGATTTACTAATTCAAATATATAAGACAAGAAGTTATGTTAGGAGTGCGATAAATGAAAAAAGAAATATAAAACCTAGTAAAATAGAATGATTGATTTATAGCAAGGTGTATTATAAATCATTTAAAATAATTTAATGCGCCATACAAATTTTATTGGGTAACAGATTTTGATGCAATATTTATAAAAATAGCAACTCTAAAAAGTATTTATAAATATAGTAATTTTTATTATGTTAATTGAGTGATTAATGTGTGTATCGGTATTAAATTTAGTGTAAAAATATCTAATTCAACGATCAAATTTTATTATATTTATAAATATTTTTTCGAACTGGTATTTTTACAAATATAACTAAAAATTGTTAGATTTGCAAATGTCCCAATGTTCATCCTCTATTTGTTTTGTTTGTTTGCCATGCTAATCAAGTTCTTAGCTTTAATTAATGATGGTTTTCATATATCAAATGACGTTTGGTATTTGGTCAAGCTAAATTTATAAAAAAAACAATATGACGGTTCATTAAATCGTTGGGGAAAGATCATATTTAGCAATTAGCATATTGTTTTAGATACGCATCTAAAGCAATTCTGGAGAGCAAATTTTATATGTGTGGGCATATTTAGAATGTTTTAGTGTTTGTTTTGTTTTTTTAGATATTACATCAAATTAGAGGATTAAGCTTTCGATCTCATAATAAGAGAGTAGATGTCTAACCATTTAAGTTTATCTTTCTATTGGCGAATGTTTAATATTTATATCTCATTCCAATCATCAATTATCTAATTTAATGTATATTAGATTTTTTAAGAATTTTTTTATTACCGAGTCAATCAAGGAATTGGTGTGTTTTTCTCTAAATCTAAATTTGTTATTACAATTAATTGTAATACTGATAGGCTTGATTACTTTCTATTGTTTATATATATTTTTTAAAATCTTTAGTCTTTTTTTTAATGTAAAAAGTATTTTGTAGAAAAAATTGAAAATCGACTTCGAAAATGTTTTAGAAAAGTAAATTATAACATAAAGAAATAAATAAGAGAAAAAAAAACACTTATTTTTAAAAAATACAAAATTGAAAGAAAAAAATTTATCAAAGGAGACCTAAATATTCTTATCTACATTCTGATACATTATTAGCCTATATAAACATTAGAAAATTGAAAGATGCCAAGGTCGAACATTTGAATTTCTATATGGCATTTGAATTTCTATATGGTATATTTAAAATTCAAATAACCTTTTAAATCAATCAAATTTATATTTATGATAAATTGATATATGCCAACCTGAGCACAACTCTAATGGTTAGACACATGTTCTTTTGTCATGAGATCGAAAGTTCGAGTCTCTCTCCTATAATTTAATGAAATAACTATTAAATATGTTAAATCACCTCATACCCAAAAATTTAAGCTAATAGATAAAGACAAATTTAATCATATATATCAATACTCCCCTTCACATGTGAGTTTGGATAATTTGCACAAAATTCAAACATGTGGAATATTTATAAATGGGAAGAAACGTCATACATGAGTTCGAACTCCGGATCTTTTACTCTAATACCATATTAAATATGTTTAATCACTACTAGACCCAAAAATTAAACTAATGAATAAGAGTAAATTTAATCATATATCTCAACAAATGCGACGGTTGAGATATTATTTAAATAAAATTGATGCCCTTAGGCTGAGATATTATTTAAATAATTTTATAAAAGAACAAAATGAAACTTCCAAAAAAGAAAGAGATCAACACAATTATCTCATGCCCTTAGGCTGTGTTTGGTTGACTGGAAAGGAAAGGAATGAAATCAGGGAAGGAATGAAATCAGAAAAGGAAAAGGAATCAGAATCAATTACTTCGTTTGGTGCAGTTTTTAGAATCAACAGTGGAATCATCAATGGAATCAATTACTTTGTTTGGCTTAGTAATGGAATGAGTCATGAAATCAAATCATTGAAAATATAATAATATTATTATATTAAAATATTAATAAATAAAATATAATTATACTAATATAAAAATAATTAAAATACTATTATTTAATAATAAGAATTAAAATATTATTATTAAATAATTATAGTAATTAAAATATTATTATTTAATAATCATAGTTATTAAAATATTATTATTTAATAATCATAGTAATTAAAATATTATTATTTAATAATAATTAAAATAATAATATTTTAATTATTATTGTTAAAATAGTAATATTTCAATTATTATTGTTAAAATAGTAATATTTTAATTATTATGGTTAAAATAGTAATATTTTAATTATTATTATTAATAACATAATAATCTTTTATAATTATAATTATTAAAATATTAATATTATATTATTAATAATAATGAAATAATAAGATTTTATTTATTTATTATTATTAAAATAGTAATATTTTAATTATTATTGTTAAGATAGTAATATTTTAATTATTATTCTTAAAATAATAATATTTTATTATTGTTACTATTAAAATGATAATATTTTATTATTATTATTAAAATGATAATATTTTATTATTATTATTATTATTATTATTAAAATGATAATATATTAATTATTATTATTATTAATAAAATAATAATATATTAATTATTATTATTAATAAAATAATAATATTTTATAATTATAATTATTAAAATAATAATATGTTAATCACTACTAGACCCAAAAAATTAAACTAATGAATAAGAGTAAATTTAATCATATATCTCAACAAATGCAACTGTTGAGATAATATTTAAATAAAATTGATTCAAATACTAATAATTTTATTAAAGAACAAAATGAAACTTCCAAAAAAGAAAGAGATCAACACAATTATCTATGCCCTTAGTGGGCATGAGGCTAAGTATAAATACTAGTTGAAACCTTTGGCAAACATGCACCATTCCTCCTCATTGCTCTTCTTCCATATACACCAATCTTCTCAAAATATAAAAAAGAATGATGAGGAAACTTTCATATACATGTCTTTGCATTTTGGTGGTGGTGGTGATTCTCGACGGAGCTCGTCAAGCCGATGCATGCAACTTCAACGATCTCGAACCATGTGATTCGTCAATAATCTCGCCCATTCCGATACCGCCGTCGACACTCTGCTGCCAGAGGATGAAAGAGCAGAAGCAATGCCTGTGTCAAGACCTTGATAGTCCAAAATATAGTCCTTTTCATGATGCAGCCCAAAGGGCTGCTGAATACTGTAATCTTCCCTTCACCTGTTAAAGAGCCATAGTGGCTTTAAATTAAAGTGAAAAAAAAGAATTCCCTATATGAACAATGGAGAACTCACATGTATTTTCCAATTGTTTAAATATTAAATAAAATTGTTGTCTTATTTTATGTTAATTAAAACATATGTATCTCTCTTTGGATAATTATGGTGTGTTAAATTAACTGGGTAATTTAAAGAGATGATTTTGGGGGAATGGTAAACCACTAAATTTCTAAATTCTTATTTGATCATGATTTTTCATGTTCATATCATTTTTTTTCTTTTCAAAAACTCTTTTAAAATATTAATAATTTTTAAAAAAAAAATTAACTAAAAGTTTATTTGTTAATAATTTCTTTATATTCTAAAAATATTTTGAAAATAATTTCAGTCAAATTTAAAAAACAAAACAGCAAAATCCATCGTTGTAATTCTATGTTAGTCAAAATTATTTTATAAAGTTTGGAGCATCGAATAATTTGAGAATGTTGTGTATGTGATAAAATTAAAATAATATGGAATGAAAAGAATAGAGAGAAGAAGAGAAGAGGGGAAGAATGGAAAAACCGATAAAAGCCGGAAGACTACATTGTGAATTTTCTTCTTATGAATATTACATTGTTTATAAAGAAAACCTAACCCTAGATAATTAAGGAAAAAAATAATCTTAATAGGAAAAGATAATTATCATAATGAAATAAGATAAATAAGGAAAATATATTAAAGAGAATAAACTAAAGTTGACAGTTTTTCTGCCGAACCGTTGCCGCGGTCACGAACACTCGTTTCCACGACCTCATCCATCGTCGTTCTGCCAAACTGTCGCCTCGTTTCCATAGTCTCGTCCATCGCCAAATCTCTATACCCTCCCTCAAGTTGGAGCATGGAGATCACGAAATATCCAACTTACGAAATATGATCGAAAAAGAAGGGTCTTTAAAAAAAATGTCGTTTCTAATCGAGAAACGCCATAATTCAATCATCAAGTGCAATGGTCGTCGCTGTATCAACGTCAATCATCGCGATCAACATGGGTGTTGCGATATGTACAACATCCACATGGTCGTTTCCATGTTAGAAACGCCGTCATTCATCGTTTCAAATATAGAAACGTCTTCAATTCATCATGGAACTCTACTTGAGTTTCTTCCATGGCCGTTAGTTGTGATTCCATTGAGGAACCACATATGTTATTTGCACAAAAAATGCGCATTGAATTTCCATCATCATTATTTCTAATCAAGAAAACAAATGTTTTTTTTTTTTAAAACTTTTCCACCACTTGGGTCTTCAGCTACAACCCAATCTCTAACCAATGCTTTGACTACTGTGACTAGATGCTCTCAACTCAGTGGTGTAAAAATCCAACGTGGGCAATTGATCTCAATTGAATTCTCCGCTTCTAACCAATTCGAAGGCAATGGCATTCTCACCTTCACCGAGTTACAACCTTTTTTTTTCGACAATCAATAATTCTTCTTATATTCCGACTCCTACTTCAATCAATCTGGAGATGATCGAGGTTGTTGGTGGCGTAAACCTGCTTTGATACCATGATTAAATTAAATAATGTTATAGAGATTTGGCAGTTTTTCTGCCAAACCGTTTCCGTGGTCACGAACACTCGTTTCCACGACTTCGTCCATCGTTCTGCCGAACCGTCGCCTAGTTTTCATAGTCTTGTCCATCGCCAAATCTCTATAGTATGCCTAAGAATAAAATTTGAAAATTTATTTAACATTTAACTTTTGACATTTTAAATAATTTTATGCCCTATATAGTATATATCGGTTAATTTGTAGTCCACCGATGTTTGGTGTAAACAAAATCTATAAGAATGAGGTCATGAAAATAACACGTTATTTCTTCCCTACAATTCTTCAAAAATCATTAAAATTATTATTGATTTTGGAAATAAAACTTGTAAGTTAAAATGTGTAAGTATTATCGACATAGATTTACTAATTCAAATATATAAGACAACAAATTATGTTAGGAGTGTGATAAATGAAAAAAGAAATATATAACCTAGTAAAATAGAATGATTAATTTATAGCAGGGTGTATTATAAATCATTTAAATAATTTAATGCGCCGTGCAAATGTTCATGTGAAATTTTATTGGGTAACAAATTTTGATGCAATATTTATAAAAATAGCAACTCTAAAAAATATTTATAAATATAACAATTTTTATTATGTTAATTGAGTGATTAATGTGTGTATCGGTGTTAAATTTAATGGAAAAAAAACAAATTTAACAATGAAAATTTACTATATTTATAAATATTTTTTCGAACTATTTTTACAAATAAAACTAAAAATTGTTAAATTTGCAAATGTCCCAATATTCGTCCTCTATTTGTTTTGTTTGTTTGCCATGCTAATCAAGATCTTAGCTTTAATTAATGATGGTTTTCATATATCAAATGACGTTTGGTATTTGGTCAAGATAAATTTATTAAAAAAAAAAAAGCAATATGACGGTTCATTAAATCGTTGGGGAAAGGTCATATTTAGCAGTTAGCGTATTGTTTTAGATACGCATCTAAAGCAATTATGGAGAGCAAATTTTATATGTGTGGGAATATTTAGAATGTTTAGTGTTTGTTTTGTTTTTTATATTACATCAAATTAGAGGATCAAACTTCCTGATTTCATAATAAGGGAGTAGATATTTAACCATTTAAGCTATGCTCCTATTGGTAAATGTTTAATGTTTACATCTCGTTCCAATCATCAATTATCTAATTTAATGTATATTAGACTTTTTCTAATATTTTTTATTACCGAGCCAATCAAGGAATTGTTGTGTTTTTCTCTAAAACTAAATTTGTTATTACAATTAATTGTAATATTAATATGCTTATGATTACTTAAAAGGGTATATATAATGACATGTTAGTAATTTTAAGATTTTAAAAGAGGTATAGTAGTCCAAAAAAGTTTCTTAAACATCACCACTTTTATATATTAAGGATATATATATATTTTTTAAAAATCTTTAGTTTTTTTTTTTTAATGTAAAAAGTATCTGGTACAAAAAAATTGACAATTGACTTCGAAAATGCTTTAGAAAAGTAAATTACAAAATAAAGAAATAAATAGAGAAAAAAAAACTTATTTTTAAAAAATAGAAAATTGAAAGAAAAAAATTATTACAGGAGACCTAAATATTCTTAACTGCATTCTGATACAGTATAGCCTATATAAACATCAGAAAATAGAAAGATGCCAAGGTCCAACATTTGAATTTCTATATAGTATATTTAAAATTCAAATAACCTTTTAAATCAATCAAATTTATATTTAAGATAAATTGATAAATGCCAACCTTAGCACAACTCAAATCAATCAAAGTTCAACTCTCCTCTCCTATAATTTAATGAAATATCTATTAAATATGTTAAATCACAACTATACCCAAAAAAATTAAGGCAATAAGTAAGTGCAAATTTAATCATATATCTCAACACTCTCATTCACATGTGGATTTGGATAATTTGCACAAAACCCAAACATGTGGAATATTTATAAATGGGAGGAAACGTCATCACATGAGTTCGAACTCCGAATCTTTTACTCTAATACCATATTAAATATGTTTAATCACTACTAGACCCAAAAAATTAAACTAATGAGTAATAGTAAATTTAATCATATATCTCAACAAATACGACCGTTGAGATAATATTTAAATAAAATTGATTGAAATACTAATAATTTTATTAAAGGACAAAATGAAACTTCCAAAAAAGAAAGAGATCAACACAATTATCTCATGCCCTTACTCGGCATGAGGCTAAGTATAAATACTAGTTGAAACCTTTGGCAAACATGCACCATTCCTCCTCATTGCTCTTCTTCCATATACACCAATCTTCTCAGAATATAAAAAAGAATGATGAGGAAACTTTCATATACATGTCTTTGCATTTTGGTGGTGGTGGTGATTCTCGACGGAGCTCGTCGAGCCGATGCATGCAACTTCAACGATCTCGAACCATGTGATTCGTCAATAATCTCGCCCATTCCGATACCGCCGTCGACACTCTGCTGCCAGAGGATGAAAGAGCAGAAGCAATGCCTGTGTCAAGACCTTGATAGTCCAAAATATAGTCCTTTTCATGATGCAGCCAAAAGGGCTGCTGAATACTGTCATCTTCCCTTCACCTGTTAAAGAGCCATAGTGGCTTTAAATTAAAGTGGGAAAAAAAAAAAGAATTCCCTATATGAACAATGGAGAACTCACATGTATTTTCTAATTGTTTAAATATTAAATAAAATTGTTGTCTTAATTTTATGTTCATTAAAAGATATGTATCTCTCTTTGGAATAATTATGGTGTGTTAAATTAATTGGGTAATATAAAGAGATGATTTTGGGGGAATGGTAAACCACTAAATTTCTAAATTCTTATTTGATAATGATTTTTTCATGTTCATCAATTTTTTTTCTTCTTTTAACTAAAAGTTTATTTGGTAATAATTTCTTTATATTTTTAAATATCGCATATCATAATTTGATACGATGAGATAGAATGCAATAGAAACAAGGACACATGGAATGAGTTACCTACTCTTAATGGTCAAAGCGAATCCTTTCGTATATGATTATTCACCAGTTGTTCATCGACTACACCTTTCCGCCAAATTTTAGACCCTCACTCACCTTCCGTTGATGAACTTTATAAAGGAAGTAAAAAAAAAAATATATCTTACAAATACCATGTATTAGAGATAAAAAAAAATGTAGCATTTTTCTTAATTTTTTTAAATGCTCCTTCCTCTTATAAGAGCCCTTAAATTAATTAGTTTCTTAGTGGTCATTCATAAGATGATCCATGTGATAACATAAAATTACTTGTTGAAACATGTTGGTCACATACCTAAGATATTATCCTACGACTGAACCGACGCCAAGTGTTGTAGGGTTATGAGGTTGCCCCGTGAGATTAGTCGTGGTGTGCGTAAGCTGACCAGAAAACTCACGGTATAAAAAAAAATTAAGCCCACTAGCCGGTTTTCAATCCTCTACATCAAAACGAGGCTTTTTTTTTCCTCCAGATTATTTGATCACTCAAATGCAAGTATAAGTAGGTGATTAGTGCACAACAGGTAGGTATTTAATCTAATGGTAAGACGATTATATGTCATCTACTACCATTAAAGTTTCAAATCTCTCCCCACCCTATATATTATAACTTTAAAAATATCGATGCACAATATTTATTAAGAGAGAATAAATTAAAGAAAAATCAAAATGAAGTATGTGAAAATTATGATAGAATTCTTTTGTATTCTATATATTAAAATAATTTTAGCGTTTAAATAAAAAAAACACTATTAATATTATTTATAAAATTTGGAGCATCCATTAATATTAGGTTGGTATGTAAGCCTAAGTATAAAAATGAAGAATCCATTTTAATATTTAATGTACTATATATATATATATATATATATATATATATATATTAATTCATAGGATAATACTGCAAAATTTGTATGGAAAACAATAAAGTAGTGGAATAACACTCTCTAAAACAAAACAAGAAAATCAATAATTATTCTTGATTTTGAAATGAGCCTTATAAGTTAAAAATGGATAACTTTAGATTATCAAATCCAAATATAAGAGTTGATATGAATATAGTTCAATTTATTAGACATTTAAACTCTTCTTATGAGGTCAAAGATGTGAGTCACCTCTAATTTGATGTAATATCTTAAAAAGAAAAAAAAATTAGACATAAAATTTTGTTAGGGGTGTGACACATGAAAAAGAAAACAAAAACCTAATAATTAGAATGATTAATTTATAGGAAATTGTATTACAAATAATTTAAAAGTATTTGATTTGTTTGTTTGCCAATGCTAATAAAGATCTTAGCTTTATTATATGTTGGTCTTCATATGCTAATGACGTTTGGTATTTGGTCAAGTTAAATTAATTATATATATATATATATATATATATATTTTTTTTTTTTTTGAGTGTGTTAAATTAATTATATTAATACCATAATGGTTCATTAAATATAGTTGGCTTAAGGTCACATTTAGAAATTACCATAGTGTTTTAGACACGCATCCAAAGCAATTATGGGGAACAATATTATAGGCATGAGAATATATATATATATATATATATATATATATATATATATATATATATATATATAATATGTAATATGTAATATGTAATTTAGCGTGTTTTAGCCTAAATATTACTTTTAGGTATTTTTTTACTAACAATTTAATTAGGGGTGGGGATGGGGAAAAATCGGATGGGGATTCGGATTCATGAATTATATGTATATACATTAATAAATAAAGGGAAAGTTTTAATGGATTTTAGATTTTGATGTCATATTTATAAAAATAATAATTCAAAAAATTATTTGTTAATAAATTATTACTATATTAATTAATGATTAATGTGTGTATCAATAATAAACTTAGTGTAAAAATATATAATTCAATATTTATCATTGATTCACCTGAACAAAATTTGCAATCTTTACAAATATTTGTTAGAGCCGCTATTTTTATAAATATTACTAAAAAAATTACTAGTTTTGTAAATGCCTCTATTATAAATGAGTTAATCCCCTCATTGCTAATTGGTTGTGAGATGGAACCCCATAATATCAAGATGGTATCAGAGCTCAAACAAGCCTAAACAGTGATTCGGTCCAAAAAATAGGATTCAACCCAAGAATGGTAAGCTCAAAAGATGCACCATCTTGAGGGCATGTGAGAATCATACATCGAGAAAGATGATGAACTCACAAGGTTTATAAGATACATAAACTACTCATTTTATTATCAAATTGGCTATGAGAGATTGGAACCTCATGATATCAAGAACATGCGTAAAAATATAGAAAACATCAATAAGTTAGGTGGAAGCTACAAAATTAAAATCCGTTTGCTAATATTATATTTTCTATTTTCAATTTTAAATATTAATAAGCTGGTTTACTTTCTACTGCTTTTGTTTTTATTTTTATATTAAAAAAAAGGATAAATAAATCAATAGAGAAATGAGTAAGAAAAAAGTACCTAGGTTTTTCGGTTTAGGGTAGGATTTAGGATTTTAAGAGTAATTAGCGCATATATATATATTTTACTAAGTAAGTAGCATATATTATCATTAGAAAAGAGAAGTAATCATTAGAAAAGAGAAGAAGCCGAACATTTTAAATTCTTTTTATATAGCATATACTTAAAGTCAAATAACCATTAAATATCAATCAAATGTATTAAGATATTAGTCTTTTAGTTTTACTAGAATTAACACATACATCACGCGTTTTTCTAATATTTGAAAATTAGAATATTTTTTTGTTAAATTTTATATGTTATAGTTTTTATACTTTTTAACTCATAAACTTTTTAAGTATTTAACTTCTTCATATTTTTTAAACTAATAAAAAATAATTTTAAAAAATTGTATTAAGATATAAGTTTTTTAGTTTTACTAGAAATTAACACATACATCACGCGTTTTTCTAATATTTGAAAATTAACATATTTTTATTAAATTTTATATGTTATAGTTTTTATACTTTTTAACTCATAAGCTTTTAAGTATTTAACTTCTTCATATTTTTTAAACTAATAAAAAATAATTTTAAAAATTCTTTTATGTTATTTTTAATTAAAATAAAATATTTATTTAATAGAAGTAAAAGAACAATAATATAGGATTTTTTACATTTTGAATTAATAACATAAAAAATAAAATGTTTATAAAAAATTGTAGTAGTAAATAACTATATGTAAATAGAGTTTTTATTATTTTTAAAGTTTGAACATATTTTTAATTTTTCACCTTTTTTTACAAGTAATTTTTCACCTTCAATAAACATTACAATATAAATTAATATAAATAATGTATATGTATTGTATATAATATATTTAGTGAAATATAATAATTTATTGTATTAATTTTAATGAAATATCGATAAATTTATCAATAATTAAAAAAAAGAATTAAAATCAACATAATGAATACATAAGGGTTAATGACATATTTTGTAAATTGAAGGTTTGATAAAGGGTAAATTTAAAGTAAATAATGGCATATTTTATAATTTTCAAAAATTGTTTAGAGATAGAATAATCCAAAAATGTTTTTTAAACATCTCTCCTTTTATATATTAAGGATAATGATAAGGATATATATAAATATATTAATTATGGTGTTTTAAATTATTAAAGGGCGATATTGAGGGGATTTTGTGGAAATGCTATTCCACTTAAATTGTTAAATTCTTATTTTGATAATGATTTTTTAAAATTTTCTATTTAAAAAAATGGGGCATTTTCAAATATGTTAGAAATTTTTATAATATTTACAAATTTGTTAGGAAAAAAAAAATATTTACAAAAATATTAGAATTTTAAAAATTCTGAGTATATTAGTCAATAACTATTAGTATATCAGTGAATTTTTAGTATATCAATGGTAGTTTATCAGTCGATCATTAATATTCCATCATTGATATACTATTATATATCACTGATATACTATTAATTATTGACTGATATACTAATAGATTGACTGATATACTCGACTTTTGAAATTATAACATTTTTGTAAATATTTTTTTTTTCTAATATTTTTGTAAATATTTCACTCAATTATAACATTCATGTAAATTTCCCTAAAAAAATACTTATTTACCAATAATTTCCAAACACTCTTTGAAAAAGAGGGGTATTTAAAAAAAATATTTAAAAAAAAATTAAATTTCAAAATAACAAAAGTTTTTAAAAATTAAAAAATATAGAAATATTATCAAGAATATCCACATTAATTCACATTTATTCACTAATACCGGTTGTGTTTTTTTAATATCAATTTTGCCCAAAAAACACCATAAATGGCGGTGATCCCATGTTTTCCGTTTTGAACAATTATCATCACGCCCTTTCCTTAAATGTTGTATACCATAATAAATAGAGGGTAGAAAACGTTTTTTCATTGTTCCCTTAAACGGCGCCTTGAGTTAAAGTGGGTAAGTTTGTTAATTTATAAAACATATAAGTATTAATGCTATTATACCTATTTATTATGGTCTAATATGAAATTAACCCAAGAATATATGGGGAGGAAGGGGTAGAGGAGACAGAAGGGGAAAAAAGGCAAGATGAATCGAGAAGAAAAAGAAGGGAGGAGAGAAAGAAGGGAAAAAGTTGGATAATACATTACAGAATTAATGAAGGTTGAGGGAAGAGGTCTAATTGTCTAATTTTGAAACCACCAAAGATATATATATATATATTTAATTGATAGGGGATGCATTTACATTACATCTAATCCCATAAGTGTGGTATTTTCATACCTCGTTATAAAATTAATGACGTTGAAGGAAGTTGTCTAATTATATAATTTTGAAACTATATAGATATAAATTTATATTTTTAAACTACAAAAAGTTTAGATACCCATATGCTTTAGATATAAATTAACATTTTCATGTTTTCTGAACTACATTTTTAAACAAAACCCCTATGGTTTATATATAAATTTCATAATGTCTAAACTAAGGGGTGTTGTTTAATTTTTTTACTCTTATCTTTATTGCTTTGCGTAAAAATATAGAAAATATTAATTAGTTAGTTGAAAGCTACAAATTAAAATCCGTTTGATGATATTATATTTTCTATTTTAAATATTAATAAGCTCGTTTACTTTCTACTGCTTTTGTTTTTATTTTTTATATCTATAAAAAAAAGATAAATAAATCATTAGCCATCTTTATAAAATTAAAAAAAAATAACTAAAAGTATTTTGAAGAAAAAAAAATAACTATTGATTTCATAAAGGTTTTAGAAAACTTTAGAGAAATGAGTAAGAATAAAATACATAGGTTTTTAGGTTTAGGGTGGGATTTAGGATTTTAAGAGTAATTAGCATATAAAAACATTCAAAAAGAGAAGAAGCCGAACATTTGAATTTTTTTATATAGTTTACTTAAAGTCAAATAACCATTAAATATCAATCAAATTGTATTTAAGATGGTTGAAATAAAGAAAGGGAAATAAAAAAAAGAGCTAATTTCAAAAAAGAAAGAGATCAACACTATTCCTATGCCCTTGCATGAGGCTATAAATACTAGTTGAAAGCTTTGGCAAACATGTACCAATTCCAATCTTCTCAAAACAAAACCAATGATGAAGAAACTTTCAAATACCGGTCTTAGCATTTTGGTGGCGGCGATGGTGGTGGTGGTGATTCTCGACGGAGCTCGTCGAGCCGATGCCCAGACGTGCAACACTTCGGATCTCAGCTCGTGTGGTGCGCCAATACTGATCTCCACACGGCCGTCACAGGCCTGCTGCGAGAAGTTGAAAGAGCAGGAGTCATGCCTGTGTGAATACTTTAAGAATCCAAGCTATAAGAATTATGTTAATGCTGCCAAGAGGGTTCTTAAAGAATGTGGTGTTGCCATCCCCAGTTGTTTAAACCCATAGTGGCCTTGAATTAAATAAAATGGCAACTGCCAATTTAAAATTACTATATAACAAAGAAACTACCAATATTTTCCATTGTCTTTATTAAAAATTATATAAGGAATAAAATTGTTGTCTCTCTGGTTTTTTTTTTTTTTTTTTATAAATTTAAAATACATGGGCACTTAGACCCAAATATATATATATATATATTTATATATTGGTGTTGAGATATATGATTAAATTTACTTGTACCTATTGACTTAAGTTTTTGGGTCAAGTGATGATTTAACATATTTAATATGGTATCAGAGCAAGAGATCGTGAGTTCGAACCTCTATAATGACATTTCCTCCCCTTTTAAATTCCACATGTTGGGGTTTTGTGTAAATATTCAAAACCCACATATAAGGGGGAGTGTTGAGATATAAGCTTTTGGGTCAAATTATTAGCGATGCTTTTATTTCGAAAAAAAAAAATTATGGATGTTAATGAGGGGATTAGGGGCTTGTATCCCACTTAAACCATTAAATTCTTATTGATAATGATTTTTCTTTTAATTTTCTATTTTTAATAAAGGGTTTTTTTTTTCTTTTAAAAAATAGTACTTTATGAATTGATTTTTTTAGAATTGTAAAAGTTCTGAAATTTTTTAAGAATTGCATTTTTTTTTCTTCCTCCTAGGCTCTGAAACTCAATTCGCACATGTTACAAAAATTATGTCACTTTTAAGAAATTCAAAGCATTTGCTTTTTTTTTTAATGTCTATTTAAAAAGTATCATCTAATGAAATTTCTGATATAAAAATTATACTTAATTATCAGTTTTTTAAAATATTAGTAAAATTTAAAGGGGGAAAAAATCTTAAATGTAATTTTCTTTTGACTTTTCAAACCACCGCCTGATTTGCTATAGAATAAAATACAGGTGTAGTTCCAAAATATAACATGACTTAAAAGGTTTTTGTAAATATAATAGACCATGATTGATAATGATCAATATTAAAATTGTGTAACAAAACTGTATCAATGATTTGGTTAAACTGCCATTTTTACTTCAATAGATGAAAATATATAAATTAAAAAGCAATACTAAAAGTTTAATTATTTTACCATGTTTTCTTTAATAAAATTATAAAATAAATAACATTAACAACTCGAATCAACTTAATCTATATATTACATTATTGAGTTGAATTGAATCCATCAACCTAATGATATATGATCATATGAGAATTTGTAAACTTATAACTTGAATTGGTAATTTTTTTTATACATTAAAATAGGGGAAATGAGAAGACAAATTATTAAATATAACCGTTAAAACGTGACTTTCATTAAAAAAAATTATAGAAACCACATGTATTGAATGAATTTTCAAATAAAAAAGAAAGAGGTCAAACATCTAACCTAAAATTAAATTACTAAAAATGACTTTATTAGGCACATTTTACGGAACCACAACCAACCCAACCTACAAACAGTCAAAGTAATTTCCCAAATTAAAAAAAAAAACACAAATTATTAGGTAATGAGAAATTAATAAAAATAGAATTTTCCCCTATTGGGACCATAGTTGGCTATAAATACTGCCTCAAACCTTTGGCCAACATTGCCTCTTAACTCCTCCCTTTGTTTCTCAATACCACCATCATCTCAAAACCAAACAAAGAGATGAAGAAGTTTTCCATGTCAAGTCTATCCTGCATTTTGATGGTGGTGGTGATGTTGATGGTTTTAACCCGTGCTTGGTCGAGCGATGCGGTGAATTGCGATAAACGCGAACTCAAACCATGCGTTAACGCGTTATTAACACCGATGCCGCCATCCACAACTTGCTGCTATAAGGTGAGAGAGCAGAGGCCTTGCCTTTGTGGATACCTTACGGATCCAAACTTGAGGCAGTATGCACAATCTCCTGAAGTTAAAAAAATTTCTGATGCCTGCAGAGTTCCCATCCCCAAGTGCTAGAAGGCTCATACTTGCCTTCTATATCTCTATTATAAATTTATATATATATAATTACATTGGTATTTGTTATTGAGAAATTGATTATTTAAATATATATAAAGGAGGATGATTCAAGATTATTTCCATCTTCTTTCCTCAAGACATTCGTTTGCTTGATGGTTTTGTTTTGTAGTTTTTTTTTTTTAATGTTTTTAAAGTTCAAACTCAAATTTAAAAAAATGGTTTATTGTTTAATCAAATTTGGTTAAGATTTCAAAATTAGAAAATTATAATTATAAACAAAATTGTCATCAAAACTAGAGGTGCAAGATGGAACCGAAAAACCAAACCGAGCCAATTACCGAAATCTTTATCGGTTTGGTTCGGTTTACTCTAGAAAAGCCGAATAAGAACCGAACCAAACCGATAGTGTTAAAAACAATTTAAATAAAAATATTTAGGGTTCAGGGGCGAGAGAGGCAGAGACATTTCTTTCGCAACTCTGCCTCTGTCTCTCATTCTTCTATCAAGCGAAAAAGGAAAAACGCAACTTCCCCTCCTTCATTGCTTGACACCGCTCGCTTCTCCACCGCCGTTAGCTTCGATTCTCCACCGCCGTTTGCTCGCTTCTCCTCCCACTTGTTCGTTCAAGAACTTCATCTCTTTTTTTCACTTCAAGTTTTTATTCTTCCTTTTAGTTCTTATAAAAATTGAGAAGCTCATGTTGAATTTGGCCAAACCCGAAAATTGAACTGAAACCAATAATAAATCGGTTCGATTGTTATCGGTTAGTGAATCAATCGGTTCGATGGCAGTTTGTTCTTCGATTTCCCTCTTTTATCGATTCAGTTTCGGGTTCATGTCAAAACCGACAGAAGCCGAACCGATTACACCCCTAATCAAAACGAAATTGTATTATAATAATTTGAAGAGAATGAATAAATTAAATTTTTTTAGAGAGGATGGATGCATACCAAGAATTAATGGAAGAATATAATTTTTTTCTTTATTAATTTCATATTTGATTAAATCATGTATTTATACTAACCGAATATAACTCAACTATTTAGATATCAATATCGCTTTCAATAAAAATATTACAATGATTATAATAATAAAAAACAATCACATATTCCCTTTTTAAAATTGAGATTCCCATATGATTGAAAGTTCCTACTAATACTTCGGAAATAATAATGGAAATGTGTCGGTAGAAAATGTATATAAGTTGGGGGAATAAAACAGAAGTGATGCGGAAAAAAAAATAGAATGGTAAAAAGATAGTTATAACGAGTAATGAGTGGCTGAATAAAGTTCAATTTTGAAGATTGATTGTAACCTTTAGGGTCTGCTTACAAAAAGAAAAGGGTAATTGGGTAATTATAAATAAATTATCAATAAATAAAAAGGTTAATAACTTTAATCATACTTGATATTTTGATGATAATAAACTCTTTTATTTATTAACGATTTTGAAGTTTTAAAGTGACTGTAACAAAACATCTTCAATCATCTAAGTCGAAGTTCAAACGAAAAAGTTATAAATAAAAGAAAGTTAACAGCGTTCTAGTATTATTAGCATAATTTAGAATTATAAAGGTGTGATTTTCTATTTTTAAACCATCAATATGTATTTTACCATAACTACAAGGTCTGTTTACATTTTAAGGGGAAAAAAAATTGACGAATTTGATGTTGTCCAATACTAAATTTAAATTGATTCTATAGGGAAAAAAAAAACTCTTCTAAAGTGATGTAATAATTAATTGGGGGTAGTATCGCCTTTTGTTTAATCTGTATCTATGAGGTTATTTTCGAATCATCTATTTTGATGAGATTTGAAATGAATTAAATTTGCCTATCTAGATATCTTGAGACTGATTTTAATCTCAATTCCAAGAATATTTGGATTTTTGTCGATTGAACATGATAACCTAGAGGCCTATTTCTGAAATTTATATGATTTCAGTTGAGGAACAACCTTAAGTAGTTAATCAAGTGTGGAATAAAAAATTCCATAAAAGAACATATATGAAAAGAAAAAAAATTTAGGGATGATTGTAAATCTAATAAATTTTTAGTTAATATTTATAAAAATATTTGTAAATATTGCAAATTTTGAGTTTGTTAATCAATGATCAATATTAAATTACATATTTTTATATTAAGTTATCACTGATTCACATATTAATCACTGATAAATATGATAAAAATTATTATATTTACAAATAATTTTAAATAATGATATATTTACAAATATTACATCAAAACCAGTTATTCAACAAAATTTCCTAAAAAAATTATATTATTTGTATAAATAAGGTACCACAACCAACTTTTTAGGTATTTGACATTTATTTTATTACAAATAATGAAAACATAAATCCAATATGGTTTGAAATTCAAGTAGAAATGAAGTTATCCCTAGTGTTAAATCCATGCAACAACTATGAAGGCCTAATTTTTAAATTTTTAAATTTTTAAAAAAAAGTGTTAAAAAATTGGCAATTATTGTGTCATAATTATATTTATAGAAAACATAAAAATTGATTAAAATGAAGAGGTGTGGAGTCATTTCCTCATAAATATGGTCGGCCAAATCCAAAGCACACCAGTATCTTAGCCATGATTTTTTGTTATTTAATCCCTGTTGACATGACTCACGTCGGCATGATTTTTTTATATGAAAATTTTCATATAAATAAATATTGATATTTATTATTTTTATTTAGTTAAAATACTCTTAATCGATTAAAAAAAAATCAATATTCCGTTTGAAATTAACGTTTTGATTTTTTTTCAAGATTTTTCTAGCTCAAATTAAAGTTTTTTTTTTTTTTAAATCTATCAAACTATCAAATTTGAATTAAACAGCCTAAATTACTTGTTTTTTTTTTAAATAGTATGAAATAAAATAATAAAGTTGAGGTATTAAGTTCTGATTTATTTTTTAAATTAATTCAATAAAAATATAATACTTTTTTTTCACACCAGTAAATAAAGCATGTTCTCGATCTGCCCTTATTTCCTACCTATATTACCGACCATTTGATAGAAGCATATCCATGGGTCTATCACCTCTTTCATTTTCTTTTATATTACATCAAATTGAAAAAAAAAATGATATTTAAACATTTGATTATATAAGAAATGAGTAAATATTTAACCAAATGAATATGTTCATGTCATATTAATAGTTGTCATCTATTATAAGATCATATATTTTAGAGAAAATTATATACCAATCACTTCCAAATTATAAGGGTTAAAAATTGATAATGAGAGTTAATCTAAATAACTGAAAAATAATATATAACTTTTATATGACATCTTTAAATAATTTACTAAAAAACATATTATTTTGATTTTATTAAAGGGTAAAATGCAAATGAGACCCCTGTGGTTTCTTCCAAATGCAGGAACACCCCCTGTGGTTTGGAAATGGCAAATCACACCCCTGTGGTTTCAATTTTTTTCAATCAGACCCCTCCCCTTCAATGTCAATAATTTAATTTTAACCATAACTTTTTCGTTTGAACTCCGATTTAGATGATTCAAGATGTTTTAGAATCATCATTTCAGGCTCTACGCTATGACCACTTCAAAGCTTCTAAATCATTAATGACCAATAGAGTTAAGAGTGTCAATCGTATCTAAAATTTAGATGTTAATAAACTATTTTATTTATTAATCATTTAAAAGTTTCAAAGTGACTATTATGTAGAACCTAAAATTATGATTCCAAAACATTTTGAATCATCTAAATCGGAGTTCAAACGAAGAAGTTATGACTAAAATAAAATTATTGACATTGAAGAGAAGGGGTCGGATTGAAAAAAATTAAAACCACAGGGGTGTGATTTGCCATTTCCAAACCATAGGGGGTGTTCATGTATTTGGAAGAAACCACAGAGGTCTCATTTGCATTTTACCCTTTATTAAATTATTGGAATAAATATATATTTGGGCTTTAATATTTATCATTTTTATTTTAGGTTGAATAATTATTAGCTAAATGAGTTTTTAAAAACTAAAATACTAGTTTTATTGTAAGGTAATTGTTAATTAAATTTTAATAATCTATTTCTATTTTCATTAATTTATTATTTTGATTTCAATAAATTATTGAAAATAAATCTATTATTTAGGTTAAAAAAGAAAAATAAGTAATCACATAAATAAAAATATGTATAAAATTTGATGTTTAAAACAATTTCGTATTAATAATTTAAATAATGTTATTTTGTCAAATTAAACTTCTAAATCCATTTTAATATATTATTAAGTTTAAAGTACTCAAATTAAAAGTTTGAGGATGTTAGCATTATAACTCTTATAATTCAGGGTTTATTTATGCAATTTTTCTTATATATTTTTATTTGATTTTAGATTTAATGATTAGTTGTTTAGTTGAGTTTTAAGTTTATGCGTATTGTATTTGAATCCGAAAAATCATGAAATGGAGTGTAGGAAATTTAATGGGGAATTTACAAATCTAACAATTTTTGTAGTAATATTTATAAAAAATAGCAGTTCTAAAAAATATTTATAAATATAGTAAAATTTTGTTTAGGTAAATCAGTGATAAATATTTGAATTTTATATTTTTACACTAAATTTATCATTAATACACACATTAATCACCGATTAACATAGTAAAAATTATTATATTTATAAATAGTTTTTAGAATTGCTACTTTTATAAATATTGTATCAAAATTTACTACATAGTTAAATTTCCTATATTTAATTAGCAAACACTTTATTAGTTTGGAGCGGTTTTGAGTTCTTCGAGAACTCAACGACACCAAGGTTTAAACAAACGAATCTGTTATCATTTTTAAATTTTCTTTTCAATGTTGTTTCTATTTTTTTTTTTTTCCAAATATTAGGTGTAATTTCTAGAAAAAGAAAATTCAAACATAAACAGCATAAACATCTCCTAATGCAACCAATAAAATATTTAACTCTTTCATTAATAGTAAAGAGAAGTTTTTTTTAGGCTATAAATACTAGCCCATTGCTTTGGCAAAAATTGCATCATTCCCTCTTTAACTCCTTTCATTCTTTTAACATATCTCAAAACCAACCACACAAAAAATAAAAGAATGAAGAAGTTTTCCATTAGAGGTCTCATGTGCATTTTGGTGGTGGTGATGGTGGTGGTTCTCATCGAACCTCAATCGGTCGATGCCGTGAATTGCAACGCTTCGGAACTCAGCTCATGCGGTAACGCGATACTTACGCCCGTGCCGCCATCGGCCACTTGCTGCTCTAAGCTGAGAGAGCAGAAGCCATGCCTTTGTGGATATATGAGGAATCCAAACTTCAAACAGTACGTGAATTCTCCTAATGCCAAAAGGCTCCTTTCCTCATGTGGTGTTGCCATCCCCAAGTGCTAGAAGCCCCAATGATTGCCTTTTATATATATAATTAAATTGATATTTGCTATGGAAAAAATTTGATTATGATAATTAAAAAAAAAAAAAAGGAGGATCGTGATCATTCTTTTTGTCTATTACTCTGAATTTGAGAATGGATTATTGTTTTTGGTTTTTCTATTTTAAAAAAAAAATTGACTTGTTGATTAATAGTTTGTTTGATTTGTTTTGTTTGGGTAATTCGAATTCGCTTTCAAAATTTAATCAATAAACTGAGGGGGGCTGCAATCTCCCATTTATTCAATATTTCACGTATATTATATTAGACTCTATTGTATTCAATTGTGCAAATATGTAAAAGTATTATATAATTTATATAGAAAAATTAACTTAATGATAAATAAGGAAAACGGGCTAAGCAAAGAATTCGAAGACAATCATGGAAAGAAATATGACAAATATAGCTCAAATCTTAACCTAATTGACTCCTTAATTTACAATTGATTGACAACCTAATTACAGCCCAAAAATATATATTGTTAACCATAATAACTAGCCTCAAATTCAAATAATATTTCATTTTCACATATTAGAACAGGTTTAACCTCAATAATATCAAATCCACATAATTAAGTAATTAACCTCAACGATATCAAATATAATCTATTGATATTTGAATTTGAATTTAAATTTTTTTGGCCAACACGAGCATAGCTCAAGTGGTTAGGCACCTGCTCCTTTATCATGAGTTCGAAAATTTGAGTCTCCCCTCCCCCAATTTGATGTAATTTCTCAAAAAAATTGATTTTTGTTATTAGATCATATTAGAAAGGATGTTAAATGGGTGTTTAGTCAGCTGCTAGTCCAATGTCAAAGCCCAAATGCTTTTCTCAATTGGGCCTGGAGGAGTCCAAAACTATCTCTCAATAAGCTGAAACCGTTTCCAAAATATCTTTTGTACAGCTGTCTTGATATCTAACAAGTTTGCTACGTGGCTGCTGGAGGTTCACATGTGCTGGCTGAAGTTTTTATTTCAAACTGCTTTTGGTTTATGGTTGAGATTGAGTTCTGTTCTGAGAGAGTTATTGTTAGAGAGAGAAGTAAATGTTTAGAGAGAGAGGGAGAGGAAGCTGTTCTTCGTTTTTCTTCTTCTTCTTGTATCTTGCTCTGTGTTCTGTGATGAGTGTTTGAAGATGATCTTGCATGTATCATCTGTTCTTGGTGTAACACAGATCTGAGTGAGAGAAGTCTTGTAACTCCCTTGTAAAACGGCTTGATTGAACGTTTGATAGTGCATGAAGCTTGGAGAAGCCATCTCCAGCAACTGGACGTAGGCCATTTGGTCGAACCAGTATAAAATCTCTGTGTCAAACTCTTCTCTGTGTGATTTTCTTAACCTGTTTTCTTTAGATCTTGTGATTAATTGATATAACAAAGGAGAAACTCAAACCTTCGACCTCAAGAGAATGATTCACATTTGAATTTGGGCTATTATCACATATACCCAATATCGAGTCTCAGTTTTCAAAAAAACCACAAACATTGAAAAATATCAAAATTACCCAACACATAATTAACCCATAATTTTTTTATGAAAATTTGATTATAATTGATATATTATTTTTGTAAATTTATATTATTGATATAAATTTAATACTAGAATTTACATTACTGATAAATTATTGTTGTAAAATTACATCAATGATATATCATTAAATTAATAGAATATATAAAAATTGGTAAATCTGATATAAACATGAAAGTGTGGCATATATGAAAACAAAATTCAAAAGTTGACTACCACGCATAATTTTCCTTTGAATTTGATATTGTTGAGGCTAAATATGTGATATTATCAAATATAATGTATTGATATTTAAACTAAAGGTTTAGTTATAAAGTTGTCTAAATGGTGAGAGTAAATTGTCTAAAGGTGTAGTTCCCACAAAATTTAATGGTGCCAACCATACCTTTAGGACAACTTGCTTTTATCATTAAATTTTACAAATAATCTGGTAAAAGCCAACGCCCGCTCTCTCTTTGTTTGTTTTTGTTTTGTTTTTTTAATGAAAGACTTCGGAGAAATTGAGGTTTTTCAACTGGGAAGCTCTCGGGTTGAGCTAACTATGGTGGTTGTGGAAGATTATTTATTATTTTACATTGAAGATAAATGCAGGTGAAATTCGAATGCAAGATGATGATTAAGAAAAGATCGAGTAATCTAATCTAGTTATCTTAATTCCTTTCCTCATCAAATTGATAATTTACCAACCGGCCGGGGAGGGGGTCAATAAATCTTGGATCAAATTTTAATATTTTATCAAGTTTAAGAGGTTAATAGTTGTCAACCTGAACATAACTCAATTGGTCACTGGTCAGGTACTTACTCTTTTTTTATGAGGTCGAAAGTTCGAGTTTTCACTCCCCCAATTTAATGTAATAGCTCAAAAAAGAAGGTTAATAGTTCAAATTGAAAGTTTGAGGGTGTAATCATTACAACTCTTATAATTTAATGATTTTTAAGCAATATTTTATATATTTTAATAAATATTGTTATTTGAATTTAGATTTAGTGATAAGTTGTTAGTTGAATTTTGAATTTATGCCTGTTGGATTTCAATCAAAAGAATTTTATGAGAAAACACTTTAGTTGTTTGGAGCGTTGAAAATTCAATAAAGGAGGCTTAAATTACCTCAAACGAATCTGTTGTCATTCTTAATAATTATTCATCTACTAATCAATTGGTAACAAGGTGAGTAATATGTAAATTTTATAAATAATGTTAGGTATTTTCATCTTTTCGATATAAAATTCTTAAATGTGCTCTTTAAGATGGTGTCTTTTTTAGGCTCACCAATCTTAAGTTGGTTCTTATTTTTGGATCGGAGGCTCGTTTGAGCTTTTTAACCAGGCTGTGATATCATCTTAATAATTATGAGTTTACATCTCAAAAATCAATTGGTAATGAAAGGTTTAACCTTAAGACACCTTTCCGATTCGGAATCCTTATCACTCATTTTTTAAATTTTATTTCAATATTTTTTGTGTGTAATTTCTAGAATTGACAAATGAACTAACTCAAATTCTCTAATTGACAAAACAATAAATAAAATATTAAATAAGATGGTTGGGGGAGTGGGAAATCAATAGTAAAGAGAAGTTTTTTTGGGCTATAAAATACTGACCCAATGCTTTAGACAAATATGCACCACTCCTCTTTTTAACTCTTTCACATATCTCATCTCTCAAAAAACCACAAAAAAAAAAAGAATGAAGAAGTTTTCCATTACAGGTCTCATGTGCATCTTGGTGGTGGTGGTGCTTATCGAAGCTCGGTCGACCGATGCGGCCGTGCCTTGCAGCCCGACGGAACTCAGCTCATGCATTCCAGCGATATTAAAGTCGACACCGCCTCCGCCTGGTTGCTGCAGTAAGCTGAAGGAGCAAAAGCCATGCCTTTGTGGATACTCTAAGAATCCAAGCTTGCGACAGTACGTGAACGCTCCTGGCTTCAAAAAGGTTTTTTCCGTATGTGGTGTTGCCTTGCCCAAGTGCTAGACGCCTACAAGCCCATGCTTGCCTTGTATTTATATAATTAAGTGGGTATTTTCTATGAAGAAATCGATTATATGTTAATGAAGGAGGAGGATCGTGATAATTTCTATTATCCATTCTCCGAGTTTTATAATGTTTTCTGTTTTCTGTTTTTTTTTTCTTATGGTAAGAAAAAAGACCGTTGATTAATATAATATGTTTGGTTTGTTTTGTTTTGTTTGGTTTTGATAATTCACTTTCAAAATTGGTTTTTTGTTAAACCATTAAAAAATACAAAAGGGATTGTTAAGAATTGAGAAAACAAAATGAAAAAAAAAATTGTGGTTGGATGAGAATGAAAAATCAAATTATAAGGGGGAAGGTATATATATATATATATATATATATATATATATATATATATATATATATATATATATATATATATATATTTTATTTATTTATTTATTAATTTTATATTTGATTAAAGAGAAATTGGAAATGATGTTTTGAAAAATAGAAAAGAGTTTTGAAAAAAAAAAAAATAGTATCTTCTCTAAGGTATGTTTGAATTGCTTTTCACACTTGCTGGATATGATGGTGAAAAAAATGTTATTTTTGAACAAATTTAATTTTTTTTAATATTATCGAGAATATGAATTAATAAAATGCCACTGATTAAATCACATATATCTCTTTCTTCCACTTAATTATTCTTGAAAAATAGTTAAGGAAAATAAATTTATATGAAAATTTAAGATATGATCAAAGAAAAAAACAATTCATGAGGGTGAAATATTTCCACACACTGAGTGAATTTATTGATGTCTTTTCTTGTTTTAGTCTATGATTGAGGTTAATTAAGTCAAGGAGGGTCCCATATATTCATGGAAAGTTTCAATCATACTGATTAAATCACATATATCTCTTTCTTCCACTTAATTATTCTTGAAAAATAGTAAAGGAAAATAAATTTATATGAAAATTTAAAGGGTTGAGTGTACCTTACGGTGAAAAAGAAAAATGGGTAAAATAAACTTTTGATAGGACTAATTTGATTAAACTTGACATTTTAATTTTTATTACTAATAAATATATTTTTTAAGCTTACATTTGAAGGTATCATATCTAAAAAAAATTATGTCGGGTTTTATTACTATAGTGGTTCTGGAAGAATATTTTTTATTTCACACTAAAGATAAACTTAAGTAATGAGGATTTAATATATTTTTGTAATCTATTAATAAGAATCAAGTTATTTTTATTTTCCTTGTAGAAAATAACAAGAACCTATAAAGAAAGAAAGAAAAAATCCAATCAAAGACCAGTTGAGCAACATTAAAAAGTGAAAGGAATAGAAGTAAAAAACAAACAATAGTATGTTAAATAATATATATATATATATATATATGCTAAAATGTTAAAAGGAAAAAAAAATAAACCTAGAAAATTTGGAGACACTAAGCCGTGAGGGGATGTTTATAGTAGTGGAGCATCAAGCTTTATAAATATGTGTCGGATAAATTATTATACTCTAGAATTGAGCTTCAGAAATTGGATTTCAATTTTCTTTTTTTATAAACAAATGTATATATTTATGGGGAATCTTAAAGTCACGAATTGTCTGGTTGGTGGGCCTATTTAGTATCACTCATGTGTATCATTGATTAAAAGTGTATTTTATATAGTACATTTAAATATTTTATGAAATATTTTACTCTAAAACTATAATTATAATAATTTAAAATTAATAACTAATATTATTAACATGTATTATATAAAAAATGAGGCCTTAAAAATATGGAGTCTTAGGTGATCGCCTGTATCGCCCATTTTGAGTCAGCTTTAGCATCAAGATGATTGTTAAAAGTGCAGGAGAAGAGATGGGATTGAGATTGCTTCTCATTATCACAATGTGATAATTCAGTGTATGACTTATTATGACCATGTACTATGTTTTTTTGGCCTATCAAAAGTACCCATTCTTTCATTTAATTTTATTTTTCATTTTTTGATTCTCACTATATCTTTTTTTATCTTTCTCCACATTCTCTCCCTATTTGAATTAATTATGTTGAATTATTTTTGCTGATTATTCTCCTTGATTTTTTTTTAACTTGTAATTTTATGAAATTTAATGTATTTGACTTTTTTTTTTAATTCGTTTCTACATTTTTTCAGCATTTTTTGCTAGGTTTTTGTTCATCATTTATGCATTCGTTTTTGCATTCTTTTTCTAATTTTAATTTTATGTTTTTTTAGGTATCAGATTTTAAAAATCCCACATTGATTGGTTTTTTAAAAGTCTCAGACATTAGGATAAATATTATCTTCTTCATGGTTTCTTTATCAGCATCTATTTCCTTCTCTCCAAGATCTATTGCGTTTGTTTATTCCAGTGACGACTTTTCTCTATAGATCAGTAGATCTTCCACAAATCTAGATTCTAATTATCGTTTTTTTTTTCGTTTCAATTTCCCATGATGAAACTCTGTTTGTTTATTTTGATTCTTTCGGATCTAGAGCCAGATCTGATTTCCTTGGTACATGTTCGTGGTTCCTATTTTTAGACTGGATGTTCATTTGAGATTTATTAAGATATCATCTTAATAACTATGGGCTTCCATCTCAAAAACTAATTTGTAATGAGAGGTTTAACCCTTAGACTTTATAAACAATGTTACATTCTTCTATTTTTCTGATGTGAGATCCTAATTAGCTATATTTTTAAATTTTCTTTCAATATTTTGTGTACGTGTAATTTCTAGAAAAAATAAAACTCAAACATGAACAGCAAACACCTCCTAATCCTAACAACTCAAATTCTCGAATTTGACAAAACAATAAATAAAATATTAAATAAGGTAGTTGGGGGAGTAGTAAATCAATAGTAAAGAGAAGTTTTTTTTGGGCTATAAAATACTGACCCAATGCTTTATACAAATATGCACCACTCCTCTTTTTAACTCTTTCACATATCTCATCTCTCAAAAAACCACACAAAAAAAGAATGAAGAAGTTTTCCATTACAGGTCTCATGTGCATGGTGGTGGTGATGGTGGTGGTGGTTCTTATCGAAGCTCGGTCGACCGATGCGGTGAATTGCGACCCGATGGAGCTCAGCTCATGCGCTAACGCAATGATATATTCGACACCGCCTCCGGCTGCTTGCTGCAGTAAGCTGAAGGAGCAAAAGCCATGCCTTTGTGGATATCTTAGGGATCCAAACTTGAAACCGTACGTGAACTCTCCTGGCGCCAACTATGTTGCTTCCAAATGTGGTGTTGCCGTGCCCCAGTGCTAGAAGCCAGCTACAAGCCCATGCTTGCCTTGTATTTATATAATTAAGTGGGTATTTTCTATGAAGAAATCGATTATATGCTAATAAAGGAGGAGGATCTTGATAATTTCTATTATCTATTCTCCGAGTTTTATAATGTTTTTGTTTTTGTTTTTTTTTTCTTTTGGTAAGAAAAAGACTTTGTTGAATAATAATATGTTTGGTTTGGTTTGATAATTGGCTTTCAGAATTGGTTTTTTTTTTGTTAAACAATTAAAAAATATAAAAGGGATTTTTAAGAATTGAGAAAACAAGATGGAACAAAAAATTGTAGTTGGATGAGAATGACAAAATCAAATTATAAGGGGGAAGGTATATATATATATTTATTAATTTTATATTGATTAAAGAGATTGGAAATGGTATCTTGAAAAATAGAAAAGAGTTTAAAAAAATAGTATTTTCTTAAAGGTATGTTTGAATTATTTTTCACACTTGTTGGATGATGGTGGAAAAAAAATGTTATTCTTGAAAAAATTTAAAGTTTTTGATATTATCGAAAATATGAATTAATAAAATGCCACGGATTAAATCACATATATATCTTTCTTCCACTTAATTATTCTTGAAAAATAGTTAAGGAAAATAAATTTATATGAAAATTTACGATATGATCAAATTAAAAAAAAAACAATTCATGTGGGTGAAATATTTCCACACATAGAGTGAATTTATTGATGTCTTTTCTTGTTTTAGTTTATGATTCTAAGGAGGGTCCAATATATTCATGGAAAGTTTCAATCATACTTATAATTATAATAATTTAAAATTAATGACTAATATTATCAACATGTTTGATATAAAAAATGAAGTATTAAAAAATATGGAGCCTTAAGTGATCGCCTAGCTTGAGCCAGCCTTCACATCAAGATAATTGTTAAAAGGGCAGAAAAAGAGATAGGATTGAGATTGCTCCTCATTATCACAAATTGGATGAGGAATGTGCCTAATGTTAGGCCTCTAAACTAAGATTCTAAGATAGAACTATTCAAAAAAAAAATAATCGTTAAATCACCGATAGACCCAATATTTTAAACTGTTGAATTAAGATAAATTTTGACACAATCACATGGAACGTAAAATATAATATAGAGGAAATAACAATGTCAAAAGTTTGAATTTAGTTTTTATCCAAATCTAAAAATAGTTTTTCATCAATCTGGGAATATCTAAAAAAAAAAAAAGATAAGAATGGACTTTACAATTTTGACTTCTCTATTATGTTGCACAATACGTTCTCGGATAATATTACTAATTTAATCTGCTCGAATGGTTACCATGTGTATTTCGCTCTAATGTCATGTTAAATCACCAATAGATTCAAACATTTAAATTATTAGACTAAGAGAAGTTGAATCATTTATATATTCTTAATAATAAAAAAAATGTATGAACTCAAGTATTCAATAATGTTATTATTTATAAATAACTAAAAAAAAAAAAAGAACTCATTTTTAATTGGAGGAATTACTTAAATAATATATATATATATATATATAATTACTCATGTAACACAATATTTAAAAATTTATCAAAATAATATAATATTTCTGGTTCATTAAATTAGTGAAACTGTTATTTAAGGAAATGATTAAAAGTAATGACATAAATAAAGAAAAAATGGTAAATTACAAATAACACTCTTGTGGTTTCTGTCAAATTCATGAACAGCCTCTGTAGTTTAAAAATGAAAAATTACACCTCTGTGTTGTAATTCCAAATTATGCCAATAAGACTCCCCCTCCGACGTTAATGTAAATTGTCTTTTAGTCATAGTTTCTTTGTTTGAACTCCAATTTGAATTATTCAAGATGTTTTTAAATTCTCATTTCGAGCTCTACGTTATGTTCACTCCAAAACTTAAAAATTTCAATAAGTAAAAAATTTTATTATCATCAAAATATTAGGTATGATTAAAGCCATTAACCATCATCAATCATTCAAATCAAAATTCAAACGAATAAATTATGACTAAAAAAATGTTTCCAACATTGGAGAGGAGGGGTCTTATTAACAAAATTTAGAACT
This sequence comes from Gynostemma pentaphyllum, assembly GCA_028015215.1. Classification (NCBI taxonomy): domain Eukaryota; kingdom Viridiplantae; phylum Streptophyta; class Magnoliopsida; order Cucurbitales; family Cucurbitaceae; genus Gynostemma; species Gynostemma pentaphyllum. Next base: position 44,558,192 of record CM051349.1, on the reverse strand, counting down.
GTGTTTGATTTACCATTTTTAAACCACATAGATTATTCAGAAATTTAACCGAAACCACATAGGTGTTATTTATAATTTACCTTAAAGAAAAATACATATCTAAAATTTGTTATCGGAGATATTTTGAGTTTTTTGGTATGCAAATAAAGCTCTATAAACTACTACCAAACATGGCAGCCAAATTATTATTATATTATTATTATTTTGCAATCCCAACCCCACATTTGATACTATGAATGCAGTCATTCTGTCAAGTAGCCTAAGATATAGAACATTAAAAGATGCAATTCCAAAATCCTACTGCCCCTTTTACTCTCTACTTCCAAAAAAAAAAAAATACAGTTGAGCAATTAATGTCCAAAATTAAATTCAATTCAATTCATCATTAAAAAGTCAAATTAGCTTCTTCCCATTAATCTTTCCTTCTTGTTAGTCTCATTCACCCACTTAATCCCAATCTAAACCTTTTGTAATTCTCAATCTTTTCTTCCCCAAAACTTAAAAAAAAAAAACATGAATTTCCATGCATTTTCATGCTCTTTAATTCTCACCATTCTTTTCAAAATTTCTCCATCTTTAAGCAGAGTCAATAAATCAATACACAGATTGCAGTTTGAAGTTCAATTGCGGGAAAATCACTGATATAGGGTTTCCTTTCTGGGGAGAAAATCGACCTGAAATCTGTGGATTTCCCGAATTCAAACTTAGATGTGAAGATAACGTTTCTAAAATCGAGATTATGAAAGTGAATTACCAGATTTTGGAGATGAATCCAGGAACTAAAGTTTTCAAAATCGCCAGAGACGATTACTCGAACGGAATCTGCCCGGTTATGGAAACCTCACGCTCTTATACGGTTGTGATTCGTCGCTGGATTCGATTCGAAGCTTAATCGATCAACCTGTTTTTGCGCCATTCAAGGAGGAAAGCTTCCTGGCCTGATAGCGCCAGTGAAGTGTCGTCTCCTCCGGCCATTCCATTGCCAGGTTGGTACCCTGAAACTGCGTGATTTCCATAATTTTAGATCATAGAATTAGAGGCTCCATTCAAAAATTAATTAAAACGGGTGAGAATTTATTTATATATTTCACTTATTAAGTCATCAACAGAAACTCAATTAATTAAGTCTCAATAATCCTTTTCATAAAGAAGAAAAATTAATTAAAGTCATCAACATCAGCCGTGTATAGCTTAAATTAAACTAGTCACCTAAAATGCATTTTGATACGTAATTCATGAGTCCCACTTCCCATTATGAAAATATTGAAATGGTCGTTTTTAGATAATTTTGAAATTATTTTACTGATGTATATACGATGGTCGGTAACTATATATTAATTCTTTTTGTAAGGATAACCATGTTTTTTTTTTTAATATTAAATATTTTAAAATTTGATTATATTTTACATTGATCAAAATGAATATATATATATATATATATATATATATATATATATTTTAGATCCATCTTACTTGAGATACTAACCCATTTCTCTTCCCCACGTCAAATTTAATTGGGCTCAGCCCATTTCTTTAGTTAATTATTCATATAAATACTTATTTCTAATTGACAATGTAAAAAAAAAAAAAAAAAAACCACTTTTAAACACTTCCAAAAATTATCACAACCAGACATTTCATATGTAAGATTGAGATTAAACTGTATTTAACTATATAATTGAGTTGAAATAGTTTATGAAATTAATCACTCTCTGAGGGAAAGATATTTAGAAATATTTCAATTGGAAGGCAGATCATTTTAATATTGTATAATTTCGTAATAACATGGCCAAATTATTAATATTGAAGTAAACTATAAATGATTCTGCCAAGAAAAATACTAAAAACTCACCAAAATATGCAAAACAAAAACAATGAAAAAAATATATTTTATATATATGCCATAAGCACTCAACTGATTAAGCATTCGATTCTTATCTTTAAGGTCAATTTTTTTTAAGTGTAATGTAATATCTAAAATGTAAATTACATAACGTTACAAATTTCACATGATAATAAGATAACTAGAATAATTTTGCATGCCATAATCTATTGTAGATCACAACCGTCCATAATCAAATCGACACAGCTCCCTAAATAACATTTTTCTGAAATTCTCCCAAACAATCAACCGATTCATTCCAACTGAATAAATAATTCAATTACCAGAGGAAAATAAACAAAATATATATTGAAACCAAAGTCAACTTTTGAAGTTAAAAGTCCCAATATCATCTTCCACCTTCTCCAATGGACTACAGATTTTCCAGTCAACCAAATCCCCAATTTTTTTTTCTTTCCTGGAAATGAATTCCAGGATTTCCCCATCTTTTCCATTCCATCTCTACCTATTTTCCATTTCCTTGATCATCACGTTTTCCTTCCCTCCATCATCCAGCTTCAACATCGATTGGTACAGAGCCTGCAGCAATAAATTCAATTGTGGAAATATCACCAACGTCGGATTCCCCTTCTGGGGCGGTTTCCGCCAATACGGTTGCGGAATTCCATCGCTGATGCTGCTCTGTTTCGAAAACATCACCACCATAATTGAATTAATGGATGTGAAATACCTAGTTCTTGAATTCAATCAGATTTCCCAAACGCTCAGAATCGCCAGAAGCGATTACACGGACGATCTTTGCCCTGAGAAATTCATAAACACGACTCTCGATTACAATCTCTTTGATTCAAACCCTAACCCTAACCACGGATACATCAATATCACGCTATTGTATTGCGCGTTTCCTAGAGACGGGTCTCCCGGACAATTTAGCTGTCCTGAATACGAATTCGGTTCGATAATAGTCGGCGACATCGGGCCCGGGATATGCAATGAGAGCGTGATTATTCCGGTTTCTTACTCCGGTGTGAACGGCGTTGTGAATTCGTCGGAGATTTTGGGAGCCATTAAAGAAGGGTTTGAGGTGAAATGGAGGAATGATACAGGGTGTGGAGATTGTGAAGAATCGAAGGGGGTTTGTGGTTTTGATTTGGGTTTGAATTCGACGACTTGTTATTGTTATGGATATTCTTCTGGGTTAAGGATTTGTCCATCCCCGCCGGAAGATGGAGCTCCGACGATTCCATCGGGTATGTGCTGTGCTGTTTGAACTTTTTTTTTTTTTATAATTATTATTTAAAGACTGTGCTGTTTGACCTTATCCATCCCTTTTAAATTGTGATCATTGTTTTTTCAATTTAATGGTCATTCTCGTGATAATTTAAAAAAAAAAAATGTGATTAAATGTGATTGTTTTTAATTTTTATATGAGATCTCATAATTAGTAAACGTTATATTTGTGATGCTACATATTTTAAATTTTAATCAAATAACGTCCATGTGGTTTTCATTAAATTTCTGAACAATTTTTATAGTTTGAAAATGACAAATCACATCTATGTAGTTTCAAATTATGTCAATAAAACCTCTCATCTTCGTTTGAACTCCAATTTGAATGATTGAAGATGTTTTAGAATCTTCGTTTTGGAATTTATGTTATGATCACTTGAAAACTTCTAATCACTAGTAAACAAAGAGGTTAATGGCTTCAATAATACCTAATATTTTGATGATAATAAACTTTTTTTACTTATTGAAGATTTTTAAATTTTGAAGTGACCATAACATAGAGCTTGAAATGAGGATTTCAAAACATCTTGAATCATTCAAATTGGAGTTCAAACGAAGAAACTATAGCTAAAAAAAATTTACAACGTCGGAGGGGAGGGGTCTTATTGGCATAATTTAGAACTACACGGGTTGTTCATGAATTTGACCGAAACCACCGGGGTGTTATTTGCAATTTAGCCTATAAAAAATCAATTATGACATACCTGAATCTTCAATTGGCTATGAAAATTGGAAACTTAGATGTAGAATTGATTGTTAGGAAAAAAAAAGAGTCTATTGATTGGAAACTTAGATGTACAACTGTATTTTTTAAAATATGAATTATTTTAATAATTAAAACAAATTCACAATTAAAGAAAAAAAAACAACAACAACGATAACATTGTAGCTGACTCCATCTATCATATATGAATTTTTAATCCTTTAACCATAAAATTTTTCCATAATATAGGTAAGCGTCCTATTATAAGGAAATACTTATATGATGAATATCAAAATGGTAAAACTTAACAATAAAAAAATTAATTATAGATTTTTAATTTAAAACCTCCCAATTAAAAACACAAAAAAAAAAAAAACAATAAGATTAATTATTCAATAATATAAAAGAAAAAATTAATAAAAATAAGCTTATTAGTTTAATGAAAACAATTTATTTATTAGTTAAAATAAAATTGAAAAAAAAAACTATTTTAAAAATAAATCAAACTTTTGGGTATTCAAGACTTTCCTCTCTACAATAATGAATAAATATAGTTTTGTAAATTATATGTTGTTACATTTTTTCGGTGATCTAACTTGTTTGATATTTGTGTTGTGCAGAATCAAATGTAAGGTTGAAGGCTGCCATTGGTATGGTAAAATGACCAGTTACATTTTTTACCATTTTTCACGTACTTGAGAGTTAACGTCTATTTAATAACCTTCTCCATTTCTCTTTTTTTGTTTTTTATTCATCTTTATTTAAAAAGAGAAACGTAAATACATTTTATAATACTTTCTTATTTCTTGTTTATTTAATAGGAGAAACATAAACGTATTTCTTAAACCTGTTCATTTAATAGGAGAAACATAAACATGTTTGATAACTGTTTCTTATTTGCTACTTTTGGAAGAAGAAATATGTTTGAAAACTATCTTTTGTAATGGTTTCTCATGTAGTAAAAATAGAAATATGTTGAAAATATTTAATTTTTAGATGAAATATTCAAAAAAAATATTATATTAATACAATTTTCAAATATTTATAATATTTAGAAGTCAAAACGGGACAAGGTAGTAATTTATTAATGTGTTGAAAATTTTGAAAACAATAATGAGAAACAATAAACTAGAATTTGTTGTTTCTAAAGTTTCTATACAATTTTGGGAATATTTCCAAAAAAAAAAAAATTGAGAAATTATAAATATGGAAGAGTTACCAAACTAACTCTGTATCTTAAAAAATGAGAAACGTAAACAAAAAACAGATTTTCTTTTTAAATATAATAGAATTTTTACGTGTTAATCAATGATTTAATATTATTGATGCTAATCACTTGGAGTGATTACAATTAATTTCTATAAATAATTGACTAGAGGAGCTTCTCCTAACTAGTGAGGAGGAAAGTTTTATTTTTAAAAAAATATTGCTACTTTTGTCTATATAATCAAAATTAATTTCATATTTGCGAGTATTTGAAACAGGTATTTCTAGTGGATTGATGGGGATTGTAGTATTCTCCATTGTGATCATATGCATCCATAGAAGAAGAAGAGAGTTACCAAGTAAAATCTTATCAACAGTGAGGAAGCAAAAGAGAACTGTAGCATTGATGATGAATCCTGGACCAAAGCAATATCCTTATTCACAGATAAAGAAAATGACGAACTCGTTTTCGCATAAATTAGGTGAAGGGGGATATGGAACTGTATATAGAGGCAAACTAGATGATGGTTCTCTTGTAGCTATAAAAGTTCTAAGGGTATTGAAAGGCGAAAATGACGACTGCAAAGAAGATTTCATAAATGAAATTGCTAGTATCAGTAGAACTTCACATGTGAATATTGTCAGTCTTTTGGGGTTTTCTTACAATTCAAAGGAAACAGCTCTAGTTTATGAATTTATGCCCAATGGATCACTTGATAGGTTCATATCAAGAAATCGAAATCTTGAACTGAAAACACTTCACAGGATTGTTGTGGGTGTGGCACGAGGATTGGAGTATCTGCATTGCGGTTGTAACACACGGATAGTGCATTTCGACATAAAACCTCAAAACATTCTTTTGGATGAAGATTTCAACCCAAAAATCTCGGATTTCGGCCTCGCTAAACTCTGTAAAAGGAAAGAGAGCATTGTTTCAATGTTGGGTACTAGAGGGACTGCCGGGTTTATAGCACCAGAAGTTTTTAGTCGTGCTTTTGGAGCCGTCTCTTACAAATCCGATGTTTATAGCTACGGAATGTTGCTTCTTGAAACCATATTGGGAGGAAGAAGAAACATGGCAGGTTCAGTAGTTTTATCTAATGAGAGTGAAACATATTTCCCAGATTGGATTTTCAAAAGAATTGAAGTGGGCAAGAATATAAGAAGTGATCAGACAGTAATAGAAGAAGAAGAAGAAATTGAATGGAAGATGATTATAGTTGGATTGTGGTGTATTCAGACTTCCCCATCAGATAGGCCATCGATGAGCAAAGTATTGGAAATGTTAGAGGGAAACGTTCAATCCTTGCAAATTCCTCCAAAGCCTTTGTTGGTTCTCCCTAACATGTCGTCCCAGGAAACTGCCACCCAGTCGTTACCATCAGAAGGTTATTGAAGGCATTTTATAAGAATTCTTTGTTAATATATAATTTTGATGTCTAAAATTTTTTACCCATATTTCTAGTTTGTCCGTACCTCAGGTGGTTTCGCATCAGTTCTCCCTTCTAATGAAATCGAACGTTCGAATCCCTACCCAATTTGATGTAATGTCTTATTAGACACCACCTAGCAGCTGGTCATAGAGAAACTCCTGGCTTGTTCAGCAACAACCAAATATACTATACTAAAACAATTGCTTTTAAGTTTTCTTCCTTAAAAAATTTGTATATAATGATGACTCATGTCATGTATTCTATAATATCATTATTCTTAAATAACTCAAAACTATTTTTTTAAATTTGGTATGTAAATAAAGCTCAATAAAACTACTACCAAACATGGCAGCCAGATTATTATTATATTATTATTATTTTTGCAATCCCAACCCCACATTTGATACTATGAATGCAGTTATTTTGTCAAGTACCGAAAGATGGGAAGCTATTCCAAAATCGTACCTTACCCTTTACTCTCTACTTCCAAAAAACACAGTTGAGCAATTAATGACCAAAATTAAATTCAATTCAATTCATCATTAAAAAGTCAAATTAGCTTCTTCCCTTTAATCTTTCCTTCTTGTTAATTTCATTCACCCACTTAATCCCAATCTTCGTAATTCTCAATCTTTTCTTCCCCAAAACTTGAAAAAAAAAACATGAATTTCCATGCATTTTCATGCTCTTTAATTCTCACCATTCTTTTCAAAATTTCTCCATCTTTAAGCAGAGTTGATTATCAATACACAAATTGCAGTTTCAAGTTCAATTGCGGGAAAATCACTGATATAGGGTTTCCTTTCTGGGGAGAAAATCGACCTGAAATCTGTGGATTTCCTGAATTCAAACTTAGATGTGAAGATAACGTTTCCAAAATCGAGATTATGAAAGTGAATTACCAGATTTTGGAGATGAATCCGGGAACTAAAGTTTTCAGAATCGCTAGAGACGATTACTCGAACGGAATCTGTCCAGAAACAGAGCTGATTAACACAACTCTCGATCCTAACTTGTTCGAGATTCTGCCTGGTTATGGAAACCTCACGCTCTTATACGGTTGCGATTTGTCGCTTTTTCACGCGGATTTGAAATTCGAATGTCCGGTTTACGGAAACGGGATCGCGAAAATTGGGGATGGATTCGGTCTATGGAGTTGCAAAGAGAGCGTGGTGATTCCAGTTCGTGGAGACGGTGATGGTTTGGGATTCAATGTTCTGAGAATGGAGGAAGCCATTAGAGAAGGATTTGAGGTGAAATGGAAGGTGGATGATGGAGATTGTGAAGAATGTGTAAAATCGAGTGGCGTTTGTGGATTTGATTCGAAGCTTAATCGATCAACCTGTTTTTGCGCCATTGAAGAAGCTTCTTCAAGGAGGAAAGCTTGCTGGCCTGATAGCGCCGGTGAAGCGTCGTCTCCGGCCATGCCATTGCCAGGTAGGTACCATGAAACTGCGTAATTTCATCTTCATTATAGAATTAAAACGGGTGTCGTTTGGTTAATAGAATTTTTATATATTCGTAATTCTCCAACCCGAAACTCAATTAATTAAGTATCTGTAACTCTTTATCATAAACTCGAAACTTTGAGTCTCCTTAATCTCAATTTGATTAAATATATCAAAAAGAAAAAATTTAAATTAAGTCATCAACGTCATGTGATTATTGCTTAACTAGACACTTAAAATGAGCCATTAAAAAACAAACACGTAAAATGCATTTTGATGCAAGAGTCCCATGAGTATAAAAATATATATTTTTTTAAATAATTTAAACCTTTGGACTATGTTATGGAAATATTGAGAAATATTATAATTGATAGTGAAAATATTGAAATGATCCTTTTTAGTATAGTTTTGAAATTTATGGTAACTATATATTAATTCATTTTCTATGGATAACTATGTCTTTTTATTGAATTTTTGAAATTTTAATTATTTGATTACATTTACACAATGAATCCAAATAAAAAAAATTGAAATAGATATTAACAGAAATAAAATACAAGAATTAAGGGATTTAGATCCATCTTACTGGGGATACAACTAACCCACTTTTCCCCACATTAAATTTAATTGGGCTCAGCCCATTTCTTCAGTTCATATAAATAAAATACTTAAATAGTCAAAATAGATTTATAAAGTAATTTATAATTGACAATATTTTTTTTTTTTTTAATTCAATTAAACTTGTTTGCTAATATTTTATTTAAACCACAGAACAAATTTTTAAGATAGTTTTTTAGTTTCCATTTCAAAAATATTGTTAGAAAATAGATTACAAGACTTAGAAAGTAGTTAATAAGTTTAATTTAAAATAAATAAAAAACTAATGAAACGAGATTAAATAAAAGATACGTAAGATTGAGTCATTATTACGATTAAACGCTGTTTAATTATATAATTGAGTTAAAATAGATTATTAAATTAATCATTATCTGAAATAAAGATACTTAGAAATACTTCAATCGAAATGAAAATCTTTTTAATTATGTATAATTTTACATTGTCAAATTATTTATATTAAAACTTACCATAATATGGACACACAAAATAATGAAATAAACATATTTTTCCAATTAACAAAAAATAAAATATACATAACCAACAAATTGACAGCTGCTTAATAACATATTTCTGAATTTCTCCCAAACAATCAATCAAATTCAACTGAAGAATTCAATTACCAGAAGAAAAATATTATTAAAAAAAAATATTCAAAAATTCAAAATGGGTAATTTCTTTTTCCAATAACCAAGTCAAACTTTTGAAGTTAGTCCAAATATCATCTTCCATCTTCTCCAATGGACTACTGATTTTCCAGCCAACCAAATCCAATGAATTCCAGGATTTCCCCATCGTTTCCAATCCATCTCTACCTATTTTTCATTTCCTTGATCATCACGTTTTCCTTCCCTCCATCATCCAGCTTCAACATCGATTGGTACAGAGCCTGCAGCAATAAATTCAATTGTGGAAATATCACCAACGTCGGATTCCCCTTCTGGGGCGGTTTCCGCCAATACGGTTGCGGAATTCCATCGCTGATGCTGCTCTGTTTCGAAAACATCACCACCATAATTGAATTAATGGATGTGAAATACCTAGTTCTTGAATTCAATCAGATTTCCCAAACGCTCAGAATCGCCAGAAGCGATTACACGGACGATCTTTGCCCTGAGAAATTCATAAACACGACTCTCGATTACAATCTCTTTGATTCAAACCCTAACCCTAACCACGGATACATCAATATCACGCTATTGTATTGCGCGTTTCCTAAAGACGGGTCTCCCGGACAATTTAGCTGTCCTGAATACGAATTCGGTTCGATAATAGTCGGCGACATCGGACCCGGGATATGCAATGAGAGCGTGATTATTCCGGTTTCTTACTCCGGTGTGAACGGCGTTGTGAATTCGTCGGAGATTTTGGGGGCCATTAAAGAAGGGTTTGAGGTGAAATGGAGGAATGATACAGGGTGTGGAGATTGTGAAGAATCGAAGGGGGTTTGTGGTTTTGATTTGAGTTTGAATTTGACGACTTGTTATTGTTATGGATATTCTTCTGGGTTAAGGATATGTCCATCGCTGCCGGAAGATGGAGCTCCGACGGCGACGACGATTCCATCGGGTATGCTATGTGCTGTGCTGTTTGACCTGATCCATCCCTTTTCTTTTCCCTGCCGAATTTGCGTGGTTGACTTTTCTATTCCTCATTGTTTTTTGAATTGTTTTGTTTCCTTCTTTCTCTTTTTAAAAGGACTCTTGCTTTTTACGAAAATTAAAATAAAAAAAATAAATAAATTATTTAGAAGAGAATAGATTTGGATCTCATTTGTTTGATAATTTTTTTTTTAACTTTAATATTATATTTCAAAAATTAATTTTTGCATATCATTTTATTTTGTTGATTTTTGTTATAGGTTTTATAAATATTAATAATGATAATAATGTTTTTTAGGGAAAAAACAAAAATTTATTGAAAAATATTTCTTAAAAATAAGAAATACAAATGGCCTAAGAAATTAATAAAAATATATATTCGACTATTATTACCTACGTTAAGTGTTGTAGGGTCTTGTGGTTGTCCCGTGAGATTAGTTGAGGTGCATATAAATGGTCCAGACACTTACGGTATTAAAAAAAAATGGTGGATTGTTATTTAATACTTACGATGATTTATTATGTGCAACAATTTATTTTTATTTTTATTTTTATTTTAGCACATGTGCAACAAATATTTATATCATCATTTTGCCACAAAAAAAGATGTCATCTCTCTTTAAAAAACATTAATGGAATCATGGGTCCATTTATCTGAGCCTCATCGTCATCAAAAAGCAAACTCAACCCAAATTTAATTCTCTAATTGGAATCTTGGGTCCTGTTCCAAACTTTATAAACAATTCCATATTCGAGTTATCGTTATGATAATAATTAACATGGCATCGTGAAATGAAATATTGTTACTTTTTTGTTGTTCGATGCCCCGAGTGACTTGAATCGGGTCGGACATGTGATTCTGTACCTAAATTTGGCGGACCCATATGTATTCTTGAAATGGGTCAGGTAATGGGGCCGGGAATGGGTTTATTGAGCTGAAAATGTACTTTTGGTTGGGCATAGATTTTGGATTGGGATCAGACTTCCATTGTTAAAGTTTTATGATTTAATTATTCTCCTTCGAGTTTGTCGGCAAATTTTTTTTTTTTTTTTGAGATATTACATTATATTGGGAGATGGGAAACTCGAACATTCATTTGGCCTCATGGAAAGGGTGCAGGTGCCTAACCACTTCAGCCGTGTTGGCAAATGAAAAATCTTGTTTCTTGTTAGAAAAATGTATTATATTTTTTCATAGCTTTTATGTATAGGTTGTTCTGTGATACTGTAATTCAAATTTTATAGCTGTTATATTATTAGTTATTTGATCTTTATCTTAGTATACTACATTATACAATATTCAAGAATATGTGGTAGATTGAATGAGTATATAAAAGACTTGACACGATTCCAATTTACTACTTTGAAAGATACATGTTTTTCATTTTAGTTTTATGCTTATATAAACTTCAACTGACATGTTTTGGTCCTGTGAATAGGTAGGAATGGATCTAAGAAATCACGCCTAATAATAGGCCTTGTTATAGGAGGAGCAAGTATATTAGGCATATGTCTTGGATGCTGGATCTTTCGTATCAAGCGGCCGAAGGAAGAAACATTTAATGAAGTTGAAAAGTAAAGATCTTTCTTCACCTCCTTCAAGTGCAGACATTCCTATTCCCTCTACTTTTCTCTCTCACAGCATTCCTTCCTATCCTTATTCAAGATCTGATCTTGAGAAGGGAAGCTCCTACTTTGGAGCTCAAGTCTTTACCTATACAGAACTTGAGAAAGCAACTCATAATTTTGACCGTTCAAGGGAACTTGGAGATGGAGGTTATGGTACTGTTTACTCTGGTATGGAAATATGATTTGCAAGCTCTTAGTTTGAATGCTCCATAGTAGTTTAGCCTGAAATATTTTTTGAATGTTTATCAGGAAAACTTGATGATGGACGCATAGTTGCAGTAAAGCGTCTGTATGAACACAATTGCAGACGTGTTGAGCAGTTCATGAATGAAGTAGAGATTCTATCACGATTGCAACACCCGAACCTGGTGAAGTTGTACGGATGCACGTCGAGACATAGCAGGGAACTCCTTCTAGTATATGAGTATATTCCTAATGGAACTGTGGCTGATCATCTACATGGGAAGCAAGCAAATTTAGGATTGCTCAGCTGGTCTGTTCGGTTGAGGATTGCCATAGAGACGGCTAAAGCACTGGCTTTCCTCCACCACAAAGACGTTATTCATCGTGATGTCAAAACCAATAACATTCTTCTAGATAACAACTTCCAAGTGAAAGTGGCTGATTTTGGTCTATCACGGTTATTTCCCAATGATGTTACTCATGTTTCAACTGCTCCACAGGGGACACCTGGCTATGTTGATCCAGAATATTATCAGTGTTACCAACTTACTGACAAAAGCGATGTCTATAGTTTTGGAGTGGTTCTGGCTGAGCTCATATCATCATTACAAGCAGTAGACATCAGCAGGAACAGGAATGATATTAATTTGTCTAATATGGTTGTTGATAGAATTCAAAATCATGTGTTACATGAGTTAGTAGATCCAAATCTTGGGTTTGAGAGGGACCATGCAGTAAGGTGTATGATAACATCAGTGGCAGAGTTAGCTTTTCGATGTCTGCAACAGGCATTGGTTCTGAGGCCTTCTATGGATGAAGTGCTTGATGTTTTGAGGGGAATAGAAAATGAAGAATTGGGTCCTCGAAAGGCAGAAGTGTTAGATCTAGGGTCAGATGATGTTAGGCTTCTAAGGAATACATAATCCCTGCGTTCACCGGATTCTGAACTTGTGGCTGATAAACGGGTTAGAAATTCTTTTATACCTCTGGAAGTTGATTCCTCTTCCTGTCTGTTTTCTTGACTTGAGCTGAAATTAGTATAGAGTAGATGATAACTATATGTTTGTCTTACTCTCAATGATAGATATCATGAACTATACTGAGATTTACTATATTCTACTTCCCGGAGGCTTTATTCCATAGTTGATACGTGATAAATATTGGACAGAGTACATATGCCTCTTAGAGATTTAGTGATATCAATTCATGATTCTAGTTTACTGGTCACATGCTCGGTTGTTTTATAGTACTCCATGTGTTGAAGTGGCCGTGTTTTAGTCTTTACTTTTTCTTCTTGGCTTATCTGTGTGTCTGGCTTACGTTATTGGATGACGATAAAGCAATAATGTGCTCTTAGTCTTACCCTGCATCTTCTTTCATTGAACAGATGGAGATGTCCGTTTAACATTATCGACATCAGCAACGGTTGTAGATGTGAGCAAATGGCTTCAGCGGCTTTTGCTCACTCATTGTACAGTGATCTACCACTAGCAGTGGGGAATTAAATTTTACGGCGGTTCAATTTGAAGAAACCGTTCAAAAGTAAAAAGAAAACATACAAAAGCGAATCAGAGATACCGTGAGGCTCTTGCTTGACTCTCACACTTGTTAATCAAGCATTAACTAGGGAGGTAAGTTGGTTCCTTTGCATTTTCCATACCTGTAAATAGATGCATGATGAGATCCTAGCTTTGAACATTTAGATTTCCCATAGTTTAGCTGATGGAGATTAGAGATGTAAATGTTATATTCAGATTACCATTATTATTAGCTTATATCATATAGACTTTTGGGTTTTTGACCCATAAAGATTACAGAAGTATATAAATCAGTAAAATCCATATTTTTCAATATTGTTTGTCTAAATTTCCAACTGATCAAAAGAAAGTTCCAGATTGTTTCTATGCTATCAGGATTCTCCATGTTTGAATTTAAGTCATAGATCAGAATTCCTAAACATAATCTAAATCACATTTTTAATATTTCTGCCGAATCCCACTACTTATAATCAAATTTTTGTTTTGTATTGGAAAAAATGGATGTTATTCCTATTTTCTGCAAACCAAACAAGGAATCTAATTTAAATAAAATCAATGAAGAATAATCGTAGTGTATTATTTATATTGTATTGAAGAACTAATTAACATTCATTATAAATCGTATGCTTTTCATTGACAAAGCGAAAGTAACTAACATTAAACGCACAACGAGGCAATGATTTGACTTATTATCTGCTAATCTAATTATTTATGTTAATTGTGATTAAAAAATAAAATAAAAACATTTATATTAAAGTAAATAGATATTTACTGCACTGCACTGCAAAATCAGCATTCCAATTTCCAGAATCCCCCCATCTGGGCGAGTGTTCCAAAGGCGCGTGGGTTTAGATTTATTGGTTTTCTTATATTATTACCTAATTCCGTCCCTAACTTGAAGTTTTTCTCATTTTAATTCACGATTCTGATAAAGGTTAATTTTTATTCCCTAAACTTTGTATGCTTGATACGTCTCTATTTATTTTTTAAAAATAAAACTTACATCATTTTCATTTATTCAGGGATCATAATCTCTTAACTCATCACTAAAAAAAAATTCAAAGTTTGGATAAGGGATATGAGCTACACAAGTCTAAGGGTTTGTTTGGGAATGTTTAGAAAATAAGTGTTTTAATCAAACTACTTTTATTATAAGTATTATGTTGAACTTATGTTGAAAAGTGTTTAGTGGTATATTATAATAATGTTCGGTTTTAATATTTAAAAGTGTTTTTCATCATATTTAGTGTACTTTTAGAGAAAATGTGTAGATATCAAAATATGTAGAAATAAGTTAGTGAAACAAAGTCTTAAGTAGAAGTTAGAGAGAGTGTAGATAAATAAGCAAGGAGAAAAAATGTGAGAAGATAGAGAGAGAAAGTTGAATGTAGAGATAAGTTAGAGAGATAGTGTGTTGTATAGAGAGAGAAACCCGATGTGAAAAGAAGTTAGAGAGATAAAATATGTAGAGAGAAATTAGAGAGATAAAATGTGTAGAAGAAATTAAAACACAATATTCAAAAAATCAAAACATCCCTCTACATGATAAAAAAAACTAATGAATCAAAAATGGTATCTTTTAATACTCATAAACTTCCGTCTCAAAACTAGTTAATATTAAGAAAAATAACAATTAATTATTCTGATGTGGGATTTTTAACGTAAATGACATATCAAACATCGTAGTAGAGTTAGACCCGACATGCTATTTTACAAAATATTATAATTATTATTATTTAAAAAATAATCTAGGATAGGGTCCGCCAAGAAAATAATGGTGAGGTGGTGGGACACACACCATTCCGTTAAGATAACGAAAATACCACAAATCTTAATATAAGGATGCGATGTGATGTGAGAAACCAAATCCAAATCCAAATCCCACTCTCTTTCTCTCTTCGTGTCTTGTCGTCCTTTCTCTTTTAAGGAACCCCATACTTAAAACTCAGATTTGACTAACCTTTTTTAAAGTCTCTTTAACAAACTTAATAAATAAATAATAATAATTAAAAAAAAAAGGGTGAATTTCACTGATAATCAAAAAAATTATTGATATATCAAATATAACGGATGTTTTTATTAAATATCAATATTACCCTAAATGAAAATTCAAATCCCACTCTCTTTCTCTCTTTTGTTCGTTTCTTCCATCGATTGAGCAAGAACACGAGCCACAATGAAAATTCAAATGTCCTTCCTGAGATAGACGTGAAAGACAAAATTGGAGATGAGAAAGTTTACATAGATATGTAAATAAAAAATAAAAATAAATGTTGAACAAAAATATACATTTTACTTAAAATAACCTTTGTTCTTGCTTTCTTCCTCGATTGAGCAATGAGAACATGAGCCACAACAATGATCACCTTCGTCTATTTCTCATATACAGAGAAGGCCGATTTTGTTTCAAAATTGACAAAATCGAAGAAGGAAAAACGAGGATCATGATAGGAAAACCATTGTCTTCAACTCGTATTTCTCATATTCATGAGAATCATCCCATAAACCATTGTATAACAGATCAATAGATCTGGAACTCATATCAGAAAAGAATGGAAATGAAAAAAAAAATCTTTGAACAAAACATAGAAATGAAAACGAAAAAGGCATAAATAAAATGAAGAAAACGGAGATGTAATGGAAGAAATGATTCCATAAATGAAATAGTATAATTAAAATTTGAAAACTGCAGATTTGGAAACTACCAAATCAAATTTAAATCAAAAAGATAATAACAAAAACAAATCACATAATTGAATTAAATCCCCATAATTACGGAATGTCAGTAATGACTAAGGAAATATAAAATTAAAGGAAAAAACAAAAATGAATAAACATATAAAAAAGGGTAAAACAGTAAACCGTATATTCAGGATCTAGGGTTGCGCCGCCGGAATTGGTTTTAATTGGGTAAAAGTGAAATATAATAAAAAAAACCGCTAATATCAAATTGGGTGAATTAATAAGGATATTAGTGATATTAATCTCTAAAAAAAGACTTCAATTAAGTTTCTCACGCTCCGCCCACGCGCCGCCTTTCTTTTATCTCTAATTCTAATCCCATACTATTTTCTTTTATCCACTTTTTCCTTCCTTTTTTTTCCACTTTCTCTCTCTCTTTCTTTCTTAAGCTTTCTACTTTGCCTCCTTTTCTTTTGGACGAGTAGAGAAAACGAAAAAGAAAAAGGAAAAAACTATCTTCTTCCCTCTCTCCCATCCCCTTCTTACCTTTCCCTAAAGACTCCATTTTTTTCACTTTCCATGAATTTACAGCTGAATTCAAGATCTGGGTAAGGTTTAAAATCGAGGGTTTTATTTATGAATCCAAGAAGAGCAAGATGGGCGGAGTTACTTCTTCAATCGCCGCTAAATTTGCCTTCTTCCCACCTACTCCGCCGTCGTACACTGTAATCGCCGACGAAGCGCGTGATGGGGTTTTCTACATCCCGGAGATCCCTAGACGTGATGACGTCGATGTTCTTCGTCTTAGGACTCGTCGAGGAAATGAAATTGTTGCTGTTCATGTTAAACATCCTAAGGCTTCAAGTACCCTCCTTTATTCTCATGGAAATGCTGCTGATTTAGGGCAGATGTTTGAGCTTTTTGTTGAATTGAGCCTTCGTCTTCGTGTTAATCTTATGGGGTAATCTTTTTTATTTTCTTTCTTTTTAAAAGAACGGGGATTCTTATAACATTGATTTATAGTAATCAGTTATTGATACATTAAAAACTCTGTTATATTTATAAATGTTAAAAGACCCTTAAATTCAAGTTAGTCATTTTTCATTAAATGTGAAGAAATTTCTTTCCTTTCTTAATTTGGAAGCATTTAAGCCTGTGAGCCATGTTAATTTTGGAACCTTTTTAAACCCTATTCAATGGTATGATGCATTTATGGTAGATTTTATTTTATTTTATTTTATTTCGACTTAGCTGAAATGATAATGAAATAATACAAATACAACGAAAAAAAACATATTTGCAAATTTCATTCTGTAGTTATTGAAGCTGCACTTGGAATATCATGAATAGAACTTCTTAGCTTTTGTGACTTTCCAGTTCCTGTTGGTTTGTTGAGAGTGAAGAGTAATTTTTGTTACTTAAATCTTTAATTCTTCGTTTGAGAACGCGGCGGGTGAAAGATGTGGTGTGGTTTTTATCTTAACTTTTAATTTGAAGTAGTAACCCCTTAGAACTGGAATGGTCAGAAGATTTCCTCACTTGGCTTTTCTCCATTCTTGTACAATACTCAGAGTGGATATATGTAGGTTTATACATCCCCTCAATCACTTTCACGTTCTCGCCCTTTGAACACATGATAATGTTACTAAGTAATGTTCTTGGTAAACTAATTGATAAAAGCTGCATTATGGTCAGTTTCTAGAGTAGTATAACCTATATTCCGGGACTTGAATTTTCATATCATCATGCTTTCCAGTGTTAATTGCTAAGGGAAATGGGTGGGAAGCTAGTGCAGCTATTTACTGGTACTAAAGAGCATACAAAGTAAAAGAGATAGATTTTAACTCATTTCTATCTTCTTGTCCTGAAAATCAGTATGTTGATCATCTTATACAATGTAATAAATCAGTGAAACTTCTAGTTCTACCTTGTGAGGCTGTTCGGGTAAAATACATATGAAAAGAACGATAAACACCACTCTTTCATTTACGAGTGCTTCTGATGCAAGCTGCTTTGTTACCTTCATAATACCACTTTTTTCTTTTAGTATTATATATAAACTTCTTCTTATTGTAGAATTGATTTATGATCCCTATTTTGTATTTTGTCTAGGTATGATTATTCTGGCTATGGACAATCAACTGGAAAGGTGGGTCCACCCTTTCCTCTTTCTGTTTTGCATTTTTTCCATGAGTATGGCCTAAATGTTTCTTTCTACGTAAAATTAGATATTTTTTAAAGGAAGGAGACAAAAAAGAATATCATGATATATAATCTCCCTCCCCGCATAAGAAAAAGACCTATCATGAATAGTTCTTTTATTACATTACTAAATGCCCCAACCTCACAGTGTGCTAACAGTAACACCTAGCTTGTTGAAGGGCCTTCCACTTACAAGAGAAAGAAAAGTGACCTAGCTCTCCTCCATAGAGCTATCCCCTGATATCTGCTGTGAAGCCAGTCCCAAAGATCTGAAAAAAACCTTGGCCAAATACCCCAGAAAATGGATAGTGGAGTTGTAAAATCTTCCCATAGTGTGGGACCTGATGCATTAATAATTAAAAATGTTACCAATATAACAGTGGAATAATAATAACTCGCTTGCTTTCAGGATTCTATAGCATCAACAATTTTAGCAAAAGTCAGAGTTTTGGTGCAAGTGAACAATACTGAAATCTTAGCAAAGATACAGACTGGCTCATTGCTTGTTAGTGTTAACAGTGTTGCAATAGAATTTGTAGTTGTTTAGTTTCAATAAATCAATTGCTTGTGTTTTGATTAATTGGAATAGTTGTTCAATATGAGTTCTAGAGTCAAAGTCATTTGTTTTTTAATTGCAAGTTCTCCAGCTTTATTTGGGGCAAGTTATTGCAAATTTTTAACATCAATGGTTGCTTTACAAATTGCCCAAGAACTAACCTCACATCTCTTCTTATGGGGCATCCTCTAAAGGCCAAAGTGAAATGGATTTGGGAAACGACGGTTATTCTTGGGAGATTTGGTTGGAGAGAAACAATAGAATTTTCAATAATAAAAGCAACACTGCTAGGGAGATTTGGGAGATAGTTCACTTCAAAGTCTCTCTTCTAGCTTATCTTTCTTAAATCTTTTGTAATTATAACGTCTTAACACTGACTGGAAAATTTCTTGTAATCCGGTTGGTGAGGGTTGATTTCTTATCACCCACTTTTGTTTCTCTCTCCTTTTTAATGAAAATTTCAGTTTCCTATAAAAAAATATATATATGAGTTCTAGACATTTTCGGATGATGAAAACTCAATTTTGAAACTTTATACCTGTGGAATATGACTTTGCTTTAACTTTGGTTATTTACTGAGATTGATGTTTGGATGACTATCTTTTCAAAGTAACATTTCTTTTTTCTTTTTCTTTTGAAACAGCCAACTGAATATAATACATATGCAGACATTGATGCTGCATATAAATGCCTCAAGGAGAAGTATGGGGTCAGCGATGAACAATTAATATTGTATGGTCAATCCGTTGGTAGTGGCCCGACTCTTGATCTTGCTTCGCGACTATCAAACTTGAGAGGTGTAGTTTTACATAGCCCAATATTGTCTGGATTGAGGGTATTGTACCCTGCCAAACGGACTTATTGGTTTGATATCTACAAGGTTTGTTTTCCTTCTTAATGATTACTAGTTTAATTGATAACACATCTTATTATTCTGTTTCCTTGTTCAGAACATCGACAAAATTGGATTGGTGATCTGTCCTGTTTTAATCATACATGTAAGTCTCTCGTTTTCCAAATTTACGTCTTTCCCTTCCTCTGTCCCTCTCTTAGAAATGAGCATGACAAGGAAAGATTAAATTAATGCACATTTTGGCATGAAAGCGATCCTCTTTTACTACACTTCATAATTTTAGTGAACACTAATGCTTTCATATCTGTAACAAGGCCAGATGCAATCATGCAAATTGAATATATAGTTTCACCACATGGAAATGATTAATCACCCAAGGAAACTTTTCTTGGGGGACAAACACGGTTTTTTTAGATGGTTGCTTAATAGAATCCAATGCGCAACAGTGGTCGCACATGATAATGTTTATTTACACCCATATTCTTGTTGGGCTGTGCAATGAATATCTTTTCTTATCAAGTATGTTTAGTATCTATCCAATCATTCCTACTATAACCCGGTGCAATGGTCATTCACTCAAATGGTTTCAAAAGATAAGCCTGATGAAATTGCTACAGAACTAATGCATTTCTCTTGCAGGGGACAGCAGATGAAGTAGTTGATTGGTCCCATGGGAAGCAACTTTGGGAGCTTTGCAGACAGAAGTATGAACCTTTATGGCTAAGTGGAGGTGGGCATTGCAATCTTGAGATCTACCCTGAGTTCATTAAACATTTGAAGAAATTTGTACAGTCACTTGGGAAATTAAAAGCAACCACAAATGGTTCTGAGAAAGCTAAGGTAGAAATCGACAGCCAGAACAAACCATCTGAAAGTGGATCTTCCGATAAATTTGAATTGGCTGCTGATGCTCCAGAAGTTTCTAGAAACAGTTTGGACAGTCGGCTTGAGAAGTCAAAAAAGTTAAACAAGCCTGAGAAATCTCGGATGAGCACTGATCGTGTTGATAGATTTAGGAAAAAAAAGGGCCTAGTTTGGTAGTAGATTATATTGGAATTCATCTCAAATAAGATATGCACTAATTTCAACTTCGGAGGAGGGAGGGGGGTTACGATATTCATCTTGATTATATATGATCAAGCATTGATTCCACAAGAAATGTATCGTTTGTGTGCTGTTCTGTTCTTTTTTTTCCCCATTTAATCTGTATGTATGTCACAGATTGAGGAACCTTTTTAGTGATATTACTTTTGTACAAACACCAACAAGATAAAAGCAAAACTTTTTCTGCAGTTTTCACTGATCAAGTTTTGCTAGATGAATCCTTGCTGCACGTTTACATTGTAAATTTAAACTGCCTGAAATACTAATGCAGGGTGATGAACAGTTTCTGAATATGACTTTTAAAGCATTACATTTGATGGTTGGGTTCAGGAGGTGGAGGCACCACTTATTAATGTAAAGGTAATGTGGGAGGTCTTGATTGTTTTTAAGACTGTTAAAAAAGTAGACAAGGCAAGAGGGCAAGATTTCTCTCTATTATTCTACTTGCTATTGGTAGCAATTGAGTTTCCCTTTTGCAAAGGTGGTGGAAAGGTCATATAGACAAAGTTAAGATGATAAACAAAAAAAAGAATTAGAAAACTGCTAAAAGTTGCAGCTAACTGGAGTCTTTATGTCCAAATCTGACCAATAAGGTTGGTTTATTTCAGCAGCAGGAGCTTTTTCATATATATTAAGCCTGTTTCATGGAAAAATCTTTGACTTGGAAGACAATTTCTTTTGAGTTGTAAAGTATACAAGTAATGATTACAACAGTGAAGTTAGCCTGGATTTGTGAGCCTTTGACAAAGTAATAGTAACTTCCTTTTTCTAATTTTAATAGTGCTCATACAACTACTAAAATTTGTACAGATTGATGGCAAATCATGATTTCCATTTGCCCACCATGATCATTTGCTAAATTGTCACTAAATTTTTTTATTTAAATTAAGATATACAGATATACTACTATATGCCTTCACAATTTTTACTTACCAAGAACAGCAACAGCAGCAAACAGCCTATTGATCCCTAAACTGTGAGAAAATGAACATTTTGAGATGGATGCTTCCCTAAATGTCCTGCAAAGAAATCTACTCTATATAGCATACTAGATATGGACTTATTTTAGAGTCAACTTGATTTACATCCAGAGATCAATCTATTAAGAACAATAAGAGTCACCAAAAACTAATAACTGGTCAGCAGCTAATGTCAAACTGATCACATCACCTTGGTCTTTTCATCTCTTGGATCAAGAAGCGTCCCAAACATCCAATCCATCCATATGGTGAAATGGCCATAATTATGGCGGTACGTAGTATGATGAATGGTGTGGTAGCCAGCCCCCAAAACCGGCCAGAACCGTGCATGGACGCAGTCGTGAATGTTCGTTGTCCATATCTCCTCTAGGAATAGCAGTGCAAGATGTGTTTTGAAATGGATTGGCACAAGAAATAGAGCAAACAAATGAGGTATAGCCTGCAGTATCCCATCAAGGGGGTGAAATGCTAGACCTGATATAAAGAGAGACTGTCATCAGATTTTTAAACCAAGTACTTTCTAATTATGAGAATCAGAACAGAAAAAAAATTAATTACTTTCAAATCATTGATGTGAAATGACAAATCTTCGATTAATCTTTATCATCTATCATATTTATTTAATTTAGTATCCTAAGAGCACAAATTGTCATAATTTTAAGAATCCTATAAGCATGAAGTCAGGATAAAGAGGCAGGGATGCTATTGAGTAACACAACCAAGGGAAAGCAAAGAGGATTTGATGCAAAAGATGGTAGAGATGAAGTGTGCAACACCGAGAAAATCATATTAAGAGATACAACTTTTCACTGCTGCTGCATAGCCATATTTATGAGCTATGACCAATACTTTGTTCTCATAAAACAAAGATTTGTATGCTCATGTATAGTATGTAACAAAGAACTAGGCTTAAATCGCTCTCCAATCAGAAAGTCAGATGGTTTAAGGGAATTAAGTGTTCTAGCACCTTTAGTTTTAATTACTGGCTTCTGTTTTGTCTTTCTTTTTTTTTTCTTTTTTTTTGTGAAATAGTCCAAACAAAGATTTCTTCCAGATTGGTTCTTATTTAGTCTTTTCATTAAAAATAAAAGTATAACACATCTAAGGATATCAAACAAGGAAGAAATAAATGATTCCTCAATCATGATCCTCTCAAACAAATATCTATGACATGAATGTTAGTGGTTTTGAAAATTGATGCAGTATTTGAAATAACTTACCAGCAAATGGAGAAAGAGTGTTCTGCTTGTTGTAACTATGATGGGTGGCATGAAGATACTTGTACAGAGGCTTTATATCATGCAACTCTCTATGCATCCAATAAACACTGAACTCGATAAAGGCAGCATAGATAATTAAATGAAAGGCATAGGCAAGCCATCCAACATCGGATATTCTTGGATAGCATTGTGTCCAGTTATGTTCAATCAGGTACTCACAAATTGTTGGAAGCACAGAATACAATGGCATGGCCTTCACTGATACACAGATTTGCAAGAGCATTGCTTTATTAGATGGTATAGCATCTGCAATAACACGCCGAGTAGGTCAAACAAATATGTAAACATCAAACCTATACACAGTTGTAGCTAATAATTGTCACTATAAAAGGAGGTTAATATGAAAGTACATGAAGTTATATGCATTCTTACTTGGGCAGTCAACAAAATCCAAAATATAATCTGTACAATTTACCTATAATAATATTAAAAACAGACAATCAAAGGTTCATAAGATCCTGAATTATATTTCCATCCTAATCATAATTTACACACCATAAAGATATTCTTTGTAGCCATAATCAAATGGCGTTAAAGAAAGGTAAAAATTGAGCAAAAACTATTAAGCCCTCGTGGTTTCGATTGTGATACATCTTGTTATTAATATACATGCATACATAAAAACGTTTGTACATACATATAGACACGTGAACATACGAGATGTCTAACTGACAAAAATCACAAGACTAAAGCCTAATTTTTAGCACTTAGTTCCAAAATATATCCAGGAAAAGACAATAGAGAAGAATAATCCGTTTGCACAATCAGAACACACCCATATAAGAATTCTAACTGACAAAAACACCCTGTGGAGGAGAATCACAAGATTGCCTAATACTTCCAAAATAGCATGGTTGCACATCATTTACTATATTTCATACATAATTGACAAGAAAAATCAACACCTCAGAAGGAGGAAACACTTCATCAAAGAATAATGTCAAATTTATCACAATAAAAACCTTAAAGACAAGTACTCTGTAACATTAGAATAGTCGATCAATGATAAACAAATAAAACATCTTTATATTATAATCTATGGCCAATGGAAACATTTTTATTTTTTAGAAATAATTGATCAGTAGAATCAGAAAACATCAGATATAGCATGCACATGTAAACTCATAATCTCTCCTTTTCACCTTAAACTTACCAAAAATACTTATTTGTAAATGCCAACTGGATCCATAAGAGAAATATGCTGAAGAATATTCACAATTTGACTGAAAAAATCTTAGTTTGAACAGCAAAGACAAAATAAATTACAAATAAACCATTATTAAAAACAGTCACTTTACTTTTCACCTAACCAAAATTTTGAGAAAATCAGAGCAAGAATCCAGCATTATCAATCTTATGGAACTGGCCAAAATTAATTAATAAATAAAAAGACACTCAAATTTTACCAATACCGAACAATTTATTAAAAAATGAAGATATATTTAATACCGTTAAAAAAAATCACGATTACAGAAGGGAAAAAAAAAGCAGAACCCAACTCAAAACTAAGTCAAATAACAGAACCCAACTCAAAACTAAGTCAAATAACAGAACCCAAAAGACCAGAACTGAAATTCCTTGATGAAAAAGTAAAGTGAAAAAAACGAAATAGGTGAAAAAGGAACAAACAAAAATGGATTGGAAAAAAATAAACAGAACCCAACTCAAAACAATGTCACATAACAAAACCCATAAGACCAAAATCGAAATTCCTTGATGGGAAAGCAAAGTAAAAAAAAAAAACTCAAAGAATGAGAAAGAAGAAAAAGAAAAAGGTGAGACCTTTAGGAACATAGACATTACGCTTCCAGTAATAAATGTAGAAACACCAAATAAAACCGAGAATGAAGTAAATTAAGAGACCACAAATGCAGTTACGAAGCCAAGTCTGGAAGAAATGAGGAACATGATCACCATCCCATGAAATGATCGGCAAAAGGGTACCAAGAACAATGCGGTTATATAAACCTGTTTCGTCAACAAAAACCTCCGAATACGACGACCCATTTTCCATGCCTGATTCAAATTTCTTCCCTTTCAGTCACAAACGAATAAAAAAAATCAATCAATCAATCAATTTCCAAAACAAAACAAAAAAAAAAATCAGAAACCAAAAGAAAATAAAAAGTACAGTTTTTTACCTTATAAACGAAGAGGATCAGTCGTTCTATACTGCCACCGTAGGACCAGAAAAAAGGCTCCAATTTTACTCTCTCTCTCTCTCTTTTTTTTTTCCCTTTTTTCGTTTTCCCTCTTAATTCTTTACGTTATTCTTCTAAAAATTTGAACTTTTTTTTTTTTAATTTTGTTCATTGCTCGTGGACAACTTTAGTGTTTCTTCTTCCCATGTTTAAAATTGATATTAATGTGTTTTTTTTTTTTTTAAAACATGTTTATGTTTTATTTATAGTATGGAAATGGAACTATTACTCTATACTGTGCTATATAGTAGGAAGCTTTTTATTTATTTATTTACCTTTAATCAAATGACAGCTTGATTTATAAATTACATCTTTTTAAATTGAGATGTTTTAAATATTTTTGTGATTTTCATAATATTTATAAAACGTGTTTTTCTATAAAATTATTTTAATAAATTTTTTTAATTTTTAATGAAATAAAAATACATGATAAATAAACATGTCTCAAATTGGTTAAAACTATCAATTTGAATATAATTGATCAGACGTGTAATTCAACCGTTGAGAGTGGTTCGGTCTCCCATAATATGATTTGTATTATTACTTTTTTGTTTTAAGTAATTAGGTATTGGTAATTATATCATCAGACCTTTTTTTTTATATTTATAAAATATAATATGTGAGAGTGGAGATTTGAACTCTCAGTCTAATACAAGAAATACAAAAACTAAATTGTGGTTGATAGACCAGTTTGTTAATGGCAATTAAATGAAAATTAACTTTTGTACTTTTAGAATATAAATACAATAAAACTTTTATTCTCATTAATTAAAATAACTTTCTCATAACTTACTTACATGTCATATTTTTATTGAATAATATTCATTATAATTAATAAATATATAGATCACATTTAATAAATACGTAGGTCTTATTAATAGGTATTATTCAATTGAATTATGACACTTAAGTAAATTAGGAGGAATTTTCTCCTAACTAGTGAGAAGAGAAGTTTTATTTATAAAAATATGTTTATTATAAACTTTTCTTTTAAAAAATTGTAGTTTTTTTCTTCTAAAATAATATATATGTAAATTGGTAACTCAAAATATATATATATGAATATTTAGCCATGAGCCAAGGATACTTATTTATTGTTGTCTAAAATCATCCACACAAGCTGATTTCTGGTTTATTTTTCCTTTTTCCTTTTTTTTTACACTTTCCTTTTCCTTATCAAATGTGTAGCAGGCTTTTTCTCTGAAACTTTTGTTATAAGAGAAGATAAATAAATAAGTTAAGTACTGTACAACTTTGACAGAGACAGAAGAATTAAATGCCGTCCGAAGCAAATTTGTCTCGAATGAAACTGGGATTCATATTACTATTAAAAAAGGAAAAAAAGAGTTAAAATGTAATTTCGCTCTAAATTTCTCAATACTTTTATTTTGGCCTTTTAATCTTTTTATGTTAATTGATTAATTTTTAATAAATATCAAAAAGTCATAGAATTTAATATTAAATGAAAAAAATGTCATTATTGATTAGTATCTACATATTTAAATAAAATATAGAGTTGCCAACCAGGACGTAACTCTAATGTCAAATTAAAGAGAGTCTTTCAATCACCCCACGTTTTATCAAATTTTAATTCATAACTAATAAGAGAGATTAAAATGAATTTTATAAGTCTTGAAAAGGTGATATGATATATTATACACACTTAATTTATTTTATTATTCAAATTCGTAAATCACATATTCTTAGTTATTTGATGGTTTTTTTTTGTTATTATATACACACACAATTAAATGGAAAGTTTATTGAAGTTTTTAATCCCTAAAAGAACATGTTAATTTCACTCATTCGATCTAAATGCATTGTTTTAGTAAAATCGTGATAAAATTGTAACTTAGCTATTTGTTGCAATTTCTTTAGCGTGTAAGTAATCTATGGACTTTATATCCATATGTATTTAAGATAGATCTATACTCAAATATCACCTTCTTGTTACTTTGTAAAATTTATTAGATTTAGATCCCGATAAAATCTCAAGTCGGTTAGAAATAGGGATGATCATAAATTTATTAGATATTTAAATAGAGTTAAGACTTAAGATAAATCAATATTATATCTTGAAAATTGATTTGTAATTTTTTCTCTTTCAACATTTACTTATTAGAGATATTTATTTTATAGAACAACTTAACCGATAAAATTAATGTATAAATAAAATATCAAGGGTTCAATCTCTTCACCTCCAATTTTATTTGTCATAAAGAAAATATTACATACCAACAAAACTAAAACTTTATAGTTTTATTTTAATAAAAGTATAAATTCGATCGACTTATTAATTTCAGGATTTAAAATTGATAAAATTAAAAGCTTCGAAGTTTAAATTGACAAGTTATATTATATTAAGAGATGTGAATCCAATGTTTCCATAATTTAATTTTAATTTTTTTATGAACAAGCTATAAATCATGAAATTATAAATATAAAAACCATTAAAAAATAGTTTTTATTTTCACTTTTGCATAATCTCATAAGTAAAATAAAAAAACATTTTATAAAATACTATATTTATATCACGTGACTTACATAACTATATATTATATAATATAAGTACTATAAAGAATAATTGGTTAATATGGTAGTTGAGAAATGAAGGGAATGGATTTGAAGTTTGATGTTGACCATTGAAATGATTTGATATTTCAAATTATATGCTTTCTTTTTCCTTTCTGCCGTGAGCTGCCTTTTTTCCCCTTAATAATATATATTTAGTTGTCAAAATGAAAAAAGATTTAAACTCAAGCCAGCTTGTAAAGTAACATCTAATTTGCACCTATTAATTTTTTTTTTAATCCAATCCATCAAATCAAACCATGTTGGTCGTGCCAAGCACTAAAATATTAGTTGTAATTATTTGTTTTTTTATTACAAGTAAAAAATAATCTATATTTTTCTTATTGTTTTTAAAAAATAGTGTCTGAGTTTGATGGATTTAGATAAAATATGCAACTTTTTTTTAATAAAGGTTATCGAGGGTGAGTGAATTGGAAGGGAAGACATGATATGATAGCTATATTAAATAGATTATTTTTTTATCAATTGAGTTGTATTTAATGATACATATTATATTTTAGGCTATTCATTATTATAAAATATTGTCTATATTTGAGTTTATGATTATTTTTTCTACATTATTTACCTTTCTCATACTAGTTTTAACTTTTTTATGTAATATCTAACCATCTTACGTAGCTCATTTGCTAATTAGATATGTGAGAATAATGTTTGATTTTACATGAATAATAAAAATGTATAAAAAAAATTATTTGGTGCTCTTTTGGAGCTAATTATTTATTTTTTGTAACAATTAATTATTGTTATTCTTTTTCATTCCCACACCATCTATCAAATGACCCCATTAGAGGATGTTCCATTTATGAAATATGAGATGTCACCAGCAATGGATCTAAATTTTCTTGTTTTTTTTTTTTCCTTAAAAATGTCATGGCATCTTTAGATTTTCATCATTGACATCCATAAACTTTTTATTCCCACGATAATATTTTATGGATTTCTTGATTCCCATGGTATATTGACATTCTTCTCTTTGACTTTTTACCTCTCATTTTTTTAAAATATTTTATAGATATATATGATATAATATAACTTCTATTAATTAAAATATTTTTCATGAAACATTAATTTACAATATAAATAAAAATCCCGCAATACTATATAAGGATTGATTATATATATATATATATAAACATAAATTTGGAAAAGTTCATTGAAAGATGATTTTTTATATTATAATTATTTGGCGGTATATGCATCTTAAGTTTTCATTTTTTCACCATATCTAAAAATAACATATATTGTAGAAGGTAAATATTTCTATAAAACATTGACATCTAACATTGAATTGGGATATTGTTGAAGAAATATTATTATTTGAGTATTATTGAAGGGGGAAAAAAGATGTAAATAGATAAAGAAGTAGACAATACAATCATTTTCCTTTTTCATTGTATTATTATTTCCGTTTTTAAATCAAGAAATGAAACACTATGTTAACTAATTGGATCTTAAAAAATCTAATTGATTATGGAAGTGATAATGTGTCTAAAATTATATTAATTAAAAAATTACATTTAAAACTATTATTCCATAAATTATGTTTTTAAAAAAACAATTGTAATTGGTCTAGGAAAACTAATACAATTTAATAAAAATGTATTATGAGAAAATAATAACTTTGAGAAAATGGTTATAAAAACCATTTTTTCACCAAACTTCTATTCTAAATAACAAAAAGATACTTTTCGTCATTAATACTCCTAGGTAAATCCTAAGTTTTTTTTTAATACCAATACTAACATTTTTTTTGGTTTTTAGCATCTTATTAATTTTCTTCCAAAAATGCACAAGGTTGCGAAAAGAAAGAGAAAAAAAACTTTAGTCGTTTGAAGAATAATACTTGGCTTTTAAGATTTTCTTTTCTAATGGATATAAAAAGATGTTTTTTTGTTAGCAGTTGTTAAGTATGAGTTTATGAAATTAAACTCAGAATTTGTATAGTTTGTGTTTGAATGTAAGTAATGGGTTTCATCATGTATAACAAACATGTCAAACTCTATTACCATTTACTGTTCAAAACTTATGAGTTTAAAAAACTAAACTTGAAAGAAAGGGGCATTTGGTGCGCAAGAATGAAAATGTTTAATCTGAGAATGAGATAGATGAGAAAATAATAAAATTTTAAATTATACATGAATGAAAATGAAAAGTGAAAATGATATGCATGAATGAGAATTAAATGACAATTTCAATAGAAAACATGGAAAAATAGTTAAATTTTTCTAACAATTTAACACTAATGATAGTTAATAGAGAATGACTTTTATTTATATATTTTACGCTAATGATAATATATTAAATTAAAAAAATTGTATAAGAATAGCAAATTTCAATTTCCATTAATTTTACAAAATTGAAGAGATTTTGTATCTTTCTTTAAATCTTACACAAATTAGGGAGAAATTAAATCAAGAGTATGTTTCGTTTTTTAATAATGTAATTCAAATTTCTTGTGATAGTTTTGAGTAGTTTTGAGATATGCATAAAAAAATGTATTTATATGAAATAAACAATATTAAATTATCCACCATTGAAATTAACTCTGATAAAAAAGCAACCAAAAGCAATTAATGTTCAAATAAAGTTTCTTCTTCGCTCCACTCAATATGGTATTTTCTAATCAAATTAATTCTTCTTAAATGATTTTTATGAATTGAATTGGTGGTATAATAAAGACTTAATCTATATCTATTTTATATTAGATAGAAAAAAGTGACTTAATTTCTTTAGATGTCTAAATATAAAGTACCATATAAATAAGGTCTATAAATAATATCTTAATACAACTATCAAAATAAATTAATGTTCGAAAAAATTCTTTCTTAATTCTACTTTTTTTTTCAATCAAATTAATTTTTCTTTCGACTCACTAAAATTTTAATCAATAATAATAACAACAACTAATATATAAGAGGCTAGATTTTATAGACATTTAAATATTAAATACCATATATTTGAAAGTAAACTGTAAATAAGATTCATGTGATTTTGATCAAATACAAATAGACCTTCCCCCTCCCTCGCTTCTCTCTTCCTTTCCCCTAGTTTAAAAAAATAACAAAAAAGTGAGTCCAATCATTAATTATTTAACGATGTCATAGGAGAAGAGGTATAATGTTATAGTTTTGAAACTATAAAGGTATAAATATTCATTTTTTAACTACATGGGAGATGTGGTGTATTTGCATTTGACCAAACCCCCTATAAGTTTCAATGGCGGATGCTAATGGCTTCGAGGTCCTGGGACGTTATGGGCAAGGTTTGTTCGATGGGAAAAGTTCATTTAAATTCCATGAGAGTATATAACGTGAAGTTATACTCGATTTGAAGCACATTTCAACATCTATCATCAATCTTGAAATTCTGTTGAATTTCTTCGGTCAGTTCTTCTATGCAATAATGCCCCTCTGCGTGTGACATATTGAGATTCCCTTTGATCAATGGACCGCCATGATAGGCCAAGGTAGAAGGTCTTTTAAAGCCATGTGTGCATGAGTTAGAGGGAGAAGGATGAGGAGAGATATGGTTGAGGAGAAGACTGCTTTTGTGAGTGGAAGTCACACATACCCCTTAATATAAAAAAAATTAAAAAAAAATTAAGGTCGTTAGTTTTAATCGAATATTTTTACATAAATTGGAAAACATAAAGTATAGGGGTGAAAAAAGATAAATTGATAGTCTAATGATGTAAATTGAAAAAGTTTGATGGTGTAGGAGTTAGTGGTGCATTTAACCCTAATAAAATTAAGAATAATATTATATTAAAGTGCTTTGATAATAAATAACATTGCCTATTTATAATGGTTGAGATTCAACCCCAATATATTTTTTTCTATGTTTGTTTGTGGAGAAGTTGTAAGGAAATTACTTAGGTGCTTAAAATTACTTGGGTGCTTAAAATTAAGCAGCCAAAAATGCTTATGACTAATAAAAAACTGCCACATGGACAAAAAATTGAAAAGAAAAAGAAAAGATTTATAAATTTTATCCATGTGGTTGTTTTTTACTGGTTCTAAGCAGCTTTAGATGCTTAATTTTAAGCAGACAAGTATTATTCTTCAAGCAATAGTTAATTACCTTTATTAAATTTATCCTAAATTATTAAGACAGAAGAATGTCAAAAGGAGAAAAGATATACATTTTTTTATATAACATCAAATTAAGGAAAGAGTGACTTGAACTTTCGATTTGATAAAAAAGGAATGTTAAAACCTATTTATATTCATGTTGTGATAAAAAAGAAGAAGATGTAAATAGTTTAGTGAGATAATCTCCTTTTTTTAATAGAATTATCACTTTGGTTCAAGAAATAACTAATAGAATTTAAATCAATTTGGGTGAGATAATGTATTATTTTTCAGTATTTCAAAAGCGACTTTTAATTAATAAATTTCAAAATATAGAATGGTCCGATTATGCTAGACATATTGATTAGGAAAATATTTGCCTACTTATTAAGGCGTAAGAGCTTCTCCTATATGAGTATTAATTTTATTAGTTCAAACAAACAAATGTGTAATAAATATATAAATCTCACTCAACTCACAGGTAATAGTCATTTTTTTCCAATTTTTTCGACTTAGCTAATATTTTTATATTCTTGTTATATTAAAAAAAAAATTATATTTACACATCTATTATTAATAATTTATCACTTTCAACGATATTTTCATATGATTAAATAGTACAGAATAAAGTACATACAATATGAGAGCAATAACATTTTATCAGTGTGACCATTGATTAAAACATCTCCATCACTATCAGCTGACAGTTCACGAATTTTATCAGTGACCCTATTGAAAATAAATTTAATATATGTTTTTATTAATAATTTACTACCAAACAGAATAAAGACACTTTGCACGTTCGCTGTGTTTTTGTTTTTGTTTTTAAATAAAAAAACAATTTTTTTTAATTGAAATGAAAATCACAACACGAGGATGAAATTTTGGGGAAATTGAAGGGGAAGGGGAGAATTGTGACCGCCAATAATATATTCAAAGAAAACAAATGTTTTTAAATAATTATCTATTTTTAAAATCACGAATGCAGAGGTATAATTATAAATACAAATTAATCAGAGGAATTTTTCATAATATTACTTACTATTAATAATTATTATGTTAAGACTATTTTTTAAATTATTAAATTTTGTATCAATGATTTTACTAGGTTGGAGATCGATATCAAAATGAGAAATCACTTATTCAGATCAAATAATTTTTTTGTGATATTTACTAATCAATATTTTAATAACTAAAATAAGAAAACATATATTATGTTATATAATACAAATTTCCGTATGAAATTTGCTATATTTATAGTGGCCCAGAAAAATAATCTGGATTATTGGGCCTGATTTTTAACTTGGGTTACTGGGCTTGAACGGTTTGATTTTTTATCCTTTTTTTAAGAAAAAAATACGGTCCACTTTTAATGGTTGTTTACTATTAATATCAAAAATACCCAAGAACACCTTTTATGATGGTGATCTGGTGCTTGTCGATTTTATAGTTTACCATTTTACCCTTTTATCTCTCCTGATAACCATATCTTATTAATTACATATCATTTAATTTATAATTTTAATTTTGGGAATTACTATTTAAGGATAAGAAACTCTAACCTAAATTATATTATTCTTCTTCCTCCTCATATGTTTTCCATTTTCCGTTTTCTTCATTGCTCAAAAATTTCCCAAATTCGAATTCACTCGTCGAGCGGAGATCCTCCGACGAGTCCAAACTCAAATCGGTACGATCGTTTTTCGATTTATGCTCGCGCTCTTTGGATTCAATTAGTGCTTAAGATTTGCTTCCTTCTTTCGATTATTTCTCTAGAATTACATCAAAATTCTTTCTGTTTTTGCCTGATTTATTTGTTTGATTGAAAAAAAAAAGGCATTTGTAATCCCTAGAATTTGTTTTTTTTATCCGATCTTTTATGCAATGGCATTCATAGTAATTGTGAGGTATTATTGTTTGAAATTGTTAGATTATTATTCTTCTTCTTCCTCCTTCGTTTTCCGTTTTCTTCATTGCCCAGAAATTGCCCAAAATCGACTTTCATAGCTTGTTATTCATGGCTACTACAGGTTTGTTGATCTATAATACACCGTTTATTACATATAAACATTTTATTTATATGGCTGTTGCTACAATTTTTTTTATTTATAATACACAGTTTATTAAATATAAACATTTTATTTATATGGTTGCTGCTACAGATGTTTATGGCTATAGCAGGTTGGTTTTTAAATAATATACCGCTTATTAAATATAAACATGTGAAACTATCGCAAAGTCAATCATTTATAGCTACTGCTATAAGTTTTCATGGCGTTCCTACAGGTTGGTTTTTTAATTATACACTGTTTATCAAATATAAACGTGTTTGATTTGGTTTTTCAATTTTGTTTATGTTTTATTTTTAATTTAACCTTGTATTTGTTTTAGTTTTGTTAAACTTTTTTTTTTTAAGAAAATGAATACTTATTACTCTTTGTTTATTCTTAGTTTATCAATTATACACGGTTTAACATTGTTAAACTAACAGTGACTCTCTTTTAAAAATTTCAGAGTTTGAAGAAGTATTAACGGCGGTTGGAGGATGATCGAAAAAGAAATAAATTCAAATTTTTCTAGAAGAAAGAACTAAGATTTTTGTAGTTATAGTTTTAATTATTTTTAGATTTAAATTTTATAAAATTTAAGGAATTTTATAAATTTCCTTAAATCTTGCACAAATTAAGGAAAAATAAATCAGGGGTATGTTTCGTATTTTTACAATGTAATTTATTTTTTCTAGTGGTGGTTTTGGGTAGTTTTGATATATATATATATATATATATATATATATATATATATACATATATATATAATTGTTTTTCTTTTTAGATAAACAACTTTAATTCGTCCATTACTGAAATTAACCCTATAAATCCATATTTAGTCTAGTAATAAGTTATTTAGGGGGGTGTTTGGCTCCCCGTTCAAGGCTATATTTGGGATTGAGGTTGGAGTGGTTTTTGGAAAATCTTAACCATTTTTGGTGTTTGATAAAATCAAAATTAACAAATTTTTATAAAATCTATTCGATTTTGAGAAGAGCTTCTTTTTTATATCTTTTTTTTTCTTTCCGTAATTTGTTTAACTTCCTTCCTAAAATATAGGTTCAATTACATCAACTCACTATATTAATATAAAATATAGATTAGATGCAATTAAATCTATAAACCTTTCTTTACTATAATAAAAACTATAAACATTTTTTTAGTAAAAAAAGATATATTAAATTTAAATTAAAAAAAAACATGGATTTTAAATGTAAAACCTAACTTCTTATATAATAGTTCAACTTTTATTAAAATAGCCATTTTTTAAAACTATTAGTTGGTTTTCAATTTAACATCTCAAATATAGCATGGACTACAAAATATGAAAACAACATATTAAATCATGGACAAATTTTTAAAAAAATGACCTACAACGGATGTTTCATGTTCATATAATCAATAAATAAAATATATCATTTACTTAAATAATATAAACTAATCATAAAATCATCGAGCTACAGCTTCTAATAACTTGACATAGTGAGGATTCCTAATCTCCATATAACCAGTAATAAGAACTTCGTTGAGATGATTGTGGAGCACCCAACCCAATCCCGCTCTATTTCTATTTTCTACTATTGTAGTGGAGTTCAATTGTTTTGAGGTTATTCATTTTTTAAACTATACTAACCTTTATTTAAAATATACATATATAAAAATTAAAAACAACCATAAATCACCCAACTCTTTCATAATTAAAAAAAAAAAAACCATTCCTAAGGATCAATTCCAAGCAATAGAGGAAAAACCCTAAGCAAAGGTTCCAAACTACTAGGCATAAACTTTCTTGCAAAAAGAAAACAAACTGACGAATTCGAATTAATCTCATCACATTTCGATTCAAATCTAATCCAATTCAAAAACTCATCCGTAATATCATTCCATTGAAATTTCGCCGGATGAGCTCCGCCTTTCGTCCAATCAACCCAAGTAATACTCCGATTAGAGTTCGATTCCGGCTCCACCATTTTCACCATCGTCGGAATATAATGTTCGTCCATATAACACGGCGGAAGACAGTGTTCCTTGAAGATCGGATAGTATTTCGTGTCGGAGACGATTCGGAGAGCGAGATTCCGGTGAACTTCAAACCACTGCGATCCTTTTCTCCAATCTGAGATTTTGATCGCCGGTGACATTTTAGGGTTGTATCGGCCTCGGCCGGGCTTTCTTGGATCGTCAAAAGAGCCGAGAAAACTGAGATTTGAGGAGATGAGATGATTGTAAATGAAATGGAAATTGAAAAGAGGAATGCAGGAATCGGAGAGTAGGATGAATCGTTGATTGGAGAAATCGAGAAGTGCGTTTGCGAGAAGACGTCTTTCTGCGTCGATCATTGTTGCTGTTCCCCAATACACTGCCTGCATTTGCAATTTTCGTTACAGAGAATAAAACTCAGGTCCAAAGTCTTAGTTTTTATTTTATTTTATAGATATTACGTAAATTTGGAAGAGAAGAAAACCCGAACCTTCGATCTCAATGAAAAGAACTAGATGGTTAACTAGTTGAGTTATGAGTCATTACTTAAGTTGATTTATAATAAAATGTTGATTTTTTGTTAAAAAAATGTTGTGTTTTTTTTTGTTATTTAGTAATTTTTGTTATTGGCTCCGGTATTTTTAAAATATTCATTTTAATCCTTGTATTTTGTTAAATCTTATTCTTATTGATAGTACCTACGATAGTAGATTGTACTAAATTTAACAAAAAAATTACAATAAATTTACCTTAACATATTATGTCAAGTTTGAGTCAAAATTAACATCATTCACTAATGACTATTTGATGAACTTTAACTAAAATACAGATCCAAATAAAATTTTAAGTAATTAGACCAAATTGATACAAATATCGAAAGATCGTTATTAGAATAAAACTTTTAAGAACATAAGAACCAAATTGACATGAACCACAAACTATGGACTTGAATGAAAATCGGGCCACTTTTTTTTAAATTTTTTTGGATTTCAAGGGATAAATAAAAAGTCTGTGAGTTGAAAATAAGGAGTACATTCATAATCCCGACTCCTCCTATCTACTATTTTTTTTAAGGAGAAGACAAGATGGTTATCAAATAAGTCCACATTTCAAAATATAAAGGATAGAAAATAAAAAGTATTATCAAATAAGCTTATCTATTAATAAAAAAACAGAAATAATGATTGTGATAGAAATTGAAACTTTGTAATTTGGATTTTTTTTTTCACAAAGAAGCCTTTACCTGACTTGGGATTCTTCTACCATAAAAAACAGAATCTTGAGGCATCTCTTGATTGAAAGAAGGATGAGGATGAACATAAATGGAGTAAAGGCCTTCATGACCTTTGAAAAACTTCTCCCATAGAAGTGCTAATGGCAAAGGTCCAGTTGTAAGGAACATGAAAGCTACTTTCTTGTTAGGTAACTCTTTATCTTGAATCCTTGGAACCATACTTGCTCTCCAAAACAACTCCTCATCTGTCATATTATGCAGTAAAACTTTCTCCTCTTTAAGTGAAACACTTCTTGAAGAGTTTGAAGAACTCCCATTTCTTGGCACAGATAACACCAGCACTGATGTAGACGGTGGTGGCGGTGACGGTGGAGGTGGTGCTGATGTTGCTGGCTGTGTCGGCGGAGAAGCCAATGGGGTGATGGGTAATGGAGAAGGAACTGAAATGAAGGAAGCTTGTAAAGTGAGTGAGAAACTTTTCAAGTATAAGCAGAGGATGATTCCAAAACACAAACCAAAAAGAAAGAAGTGAAAATGGAAGACATGCTTTTTCAGCTGGAAATGGGCATTGCAGGACTTGGGAAAGCATTGAGTTTTTTGCTCAAACCCCATCTTTCTTTGTTTTCATCAAATCTTGAGGAGTTTTGAATTTTTGTAATATGAGATATCAAGTTTTCACAGTATGCTTAAAGAACAAAGTTTTGGAAAACTTTGTATGTTTTTACATTGAGTTGAATACCGATGTAGAATTTATTATTTAAAGTTTAGAGGGAAATATTAGTCTTTGAAAAATTAAAAATCTTTCAACACAGGCTTGTCTTTCCTATCTGTTTTTTTATTCCAAAAGATTTTTTTTTCAATAAATATATTTAACACATGAGGGAAGAACTAAATTAACTTAATGGATTTTATTTTTTTTGTGAAGGTTATACATTTTATTTCGAATGTTAGAAGTTAAACTATATACATTTCCATCCGTTCCTTAAAATTTTGTAAATATATCATTTCAGTTTTTTTGTCCCTTTTTCTTTTTGTTTAGACTATTTATTTTGAAATTAATCTCATCAATCAAGAAACTAAATAGTTAACGTTCATGCATATCATTTTATCAATAATAGTCTATAAACTATCATAAAATTATGAAGTTACACAACATTTTATTAACCGCGATCTATAAAAAATCTACAACTTTGTGATTAATTCAAAAGTTAAACCAACACAACAGAATAAGTTTACAATTCTATTTTGGAAAATTTTATTGCATGATATTGATACATTTTGGTAGGTGACTACCTATATATCACTTCTTTCTTTATAGGTGCATTGCCCCAAGTTTTGAAGATTTCCTTTTGAACTCTTAATTTTTTTAATATTAAAAATTCCACAATAAGGAAGGCTTGAGAATGGTCAATCAAACAAGAGTGCAAGAAAAGTGGCTTCAAGCAATCTCCAACCATCCAATTAGAACCTTTGGAGTATCAATGAAGTGATGGTTTTCATATTAAGGGCTTTCCATTTCCATTTCCATTTCCTTCATTTTGACTTTCAAACTCCACATTTTAAAATCCCCAACTATACCTTTGGCTTCTTTTTTAGTGTGTGTATATATATTCTTTACTTGACTCACTTTATTTAAAAATAAAAAATAAAATAAAATTTCACTAAGATTTCAAAAGAGTTTTTGAAAAGTGAGAAAATAAGATTTGGGAGTTTTAAAACTTTTTACTTTACTTCCAATCTATCACAGCTGTTGAAAACATGAAGTTGCCAAAATTTACTCTACATAAAGTTGGTTTATTTTCATAGGGAAAATTAGCATTAGTTTTCTGTCAACTTGCCAAATGATTAATTAATAATGTTCTTTCCCTACCTATTCTTAAATGACCAATTGATCATAATTAATCACTTTGTTCTCATGTCTTTGCTTAAAAGCTACTGTTCATGATTTTCTATATTGTTGGCTAACTTGAAGCAAATAGAGTTTATTAGAGTGTTCAATGTGGTGATCAGATCACCACATTCCGATTCTAAAAAGAAAAATTGTATTCGATGAAAATGAAACTTCTATTTCCATATCATGTTATTTAATCATCACTAATTTTCTTATTAAAAGTAAATGTTTGGACCAGTTTACCTGCACCTCAATTAATTTAAGGAGACAAACAATGGCGAGGCCAAAAACAAAATTTCGAGGGGGCAAAAATTTATATAAAGCAAGGGTTGTATAAAATGTCAACTCCATACCGGTTTTGATATATTATATTAAAAATTAACAAAAAAATAAAATTGTAACAATTTTTTTTTAATATTATAATTGATTCAGTTAGATTTTTAGATTTTGACTCGCACCTAATAGTAAATTATAAAATGGATAAAAAAAATTTTGCTAGAAATTGTGTTAATTATAAAAGTATACATCTCTTCAAAATAGAGGCAAATTTTAAAATTATTTCATAGTATATTAAAAAAAATATTAATCTCTCAAATCATTGAGACTATTTTTTCACTTCAAATGTTTTTTCTTTTTAAATCTAATAATAATAATCAAAATCAAAATTAATTTTATTGTGTATCAAAGAGATGTTTAACTAATTTTATATAACTATTAACAAGTTTGAAATATTTAACTAAAAATACAAGTATGAAATAATAATATTATAATAATTGTGAGGCTCATGACCATAAAACTATATATAGTTATTAATAAAATTTGGATTTCACTAAACAGACATTATTATTTATAATTCAGAAAAATTATAAACAAAAAATTACACTCACTTCTTAGTTAATAAATATGAATTAAAATATTTATATATATTGAACATAAAATCATCACTACATAATTACAATATAAAAAAATATACAAGTAAAAAAAAACGTATTTAATTAAAATTTTCATTTAATTAAACTTAACAATAAATAATACAATATATAACTCATATATGGATGCAACAAAATTATCAAGAAAAATCAACAACTATCCTATCTATTTAAAAAAAAAAAAAAACTATTTAAAACCATAAAAACTCACATTAATGAACAATAAATTGGATAGAGATTATGAGAAGAAATTTAATAGTGACAAACTCAAATGTGGGATGATATATAGAGAAAATTTGTTTTTTAAAAGGTAAAAATGTCTTGCATACTATATAAATAAGGGGCAAGCATCAAATTTTTGAGGGGGCAAAATTAAAATTTATATAAATATATACATATAAAATTATTATATGAGAGCAACACCTTACCACGATTGTTTTTATTCATTTATAAGAGAGTAATCATTGAAAAAAAAAATAGTGAAGAAATCCAAAGATGAGGTGTTGTATCATGAAGCTTTTTAAACAAGTGAGGATTGTAGTCTTAATCCTCAAAAGCATAAACTTCTTTTCATGCAATCGATGGATTCTTAAAATAATTGAAAAGTTGTATAAATATTTTACAACCATCAAAGGGAAGGAGAAAACTAATTAAATAATTAACACAATTAAAAACTTAAAGTATTGTTTAAGCCTTAAATCATTGTGATTAAAAAGAAACACAAATATTACCAACCAGGATGTTGGATTAAAAAAAAATCCTGTCATATTTTGCTTGACATCTAAGAATTGAATAATAAAATCTCGACACATGAGAAACTTAAGTACTTACTGGGAATTTATTAACAATCAACCTACTTATCAATGCCACTATGCTCAAAATTCCATTTAATGCTATAACTATGAACAATCAAGATTCACAATTTGACATCCTCCAAAAAAAGTCCGAGGGAAAACTAAGCCGCGCTACGAATCGAGACATAAAAAGGGCATACGGTTCACAAAGCTGGGGTGGTTGAAACTCAATGTTAGACTTGGTTGTATGCTGCAAGCAACCTTCATTTTTAATCCATCAAGCGGTAGCGCTAAGAATTTGCTCTATTTCCTCTAAAGACCGTCCCTTCGTCTCCACGATATTACGAGCTACATAAAATACCGCAAGCAAACACACGAAGCCAAATCCAAAGTACACCGAACCGATCCCGAACTTGTTTACGAAACTCAAGAAGTAGAGGCCAATGAAGAAGTTGGAGATCTGATGGGGAGGAAAACAGTCAAATTCACTTTGAAACAAAATGGAGATACATACATTTCGCACTATAATCTCAGTAGAAGTCAATTTAGTAGTTGGTGAACTAGTATTAATATGGCATTATTCCTAGTAACTTACCCAATGAGTGCCTAAGGATAAAGCAACAGCTTTCGCTCTAATTCTAGAGGCAAATATTTCTGGTAGAAGAAGACCGGGAACTGGACCAGCACCAAGTGAAAATGATAATACATAGCTGCAAAAAGAAATATTAAAAATAAAGTTGAAAATCAGTAGTTCAAATGTGATGAAACAAAGATATTAGCTAATCATCTCAGAGAATCCTTAAAATTTCAGCACATCTTACAGAACAGTCCCGAGAACAGCTAAGGTGCCGGAATAGGGAGCCATAACACTCCAAGTGAAGGACAAAGAGAGCAGCAACATAGAAGCAGCCTACAAGAGTCACCGAAACAGAAATGCGTACAATTGGTAAGTGTCATGAAAAATAAATAGTAAATATGATGTGATTGTTTGATGCAACTGGCTAAGGATATGTCAGTCTCCCAAAAGTCCCCTCGGTGATGAGTTAAAAATTAATTGCAGTTCTATTCTCCCAACTATTCTCATTTTGGTCCGGATTAGAATACAATATCGGTCAATAATACCAGAGCAGATGATTTTATAGATATATAAAAGCATGACGAGATATATTGATGAAGCATTATTTATCATTGCCATAATGCAAGTTGCACTTGAATAGCTTCCAGATTTCCTTGGTCAAAAAGGCAAGGGACAAATAAAGAGATTGCTCGACTTGCTCTATACGTATAAATATCCTAAATGAAAGCATTTATATGTGCTTCAAAATCAGAAAATTCCACGCCCGCA
Source organism: Gynostemma pentaphyllum (assembly GCA_028015215.1). Classification (NCBI taxonomy): domain Eukaryota; kingdom Viridiplantae; phylum Streptophyta; class Magnoliopsida; order Cucurbitales; family Cucurbitaceae; genus Gynostemma; species Gynostemma pentaphyllum. The sequence continues at coordinate 44,515,962 of CM051349.1, read as the reverse complement.
CGCATGAATTGATCAAATTTGTAACTGATATATTAGATGAAAAAAATGACTATTATATGTTCAACTTAGTGAAGCAGTAGACGATAATACACCGGCCACAATATTGTTTAAGTTGTTGAATGTTAAATCACCACTAGACCCAAAAGCTTAAGGTGATAGACCAAGACAAATTTAATCATTTAAGGTATGCTCAATACTACCCCTCACGTGGCGGCTTCAAAATTAACAAAGGCCCAGCATGTGAATAAATAATACGAAATGGGAGCAAATGATACCACAGAGGTTTGAACACAGGACCTCGTGCTCGATAACCATGTTAAATCACCACTAGACCCAAAAGCTTATGCTGAAAGACTAAGACAAATTTAATCATTTAAGGTATTTTCAACACTATAATGCTCTACAGAGAAGCAACATCTTCTTTATTTCAACCGCTAAAGCAACTATGAAGTTATTGAAAAAAAAATTACCATTCCACAAAAGCTAATGATTAGAAGACTTTTCCTTCCCTGGCGGTCCATCAAGGAAGATGCAACAGTCGTGCCTGCACGAATATGTTTCACCCTCCTTATATCATCAAAAACATAAAATCTAGCGGCCCAAGCTTCGTAAGAAAAATAACTTAAAACTCACCAAAAACATTTGCTGCTGCAACAAGAGCACTGGCTGCAACATCAGAAGCAATTCCAGCACTACGAAAGACTGAAGTAGAATAATATACCACAGCATTTATCCCTGCGAACTGCTGGAAAAGGAAAAGTGCAGCACCAATGCTAACAACTGCAACAAGAAATGTCAAGTTGGAAGAGGGAATTTCTACTCAACTTCAAAAGAGGCTTAATATGAATAATGTGCAATTGATTTCTAATAACGAAAAAAATAGGACAATAATGGACCATCTAATCCATTATTACAAAAGTCGAAGTCTCAAGAACGTAGGATACAAAGAACAATCCAAAAGGCAGAGTAATTTACTGGCCTTCTGCCCCGACCAAATTGACCGACAAAAGCTTAAGAAGCACAAGTATATGTGGATAACTTGAACTTGTCCAAAATATAGACATTACCTTTCCAGTAGCGGCGACTAAATAGATCAGACCACCCTGCCTCAGGTTCAGAACCTTGACTTGCTGCTGTGAAGTCTTGCATAACTTCAGCTACTCTATCTTTACCATAAAGCATTTTTATAGCTCTCTCAGCCTCTGGAAGTTTTCCTTGCTGTACAAAGAGATAATTACGTAGAGCAATTTGTTAATGTCAATGAGTGCATGCAACTAACCGTGTTCACAAGGGCAACTGGAAAAAAAAATTATTGTCCATATATTTAGTAGCTTCACCAGCAAGTGACTAATTCATGACAATGCTAACCTGATAAAGCCAACGGGGACTTTCTGGAGATAATGCCATTCCAACCGCTAATAGAATGGATGGAACCACAGAAATACCAAACATGGTCCTCCACCTGATAAAATAACTCATTTACTGCAATGATCTTAAAAAGATGAATAACTTTAATGCTCATAATAAATTGGACCGAATAAATAATTCTTTTACTTACTGAATTCAATTCAATAACGTATACCCTAATAAGCAAAGAGATTCAATGAACCATTTTTAAGGATGAAATATTTTCTGAATTTTTAATCATGTAAAATAATTTCGAGAAAGAACACTAAAAAAACACCAAGTAAGGCATGTGACAATAGACTAGTATTATCATTAAATTGGGGAACACATAAACTGACTGTATTGATTTGGCTGCCTATATCACAATAAATAATAAAACTCGAACAATAAAAACTCGCAAGGAAAAAGTAGAAGAAAAATGCAGATGTAAGCCACACGTACCAATTGGGGTTTCCAGCCAAAGGTAATCCAGCTACTAATGCTGCAAGTATCCCAAGACATATAAAAAGTTGATTCACAGTTCCAAGCGTTCCACGAATTTCAGTTGGTGAGATCTGAATATTTTTTCAACATACACCGGATATAAAACAAACTCGGAAAAATGAAGGTTTAATCACAATATCTAAATTGACATTACAAATTTTTTAACATAAAAAAATACCTCGGATATGTAAAGTGGCACAATAGCGGATGAAATACCAATACCAAAACCAGTGATTAGTCGCCCAATTATCATAGTCTCCACACTCTGGGCAGTAGAACTGAAATATTTGAGACAAATTTAAGTAAATTTTTAAGAATACAATTTAACCTTGATAAAGGGACGTACAATTCAGACCTTAAAACCGCTCCAATTGTGAGTGGGATAGCATCCAACTGAAAAGTCCTAGTTCTTCCAAATTTGTCAGCCAATGTTCCACCAGTAAAAGATCCAATAGTGGCACCAATAAGGGCTGTACTGACAATCCATCCTACAAAAATATGTCATGTCATGAAAAAATTGAGTTTAATAGTCATGGGGAAAGTACATCAAAACTCATCCTAAAATTTAAGGAGAGAAAAAACTAGAAAGGGAGAAATTGTGATGGCTTTAAAAAATTGTAAGTACTTTATAATCAGACAGTGGCTTCCTAAAATTCCTTTGAAAGAGAATAGAAAAAGGACTTTCAACTTCATTACCTCAAATAAGCATTGTAGCTGAAAAAAATCATTGTTAGAAGCTTCTAGACGGATAAATCATGTGTGTGTGAGAAAGAGAGAGTGTGTTCTCCATAAAGTTACTGCCTAACCTTGTACTACGGTATTTTCAACAATCCCAAGATCTTTGGCGAGGTACTCAAGAGCGCCATTTACCACTCTGAAACAAAAGATAATGTAACAGTAAACCTTATATTTAAAATTCATGTAAAAAAAAAAAAACAGCTTAAAATCACATATACACTAAACTCAAACCGTGACTCTCAAATAAATTGATTCCATTTAGACAATACCCGAGATGGTAACCAAATAAAATGGCTCCTAAACAAGCAACACCAACAAATGGCAGAACAGTTCCAGATGTTTTGGCTTTAGGCTTTGCAGGAACCACACCCTCAAGATCCTCATCTGCAACACATGACCAATTGATAAATGGTAAGAATACGTCTGTATATTTGGGCATGATATTATGATCCACGGTTATAAACTGAAACTTCTACATTAATGGGCAGGACTTCATCAGGTACTACATATGCTTAAAATTCATGCCACATAAACAAAGCATATAGTATAAGTATCAACAGTATATGATCGTTGCAAAGAATTAACATGTCATTCTGTCAATCATAGAAAAGAAAGAATAAGTGATAGATGCAATTTCCTTTGGAAGAAATTGCTACAACAAGAAGCCGTGTGAAACTGAGCAAACTTGTAGACAAGACCATGCACAACTCCACGAAAGAAGGATAGTCTTAATAAAAATCGAACAACCATCAACTACATAGTCAGGAACCAAAGCAATTAACTTTGTTTGATATAAAAGCGCCATGTGTAAACAAACTACTACTTGAATCTAAAAATAAAACTATGCAGAATGGGCCAGCAAAAGAGAAAAAACTAATGCAAGATAGAGTCCACATGAACGGCATCTGAATCAAGTCCAAGTATCAAATTGTAACGATGTGAACAAATACAACAAAGAACAATTGCATACCTACCTATAAAACGAGACGAATAAAAAACAAAAGGGAAAGCTAGTTCATTTAGCTACACTGAATTATTACACAACATTAATGATGTTGATTTTCACTGATATAACTAAAGAATCAATATGTCACAAGAATTACATGAATCTGAAAAAGTGAGTTAAAATCAAATTGACAAAGATATCTTCAAAAAAGGAGAATACCATAAGCATGAACACTGAGTGACGTAAATTTAGTCGATGGACGACTAATGCCATCAAACCCGAGTCGAATTCGTCTCAACTCAGTCTCCATGGATACAGAGCCAAAGCTTAAACCACAGAAACCACTCCTTTCAGTCATACGGAGGCTTCCAAATCCTAAACGCCGACCAGAATCACCGATAACTGGTAAAACTCTCCGTCTTTGAAGTCCAGAAGTTATCTCAGTTTTGACCGAGAATGTTGAAGATTGCATTTTTATACCGTCTGAGAAAATTCCATATCCCCAAATAAAAGTCAAAGTACCACTTTAGTAAATAAAGCAACAAAATTTATAAAATATGACGGATTACAAGTGGGTATTTTGGGGTCCTTTGTGTACACTCGAAGTAAGATTCATGAAATTATTACTACAGTGAGTGGTTTAAGATTGATAGATTTCTGTCCTAGCTTTACTGGGTTAATCGTGAAATTTAAAAAGATTGTAAATTTAAATGAAAACCCAGTTGAATTCTGGAAGAACCCAACAAGGTTTGAGATCGAAATGATGGATTTGATTCACACATTTTGAAAGTGAAGAAGAAAACAGAGGAAATCATAGAGTAAAAACATACTCTAAAATGAAAACCCAGCAAGCAAATTGTTACTAGCTATCTGATCTCTTCCTCTTCTCCTTCTTCTTCTTCTTCTCTCTCACACTGTGGCAACGAGAATTAAAATTCTGAACTGGGTTTTGCCAATGACAGCCAAAAAACGTTTGGAAGAATCCGCTGACAGAAGAGAGAGAGACGAGAGAGAGAAACAATATTTACTTGGAACAACTTCACCGAGAAGGGAAGATTTTGTTGATAAGAACAAAGATTGATTCCAAGTAAAATTCTACTCTCTTTCTCGCAGAATTTTCTCTCTCTTTCCTGGCGTGGATTAAATTAAGATTATATAATTCGAATTTAGGATCCTACTGGCTACTGCTCACTTTGAGTCGATCTCGATCACAACAAACTCTCAGCAAATTTTTTTTTCACGATAATGTAAAATCTCATAAACAAGTTTCGAAGAAATATTATTGTTTTTCAATTCTGTTCTTTTGATTCAATTATTTACATTATCAAATTTGGATTTTTATCTAGAAAAAATTGTGTGGCGATTGGCCAATCCAAACTATGTTTCTATCTTTTTGATAAAAAGTTGCCATTTTTAAAATTTTATTTTTGCATATAGGGACAATTTAAGCAACAATAATAAGATGATTTGATATATTTATTATGGGTTCAAAGACCCCATCCACCTACCTCAATTATCACTTTACAAAATTAGAGATTTAGATAGAATTTTAAATTATATACCTGTGATTTGTCTGATTTATAAATCATATTTTGTGATTTTAAAATATTTTTATATTATTCTTGAAAATGATGATTTTCCAAACAAATTAGTGTGTTTTTTTTAAAAAATTACCATGTGTTAATGAATAAGTAATTTACACATTTGAACGTTAGAAGCCAAATATATTAAATGTGGTTAGTTTTAATTTTACGTGTATAAATTTTAAAAGTTTAAAATTTTCCGTTAACATTAGGGATGGCAAAATTCCTTGAGGCCCCGACCCTATAGGGGAGGGGAATCCCCGTTTTATAGGGTTAGGGTGAGAAATTTCTCCCCGATTTGTTATAGGGTAAGGGTATGGGAATACATCCCCCGCCCCCGACCTCGACCCATAACCCGAACCCGATTATTTAATAATATTTTATGTATTTTGTATACTTTTATCTTTATTTATCGAAAAGTATATGTAAAATATGATAATATTAACTAATACAATATAAAATGTTTTGTATTATGTTTTCTTTTTTACTTAAAAATGTATATTTTCAATTTATATTTAATTTTTATATTTTTTTTAAAATAAGAATTAAAATATAAAATGGGGAATTTTCCCCGCGGGGAACCCGATTCCCGAATGGGGAATCCCCGAACCAGACCTAGAATTTTTTATTAGGGGATAGGGTAGGGTATGGGGATTAAAAATCCCCGCGGGTTAGGGGATGGGAAATGCATCCCCGACCCCGTCCCGCCCCGTTGCCATCCCTAATTAATATTTAAATTTCCTAAAAAATTTAATAGAAATTACCACAAATGGTATTTTTAAAACAAAATAAAAAATTGAGGTAAAATATAAGATTTTAAAATATTAAAGGCAGGCGGAAGGTGGGGATCGGATAGCATAATAAATCAGGGGACACGACGAACCAAATTTGGGAAAAATGGTAACGATAAAAACACCTCTGGTGATGTTTGTACGATTCCACGTCATACTTCTTGACAGGTAGACTCCCATTCCCACGTGGATATTTTCCAACCGTCAACTTTACCATTAACAAGTCTAACAACTTCATTTCAAATAGAATAAACTCAAAATAGTTGGAAATTAGTATTCTCTTATAAATTTTTTTTTCTCGTTTTTTCCCTCTTTTAATTTAATATAATATCTATTTTAATAAAATATTATGTTGATTATTAATGAACAGAACTTTTAAAAATCTAGATATGTCAAGTGCGTTTGGTTCACGATAATAGAATTGATTATATTTGATATTAAAATCGTAAAATGGTCAGAATATAAATAAGGAAAATATTAAATCATTTGTTAGCTGTAATATATTATTTTTGTAAAACATTACCTTATAAATAAGGAGAATATGGACTCAAAATCTATAATTAGAGAGGAAGCACTAATGTGTTACTACTTGATCCATTCTCACATTGATCATTATAATATCAATATTTAGTATTTAGTTAAGTAATCAAAACTAGAGATTATACTCCATAACAATTTTTTCTCTTTTTCAAAAAAATAAATAAATAATTTCTCACCTTAATTTAAAAAGTAACAAAAGTTAGTTTATTTTTAAGAATCACACTTTTCATCTTCATTAAATTAACTTTATAAAATAGAATGATGAATCTCATAACCTGTTTTTTATATATTATTAATTACTGGGTGCTTTTTAATTAAATCAGTGTACTGTTTAATTTTAATTTTAGGTTGAATAACTATTATACACTATATCATCAAAATAACTAAAAGTAAGGATATATATGAACAAAAATCTAAAATCTGCTATTTGAGATAATTTATATTAATTAATTTAAACTTCAAACTTTAGGGTCTATTTTTTAACTGAATTGTATATATAATAATAATAATTAAAAAAGAAAAAAAAGAGAGGTTTATCCTTTCGGCAATCGACTTCATTCAGCTGAACTGAGCTTTGGGGTTTACGTCCCGTTCATCGCTGCCTCTGCTGAAGCCATACCTCTCCTCTCTGCAACTTTCAACATCCCAAATCAATACCTCTTTCAATTTACTCATCTAATCCCATTCAAAGGTTCAATCTTTATCTTTTCCCCATTTCAATTTTTGTTTCTTTTTATGAATTTGAATGAAAAGATGTGATTTTTTTTTCCCATTGCAGCAATCAAATGTTATTTGCAGCATCAGCCCCAAGTTCTTTCTTATCATCAAATTCAAATGTAGTTAATTTCAATCCTCGTCTCAGACATCAATTTATTCCGACAAGGCTTTGTCTTCGTGCTTCATTGTCGGATAACAATGATAATAATATTAATCGGTTTAAAGTGGAATATACTCCTTGGCTTATTGTTGGATTGGGTAATCCTGGAAATAAGTATTATGGCACTAGACACAATGTAAATTTTCAAAAAATTGTTATTTTTAGTTTTTTATCTTTTTAATTTTGCTTTTTTTTTGCTTAATTACTTCAGCTTTTTGCAGGTTGGTTTTGAAATGATTGATTGTATTTCTCAAAAGCAAGGCATTTTGATGAATACAATTCAATCTAAAGCTCTCATTGGAATAGGTTTGGCTTTTTTTCCCTCGTGTGTTATTGAATTGGGTTTTCATTTTTTTGTTGTTGTGTGGATTTGAAGTTCATTGAGTTTCTTGATTGATCAGTACAGGTTCAATTGGTGAAGTGCCTGTTTTGTTGGCTAAGCCTCAGACTTACATGAATTTTTGCGGAGAATCGGTTTGTCTATAGTCATTATCTCTTATGTTTCGTTTTGTTCAATAGACTTGTTTCATGAAATATGGTGATGGTTTCTTTATTTTTATAGTAAGGCTGAATGAATGCTTCGTAATGATCGAATAGTTATTCTATTTTTTTGTTTTGTTTATTTGAAATGACGAGCTGTATAGATTTCGCAGATGGATAAGTTTGTGGAAATGAGCTCTGTATGTTAGATTAGTATATCTCCTACACTTTGAGATGATCAGGCTGACCATAAATTTTGTCTTTGAAATCTTATTGAAGCTTTTTTGGTTTCTTTTAAATTTGGTTCGTTATTTAGAACCTTCATAAGCTAAATGCACCAGAAACCTTGGTCGACTTGTGCAGTAGGTTTTAGACAATGCTGTTATAGTGTAATAACTTGCTGCATTGGTTTGCAATTTTTTGTCTTAAGGATAGAGTTTCGTCCCTACCTATCTGAAGGATAAATTTTCATTTTTAAGGTTTGACATGGAACTACAAAAATGCTTGTCGTTGCCTCAGCTATAAGTAATTTACATATTCTTATAATTGCATTTCAGTTGTTCAGGTCACCTAGTAACATTGATATTGTCCCCCTCACCTTGTTGAGAATCCCATATCGGAAAGATGAAGGGAACTCACAATGTTTATAAGATCTATGGGCTACTCCTCTCATTGCCAATTGACTTTGAGATTGAACACCATGATATCAAGATGGTATCAAAACCCAACAAGCCCAAACGGGCATTCGATCCAAAAATAGGATTCAACCTAAGAATGGTGAGCCCAAAAGAGTCACCATTTTGAGGGGGCATGCTGAGAATTCCACATCAAAAAGATGAAGGGGACTCATAATGTTTATAAGATACATGGGCTACTCCTCTCATTGCCAATTGGCTTTGAGATGGAACCCCATGATATCAAGACACCTCTCAACTTTGTGTTTTAGACTTTTAGTTCACGACTGGCTATCAAATCGGCATATCAACTATTCGTTTCCTTAAATTTCTGTGCTCCTATCTGCTGACTTTGCTACCTGTATTGTCCACTATGAATCTTCCCTTCATTCGTTGAATTAGTACATAGAAATATCGAAATAGTTATTTATTCACCTCAAGTATGTTTTAATCTTTTTATAGGTCGGACCACTTGCTGCTCATTATCAAATACCATTACGGCATATCTTGCTGGTATGAATTGCAATAGCTCTTTGTAATGCTCATTTATAAACTTACAGAATGACTAAATCACAATGTAAGTATTGAGCCACAGTTATCAATGTAGATTTATGATGAAATGAGCTTGCCAAATGGTGTTCTTAGGCTACAGCCAAAAGCAGGACATGGCCATCATAATGGGTATGTTGATGCAGTAATACTTTTAGTTGGATTTCACTTTTACTTTTTTTTCCTTGTAGTTTTTTTGTTATTACTGTCTTTCTCTGATTATGATTTGCTTCTTCTAGCATGATATATTATTCTAGTTTGTATATCACTGACACCGTAAGCATATACTAGAAGTCTATAACTTTTTAGCAAGGAAGTTTTAAGCTCAATGCCTTTTTTTGTCCAATGTCCAACATCTCCCCATTGAAAACTTGATGCATAGTATTTCTTATTGGCACTTGTATATGAGAAAATTAAACTAACATTTTCCTTCTCCTATTCGTCATGCAAATTGGAAGGTTTCATTATTATTATTATTTTTTTAAGAAATTTATGACAGTGTGTGCATCAAAGAGAGTTCATTATTGATTTCTCTGGTTACAGGGTGAAGAGTGTTACGGGACACCTGGATGGCCGACGTGAGTTCCCCCGGCTATGCATAGGTATGTGTCTGTGCTAAACATAGGTTTGAAGATATAATTTGATTTCTACTTCAGGGACTGTAAACATCTACATTACTCTTGTAATTTTGCAGGCATTGGAAATCCACCTGGGACAATGGACATGAAAGCTTTTCTTCTACAGAAGTTTAGTTCCGTTGAGCGAAAACAAGTAAGGGTAAATGACATTGTATCAATCTTGTCCATGTACAAGACTCCGCAGCAATACACGATAACTTTGAAATTAGTTTCTTTCTTTTTCTCTGGCTTTTATATCCATGTCATCACATTCCTAAAAAAAGGTTCATTTTGCAATGTATTACGACGCTGTTTCTCGGTGGAATTACGCTCCATTGTGCAAAATTTTCAGACATATCTTGTATAATAATTGTGGGTTCAATATGAACAGATCGATGCAGCGCTGGAACAAGGGGTTGAGGCAGCGAGAACTCTAGTACTGAATGGATTTAGCCCAAGTATCAACAGATTCAATTTAACTCAGAAATACAAGTATCATAAAGTTTGATCCTATGGAAAAGGTCATTAGTAAATCATCTTTGATAAATTATAAATAGTTTCAAAAGGCTGAAAATATAGATATATTTGATCATATACTTTAGCTGTTAATTGTACTTGATCATTAGGTGTTTTGCAACTTTGTGGGCTTGTAGTTTATCAATTAGCATTTTTATGAATATAAGTTGATTCCTAGTTGGTACCAAATGGCTTATACTAATTATATTTTAGTAGCCTTTATGCCTTATAGTTTGAATTTCTTCAAATCTTTACTCCTTTTAAGTTTAATATTTGTTCATATATTGTGAAAAATCAAATTTCTAGTGGTGGAACAATAATTAGATGAAAATTATTACCTAATTACTAATTTAAAATATTAAAATCAGATGCAATCTATTATTAAAAAGAAAAAAAAATCAGGTGAAATCATCATTAAGACTGTTAGTATAAAATGGGGTATATTTCCACATTGGTATTTTAAGGTATCATTTCAATAGGATTGAGAAAATAAAAATATATATCTAATAATTACAAATACATAAATTATCTTATTTGTAGCAAATTTTAAATAAGTCTTTTTATTTATGTATTTTTTTAATCAGATTTATTCTTCAGCAATCTATTAAATAGATTATTGAAACTAAAGAGATTATCAAAATTAACTTGTAATAAAATAAGAGTTTCAATTCTTAAAAACTTATCTACGAGTTAATTATTCAACTAAAAAAATCAAGATTTATTGAATTATGTATTTATTTCAATATATTGAAGCGAAAGTATGTTACATTTTAATAAATGATTACTATATAAAAAAAATTACATATTTCTTTTTAATTATTTTGATATTTCCACTCATTAAAAAAAAGTGTCGTTTATAAATCTCTCCATTAACTCATATTGGTTTACAAAGAAACTAATTTCAGAAATAATTTTAAGAAAAATCCAACCACTAATGAATGTGATGATTCAAAATCAGTTGAATCAGACGGTCACCAAAAAGATTCAAACTTTATAAAGTTTTTAAAAAGGGACCCCCTTTTATTATACGAACGTTAGAAGATTGAAAAAGTAGAGTAAAAAAAAACCATAGGATCCTTTCTCATCCTTCCTTTTCTCTTTCGTTTCTCCATATTTTTTCGACCGTTACTCAAAATAAAATAAAAAACAAAGAAAAGAAGAAGAAGAGAAATTAGCAAAGCTGCTTGCTTTTAATAATCTCTTCACATCATTCAAAAGAACTTAATCTAACTCTTTATTACTCAACAATGGCGGATCGAATCCATTTTTTAGGGCAAACCCATTACTCCAATACAGCTTCTCAATCTTCCTTCCATTCCCTTGATCCGATCTCTCTCTTACTTCACCAGAATTCTGTCTCTGATCATCCAGTCTCTCTTAAGCTTACTACAGACAGTTTCTTCATGGAAAGAGGACCCAGATATAAAGCTTACGCTGAGCTCAGAGAATCAAAGCTCAGATTGAAAAACGCGAGATATCGTGACGGCGAAGAACAGCCCGAAAAATCAACGCCTCCGATGAAGAAACAAGTGAAGTTTCAAGGTGTTGCTGAATCTGTGAAGAAAAGGTCTTCTTTTGTTGCTCAATCGGTGCCGGATTTCTCAGCCGTGTTGAGGAAGGAGAATCGGAAGCCACCGACGGCGTTGTCGCCGGTTATGGAAATGACACCGCCGGCGAAAACGTGGGCGAAGAATTCGAGGGGGAGTAAGTCGGCGAGTGCGGGAGAGAAGAAGGGAGGAGGGTTAATGGCGAGGAAGAGTTATGCAAGTTTTGAAGAATTGAAAGGGTTTTCTTCAGCTGCTGCTAATGCTATTAATGGTGAAAGTAGGAGAGGAGGAAGAAGAGGAAGGACTGTTTTGGGAACTAGACAGGTTTGAGAGAAATTGGTTTATTGATTTCAATGGAAGTTTGTTCTTAATTTTCCAATGTTTTTTTTTCTTCTGGAATTGGGTTTGTGAGTTTTTTTTTTCTTCATTGGTTATATTTTGTGTTCTTTGATTCTTTGTTATAATGCATATTTCTGATTGGAATATAGATTGAATAAAAGGGTCTTTGTTCTTATGATAAAAATAATAATTTGATCTCTGTCAATTACTTAATTAATGAGGGTAATTTGAGTTTAATTTATGGTTATTTTCTCATAATTATTAGATATTGATTTCAGAAGAAGACTCCAACTAGATTTCAAATGCAGTTATCAAATTCATCTTGTACACAAGTTAGCTCACTCCAACTAGAGTTTAAAAAATAACACCAGATTAAGTGAAAATCTTTAAAACATTTTCTATATAAAGGTTTATCATATAACAAATACATTAAAACTTAAATGTTAAATCACAACTTACTACAATAAAAACTTGAGTTTCAAATCCAGAGCAAACACATGATATATACTTTTTTCAGATTACGAACCAAATGAGCCGTAACTATTAAAAACACAGCGTAAATTAGATGCTTTGCTCACACTGAAAATTTTGAGTAAAGCAGAAGGGGGCAAAATAATGCACATCTACAAATTTCATTCAGCTTACTATGAATTCCATTTGTACAAAAAAATGTAGGACAACATTGACATGACCTACACAAAGGGTACCTAAAAGGGAAACAAAAAAACATGACATTTCAATAGGAGCCCCTGCTGTCCCAAAGGTCAGTTACAATTTCCCCAACTAATGTTTGAAGTATATCCCCATCAATATCAGCTCCACTCTCAAATGCTTCAACAGTAAAATCAGTCCATTTTCCCAATGAATGACTCATTTCCCATTCTACTATTTCATCTGTCATCATCCCAACAAAACATGTCCATTTCCTAATCTCCTTTTCAACATCTTGAAGTATTGTTCTTGCATTTAGCACTGAAGCATTGAATCCAGATTTGCATACTTGGATATACTTGGAGTCTAGACATTCTATCAGACAGTCGAAAAGAAACCCTCTTAGATGGTTAATGTCTTTGCTGTCCTCCAAACCGTTAAAGTCGCTAAAATTTGTCCACATTTCACATGTAAATGTCTCCAGTTCATCAATGAAAAGGGGAAGGATGAGAAGATTATTTTCATTCATGCTATTTGGAGTGACATTTCCAAACAAAACTTCTGTTTTAAACATAACCTCTTTGGCATGGTAGAGTTTATTCCCTGTCAAGGTAATGCCAGTATGATTGTAGCTCAGACTTTGTAGTATCCTAGATATAGCCGTGAATAGTTCAGTCACCATTTCATTCCCGACCAAGCCTTTGCTCAATGAGTTTGCAGAATCTAAGAGATCTGCATCAGGTCCGGATAGTTGCAACTGATCCGTAGAGTAATCAATAGAGTCAGCTGGCATCCTACATCCTATAATGCAAAAATAAATGTCATGAGCTACTAATTATACTTGAAGTCACGTGGAGACATTTTCAAAGATAAGAAATTGAACATTCAGGAAATTACATATTTCACTCTTCTGCATTTTTGTATTACATAATATGCTAAACTCTAACCTGAGCTATCATCCACGCTACTGGAGGAAAATGACGCTTCAAGAACAGAACCAGGGCTATAATGATCACTAGCGTTGCACATTCTTATGAGGCTTTCTTTATTTGCATCATCCTGGAAAAACAGAAATTAAAATCCACATCAGCCAGAAGGAAGTTCTTTATCAAGGATCTTCTAGAAAATAAATAGATGGAAATTGCCAACTGAACCAAGAAGGGCAATTTTAAGCCAAGATATAAAAGGAATAAGAAAAGAGAACAGCAGAGATGCCGAACATTCCTAATTAAGGTGAAACTTGAAAGAAAGCAGGGGTAGTGTAGCTATCCTATATGAATAATAAGAAATGTACCTTCATTGAATATGTGCAAGCAAAGAGTGAAATATGAAAGTTAAAGTTAGGTCGTCTCTTCAACAGCTTAGATTCTTTTTTCTTGAAGGCAGCAAATATAGATAGATATGATAGAGACAGATAGAGAGATAGCGAGAGAGAGTATTGGTTATATATGTACTCTTTGTTATTCTTGTAAATAATTGGTTTCTAATAATGATTATACCAAGTCAAACTTGAGAACTGTTTGGAAAAAAAATATTAAGTTGCAATCAGGAAACCCAAGTACAAAATGAACATCTCTCCTATCGGTTAGTAAAACAAGTAGAATTAACTTTAACCAGTCACTCTTGAAACAAATTTTAGAGAGGAAAAAAATCTCCAAAATATGCAATTTTTCACTCTGGTATAACCTTTAATAATCCTAACAGATAACCTCACCGCAGTCCGTGTACCTTTGAGCAATGTTCATTTTCAAACTAGGGACAACAAAAATCAGCTTGCCGAGCCAATTGACAACAAACAAGATCATAATAAGTTACAGAAAAAATGAATATGCAACTTTAAAGCCAAAAACTTATTACAGGTTTCTAACTAGATATCTGCTTTTGGTCAAATTCAGTTTCAAGAAGGATCCATGTAACTATTAATTGATCAAAGAAACCTCTGCCCTTTTGTTGTTCAGTGGGTTAAATTGGAAATACATCTTATAACATTTGATAGGCAACAAATTCATGATATATCAACTATCCCAACCTCATTGCAAATGGACCTTAAGTTATAAACAATGACCTCTTGGTAAAATGCAACAGCCTTCAAATGGCTTCTAAACTACATTAGTAGATAGTCAGCTAGATATTGGATAAAGACGTCCGGCTAATAATTCCAACATAGGAATAAAATCATTGTATTTTTTAGCAAGAAGTTCAAAAGTTTTTAAGTACTATTTCTCCATGCAATAATTTCTATACTGAGTGATACACTCAGAAATAGTGCTGTGTGCAACAGAAAAGAGAGAACACAAAGTAAGCAACACATAATATATATAGTCAGAGATCATATAATAAAAATGATTGCTCTGCAGAGAGAATATAAGGGTGGAAAAGAAAATAGAACTGCCAACAGAAAGGAATCTTACACAGCAAGTTACATCCATATCAACTGTGGAACCCTTCATAGGAACTTGCTCCTCAGATACTAAGGCAGTAATTAGTTCCTGAAGAATTATGGCAGTGGATCTCTTCAATGGAGATGCTGACACCAACTCTTCATTATCTCGAGAAGCCAATTCCTTCAATTTTTGTTCCAAGATAGCTACGGCATCTCCTCCGGATAAGGATGGCTTTTGGGAAGATAAATTTATCTTATTTGCCATGCTCTCATCCATCTTTGAAGTGACTCTGGATTTCTGTTTTGCGGGAGAATTAAAAGTGAAAGAAACAATGTCCTTGTCTCTTGTATAAGCTTTCTCACCTTCTCTTTGCCTAGATAATTTACTTTTACCACATGACTGCTTTGAGGATAGAACTTTGCGTTCAAGCCTTGAACTTGTTCTAGATAGTGTATCACACTTTGAGACTTGTTCTTTTACAGCAGATGAATCAACAGAATCTTTGCTTAAAATTTGTCCGCTTATGTTTGCTGTCCTCCTTTTCCTCGGTGAGGTTCTTGACGGTGATGAATAATCTTCTCGCCCATTGAAAGAAGTCCTCTCTGTACCAAACTTGGAGTTTTCCACTTGGGTAGGCAGCTTTACTTTGCTGCAGCCATTAAGACTCCGATTTAAAGCAACAAAATTTTTGGACCCACTAACAGCATTTGCAGATGATGTGATTCTTCTGCTCTGCAGATTACTAGACTTTGACCTAGACAACATTCTATCCCTGAGTGATGACAGCTGATCTTCAGATTGATTCTGTTGCTTAAAGACAACAGAAGATTCACTCTTTCTAAGCTTGAATGGTTGGCTGGGGTGTCTGGTTGATGGATTTGGAGATTCATGGATCAGAGGCATTCTTTCTGTAACAGAAATACCATGAGACATTACACATTCCTTAAGTTCATTATGTTTGTAAGCAAAAATTTTAGGTTGGTCACAGTTTGTCTCAAGGACTTCATCTCTTTCTAGCTGGGGGGGCAATACAGGAGGTACAGGAGCCGTTATTTTACTCCTTCCTGATCCCTGGGAAGAGGCATTGGCATAATTTGAATTAAGGGTTGGAACAGCATTCGGTTGCTCGACATCGTTGTGGTTGAAGACCTCAACCTTCAGTAAATTATTGCAATTTTCACAAGATGTGTGACCCATGGACTTAGAAGAATCATAAGCTTCCATAGGCACAGTTCCAATTGCCCTCGATAAAGCCCCGTTGGGAGAGTAATGCATAGCATTTGGATGTGTGAGTGCAGATTTGACCCTGTTTGATGCCTGCAGCCCAGGCTCCAATATTCTACTAGCAACATCAATCAACCGAGAGGCCCTAGACGCATGCCTTCCTGAGGGATTCCTTGGACTTTTCACTGATGAAACAAATTTAGGAGGAGTGTGTTTTCTTGATCGTGACAAAACACTCTTATATTGTAATACATCAGCTCCAATTCGACTCATCACCTTTCTCTCAGAAGGTCCAGTCTTTTGAAGCTTTAGAGGCCTTGTTTCAACTTTCGCACTTGGTTTCTCCAAATTTAAATCTTCCACAAAGTTCTTTCCAACGTTATCATAAGAATCAGAAAAACTAGTTTTCCTGGGCTTGTCTCGATTAACAACTGGCATGGATTCCAGACCCATGAGTCTTGCAACCAATCCCGGTACTCGCATTTCACTCTTGTGCTCTAAACCACTGCCACGATTTCCATTCTTGTTGACATTTGGGAAACCACCTCTATTTTCGTCGGCAATCTATTACACAAAGATGACACAGTATCCATGTAAAACAAAAGAAACATTAGCTTTATAAGAACAATAAACTCACTAAAAAAACCAAAATAAAAAAGGAATACAAAAACCAGCTAAGAATTTAAGAACATACCAAATGAATCTTTGAAGCAGGCATCTTCTCACCTCCTTTAAAATTCTTAGCTGCTTGTTTTGCCCGAGCTAGTGAAACACAAAAATTAGAATTAAACTTCAAAACTAGAATCTAGATTGAGCAAATCTAAAAATCTATGTAAATGTATTATTTGAGTTTGAATTTAAACAGTAGAACAAAATATTGCCACGTTGAAGAAATAAAGGCAACCTGGAGGAAGCAATTTCTTGGAGAAAAGTTTCTTCTTAGCCAACCTTCTGTTCCAATCAAAGAGCTGGAAGAAAATGCCAATACAACCACCAGGCCTATGTGTCTTCTTCTCAGAAATAGCTAAACAAGACGATGTTTTTGCCGTATTATCCATTTGTCATCAACAAAAACTAAAATGTCCCAAAATCCAAAACTCTTGAAAATCTAAACTTTCTTGTTGATTTTTTTCAAACTACCAAATTCACACCACTGGCTGTCTCAGTTCTTCCATTGTCGTTAAAACTCTGCATAGTTCAAACAAATGCCAACATAAAAAACACATTTTGAGCTTGGGATTCCACCGCATTTTGGATTAGAGCCACACCCCCATTGAAAAAAAAAATGAAATTTGATAAACAAAAGAGGAAAACTGTAGGAGATTGGAAGAGATGCTTAATAGAACATAAACCCAGAAAGTAAAACCTTATCACGAGAGCAAAACAGGAGGAAGATAAAGAAAATGAAGACCGTACAATAATGGAGGGGGGAAAAAGAAGAAAAACCCAAAAGGGGTTCTGAAAAATCAGAAATTTAGAGAGAGAAAACGAAACCCTGAGAAAGAAAGAAAAAAAGTATTGACAGTTGAGAATAAGCTCGAGCTTAAGCAGAAAGAAGAAAACGACGAAGAGAGAACGACAAAGCTCAGAAGAGTAGCAGAAACGCTCACCCTTTACTCTTCTTTCCTCTCTGAATCTGACAATGAATCTGAAAATGACTCATTTATCCCATCTTCGACATTCCCACACGCAAAAAAAAAAAAAAAAAACCCATTTTTTTCTTCAGAGAAACAAGAAGGAAGAAGAATGGGAAAAAAAGAAGCAGAGACCTCAAAAGTGGAGAAAGCGTAAGGGAATCAAATCGTCGTATATTTTGAGATAATCGAGAGAATGAAGCTCGAGGAGAGGAGAGGCTCTGCCATGGCCAGGAACTCTAAAACTTTCTCTCTCTGTGAAAGAGCTGTAGAGAGAGAAAGGATGAACAGAGAGTGAAAATGTTCATTACTCCACGCGCACCGACGACACATTCTAAAAAATATTATATTATTTTTGTTATTTTTTTAAAAAAAAATAGTTATATGATAATAATTGTTTAATTAGATTTTTCTAGATAAGTTAAATTAGATTTTTGTTTTAAATTATTGGGTATGAATAAAGACAAATTTCTTCTCCCACCAATAAAAATTATTGACTATTGTTTTATCTTGAGTTACAGAAATTAGAAATGAATTTTTGGATTTCTTTTTTTTGTTGGAGTTGACTTAATTCAAAGATTAATTTATTTAAGATGTTAGAAAAAAAATCATATACACATACTACTAAGATCATAAATCTTAAATGTCATGACAATTGAGGCTCTCGAGGTCAAATATGGTATATTATTAACTTGTGATCTTGGTTAGATCAAATTTACTATTCAAATTTCTATTAAAAGAAATATAATATTTTATCGTTAGACTAAATGTTTGCCGGTGTGATAAAATGACTTAATCAATTTTTTTTATTATGATATTTATTGTAAGATGAACTTTAAAAAAATGGGTAAATTTTTTAGAGGAAGATGAGAACCTTAACTATGTAATTAATATTTTGAATAACGGATAATAAATATTTAAAAAAATAGGGTAAAATATAAATAAGATCTCTGTGGTTTTTATCAAATGTATGAACGTCACATATGGTTTAAAAATGACAAATCATACTTCTATAGTTCCAAATTATTCTAGTGAGACTCCTTTATTCAACACCATTAATTTTATTTTAACCATAACTTCTTCGTTTTTAATCATTCAAATCGGAATTCAAATGAATAAGTTAAATTGTTTTCATGTTTAAGGGTTGGAACAACATTCGATTGTTAGTTTTCATGTTTTAAATTGTTTTTAGGCAATTTAATCATTTAAATGAGGATTCTAAAATATTTTGAATCATTCAAGTCGAAATTCAAACGAAAAAGTTACGGTTAAAAGTAAATTAATGATGTTAAAAGGAGATGTCTCATTAAAATAATTTAAAACTATACGTATAATTTATCATTTCAAACCAATTCAAACGTTTAACGAATACGACGTGGGTGTTATTTACATTTTACGGAAAATAAAATATAAGAAAAGGAGAAAGAGAGGAGCCGGAGGGGATTGGGGAGCGTGTAGTGTTGTCTTATGCTATTGCCGTTAAGTCTACGTCTGTCTGCTATTAGGAGCGTGTTTTTCAAACATTTTCCGAAAAATCATGTTCCTCTTTTTACTCAATCCACGCGCTGCGACTACCATTAACTTTTGCAACTCGCTTTTTTAATTTTTTTTTTTAATAATAATTCTAACATATTCCTACCTTTTTGGGATAATGTCTGTGTACTTAACATATGGATTTTTCTTCTTCTTCTAATATATTAAAATTCCTTCCTTTTTTTTCATATATATTTATAATTTCATGGAGAACCATTGATTGTCATGATTCCTATATTTTTTTTAATTAGTATCATGAGTTTGAATCCTCCCATCATAATTATTTTTAAGGGGCTCTTGCGAAAATAGCAAAAATATATTCAATATTTATAAAAATAGCAATAAAAAAATATATTTGCATAAATAGCAGAAAAATTAAATTCGCAACTAAAATATTATAAAATTGCCACTAGTAATCACTGATTTACTGATATCCTAATATTTTGTACAGGAATCACTGATAATCACTTATTATTTTATAAGTTATCACTGATATCTCTGATCACATGAATGAGAGTTTTTAAAAATCTGCTATATTTGTAAATACTTTTTAAAAATGCTATATTTATAAATATTGCTAAAAAATTTGTTACCCAATGAAATTTCCCTATTTTTATTTTAAATTAGTTTATTATATTGAAATAATTGTTAGAATAATTTTTAATGGAACAAAATTGATCTAAGCGTAATATTATTTATGATTAAGGGAGAAAAGACAATAATATTTATATTATCAATATTATATGATATTGAAATTCATTATTTGGGAGGGGGACAAAATAAAAGTATATAATACAATTAAATTCATAAGGTCACGTGAGTACGCACGAGGAAACCAAAATTGGTCTGTAGACTCTGTACCCTACCCGCTATTTTTTCAACTTTTTTGCATGGACCATGACCATGGTCAGTGGCGAGGTCAAAAATGAGGGGAGGGCTAAACCCTAAACGGTTTTGATATATTATATTACAAGTTAACAAAAAAAAATTGGTAACAAATTTTTTAAATATTATAATTGATTCAATTAGGTTTATTTAGATTTTTAGATTTCAACTTGTGCCTAATAAAAAGTTATAAAATGGATTAAAAAAATTGATAGAAATTATGTTAATTATAAAAGTATACATGTCTTTTAAAATAGAGACAAATTTTAAAATCATTTCATAGTATATTAAAAAATATATATTAATCTCTCAAATAAGTGAGATTAATTTTTCATTTCAATTCTTTTTTAAATCTAATAATAAAAATCATAATCAAAATTAACTTTATTGTGTATCATAGAGATGTTTAACTAATTTTATATAATTAACAAGTTTGAAATATTTAACTAAAAATATAAGTATGAAATAATAAAATTATAACAATTATGAGGCTCATGACATAAAAATATATAGTTATTGAAAAAAATTGGATTTCACTCAACATACATTATTATTTATAATTTATAAAAAATAAACTATTTATAAACAAAAAAATTACACTCACTTCTTAGTTAATAAATATGAATTAATGTAATTATAAGTGTTAAATATAAAATCATCACTACATAATTACAATATAAAAAAAAATATAGAATTAAAAAAAACGTATTTAATTAAAATTTTCATTTTATTAAACTTAACAATAAATAATACAATGTATAACTCATATATGGATGCAACAAAATTATCAAGAAAAATCAACAATTATCCTATCTATTGAAAAAAAAAACTATAAAAACTCACATTGATGAACAATAACTTAGATGGAGATTAAGAGACGAAATTTAATAGTGAAAAACCCAAAATGTGGGATAATATATAGAAAAAAAATTGTGTTTTAAAAGATTAAATTATCATAAATATTGTACAAATAAGGGGCAAACATCAAATTTTTGAGGGGCAAAATTAAAAGTTATATAAAAATATACATATAAAATTATATTTTTGAAACTTTTGGGGATCTGTTTTATTCAAAGAATTTAAAAAAAAAAATAGTTTCAGCCGATAATTTCAAATCTATTTCATTTCCCACATATAAAAATATCATAAAATAGCTGCAATTTTAAATTTGTCCCGTTAATTAAAACTTAACAAAGGCTCGCTTAAAATTGATCAAATTAGTATTTGATAATGATAATATTATATTATGTCGGATTGGTATCCTAAAAATAATTACCAGTTTAATGATAAATAAGTAGAAATTGATATCAATCATTTACTAAGATAAATATTTTCTTCTAAACTTTGGTTGAAAAGACACTTAAATTAAATTACATGTCTAAACATCTTTAAAAATTGATATTTTTATTTTAAAATATGCAATAATATGACCATTTTTAAAGGAAGGGTATTTTTCCCAGAAAAAAGAAAAGAAAAGAAGAAGGGTAATTTTAATTAACTAGTCTTTTACCACGTGCGTCGCACGTGGTAATTTTTCTAACATAGAAATATTTAAAAGATCGAAATATTTTTTATTTGATTTTTCTATGGTTTATAAATCTTTTTCGAAATGATTTTATTAACATATTATTATGTTCTATTTAATATTTAAATTATCGTATAGTTTACTAATTTACATAATTATATGCCTTTTTATATAAGACAATTTTTTTAACATCTTTATTTTTAAAATTTATACTATCAAATAAAAAATAAATTGTTTGTTCTATATACATATGTTAGTTAATTTTTGCATTTATAGATTATTTATTTCTAATTTTAATTAAAATTTAAGAAATTATATATTTTTTTCTCTTTGATTTTTAAACTTTTAAATATTTTTAATTAGAAATTTTTTAATTTATTTAAATATTATAAAATATTATACCATTACTAATTCAATAAATTATATTTTGTTGTAGTTAATTTTTTTTTAATCTTAACTATTTTTTTTAAACAATTTAAGTTTTTTTTTTAATATTTTTTAAAATTAAACACTTTTATTAAATCATTTAATATTTGAATACTTAAATATAATTTATTTTTCATAAATTGGTGATAAATCTAAGCAATAAATTCATTTTAATATCACATTCATTTTCATATGTTGTACTTATTTTTTCAATTATTTTATAATTTGATGTTGTGAAAACAATAAAAAACCCAAGGAATTTATTTAATAAAATTGACAATTTCTTATTCAATGAAGAGAAATATTTTATTTATAAAAAAAAGAGAAATATTTTATTAAAAATATAAATAGTCATTTAATAGATAGTGGAGTATAAATAATAATGGCATTTTTAGTAATTTGAAGGTTTTAAAAAGGTATATATAATGGCATGTTAGTAATTTTAAGATTTTAAAAGGGGTATAGTAGTCCAGAAAAGTTTCTTAAACATCATCACTTTTATATATTAAGGATTGAGTCACACAAAATTTAAATTTAAAAAACCGCTTGAATTATTCCACTATAAGATCAAGATTTTTAAAAACTTCGTTTTGACCAACCTATTAAGTTGTATGTATTAAGGGGTCGTTTATTAATCCAGAATTGGAATGAGAATAAATCATAATCAAAACACGAAGAATTCGAATCACAAAGAATCATAATCAGACTACAATTGATACTTATAAGGAATGAAAAGCAGATTCTCATTTTTTATGTTTATTATGTTAATGAATCGGAATCAGAAAGTAGACAATTACTATAATACCCATAATAATGATGAGAATTAATCAAGTTGTGTCTATGATTTGATCTCATGGTTTACCTGAAATCCTCCAAGGAGTTCCTATGAATCCATACACAACAAAGTACGTTCCGCCATTTGACGAATTTGAGGTCGATCGTTGTGTTCTTCCCCGAGCACCGTCTATCTTCTTTCCAGCGATCGAGCTCCAGCCCTTCTATATTCCAGATAGCTGGAGGGGGTGGTGAGGGAATGGTGCATGGAGAGTCATTGAAAATATGAAAATGTTAAAAGGAGAAAGCTTCTTCAACCTCCCTTATCGGCTCCCAACATTCCATACTTTTTTTAATTTGCATTTTAAAGAATATTGGAAGCCTTTGAGGGAGGTTGAAAACCATCTCCATTATCCTCAATTTACACAAACTTTCTCTTTTCAAACTCACAAAATTAATTCAAATCTCATAAGGATATATATATATATATATATATATATATATATATATAGTAGAATTAGTGATCCTTTCCTTCTCTATTCACTCTTTCAATAGAATATTATACTCTCTTTACCTAATTTCTTTGTACTGTTTTATAGATTAGTTTTTCTTTTAACCCTTTTGATTTCAAAGATATGGTTTACTTTTTCTTTTAAAGCAATGTTTAAATACAAGCACTCTCCCATGCAAAGGGACAAAACACTATGATATCTACATCTAAAGATGGTTCTATTTTTAAAATGGGAAAATTTGGTGTTATTGAAATTAAATTAAACAACTTAATTAATTGTATTTTTCAAATGTTTGAAATTTGTTGATAAGTAGTAGAGATTATATAAGTAAACAAAAATCTAAAATTCAAGCTTGTGAGAGTTGATATTTTCTTTTTCATTACAAACTTAAACTTGAAATCTATAATGTTTGGTTTGTTAAAATACAACCATTTAAAGTATGAAGCTAGCTTTAGTGAAACATAAGATAATGATATGCCTTTTGTGAGAAATTATTATAAGCTAATAGCATTTTTTAAATCCAACTAATGCTTATTATTATAATTTTTTTAAGAAAGCTTTTTTAAGGTGATAAATGGGGACCAAATTAAATCAGCAGTTTATAATGACGAGTTATGCATTTTAAACAAACCTAATAAATGAGGACTAAATTAAATAGGTGGATCATCACGCTCACAATCCACTAATAGAGTGGTAAAACCACTTGTCTATATAATCAAGAGGCTGAGAGTTCGAACTCTATATTTTCTCATTTTATGTTCTAATTAAAAATAACTTGTGATTAATAAATTTCTCGTTATTTTCATATGTTATATTTTTATTGAATTATCTATATTATAGTTTTTTAATACATAGTTACATTAATATGTTTAATATGAGGAAGTAAGGGGAGCAACTTTTTTCCAACCTAATATTGAGTGATGATAATTTGCTCTTTCTTGACTCCAAGGGTCAAGGGAATCTAGTAGCTTTACAATATTTTTTTAATCATATTTTTCACTTTTTCTAAAAAAAATTAATATATAACTATTTATTTAATTGATTATTTAAGTGGAGGTAGTGGATTTATTTTCTGCGAGTTGGAATTTAACATATGTTAAGATAGTGAAAATTGACAAATTTTTGGATGGAGAAACCGACAAGGAAAAGCCACATTCTCCAACTCATCTACAATTACAGGTTTGGAATTTGGGACCAAATAAGAACTAATGGCATATCTTCTCCAATTTTATTTTCCTTCAAAATAAACATGTTCCTAATCACCATCGTCATATGAGTATTCAAAATATCCGCCAATTTGAAAATCTTAAACGTAATTGCCAAATAATTTGGGTTATAGTTTTTTTAGTTGGTTTGGATTCAATTAAATCAACCAATTCCATTTGAGTTCAATCAGTCGGTTGATAACAGATTCTCTTCAATTGTTTTGAGAAAATTAGTGTTCAATTTAAATTTCTTTTTTTTTTTTTACCTCAAAATATACAAATTCATGGACCTAGATGTACATATATATATTTTAGTTAAACCTTGTTAATGGATTAACCAAAAATGTGCTAAAAGTTCTATTTCCAAACTCTTTCTTCTATCACAAAACTTCCCCCACTTCCTTCAAGTATAACATCCATTAGTTTGAAATTCAAATTCAAAGGTCAATATTTCAACCTAAAAACTCTATAGATAGCCCTACCAAAAATGACCAGTGACTCATCAACAATATAAAGGAATTCCTCTCCCTTGTGGATAATCAGAAGAAGCCCCCTATCAAACTACGTATGAAGAAAATAACAGGAATCCAAATAAAGGTGATATATAGAAATATCAATCAGGGTTTATAAGATAGAAACATTTTTAAAAAATTTCCTTTTCCAGTAACTCTTTTAAATAATCACTGTAGCATAATGATAAATACACCTGATCCCTTGGAATAGTAGAGCTCCGCCAGTTGAACAAAACTTATTCCCAAAGCATTTGATGCCAAAACCCTTTTTCTACCCGTTGTCACGGGTCACAATATGCTATTTTACACATCTTTCCAAGTAAACTTGAACAATGATTGGCAGGTGATAACAAGAAGGTACCAAACATTCTATCTTCATAAATGGATCGTCAAAATTATATGTCTAAATCATCATCTGGGTCCTCATCAGAATCTGGCATCTCATCATCTGAATCACGGAAATATATAATTTCACCTTTCCCAGATCCTTCATTCGTGCCTTCTTCACTGGTTAAAAGAGGTTTTTCATCGTCTTTGCTTTGCATGAGAGATCTCCGGCCATCATATATTTGTATGGGTTTACCATTTCCTAAAACAAAAAATGTGATGTCACATAATAGCAAGGGGAAAGAATAGCAAGGATGGGAATATTATATTTAACCAGTTGAGTAGTAAATCGTCTCAAGTCTAAATTATTTTCGCAACATACAAAAGTTTGAGTCCACATTCACAATCCAAACCTTGATGTTCAAAAGGAAGAACAACGTTAGCCCTTTCAACACGCTCCTTCTCCGACAACTGTAGATTAAACTGCACCTGAGAGAAGAAACGAAGTATATTCACCAGTTCTAACTTCTGTATACTCGTGAGCAAAAAGTTTCAATGATGAAAAGAGTTCAGGAAAGATGGGGCATGTCAAGAATAAAAGTGCCATTTTTTAAAATTCTGGGAACTTTTTTGTTATTTTTGAAATTAACTATTAAAAAAGTGCCATTTTTTAAAATGCCCCAATATTATATTACACAGTATTCAGAGTTTGACTCCTTATACTATAAAACTCAAGTTGAATAGTTCTAAAAGAAGGGTGAATCAATCGTCAAGAAGCATTGAAAGAGGTCAACATAATCAGTAATCAAGATAAAGCAACCTTCGGTAAAAGCCCCTGATTGATGACTGCATCTTCAGATAAAATGGATGTAAATTTGATGCCCGACTGCTCAACATTGAAATCTTCACACTAAGCACAAAATATCAAGGTGGTTAATAAAAAATCTCATAATCCTATTTATAAATACCAGAAGTTTTGCAAAGAGCAAACATCTTACAATAACTCGCACACGTCCATTTCTGCGTTTAAACCGCACATGAAACTTCCCTTTTGTAGAATTGTCTTCAAGATAAGAGTTATTTAATGGCTCGACTGAAGCTACGATGGAGGACATATATTCAAGAGCAGCTGTTACCCTATCCTCATGAAGATCCGCATGTAGCAACCAAAATATACTTGAAACCTTATCTGTGACCACACAACAACAGTCGAAACATCATCAACCAAAATAAGAGCTACTGTGTACCAAGTGAGGAAATATCAATCATAAGAACTCATGTGGTTCCATAGAAGTACATTATTCAGCTGAAACCATCAAAGAAATTGAGAGATATGATATCTTTTACATACCATTGCTCCGAAGGTTGCTTAAAAGATTTGAAACTGATGATGTAGACGCGTGTCTTAACATATCACTTACCTGGTAAATCAGAAAATTTTAGAAAAATACAATTAAAAAGAGAAAATTGAAAATGAAAACATACAATATAGCAAGGAACAAATTAAAAGTAAGAGCAAAAATGTACAAGATAGTTATAAAACGCAGGTGAGAGAAACATCAGTTTATTTATTCTTTTTTTTTTTTTTGGCTATGGAAAACATCGGTATATTTTTTTGGGTTGTTTTATAAACTCGTTACATTACAATAACATATAAATTAATTGTGTTTGCATAATATACATCGGTATATGTATCAATGGATTAAATGGTTGAGATCTCAAGTGACAAGTGAGTATTTGCATAAAAATCCGTTATGTTCCAATTCCATACATTTTGATTTACCAACGTCAGTATAGATAATAGGACGAATAGAATTTGAGAGAAAGAGAAAGGGGTGAATAAGCATCGCAATATAGAAGAACGAGAAATAGGGGTGAATAAGCATCTGAATTTGAAAACTATATAATAAATATTCCTAGACAGACAAGGATCTAAAGCACAAATCTGTGGCACTGCAGCTTGCCAAGCCAGTGCCAAAGACTTGTCCAATTAAGCCAAGTCCTCCAAAAGTGAGCAAGGTTTGACAAGCCATTTTTAATGCTGAAGATTTTGAAGCATTGATATGCTTTAAGTAAAACGCAGCTTCATGAAGGGTGAAAAAATAAGGACAGAAACAGTCTGTTCTTTGACCGAAGATAAACTTCTGCTTGATGGTATGGACATTGGTCATATAAACGAAAATCTTCCAATTACTACCATGTAGAAACATAAATGTTTAACCCAACAAAAAAATACTTTTTTTTCCAATAATTAACTATTAAAATACATCATATTCAATCTACCAGGAAGTGCTTGCATTCTGACTATAATTCTAAAGAACAAGCATGGTGAAAAGTCACTCACTTTAACGGGTAGGTTTTCAATACTAAATCTAATTACCACTAAAGTGAAAACGATCATACTCAAACAGAGGATTCACATTGAATTACCATTTATTGCATCCCTGTCTACCAATAAAGAATATTCATATTTACTTATAAAAAATAATAGACAAGACAATAAAACTGGCGGGATGATTAAAGCAACTATGAAACTCATTCTGCTCGTAGTCTAGTAGCATGTATAAAACATCATATACCATGAGCGAGAAAGAGCACATACAGAGTCTATGGCAACACAAAAGCGTAGAGCGCCTTGTCCAACAAATCCTGATAGGACATTAAAATTTAAATCATAAACCTTTTCCAAACAAAACAATTCCAGAAAACTACTGTGTCTCCACTACTATACTTTTAACTAAGATAACGGTCGTATACCTTTTCCAAGCTCAATAATCCAAGAGAATAAGTTATCCATATCCCTTACATTTGAACAAAGATTAGATTTAGCTGAAACTTTTTCACCATCCACAAACCGCTCCTTCCAACCAAGAGGATCTGTATAACAGTCCAAAATTTGAATCCTATAGCACAAATAATAGTCAAATAAACTTTTCACATAAAAAATATAATTAGAGAAAAAAAAATACATTGATATAAAATATAGAAGAATGAAATTTGTTCTTTATGACTAGGAACAAAGATTGTTACTACCCTCATTTGCATCGAAGTAAATCAACCATTAAAATCCGAGTTTCAGAACCTCAAAAAAATAGCAAATATGACCTTACCATTTATCAGATGACCCAACAGTAACTCCTCTCTTCTTCAACAGGTCCACATAAAACTCTGGACTTTGAGAGAAAGCAAGTAGAATGATGCCCCTGAGATAAAAACCGTTAAATCGTCAATAGACCCGAAAACTTGAACTTTTTTAGGCCAAGCTAAATTTTAAATTTTGAGGTATTCCCAACACTAGACGGCCCGAAAATTAATCAAAATACCCGCCGAACCTAAATCAATTTCAATTTCCAAAATGAAAAATTTCTTCAAGGAAACTAAACTAACCTAGATTGAGATTTACCCGCCAAAATATTGACAGAAAGCTGAGCCAAAACGTGAGAAAAGGCGTGAAAACCGAACGGCGAATCTATGGAGTCTTTAACAGTGAGAGAAGGAGCAAGCTCTCCCTCTAACGCACCGTCTCGAAGTGTTCTGCAGATGGATTCCGCCATTGTTGCTATCAATTTAACAACTCCAACACCGGAATTCTTGAATAACCACCTCAAAATTTACAGATATATCGCGTAAATAGTGATAGATGATTCCCCTGATGGCTCAATTTAAACCCTGAAGCAGAAATAGTGATGGCCTTCATCAACTATAAGTCGAAAACTGAATTTTAGCTACAGTTTGAAAATTTTCCGTGAAGCCATAATCTGAATGTAGGATTTGAAACGATGAAGTTGTAATTCAGAAAGTATACTGCGTGAATTTTGAAAATGAAATCTAATTGCTTAGAGAGGAGAGAGGGAGATTGAGATTGAGATATCGGAGGGTTTAAGGGAATTGTAGGTTTTGTTCGAGAATGGAGGCGTGGGTTTATTTTTTTTAATTGAGATAATTGTAAAAAAGAATATTTAGATTATAAAATACTAAATCATGCTTATTTATAGATTAATTTTAATAAATTTGAAATATATTATTATTCTCCGTCTATTATGTGTTTTAATTTTATTAATAAGTGATTATAAATTGTAGAACATGTTATGATTATTAATTAATTATGTGTGAAAAAATTAATAAACGAGTGGATTTTTTAATTATTTTTAAATAAATTCGAATATATGACATACACAAAATAAGGGTATATTTTATATTTATTAAATTTAACTACTAAATGAGCGTATTTTACAATTTTTTTAAGGTGTTTAACATTATTTTTAAACCACCACGATTTATGAATTAGCATACTAATGATTTATAGTATCTTAAATGCATTACAAACTCTTACTTAGTCAATAAAAAAATCCCTTTAGAAGTAAACTCCAAGTGGATTTCAATATATACATATATATTTAATCCAAGAGAAGATTTGAATGTCTAAAATATGATTTTTGTCTTGTTAAAAATATTTACAAGTGTTTTATGGTAATCGACCCTATATTAAAAAGTATATTTGGATGAACATCTTAGGTTTCCTTTAGTCAAAACAAAATTATTTTTAGTTTTCTATTTATAAAAAAAATAAAATGTAAGCCGATAATTAAGTTAAATTCTTTTTAAAAATTGTTTGAAGTTTAGCTAAACTTTAAAAACAAGAATCAACTATTATAACAACTTTAATAAACATTCACAAATACATTCCTCCTTTGAATGCACTAATTTTGTTCAAATTAAAAATATTTATAAGTTGCATGATTCTTGTGGAAGTGGGTTATCACTTCACAAGGGAATCATGAAGAAAATTTACTCACACCTTAAAAAAATGAAATTTGTGTGAAGGGAAATGATGCATCACTTTATATTCATAATATCATAATAGTAGATAAAAAAAAAAAAAAAAACTATACCTGTCCAATGAGCATTTTAAGATGTCGAGTTTCTATTAATGTATACTGAAATATTTATAAAAGAACACGATAATTTAAATGTCTGAGTGTCATTCTAATTAGATGAACAATCTTATCTATAAAATATTTTCCATAGAGTAAAATCACATAAGAAATCATAAGGCATGCATGAACTTTTCCATGAGCATCTCCCACACTCAATGCTAAATCACACAATAAGCATTGAAAAACGCATTAAAGAAGAATGGCATATGAAAACAGAAAATTTCAATTACGGGTATCTGTTTTATTCAAAGAAAAAAAACATTATTTTAGCGGATAATTTCAAACTCAGTTCCTTTCTCACATATATATGAATATCATAAAAACAGCTGCAAATTTAAATTTGCCCAGTTGATTAAAATTTAACAGAGGCGCACTTAAAAATTATCAATAATAAATATATTATATTATGTCAGATTGGTATCATAAAAATAATTGCAAGTTTTATGATAAATAAGTAGAAATTGATCTCTATCATTTGCTAGGATAAATATTTTCCTCCAAACTTTGGTTGAAAAGACACTTTAATTGAATTACATGTCTAGACATCTTTAAAAAATGATATTTTTATTTTAAAAAACAAATAATATGACCATTTTTTAATGAAAAGTAATTTTGATTGATTGAGTCACACAATATCTATTTTGTTTAATAATTGCATGAATTATTCCACAAACAACTCCTACGTCTAAAAATTCAAGGTATTTAAAATTTAGTTTTGACCCACCTATTAAGTTGTAGGTACAAGTAATAAAAAAAATCAATAAATAGATGATTTTTTGAGGAACAAATTCCCTTAATAAGTATATGAATATTGAATAGTGATAAATATAAAACAAAAGCACAATGAATAGAATATATAATGAGAAATTAATTAAAAGGGTAAGGAAGGGGATTTTGATAGGACGGAGAAAAAATTATAGTACTCCTGTTTAAAAGTGGTAGATCGTACTACTTATTTATAATTGATAATACATACGATCTATTATTAATAAGAAGAGTATGAAAAAAATTCGATTGACTGAAAATTATCTTGCTATGAATAACACAAAAAGGGTATGGATGACTTAGGATATGATTAAGGACTTTTATGGAAAAAGTAACACGTTTTGGAATCATACGTGAGATTTTAATTTAATTAAAAAAATTTAATGGAATAAATAAGAATAGGTCAGATCTATTGTGGGACCCAGTTTAATAAAGAATAACCAATGAAACTGTCACTGTCATCATCATCGATCATCAAATACCAACTTCCTCTTCCACCGACTTCTTTTAACGGCGTGAACTTTTCTTTCAACTTTCCTCGCTGGCCAGATAAAATCTACCCAATCCTTATCAAACGGAATTTTATCTCGTTTTCTTTCATTTTATCGCCGTTAACAATTCTATATCTCGCTTTTTTTTAAAGGTTCTCGCGTAATATTTTAATCAAACTCATTCGTTTTTTATAATAAAAAATATGGGTATTTTAAATTTTTTTAAAAAAAATAGTAAAAGTTTTTAACCTTTGTTTTTTTTTTTTTTAAAACTCATTCCTTTTTTTTTTTCTTTTTTTTTTTAAAAAAAAAAAATAACACTTTTTTTAAAGTTAATTAAATAAAAGTGAAATATTAGATTAATTAGTTTTTAAAAATAGCAAAAAAACAAAAACAAATATATTATAATTCAAAATATCCAAATAATTATCATAAAAATAACGAGATTCAATATCCTATAATAAAAGAGAAATAAAATTATAATTTTAATGAAAGCAAAAAAATATTGTTTTAAAATAGTTCAATGATTTATTGAAATGTTATTTGAATAATTTTTTAAAAATACGTATACATATGCTATTTGAGATTATTTCTATAAATATTTATAGACTTTCATCGTAAATAAAAATGTGTTTTTTATTATATGTATTTAATTTTCAAAAGGAGGGAAATGAGAATAATGGATATCCGAACAAAAGGTGATGCATTCTATTTATCAAATTCCATATGCAAATTGAAAGCATATTATAAAAAGCCAATAGGAATTAGAATTTTTCATCTAGTTACCCCATCCATATCGAACAAATTGATATTCTTCTTTCAAAGAATTTGTAATTCCATTATCTACTATGTCAATTGGATAATTTATTTTTAGTCCATATATATATATATATATTTCACGTAAAATTAAATAGTTAAAAAACAAAAATACAAATTGAAAATATTAATGTCAGACAAGTTTTTTCATAGGATTTTTATTGATAATTGTATATAAAAATGTCGATTATAAATCATATCTATGGAAAATTTCGAGAGAGAAAAATTATAATGTTATTAAATGATTGGTGTCTGAGTTTGTGTTTGTCTCTATTTTTTCAATCTTATCTCTGTGTTAAAGGAATTAAACCCTAGATGGAGATGATAATTGAATTATAAGAGAATTGTTTTTATGGAAATTTTGAAAAAAAAAACAAAAAAACTTAGGGTGCTAATATTCAATAAGCGAATTCATTTTATAAAAGTTGTCCTTGAATCAATATCATTTAAAAAAATATATTCTTTCATATGGGTTATATCAAATATTATTGAAGAGTTATCAGAAATAATAAATGTTTTATTCTTTAATTATAAAGCAACATATAAAATTTAAACATACTTCTAATGGTCAGACATTAGTGTTAGTCTCATTGTTGTAAGTTTAAAATTTCCATATCTTAACATTTAATATGATATAATATTTGGAAAAAAAACATATTAAATATTTATATATATATATATATATCCATAATTTAAACAGAATAAATTCCTTTGAAAAAGAAAAACATTATTTGTTTATTCTCATCCCACTTCATAAATACAATATTCTCATTCTATTAAGAAAAACATTATTGGTTTATTCTCATCAACTCATACGGTTTGGGTTGGGTTATAAACTTATCTGGGTTTGATTGAGTTCAAATAATTTGAAATTGTGTGTGTTGGGTCGGGTTCGAGGTTCTCCTAAAAATAGTTTTGGTTGAATCGAACCAACCCCCAATTTATTAATTAAAAAATACTTATTTATTTATGATTTAAATACTTTTTATATATTTTTATTAATTCCATATATACCAAAGACCCTTTTTTTTTCTTATTCTTTCTTATAACTTTTATCAATTAATTAATTCAAGTATTTGAAGTATCATTTTTTACTCAATAAAGTGTAATATTGAACATTCATTTTTAATTTAATATACAAAAATATGTAAGTATATTATAAAATTACTATTATTTCACTTTTTATTTTATAAATTTTTAAAGTAAACAACTCGAATAACCCGAACCAACTCAACCCTATAAATTTGGGTTGTGTTGAGTCGAGTTCAAAACTTGATAAGAGTCATTTGGGTTGAACAATAGGGTTGGGTTCAAAGGTACCTCAACTCGAACCAACCTAACCCACGAACACTCTTGACTCTTAGGTGAATTAATTAAAATTTAATATTAATATGTAGTCTATTTGACTAATTTTAATTATTGTTTCATTATTGTCCTTAAATACTTTTTATTATCTGATTAGTTGATTTTTTTTTTATTATTGAAATTAAGGCATATATACCAGTCTCAATTATTTCACATTAATTGATTATTTATTTTTTGAAATTAGATTAAATATAATTTTTTAGTATCATTTAAATTTAATTTTGTTAGGTTTGACTTAGAGCGTTCAATAAATGACCATAAATTAATTTATTAATGACTTGTTTAATCTTTAAAACCTAATCAGTTACCATTAATCAAAATTGAATTCTAAAGCCTATGTAATAAATATGTACATAAGTTCTGTAGTCTATCAAAACAAAAACATTTAATGAATAATGGATTCAGTTGGATTTTATTTATGGGGCATTTACAAAAATGGACATCTAAATTTCAAAGTTTTTAAAATTTAAAGCTGTCACTTTTTAACATTCAATATTTTAGAAAACTATTTAATAAAAAATAGTTAAATAACTAATTACCAAAAAAACCAATAATAAGATTTATCATTCTACTCTCTGAAATAAAATAAAAATATTAAAAACAAATCTACTAATTTAATGGAAGACAAATTAGTCTTTTTAATAATTAAAATAGAAAAAGTATTATTAAATGTAATTTCTCCTTATTTATTACCATTATTTATTTATAAATAAAATCCAAACAAAGAAAAATTCTAAAACTTGAAGAAATTGAATTACAAAATAAAAATGGACATATATATATAATTCAAAGTCGAAAAAAAAACATTTCATGTCCAAAAAAAAGTATTTCACATTAAATTGAGAATAATTTAACAAAAAAAAAAAAAAAAAAACCAATATCACGAGATTTAGCATAAAATTTCC
The DNA here is from genome assembly GCA_028015215.1 of Gynostemma pentaphyllum. Lineage (NCBI taxonomy): Eukaryota > Viridiplantae > Streptophyta > Magnoliopsida > Cucurbitales > Cucurbitaceae > Gynostemma > Gynostemma pentaphyllum. Next base: position 44,481,004 of record CM051349.1, on the reverse strand, counting down.
AATCCCATGATTTTCGTGAAGTGACGATATTGGAAAATCTTAACAAATACAAAATCAAAGGATATATATAAACGAGAAAAACGAAAACGAAAAAGAAACTGTAAAAGTCAATTCGGTTCATTTTGTTTGACTCCGCTTTCTCTCTCTAACTTCTCTCTCCTAGTCGTAATCCATTAGTTATTTCTTCCTTTCCCTCTCTCCCAAAACTCCTTCAAAAACCAGCCAATTTTTTTCCATTTCCATCACTCTTTCATGGCTAACATCAAAAACCCATTCCCTTTCTTCAACATGCTCTGAAATTTCCCTTTTTTTTTTCCTTCTATCTTTAATTCATGGAGTCTGAAACTCTATCAACGATGAAACAGAGTAATAATAATAAAAATAATATCTACAGATTGAAATGCTCCGTTCTCAACTACGATTGGGGACGAAAAGGTCACGATTCTCAAGTCGCGAGGCTGTTTTCTTTGAATTCTGGATCTCCCATTGATTCCGATAAACCCTACGCTGAGTTTTGGATGGGAACTCATGATTCCGGTCCCTCGTTTCTCATCTCCGGCGATGAAAATGGTGTCTCTTTCGAGTCTGATTCTACTTCTCTCAAGTCTTGGATTTTCAAAAACCCTAATGTGCTTGGTGATAAGATCGTTCAGAACTGGGGTTCTGATCTTCCCTTTCTATTCAAGGTATAAAAAAATGTGATTTTTTTTTTTTGGTTTCTTCATTCTTGGGTTGTTTTTGTTGATTTCGTTTCGTTAGGTTCTTTCGGTTGCGAAAGCATTGTCGATACAGGCTCATCCTGATAAGAAATTGGCGAAGATTTTGCATAAGTTAGAACCTAAAGTTTATAAAGATGCTAATCATAAGCCTGAAATGGCTTTGGCGATTACAGAGTTTGAGGCTCTTTGTGGGTTTATTAGCCTTGAGGTAAATTTCGATTCTTTTGCCTTTTTTTTTTTTATTGTAATAATTTCTAAATTCTATGTGCCATATATCCTGGAGACTTGGAATAAAAGTTGATTATTTTAAAAGTTTTTGTTGATTTCTATGGATGACTTGGATGTGAGTTGTCTTTGTTTCCTTTTGTTTTTTTTTAAGCTTTTGGAATGTTATGTACCTAGTTTTGTTCACCAACCAATGGAATTATGGAAGTCGTTTTATTAATTATATATTTAGTTTCTAATTATAATTTTATGGATAAACAATCATGGATTGATGTAATGATCAGAAATCTTTTTTTTAAGCTTTAAGATCGTGAGTTTAAATCTCGTAACCATCTATTTAAGATATTATCTTATGAATTTTTCGATATCAATGAGATTAGTTGAGATATACGTAAACTGGTCTAGATAATTACATAATGTGTATATAAGATATAAAAGTCTACATAATGTGTATATAAGATATAAAAGTCTAATTCTTATGTTGTACATTGAAAGATCCAAGTGACGTTAATTGGGGATTATTAAATTGTATCGCCTTTATCAAGGTTATTTGAACTTTTTCCTTTTTTGACGAAACTTTATTTAAAACTGTTAATCTTTGTCTGATAGGACAAGTAATCTGATTATTTTATGTTTATATGTATGTTTAATAGTTGAATTTGTTGCTTGTGCACTTTTAAAGTGAAATGCCATCTTTATCCTTGATGTGTACTTTAAGCTATTTTGTTCCCCTTTCTGTGCCAGCAAAATAGCTTTAGTTTTGACTTTTCAAATGTTATGTCGGTGATGTTATGATGAGAAGGAAAACCAAGGGAAAAAAAATGTTGGAGTAATAGAATATCATATGGATTTTAATTTTACAGACTTTGCTATTTTTTTCACTGACCCCCCCATCGCCCAAGACATGATTGCTTCTAACAAATATTTTTGTTGGGTTTAAGAAAACTTACTATACTTCTATCAATCTTAAAGAAATTTTTTGTTCCTATTTTTTTTTCAGGAGCTTAAGGATGTCCTTCATACTGTTCCTGAGATTGTAGAAATGATTGGCAATGAAGATACAAGGAGATTGTTATCCCTTGATAATCAAGATGGGGAAGAGGAAGTGAAGTCTGTTTTGAGGTCAGCTTTCACACAGTTAATGTCAGCTACCAAATTGATGATATCTAGAGCTATATCTGACTTGAGGAGGCGTTTGCACTCTGAGAATGAGGTAATTATGCACAACCGTTTGCTGTAATTAAGAACTTTTATTTATTTCTTCTCTGTAGTTTTTGTTTCTTTAACAAAGAAAATCTCTGTTTTAATTTTATGTATTCTATTTATCTCGGCTTGTGCTCCATGTAGTGTGTGATTGTGATCTACTTACATTCTGAACACAATTCTACATCATTGTTAGTTTGTATTCTAGAACGAACTGTATATTTTGAAGTCTGCTTCTTGATGAAGCTCGATAATCATTTATCGAATCGTTTGTTTGTGTTTGGTGTTCACTCAACCATATAAGTCTTGCAAAGTTATCGTCTTTGTGTACTGAGGCTAATTGTATTAATTCTTCAGTCAGAACTCATGCTCACACAGAGACAGACCATTGACTTCTTTTGTGTTCTAATGTTGAGATACATTTATGAACTGTTCTCATTCATTCATCTTTTCTTTAGGTGAGGCAGCTAACTGCTAAGGAACTTCTGGTATTACGTCTGGAGAAGCAATATCAAGATGATGTGGGAGTCATAGCAGCATTCTTTTTCAATTATGTGAAGCTTAATCCTGGTGAAGCTTTGTGCCTAGGAGCAAATGAGCCACATGCATATATCAGTGGTGAGTGTATTGAGTGCATGGCAACTTCAGATAACGTCGTGCGCGCTGGGCTAACTCCCAAGTTCCGTGATGTCCAGACTCTCTGTGCCATGCTTACATATAAACAGGTGAATACTTCTTTAATTCCTTCTTTTGTGTTGAGCCATGACTATGTTTTGAGTTAACATGAGAATGCCAGAGTATGAGAGCAGTATTTATTGATCATTTTCCTATGATCAATTATTTTTTAATCAAGTTGTGTCTGTGATTTGATCGCAGGGTTTACCTGAAATCCTCCAAGGAGTTCCTATGAATCCATACACAACAAAGTACATTCCGCCATTCGACGAATTCGAGGTCGATCGTTGTGTTCTTCCCCGAGGAGCATCCGTCTTCTTTCCAGCGAGCTCCGGCCCTTCTATATTCCTGATTGCTGGAGGGGAGGGAATGGTGCATGGAGAGGCTTTGAAAAGTGAAGTAATTAGTGAAGGAGATGTTCTCTTTGCACCTGCTCATACTGAGATCAACATAACAAGTGGAGCTGAGCTAACCATTTACAGAACAGGAGTAAACAGCAGGTTCTTTGATTCTTAATGAATAATTAATACAGCAGCAATATTTTTAACTTGGGTAAATAAATTATTCACCTTGACTCGTATACAGCTTTCCTATAATTATGTAAATTTTTTTGTTCATTTATATTTGTATATCAGAAACTGCATCATGTATATGCACAGCTAATAGCCTGATGATATAACTATAGCTACAGAAAACAAAGGAGGAAGAAACATTGTTCTTGAAGGAAATAAAATGGTTGTGAAATTCATTAGATAAAGGTGTCTATGGTTGTGAAATTTTTGTGATTTATTTTGCTTAGTATTATTATTTTTTTTAAAGTGTCTATGGTTGTGAAATGTTGTTAAAATATATATATAAAAAAAAATAAAAATAAAAATAAAAACTTTTTAAATTATTTATGATGTTTGTTCATATGGTAAAAAAAGTTCCTGAATTTTTTATTAACACCACGGGCATTTGATATGCGATAACTAGGAAATGGATGTTTGAGAATAAAAAACTCATAGCATTGTTAGTATCGGCATCTGAATCTAAATTATTTATTTTATGTAACTACTTTAATTATAATATTCATTTT